>OX377618.1:258325570-259006742 GCA_947397865.1 Polietes domitor
AATAACAAAATGCATTACTTCAATATAAACACAAAAGATATTAACAGAATACGCAGAAAAAACCTTGACAAAAGTCTACATACGGTTTGAGATGAGACATAAAAAATGCAATTTAACGTGACAAAATGATACTATTATATAATTTAATATTTTGTTGGTCCTCCATGAGCATCTACAATCGTCTGGGCATTGATGCAACTAAGTTTTCCAATTCTGCAGGTGATATTTGTCGCCATTCCTCTTCCAGCTTGTTTTTTAGCGTTTGGGCGCTAGTTATGTGATGTTTTCGGATCCTGCGTAGCAGAATCTCCCACACATGTTCAATAATATTCAGGTCGGGGCTTTGTGGCGGCGAATAAAGTTGTCTTGTAGCATGGTAAATCAGTCAATCTTTAACAAATTGGGCTGTGTGCTTCGGATCGTTATCTTGTTGGAAAATCCAGCGCTCTCCGAGGTTTAAATTATCGACCGATGCCTTCAGATTTTGTTCCAATATGGATTTATATTGATAGCGGTCCATGTTACCCTCAATGAACGCAAGATTTCCAACTCCAGACGCCGCGACGGCACCCCAAACCATTACGTTGCCACCACCATGCTTTACCGTAGCAAGTAAATTCTTCGGATTCATTGCCGTATTCGCTTTTCTCCATACTTTGGCTCTCCCGTCACTTCCAAACATATTATACTTCGACTCGTCCGTAAATAAAACCCGCTTCTTATTTTCAACAGTACCAGTATTTTCGAAGTTTTTGCATATAGTTTGGACAGTACTTGACCGTGTTCAGAGGAGGTTTGATGGTGACGGTAGGTTTAGGTTGCACTCTCAGATTTTTGGTGGGCTTCCTGAAAGGATCGATATTATGCGAACAATCCATTAAAGATAAAAGTCATAAGGTCTTGGAAAATCGAACTAACAGGAAATGCTACTGCGAAGGCAGCCATCAATGAAATCGTGTTCCACAGATAATAGAAATGTTTGATCTTTCATATAAACCAAAAATATGACGAAAATACAGTTTTTGCTATTTTTTAATTTTTAAAAAGAACAATATTTCGTCAAAAATTTTGGGTATTTCTCTTATATTGTTCAACGAGGTGTCCAGCAATTCTTCCATAACGAAGTCAACAATTACGGGGATGTAGGAGATCCTATCTGCTGAGCTTTTTGATGCTCATACAATTTGTCCTCGAGCTTGAGTCTCCTTAATGAAAAATGCCAAAAATTCTCTAAAATGCTCCATTTCTATTGTCCTTAAGGTCTAAATCAATAGTATGATCGGGAATAATGAGACCACGTCAAAGAATATTAATATATCATCATTCTTACTTTCTCAATTTCCTTCTTGAACTTTGTAACGTCTTTCACGTTATATTTTCAATCTGTTGTCTTATATTGTTCAACGAGGTGTGCAGCAATTCTTCCATAACGAAGTCAACAATTACGGGGATGTAGGAGATCCTATCTGCTGAGCTTTTTGATGCTCATACAATTTGTCCTCGTGCTTGAGTCTCATTAATGAAAAATGCCAAAAATTCTCTAAAATGCTCCATTTCTATTGTCCTTAAGGTCTAAATCAATAGTGCGATCGGGAATAATGAGACCACGTCAAATAATATTAATATATCATCATTCTTACTTTCTCAATTTCCTTCTTGAACTTTGTAACGTCTTTCACGTTATATTTTCAATCTGTTGTCATGTTTTTGAGAATTTCAACGATATATTTGCATAACCGATATGTCAATAAGGTTCTCGACGATCTGTTTAATTAGTCATCATCCTCTCAGCATTCAGCCCGAAGATTATGTGAAATTCTCTGTGAGCAATTGTAAATTATTTATTTATCTAGAAAACTTTACCCGCCAAGGGGGTGAGGAAGAACCAGCAGAGTGTTGTTATCTTATTGCCAATATGTAGTATAGCCAATATTTAAATGCGACGCAGTTGGAAACTTATCTTTTGTAGCTATACAAAAACCAAAACAATAAACACACAAGTTTATAGTGTGTATTTATGTCTATATAAACAACAGACGTATGTATGTAGGTAGGTAGGTACTGACTTTTCACACTTGATTGAACTATCGCCAAAGTGTAATTTGCTTATCCGTACAAATCAATCTACAGACATAAAATATATTCCAAAGCAAATAGGTACCATTGTACAAGTGCCGCTGCTGCTGCTGGTGGTGGCGGTGGCGGTCTCAGTGAAGCAGCTGATTAGAAAATACTCCCTCCCCGCCTTATGTCTCCACCCAGTACAACAACACCGGCTGATCCATCCTCTATCTAATCCAACGAATTACAAGAAAACTACCAAAAATACACTGTGGTTTCATAGCAAAATAAAGTGACAAGAAATATATGATAAAGGGGGTTTAAGAGCTTGATAACTTTTTTTTAAAAAAAAACGCATAAAATTTGCAAAATCTCATCGGTTCTTTATTTTAAACGTTAGATTGGTCCATGACATTTACTTTTTGAAGATAATTTCATTTAAATGTTGACCGCGGCTGCGTCTTAGGTGGTCCATTCGGAAAGTCCAATTTTGGGCAACTTTTTCGAGCATTTCGGCCGGAATAGCCCGAATTTCTTCCAAAGCTGGAATAGTTGCTGGCTTATTTCTGTAGACTTTAGACTTGACGTAGCCCCACAAAAATTAGTCTAAAGGCGTCAAATCGCATGATCTTGGTGGCCAACTTACCGGTCCATTTCTTGAGATGAATTGTTCTCCGAAGTTTTCCCTCAAAATGGCCATAGAATCGCGAGCTGTGTGGCATGTAGCGCCATCTTGTTGAAACCACATGTCAACCAAGTTCAGTTCTTCCATTTTGGGCAAAAAAAAAGTTGGATATCATCTCACGGTAGCGCTCACCATTCACAGTTACGTTACGATTCGCATCATCTTTGAAGAAGTACGGTCCAATGATGCCACCAGCCCATAAACCGCACCAAACTGTGACTTTTTCTGGATGCATTGGTAGCTCTTGCAATGCTTCTGGCTGATATTCACTCCAAAATCGACAATTCTGCCTATTTACGTACCCATTGAGCCAAAAATGAGCTTCGTCGCTGAACACAATTTCTTTCTTTCTGAACTTTCTTAACAGAGCACGCATTTTGATAATAAAATTCAATGATTTGCAAGCGTTGCTCGTTAGTAAGTCTATTCATGATGAAATGTCAAAGCATACTGAGCATCTTTCTCTTTGACACCATGTCTGAAATCCCACGTGATCTGTCAAATACTAATGCATGAAAATCCTAACCTCAAAAAAATCACTCTTATATATTTTCTTAATTTATTATTCCTCTTGGGAACATAAGACTTCCACAAGAATGTTAAAAATGTATTCTACGTAATATTTGAATTTCCCTTTCCTTATTTTGCTCGACAACTATTTTTCCGACGGCTTGGACATTTTCTACCCAAAATTGGACCTTCCTTCCGAATGGACTATCAAACAGTATATATTTATTCACGTCGTTCCATTGTGGAGCATAAGGCCATAACGAATAAATTCCATTCTCTAACTAACAATTTAATTTTATTCCAGGTTCTAGATTTTTTCGTTATTTCAGTGTCGATTTGTCTTCTCCAGGTAGGGGCGGGTCTCCCTCTTCTTCAATTATCCTTGTGGATTCCAATCGAGTGCTGTTCGTACCAGGTCTTCCTGTGGTTTTCGCAATGTATGCCCAAGCCAGTTCCACTTGCGCCTGAGAATTTCTGAAGCTATGGTACATTGTTCTGTCATTTGCCATAGGATCATGGTTGGAGATTATAGTTGATCAAAAAAAACTTTGGTTATTCATCTTAGACAACGGTTGGTGAATACTTGGATTGTATTTAGGTCACTGGAGCTTGTGTTCCATGTCTCGCAACCATATAACAGTGTTGACTTCACGTTTGAGTTAAATATTTTTATGTTCGTTTTTCTCGAGATGATTTTTTAGCTATTATCTTTTGGCAACACTGGTTTAAACAGCTGACGCACGTTTCGTGTTTTGTTTCACTGTCAAACATCTTCAGTTTGGTCTATAATTTAACCATGAATCGTTTTACAAACGAACAACGCTTGCAAATTATTGAATTTTATTATCAAAATGCGTGCTCTGTTAAGAAAGTTCATCGCGCGCTTCCATTTTATGGTCAGTTTAATCGACTGAAGCGGCGATTCGGGCTATTGTGACTAAATTTCGCACCAAATTTACATTATTGGACATTAAACCATCAACACGCTTATGTAGAGTGCGAACTGAAGAAAATATCGCAGCTGTATCGGCCAATTATCGCTTGGTCGCCGTTCGCAGCAATTGGGCCTCTGTTACTCAAAAACGTGGAAATGCCAAAATTGGACTAAGCGGATGGACCATTTGAGGCGCAGGTCAACATTTACATGAAATAATCTTCAAACATTAAATTATATGGACCGTACTATCGATTCAAATAAAGATTTTATGCATTTTTCTGAATTTTATGTGTTTTTTTTTTAAATTTTCCTATAGCTTTTAAAAAATCACCCTTTACTATCAAACCGTAAATGACATAAATTCTTTTAACAGATAATACAAATAATTAAAATTTATGTGTTTTCTTTTACATTATAAATCAAACCTCACGATGAATGTAATATGATTTCACTCATTCAGCAGCGTTTTCATAGAGAAATGGTCACCGCTATAAAGTCCGTATCAAACTGTCACTCTGCACGGATGTATTGGATTCTCGACGATCCCTATATATGGGACAATCTGCCGATGCTTTTCGAGGTGCTGAACAACCATTGGTCCATGTTAGCGAATAATGTGAGGTCTATGTGCAAAATTCGCATCAGGCTGTTGCGTCAAATCTTGAGCTCTTAAGATCAATCGAATGTTGGAGCTCTAATAGAACAGATATAATCTCGCTAGGAAGTCTCCATCTCATGAACCATGTCTGTATGTGCCTATCCCAAAGCCTCTTGGACTCCCTCATCACTGGTGTTCTGGGTTAGTTGTTGGATAGTCCTTTTGTGCTTCCAAGCAAAATTCGCATCAGGCTGTTGCGTGAAATCTTGAGCTCTTAAGATCAATCGAATGTTGGAGCTCTGATAGAACAGATATAATCTCGCTAGGAAGTCTCCATCTCATGAACCATGTCTGTATGTGTCTATCCCAAAGCCTCTTGGATTCCCTCATCACTGGTGTTCTGGGTTAGTTGTTGGATAGTCCTTTTGCCCTTCCAAGCGCTTGTTGAAATCTCATACGATGACTTGTCTCTTTTCACATAATCTCAACATTACTTCATCTAGGACAGCCTTGCTTTACTCTACCTTTTCATACCGTGATTTCGAGCATGAGAGTACAGTCACTTAAAATTTTAAATTTGAACTATCGATTACTTTGACTTTGTAAGGAAGAATAAGATTAATTTAATTCATTTATTTTTATGTCAAGTTTTATATTTGACATTTGCAAAATTGGACGTAAAGCGCTCGAACAAAATTGGGAAATATTAAAAAATTAGTTCCAAAGTAGTGAGTCTTTAGCGCAAACTGGGAGAAATTTACGTGGAAAATTTTCGAGAAGAGATCGGCCTTTAGTTTAATTTGTGCGTCAATTTGTGAAGCGAGTTCATGAAAATGGATCGATATCGTCATCGTTCTCTGGAACTGAACATTTCTTGCATTTCTTTGAGAAGAAGTTTGCATAAAGTACATATGAAGGCTTACAAAGTTCAATTGGTCCAACAACTGAAGCCTCATGACCATCCGAAGTGGCCATTGAAGAGATTCAAGCCGGAACGATCGAAAATGTACTGAAAAATTGGAAGCGGAAGATCGAATAAAACCAGAAATTTGAAAAAATAATCAGAACTTTTTTATAGTCGATTTTAATTTTAAATGCCCCACCCTGTACATATCCTGAATAAAATTTATTAATTTTGATGGCAACTAGTGATGCAAATAACGAATACCGAAATAGCAGCACTTAAAGAAAAAAGTGGATCCCGAATCCCGGAGGAAGTTTGGCAATACTGATCAACATTCCTGATCAAAGTGTAATCAAAATCGCATAAAAACAAAATTACAGTCTGCGATGACATGTTTATCTCTTCTTCTATCACCTGCAGCCAAAAACGTCATACAAAATTTATTTATTTTAAGGTTACAGATTTTGAAAATCATTAATTTTTGTACATAAAGCATCTTGAACGTGATCCCGAAAAATCTCGAATCCGGAATTTTAAAAATCCAGTCCCGCCGAAGAAAATGAATCTATAAATGGTATCTTTACTGAGGAGTCAAAGGTCATTTCCGTACGTAGACACAATTTTATGTTGTCTACGCAGTACCTGCTTGGATGTTATCGCAGTAGCCATCCCAACCATCATCTTATGGCACTGCCACCTCCGCCCAGGCAGGTAAGGAAAGACCTCCAGGATCTAGAGAGAGGTGTAAGAGAGATCCTCTAGATCAGCGCGCGTATGTGGCAGGTTTGAATGATATTCATCGTGATGCAGTCGCAGCAGCAGTCAACAACTACGCCGTGAATATCGTTCTCGGAGACCATCCCCCACACATCTCATCGGAAGAAGAGGAGCTGCAGCGACGAACAAGATCGGTACTGGCACAGCTGAGATCAGGATGGTGTAGCCGCCTCAATTCGTACTGGGCACGAATTGATCTGCCTCGCATGTAACCAGGGGCCTCACGATACGCTACACCTCTTCAACTGGCCAGCCAAACCAACTCAGCTGGTCCCCAGGTCACTTTGGACGCACCCGAAGCAGGCGGCCATATTCCTAAACCTGGAGACAGACATAGCAGATCTACAAGAAGACGAATAACCATATACGACACCGCTACATGATAAAAGACCAAAAAAAAAAGACCCGTGTTTTTTTGTTTCCCCCAAAGTCATGCACTTTTTTTTTATGGGCCCCCAGAGATTTGAGGCCTCGGTGTAATTTTTGGAAAAAAGTGATCATATTCTCAGGCTCATATCTTGCAAACCGTTCGGAATTTTGATTTACTCTCTGAGGCAAAGTTCTAGCTCTTGTCATAAAGAACAAAAATTGTGAACATATAAAATCAAAAAAACTTCATCTTCAAGGTCAAAATCGCAAAAAACTTAAAAAAATTCGATTTTTTTAACCTTTTTTCCCCTGTTCAGGTCCATAGGTAGCAAACCGCTGAAAATTCAGGGAAACAATCAACTACAAAAATGTACCTAAGATCTCAATAAACAACTTTCTAGAACATATGAACTTCCTAGGAATTATTCTTAACACCGTTTAGGTAGCGCTTAGGTAGCCGCAAAATTGAAAAATTTCCCAAAAATTTCACTGTGCAACATTTTTGAAGTCATTTCAAAATAACCATATACGGACACCGCTACATGATAAAAGACCAAAAAAAAAAAAGACCCGTGTTTTTTTTCCCCAAAGTCATGCACTTTTTTTTTATGGGCCCCCAGAGATTTGAGGCCTCGGTGTAATTTTTGGGAAAAAGTGATCATATTCTCAGGCTCATATCTTGCAAACCGTTCGGAATTTTGATTTACTCTCTGAGGCAAAGTTTTAGCTCTTGTCACAAAGAACAAAAATTGTAGTTGATTGTTTCCCTGAATTTTCAGCGGTTTGCTACCTATGGACCTGAACAGGGGAAAAAAGGTTAAAAAAATCGAATTTTTTTAAGTTTTTTGCGATTTTGGCCTTGAAGATGAAGTTTTTTTGATTTTATATGTTCACAATATATGTTCAATATATATGTTATGACAAGAGCTAGAACTTTGCCTCAGAGAGTAAATCAAAATTCCGAACGGTTTGCAAGATATGAGCCTGAGAATATGATCACTTTTTTCCAAAAATTACACCGAGGCCTCAAATCTCTGGGGGCCCATAAAAAAAAAAGTGCATGACTTTGGGGGAAACAAAAAAACACGGGTCTTTTTTTTTTTGGTCTTTTATCATGTAGCGGTGTCCGTATATGGTTATTTTGAAATGACTTCAAAAATGTTGCACAGTGTAATCATTTCAAATTGTAGCGTAATAATCCTCGACTATATTTATGCAAAGTAATGCTTTAATAATATTTAACTCTTTCACATAAATTTTGTTTGCAACCACTGTAGAACACTGAACGTACATAATAGCTTAATACACTCATGCTAATACAGTAATACGTGATTATAACCACAGACTGGGCATTATATTTAGTTGGTTATATCCGCAGTAGGAAAGCAATAAATAGTCGTAAAACCAGATTAAAAATTGCGAGTTTTAGGAAACCATAAAAAATTGTGGTAATATTGGAAAAAGAACACACAGGGTGTTTATTACTTTCTTTATCAAATTTAATTTCGCAATTGAACGTAACACGTGTGCTTTTCGATATTGTGCGTGATAGGTATTCAATTTTTCGGAAATTATTCGAATAATTGTTTATACATATATGGGCATTTAACTCGAAAAATAAAAAGTCTAAAAAATAATGTATCTGACTTGCATTAGTCAGCTACATTATTGTATTAAATAGTTACAATGATGAGCATATGGACTGCTAAGTTGCATTCATGTTTTATTCACTTTTTTATTTTAAAGACAATTTCTTCTTAAAATTTTGCTTCATTTTTCAAAATTCGTATTTTAAGAGATACAATTGGAAAAGAGGGATACAAGTGGTACCAACCAAACCGCTGAAATTGAAATCATAAAATTCGGTATATACATTCAACTAACTGTGAAGATGCGATACAAAAAGGATTTTCTCGAAATTTGTACGTTTAGGCGGAAAAGTGGCGAGACTGCGGTGACGCGAAAAATAAAGAGATCTTTCGATTCAGGGTCTAAATGGGATTAAATTAAATTTAGCCTGGATAATTATCCAGTGTAAGTCAAAATGATGAATATCGAGGCTAAGACCAATAAAGTCGGCACAAAATATTTTTTGAAAATTTCTTTTGATACATATATTTATATTTATGTTGGCGACAATGTGAAAAAAAACTATTTTTTTAATTTAGCAAAAAATTAAATTTTTATTAACGTTTTTGTTATCGCAGCTTGTTATCCCAGCTTAAAGAAAAACAGGGTGGCTGATGAATACTGCTACCATGCTACTTAATGCTGTTGTTAAAGGACTTATTCTTTGCAGAACTGCATCGAAAGTGAATCCCTTTTAACACTGTGTGGTTTCAACAGGATGATGCGACTTTGTCACATAGCCAGGTCCTGCTATGAGAGAGAATTGCTGCGAAAGTTCCCCAAGAAGGTGATTTCTAGACACTCGACATTTCGTTGGCCCCCAAAGTCTCGTGACCTCACTGCACCTATCTTTTTCTTGTGGGGTTATTTCATCTGGAAGTTTACAAACCAAATCAAAAAAATGGATGATTTAAAGCAATGCATTCGAACAACAATTGAGACAATTCTTACTGCAACTCTGCAGGATGTAATGAATAATGAATTTTGCACATACGTCACCGGCTATCGTCATGTCATTTAAATTCTTTTATTTTTAAACCCGTTAAAAAGGTTTAATAGAAATGTATCGGTTGTCAAATGAACAAAGAAAAAGTAATTTACATGAATTAAACAAAAAGTTATTTTAGTTTCTTAATGTAGTGTCATTCATCAGCCACCCGTATATATAATGGATACAATACTTCAATTCATAAAGTAAATATAAGGGAGCAATCATAAATACCCTAAATATTGGGGGATAGAGAGTGTATTTTCAGATACAGTCGTTTGGTTGGTTGTATTTCCATCCTATTTTAATTTCAAAAGTATAAATTTTGAAAATACCTTATCTCTCACGTACGCGGTATAAGACAACTTCATGATTCTACCATTTTTTGTCGTAAAAGTAACAAAATAAAGTACGAATTTGGAAAAAAATATTTTACGTGGATATGCAGTCAGAGGAATGTATACATCGAATTCCATTATTCCATCAGCGGCCATTTTGTTGGTACCATTCTTATCCCCTTTTACCAATTTTGTCCCCTCAAGAGTACGACTATCTAAAATCTATTTATTTTACGTATCTACACAATTAGAGGGATGTACACACTGAATTTTATCATTCTAGCTGTATTCATTTAGTTGGTACTATTTTTATCCCCTGTAGCCATTGTATCCCTTGAAAGTACAAATTTGGAAAAAACGTTTTATTTTTCGTGTCTACGCAGTCAGAGGAATGTATACTCCGATGATTTCATGATTCTAGCTGCTGTCATTTGGTAGGTACTATTTTTATCCCCTTTTTCCATTTTACACCCTAAAAGTACGAATTTCGAAAAATTCTTTTATTTTATGTGAATTTCATTATTCTAGGTGCAGCCGTTAGGTTGGTACTATTTTTATCCCTCTATCCCCATTTAACCCCTTAAAAGTACGAATTTAGAAAAAATACTTTTATATTATGTATCTACTCTATTAGAGGAATGTACACACCAAATTTCGTGTTTCTATCTGTTGTCGTTTGATAGGTACCATTTTTATCCCTTTTTGTCCCATTTCGCCCCCTACAAATAAAAATCACTCTATGGTTCCCTTTTATGCTATAAAGGGAATGCGCATTGCAAATATCAAGTAAATACAAGCTAATATGTTAAAAAAAACATGCTGAAATACTCTAAATATTAGGGGTATTTTAAGTACTTGTGAGGGAAAAATTTTTCCCTCTGGGCCGATTTCGTCCACTTTCAATCCCAACCGATCTACAACCATAAGACACATTTAGGAAAAATTTGAACCTCCTAGATCACTTCGTTCGGCCGCTATCGTGCTTTCAACAGACAGACAGACGGACATGGCTATATCGTCTTAGAATTTTACCACGACCCAGAATATATATACTTTATGGGGTCTCCGATGAATATTTCAAGGTGTTACAAACGGTATGACAAAGTGAATATTCCCCCATCGTGGAGGTGGAGGGTATAATGACAACATTAAATATTTCTTAAAATTTTCATGATACCTCTGCCATAAGGAGTTGAGCTATTATTCCACCATTGTTGCGAAGGCAAGATAGGCGCCTTCGCAGTGGTTGTTTAGATTAATACTTGAATCATTTAATAAATAAGTCTCTGCAAACGAACGAGAATTGCTTCTTAAATTAATATTCAAGAATTTTTTAAACAATTTCAAATGTTGTTATAAGTTTATTAATACTTAAATGTATGAAGAACTCGGCATAAAATTCAGTAAACATTTTAACTTAATTTTAGGAAAAAACACATTTTTAAGTTAAAATTTCCTAAATGGATTTTTTTCCATACAAAAAATTTCAGATTTTTTTCTCACTTAAAATTCTAAGAATTTCTTATAAGATCCAAAGAAATGTTTTTAATTAAATCTACTACCGTTTTTCTAGTAAATGGAACTATTTACTATGGCTTTGATAGAAGGAAACTTTACTCATACTTAGTTAATTTACCAAATTTTTAGGAAATTTTTACAGGAGCGTTTGGAAACCACTCATATTTTATTGCCAGGATCTGCGAGAAATATTTTGATACATTCGTCCGACAGACATTGTCGGCAAAATTGCATTTCAGCAATCCATCTATCAGTACACTCAAAGGAATATGTCAGTTAAAGAAAGCAGAAAGTCTACTGAAAGAGCAGATTTTCTGCTGTTAAAAAAGAGACAGCAGATTTGTATCAGCTGAGATGGTAAACAGCTGTTTGCTGTTTTTAGCAATATATGTGATGCGCATATTGTCCCAAGCTAATATAAAAGGAAATTCGATCTAACCTCGCTTATGAACGCTTATCTATTTTTATATTTTAATTAACAACAGCCAATTTTAGCAGACTGCAAATTCTTTAGCATTGTGAATGGTGATGTGAAGATTGCAGAAAACTGCTGTTATGCCAAAAAACAGCTGTAATAGCAGAAAAGTGTCTGCTGATTGGCAGCAAACAATCGTTGCTTTTATTAACAGACTTGTTCTCTAAGTGTAGAACTTTTTTTAAATAGTTGCTTGAAATTACATACATACATATCTGAAACTTTTCATACACAAATATTCCCGATGAAGTCAGCAATCACATGCCAAAGAAATATTTTGGTATTCTCAACATAATAAAATGTTACGCCGGTTTTTCTAAATATACTTTTCACAATTTTTAACTTTACAGCCACCATTTTTCCTATTTTAGCCTGATAACTGTGGAATCAAAATGGTATTAACGCGAAATGATGGAATTTTATAGTACGATATGCCCTAAATCTAGAAAAATGTTTTAAACAAAATCGTTGTAGCGAAGTATAACCTTCGATTTTATGCTGCTCCATTGTTGAACTATTTTATTTCTATTATTTTTATGTTCATAGCCACTTATGGGGATAGCCAAATCAGAAAATTAAAAAAATGGCTTTAGAAAAAAATCTTTTCCAAATTTATATGACAGATGACATCCAAATCTGAGAATAGTTTGGCATCAAAATCTCATTTTCGAGAAAA
This sequence comes from Polietes domitor, assembly GCA_947397865.1. NCBI lineage: Eukaryota > Metazoa > Arthropoda > Insecta > Diptera > Muscidae > Polietes > Polietes domitor. Next base: position 258,338,036 of record OX377618.1, read on the forward strand.
TGGTTCATAGCCACTTTTGAATATAAGCCCTCGATATCTAATTCCTCGACGATAAACCCCATCAGTTAGGCATTTTTTCTATGATAAATGCAGAAAATTGGTGCTTTTTTGACAAAGAATGGGTCTAAATAGGATGTCTAAAGAGTTTTGGGGTTTTTAATTTATATAGGACATGAGTAACAGGATGTTTACTCAAAATCTTTATACGCATATTCCGATTAAATAAAAAATATTTGGAAATGTTTCTTCATTTTTATATTCTTAAATATGTATAAATTCGAATAACAAATACAGTTTTTTGTATTCGATGAAATGCAAGAAGAAACTACTAGAAATTTTAATTCCAAAAAAAAACAAATAATTGGTATTTTAGAGTTTCGTTTTTCTACGTAGATCCAAGTTACTGAATTTGTTGTTTCTCTTTTGAATAATACTTGTTACATTTATACAAAAAAAATACTAAATCTGAAAAATATTTGACATAAGTGAGAAATATAACAAAAAATTTAGTAAGTTAAAACTCATTTATTATTGTTTCGCAACTTTAAAGTAGATTCTAAAATAGAGACCTACACGCAGAGAAAAAATGCGAAATTTTAGGCACGTGAATTTCTTTTGTGGGAAAAATTAGTTTGTCATCAGTTGTTGCAAATGAACAAAGAGAAATAAGTTTATGTAAAGGGTGAGCTTGAGTGAGGAGAGCTTGATAACTTTTTTTTTAAAAAAACGCATAAAATTTGCAAAATCTCATCGGTTCTTTATTTGAAACGTTAGATTGGTCCATGACATTTACTTTTTGAAGATAATTTCATTTAAATGTTGACCGCGGCTGCGTCTTAGGTGGTCCATTCGGAAAGTCCAATTTTGGGCAACTTTTTCGAGCATTTCGGCCGGAATAGCCCGAATTTCTTCGGAAATGTTGTCTTCCAAAGCTGGAATAGTTGCTGGCTTATTTCTGTAGACTTTAGACTTGACGTAGCCCCACAAAAAATAGTCTAAAGGCGTCAAATCGCATGATCTTGGTGGCCAACTTACCGGTCCACTTCTTGAGATGAATTGTTCTCCGAAGTTTTCCCTCAAAATGGCCATAGAATCGCGAGCTGTGTGGCATGTAGCGCCATCTTGTTGAAACCACATGTCAACCAAGTTCAGTTCTTCCATTTTTGGCAACAAAAAGTTTGTTAGCATCGAACGATAGCGATCGCCATTCACCGTAACGTTGCGTCCAACAGCATCTTTGAAAAAATACGGTCCAATGATTCCACCAGCGTACAAACCACACCAAACAGTGCATTTTTCGGGATGCATGGGCAGTTCTTGAACGGCTTCTGGTTGCTCTTCACTCCAAATGCGGCAATTTTGTTTATTTACGTAGCCATTCAACCAGAAATGAGCCGCATCGCTGAACAAAATTTGTCGATAAAAAATTTCGAACCGAACACTGATTTTGGTAATAAAATTCAATGATTTGCAAGCGTTGCTCGTTAGTAAGTCTATTCATGATGAAATGTCAAAGCATACTGAGCATCTTTCTCTTTGACACCATGTCTGAAATCCCACGTGATCTGTCAAATACTAATGCATGAAAATCCTAACCTCAAAAAAATCACTCTTTATATCAAACAGTTTTCTTCGTTTGTCAGAATGGATTTGTACAGGGTGATTTTTTAAGACTTGATAACTTTTTTTTAAAAAAAAACGCATAAAATTTGCAAAATCTCATCGGTTCTTTATTTGAAACGTTAGATTGGTCCATGACATTTACTTTTTGAAGATAATTTCATTTAAATGTTGACCGCGGCTGCGCCTCAAGTGGTCCATCCACTTAGTCCAATTTTGGCATTTCCACGTTTTTGAGTAACAGAGGCCCAATTGCTGCGAACGGCGACGAATCGATAATTGATGGTCATCATTAACATTGGCCGATACAGCTGCGATATTTTCTTCAGTTCGTACTCTACGTAAGCGTCTTGGTGGTTTAATGTCCAACAATGTAAATTTGGTGCGAAATTTAGTCACAATAGCCCGAATAGCCGCTTCAGTGGGTCGATTAAACTGACCATAAAATGGAAGCGTGCGATGAACTTTCTTAACAGAGCACGCATTTTGATAATAAAATTCAATGATTTGCAAGCGTTGCTCGTTAGTAAGTCTATTCATGATGAAATGTCAAAGCATACTGAGCATCTTTCTCTTTGACACCATGTCTGAAATCCCACGTGATCTGTCAAATACTAATGCATGAAAATCCTAACCTCAAAAAAATCACTCTTTATTATAAACTTTGTATTACAAACTCCCAAAACATTGGAAGTATCAGAAACCGTTGTTGTTGTATCTGTGATGAAAATAGGACACATCGGTTCAGATTTAGATACAGCTCCATAAAAATGTCCAATCACAAATGTTACATCTTAGCGCTCTACAAGCATCAAGCAAATTATTAGCTTTTATTAAGAATTAGATTTCATTATGATATCATACACTTTTTTAAAATTACTAAACGATTTTGTTATTAAATTACCAAACTTTTATTGCAGTACACAATTAAAAGTTCATATGATATAGCTCTAGTCGAATGTCAAGAAGTGGAATCGGGTAATAAAAATGAAAATTTTCCGAACAATTTGGTGTCCATTAGCGAAATTAGCACTACACAATCTTGAAATTGGCACAATTCGTTTAGTTTGTTTGTATTTTTCATAACCTTTGTCAAAAATTTAAGAAAGTGTCCACGATTTTTTATGTAATTTTCGTGTTTTCATGATTTTACTGCAAAATTACCATTTCAGACGAGTTATTTTAAAAAGACCTTAAAAATTCTATATGTTATTGCTTCAGAAAGTCTAGAAGGTTTTAAAAAGTATATGTTCGAAACCTCTCTGGGGGGGTTTGAACACCAGGTGCGCACGGCCCTGGCAAAGCAAAAACATTAATAAAAATTGAATTTTTTGCTCAAAATAAAAAATTATTTTTTCACATTGTCGCCAACTACAATATAAATATGTATGTATCAAAAGAAATTTTCAAAAAAATATTTTATGTTGACTTTATTGGACTTAGCCTCGATAACCATAATTTTGACTTACACTGGATAATTAATTATCCAGGCTAAGTCAAAAATGTTTAACACAAAATTATTTTTTCAAAATTTGTTTTCACACACACATTGAGTGCTTTTGGCGACAATTGTAAAAAAGAATTTTTTATTTTCAGTGAAATTTTAATATCTTATTTAGATTTTTGTTATCGCAGCTTAGTTATCCAGTCTTAAAGAAAAACAGCCTTATAATTTTAAGTTTTCCCCGTTATTTGCCTCTTTGAAACGTACGACGTTCGTGTATTTTAAGTTCAAAGTTTTCTATGAAATTTGTTCTTCTAGTTTTACGTTTGTTTACATTACAAACGACGCCGTCAGCTGCGAATTCTTTCGTGTACATTTTATTGTTTATAAGTACAAAGATAACTACATACATATATGTATTTATTCGCTATAGGCAATGTAGTTAATAACCACGTATGTAGTTATGCGTTGTATAGATAACCCACTGTATTTCGCAAATGATAACAACTGTCCCTTGAAACGAACGAACGAGCGTTTGCAAGAACACGAACTTGAAACGATCGCTGGAATTTGTTTTCAATAAAAAAGAAATAGAGGCGAGATTAATAAAAGAAAAACCTTTAAATACCGGTCTTGATGGTGAAATGGGAAAAGTCGTACATTTGACGGCAACGTGTAGACAGCAGCGAAATTAAAGAAGACCCGGGAAGATATTCCTTCCACTGGTCGATTTGTACAGTAAGAAAAAAAAACAAACAAGAGAAGAGAAATGTGAGTGAATGAGTAGAAAAAAAATAAATCAAATGAGAATACAGAATACACACAACAAATGTGTCATGGTGTGGTGAGAGCAACCAGAGTTTTCGCCCTGCCATCGCATGTGTGCAGTCGTCTGTGTGTGTGTGTAAGCCTCATGTGCCTGAGTTGTTGTGTTGTTGTTCTCCGCAAAAAAAAAAGAAACAAAAAGCAGCATTGAACCGCATAGTGCCACATCGTACCACGAAATCGGAGATCATTTCATTTGTATTTGGTGTATGGTTTAGTGCGGAGCGTGTGTGACTTAGTTGGTCGGGAAAGCAGTGAATTCTGTGGTACATCCATCGAAAAAACAAGGAAAGCCAAGAAAAAAAGAAATTCGGACAAAACAAACGTATGTACATACCCACTACGTGTATAACTAGAAAAAAATTTGCACGAAAAAGTAGAAGAGTTACAAAAAATCAAATCATAAGCAGCACTTGTAAAATTAGATATTTAATATGTGTAGTCATCCCGGTACATGGTTCTAATTGGAGGTGGTTGGTGACACAAGAACATGGTGCCACAAGAACCTACAATTTCTTTTCATGGTTTCAAGGGCAGACTGTTGCCGCCACCTCCCTCTCTCGCAGTTACATAGGTTGGCATAAAACACAAAAACAAACAAAGCAAAATACGCAAGTATGGCCACAAAGAAGACCACGTCAACGAACGCCGCCAACATGTAATTGTCAGAACCTTTTTTTCCATTGTGTTGGGGTGTCTAGTCATGAATTGTGCCAATTGGCAAACTTTCTATTCGCGACCATCCATCGTAAAATCTAAGTGTCAAGACATTTTTGGTTAGGAATCTTTTCGAATCGTGTGTGACGTAACGCCAATTCGTCGGTGTGCCATTTCTTTCGTTTTGGAGAACGTCATAAGAACCTCCAGGCCAGGCCGCAGCCACCAGCCAAATTATTTCCCCGCTCTCTAATGTATGAGCTGTTGTTGCGCTTGATTATTGAATGTAATTTTTAAATTTTCTTTTTTTTTATTGAAAGCGAGACAGCCGTTTGTCATTGTGGAATGACTCGAATGACAATTCTAAAGCGCGGCGCAATTTTGAGATTGCCAATCACCTCACCCCTCCCTTTGCCATTATCAATAGGCGGGCGGCAGCAGCATTGTGTTAGTTACTACAGCCTCAGTTTGAGTTTCGCCCATTGTTGACTTTTGCGACACCACCAGACGTGAAGATAATTTTTCCATTTCGAGAACATATTAGCAATTCGCATCACTTGCGAGTCTCAAGAATACATAGACACTATTTTTTTTACAATAACAATTGGTGTACTGGTGAGCTCAAAGCATTTCAAATAATATTTGCTAAATCAGCGCGGTCATTTCAGACTATTTCACTTTGCGATGTGGCGGAAAATATTTAGTGGCAATAATAGAAAGAAATATAAATCTGAGCTTAGATCCAATGAGTATTGAATTTCATCAGATTACCACTTCCATTGTGTTAGTAACAGCCTAAGTTCGGGCTTCGCTCAATTGTTGACTTTTGAGACACCATTAGACGTGATTGTGATAATTTTTCCATTTCGTCTTAATTCGAGAAAATATTAGCAATTTGAGAACCTAATTATTTACAATAACAATTGGCAAAGCATTTCAAATAATATTTGCCAAATCAAAGGCTCATTTCATATTATTTCACTTTGTGATGTGGCGGAAAATATTTAGTGGCAATAATTGAAAGAAATATTAAATATAAATCTGAGCTTAGCTCCAATGAGTATTGAATTCCATCAGATTAATCGTCTGCTATTCAGTATACTGACAATATGTCAAGTTTAGAATTATTGATAGGGTTCTGATCTCCTTTCACAATGAAGATTTTGCTCCATTATCAATGGGCTGCAGCATTGCGTTAGTAACAGCCTAAGTTTGGGTTTCGCCCATTGTTGACTTTTGAGACACCACTAGAAGTGATTATATAGAGAAAATATTAGCAATTTGAGAACCTAATTATTTACAATAACAATTGGTGTACTGCTGAGACAAAAGCATTTCAAATAATATTTGCTAAATCAAAGGTTCATTTCATATTATTTCACTTTGCGATGTGGCGGAAAATATTTAGTGGCAATAATTGAAAGAAATATTAAATATAAATCTGAGCTTAGATCCACTGAATATTGAATTTCATCAGACTAATCTAATCGTTCAGCATACTGACAATATGTCAAGTTTAGAATTATTGATAGGGTTTTGATTTCCTTTCACCAAAAAAATGTTTTTCCATTATCAATGGGCGGCAGCACTGTGTTAGTAACAGCCTTAGTTTGGATTTCGCCCATTGTTGACTTTTGAGACACCACTAGAAGTGATTATATCGAGAAAATATTAGCAATTTGAGAACCTAATTATTTACAATAACAATTGGTGTACTGCTGGTGAGCCCAAAGCATTTCAAATAATATTTGCTAAATCAGCGCGGTCATTTCATACTATTTCACTTCGCGATGTGGCGGAAAATATTTAGTGGCAATAATAGAAAGAAATATTAAATATAAATCTGAGCTTAGTTCCACTGAATATTGAATTTCATCAGACTAATCTAATCGTTCAGTATACTGACCATATGACAAGTTTAGAATTATTGATAGGGTTTTGATTTCCTTTCACCAAAAAAATGTTTTTCCATTATCAATGGGCTGCAGCATTGCGTTAGTAACAGCCTTAGTTTGGGTTTCGCTCATTGTTGACTTTTGAGACGTGATTGTGTGATGAGCATTTTCCATTTCGTTTTATTTTGAGAAAATATTAGCAATTCACATGACTATCGAAACTCAAGAATACACATACAACAACACTTGATGTACTGCTGAGACAAAAGCTTTTTCAAATAATATTTGCAAAATCAGCGGCTCATTTGATACTATTTTACGGAAAAAAATATTTTGTGTGCCAAGAAAGAAATATGAAAAATATAAATAAGAGCTCAGCTCCAATGGGAATTGAATTTCAGCAGATTAGTCGTCTGCTATTCAGTATACTGACAATATGTTAAGAGTCGAATATCAGTAGTTGTGATTTCCTTTCACCGAAAAGAAATCATTAATGTGCTATAATTTGTATGATGAAATCAAATGTTATATGTTTTCTGGTTTTGAAAAATAGTTTCTAACTTCTTATAAAATGTATTCCATTTCGTTATCAGCGATCTATTTTTTAGGTAATAGTAAACATTGATTGGAAAGTGATGAAATAAATTTCATTATGTTGCGATTATTAAGTAAAATCCAGAAACGACATAGTCTTGAGACAGGAGAATATGCAAATTCAATAATAAATAATAGACGATTGGGCTTACTAGCTTAATTTTTGTATGGAATTTACTCGCTTAAGAAGAAAGTGGCTTGCTACTACTCTCTTAGTGTTGCTGCCAGATTTTTCTTGTTTATTCATTTAAGAAAAACCAATAGATAAATATGTTGCCCAATCGAACAGGCCTAATGTCTGTAATTGTCATTTTTTTTATTCGAATCTAGATCCCTAGAAACAAACAAACTTAAAATATAAAAAACAATAATTCGAATCAACTTATTCGAAGGGTCTGCCATCAATTTCATTTAATGTGGGATATTCTCATTGCTCCAGAAATTACAAAGTCTTGGGACAGGAGAATATGCAAGTTCAATTCAAAAATAAATAAAAAGTCCGTAATTATCCAAATTATTTATTTTTTATTAGAAGCCATGCGGCGAATTATAACATTGTCCATACAGTCCATATTATACTTGAACCAGATGATATACATCTAAAGCTATAGGTGAAATGGAGTAAATTTGCGTTTTTAGTTTTTTATTTCCTCATATTGTTACTCCTTAAAATGACTACAAAAATTCGAAATGCTACAATTTCTCAAAAATTATTTTAAATATTTATTCTCGCACCCTATGATAACTATGGTATACGAGTCAAATTAAAGATAATAATATCAGCTAAAAATACTACAAATTTTATGCTTCTTTTTGTCTGTATTAGTTTAACATTAAAAACCATTATAAGTTTCCCCCTTACTTTATTCATAGTTAACCTTTTAAGAGGGAAAACTTGAAATTATTCTTAAGGCTAAACTAATACAGATAGATGCATGAAATTATAAGATATTTTAGCTGATATTCTTCTCTTTAATTTGGCACCATAGGGTGCGAATAAGATTTCAAATAATTTTTTAAAAACATTGTTAGGTGGTAGTAAACCGTATTTGGGATGTGCTAATGGAATGTGATTAAATAAATTTCAATATGACATATTTCTTGTCAGAATTATTTAATTTTTTTCGTAATTCAGAAGCCATACGATCAATTAGAATCTAGTGCTAAAACAAAGTCAAAATTTTAAATAATAATTGTTATCGAATGGTCAGCCTTCGGATTTGATTTGATCTATTCTAACATTTTAAATTAGAATCGGCTATAAAATAAAAAGTACAAATTATTGGAATTGTTGAATTTTGTCATTTAATAATTAATGTATGATTACCACGACTAACTCGGCAGTACATCATCCGATTAACCCAATGTTTCAGTACATTTTTGATAGTTCCGTCTCGAAACTCTTTAATGGCAACTTGGATTTCATGTTTCAACGCTTCAATTGTCTCTGGATAGTTTGCGTAACATTTATCCTTAATGGCTTCCCACTCAAAATAATTCAAAGGCTCAAGTCACAGTTCCGAGACGGCCAATCACAATTTCGGCTGAATATTCGATTTTCAAAAACTGTGCGTAAAATATCGATGGCTGTGGATGGTTGTGTGATATGTGGCCCCGTCTTCTTGAAACCAAAAGTCGTCCAAGTCATTCTTTTTAATTTTTGGAAACAAAAATTCGTTGAGCATGGCAAGGTAACGACGGCTCCTTTCTCATTTTCGAAAAAAATGCCCAATGATGTCGCCAGCCCAAAATCCACACCAAACAGTGTTGGCTTTTTGCTTTTTGACATAGCCACCGTGATGAAAATGAGCTTTAACTGAAAACACCATTTTTCGGTACAAATTCTTCATCTCCTGCCAAACAATCTTCAGTCCATTGGGACGAAGCGAAAACACATCGTCACCTTTCAAAGTCAAAGAAATTTTCATTTCAAATATTATATGGCCACCCTGTAGTATATTCTCATTTACATAGTCTTAGGACAGGAAAATATGCAAATTCAATTCAAAAATAAATAAATAATCTCTTCACGTGTTCAACAGGTATGAACACAGATATATATTTATGTGTAGCAGTTGAATATTTAATAACAAAACAAGTAACGGAAGATTATTTTGTATATATTATAGAATATATTAATATTGTTTAATGTGGATTTGGCATATTTTAAGGGGGGTTTTAAAAATATATTGTCTTCAGCTGGCAATATCTCCTTCCAAAAACTGTCAATTCGAAGCAATCTCTCATTTCAAATTGTCTCTCATAGGATTTTCCACACCGCATAGCATTTGCAGAATGCTAATGCCATGCTCGAAAATAAAAATTTGAAAAATTATTAAGAAACGAAAATATAATTAAATTAAAGAGTCCAAAGCGTAGCTTAGTTACACTGCTGATCAAACGGACTGCAAAGTTGCATTCATGTCTTAGTCACTTTTCTATTTTAAAAACAATTTTTTCTTAAAAACGTTGCTTAATGTAGCAATGATGGAAGTGCTCTCTTATAACGAAATATTTGTTACGACAATAAGCAACGCCAATAATATGAAAGAATAGACAAATTTCATCATGCCATTTGTAAATAAATTTGCATTCCAATATATTTTAAATTTTATTTATATTCCTACCTCTTTATATTAAAAATTTTGATTTTTCCTATTTGTATTTGAGTTTGTTTCAGCTTTGCAAGAAGCCAACAAACCAATTTTGCACACGTGAGTTTAGTATTAAAGCCAAACTCAACTAAAGAAGGGAAAATATGTCATTACCCTGTTCTAAAACTTTTGTCGCAACATCGAGAAAGTGCGCAACAAAAAATGCCACTATTTCTTTAGCTCAATGCGTATAAACGGCAACGCATTATCGGAACATTCCAGTCTAATGTCTAAAAAAAGTAAACAAACAAAGAAGAAATCTCTAGTAAACAAACAAAAGAGGAAAAAAGGCGTCAATTAAAAAATATGTAATTAAAGAATATGTTCATATGTATGTACATTAACCCACTAGTGCCCGAACTTTTTTTAAATAAATAAATCAAATTTACTTTCTGGTGAAGCTTCTAAATATGATGTCTATAGAGTTCTGGGGTTCCAATTCATACAGGACATGAGTTAACAGGATGTTTCTTAAAAAAATCACCCATCGCACATTTTCAGATCGTATTTTTTTTGGCAATTTCGAGTTTATAAATTTCGCATTTGCCTTTAAAACAACTTTTCTCATTTGTCTTTCTATTCTAACGAGCAAATGAAGAGGATGTTAGGTTAAACAAAGTAATTTTTTTAAAAATGGAAAATTTTAAACTCGAAATCGCCAAAAAAAAATACAATTTGAAAACACATGGCCGTTTATACTGTAGATATTGTTTAAAAAATAATATTTTGTGATGTTTCTTCATTTAAAAAAAAACTTTATTAGGTATCACTTCGAATAACAAAGACAGTTTTTCTCGAACTCTAAAAATAAGAAGAAATTCTATACAATTTTTATTACAAGAAACTCAAATAATTTAAATTTGATACTTCACTTTTGTTTTCGTCTTCCTACGCATACCCAAGGTTCCGAATTTGTGGGTTCTATTTTGAATAAAATTTTTAATTTAATGGTTAAATTTAAATTTAGCCACGAAAGTGTTAAATCTATAATCTAATAAGTTTATTGTTTTGTTGCTTAATTGTTTAATGATGTATGTCGTATTGCTGATTGCAGCAGATGAATGAATTTCATCGTCGAAATGCGCTGCGAATTCAGCCAGAGAAGATTTTTTTTGTTCATTTTTTTGTTTCAAATGTGTTGATTTAATTGATTTAATTCCCGATTGAATATTTTACAACAACAGTTTTTCTCACATTTTTCCAGAAATACATGTTTAGACAACGATTTTCAAATTGCATTTTCTTTTTTGGCGATTTCGAGTTTCTAAATTTCGTATTTGTCTTTAAACAACTTTTTTCAGTTGTCTTTCTTTTCTGACGAGCATATGAAGAGGATATTTGGTTAAACAAAGTCATTTTAAAAAGAAATGGAAAATTTAGAAACTCGAAATCGCCAAAAAAAAGTGATTTGAAAATCGGGCGGTTGTCACAAATCAAAGCTGCAGACATAGATTTCGAATACAGTTGGAAAATACTATTAGAAATTCCTCGATGCGAGAGTTACAGAAGATGGGTACAGAATGCAAAAAATCAAATAGATTATAATTGTTGTTTTCTTGATTTAAATTGGTAAAAATATAAAATATATTATTTGGGTCCGCCAAATAACTTTTTTTTTTGAAAATGCTATAAAAAAACTACTGAATATTTTCTCAAATTTCTTTTTTTATTTGAGAGTACAATCCTTCCGGTTAATAATGGAAAATAATTTCATTCAAATGGCTGCCTTTGGCACCGCACAAATAATAGTCCAACGGTTGAATATTTGAAAAAAAACGTTAGATGGCGGACCCCATACCAATGTCTCCTATTATTTACTTTTTCCGCTCTAGAAACCACATATATCAACAAATAACTTTTTTTTTGAAAATGCTATAAAAAAAACTACTGAATATTTTCTTAAATTTCTTTTTTTATTTGAAAGTACAATCTATCCGGTTAATAATGGAAAATAATTTCATTCAAATGGCTGCTGAGGTCACCCCACAAATAATAGTCCGACGGAGTTGAAAAAAAAAACGTTAGATGGCGGACCCTATATAAATATTCCTTTTTTGCGACTTTTCTTTACTATTGTGCCAAGAAATTTCAAAGAAAAAAACTTAGAAAATTCAATTTCTCATTTTGACAAAGTGTGAAATTCTGTTCTTGAGTTTGAATTCGGTCTATTTTTTCAAAGAGTGAATAGAACTCCTTACTGACATCTTTTATAGCCATATCCCCAATTGTTGATTGTTTTCGTCATCTTTTGAGTTGTTGCAAATTCTCCTGTAATCCAACAAACATTCCTATAAACCTACTTTCCTGACAACTTTCCTATACAACAACTTTTTCATCCATTTGTCTTTATCTTTTCTAAAAGAAAAGCCAAACTGCGAAATGGTTTTTTTTACTCTTTTCAAAAATCTGTGTAAATATTTTCAATATACAAATGCACTTTGTATTTTGTGTTTTTTTTTTTTTTGTTAGCATTCATAGCACATTTAGCAGACTATAAGCTAATTTAATATAAATTGTTGTGCATTGTGTAGTATTAAAAAAGACACCACAATTAAATATAAAGTCAAATGCTTGACCCAACCTAACCTAAAACATTAGCACTTTAGCAAATTTGAACATTTGCCTTGGACATGACTAGATTCGTTATTTGATGAATATTCAAACCGTTATAAAAATGCAAATAACATCCTAAGTGCAAAATTGTTGAATATGCTCTCTCTTATCATTGGAATTCTTAGCGCTGATTTCTTCAGACTAAATAAAGTGTATTTAACTCTAAAGTGAAATCTGAAATTTTTATAAGGCAACGAGACATGAAAGGTCATCCAGTGGCAATAGCAAGTGATTCGAAAGTATTTTTTGTAGTCAAAAATCTAAATAATCTGGGGTTTTACTTAGTTTTTTGCTAAGATAACACAATTTCTTATGGACAGTACTCAAGTATATGAAATATTTTCCCACAAAAGGGAGAGGGACTGGCGTAAATTCGAAGTCGTCATCTGCAGATACTACAGTACGTGTGGTTTACATTAAATTGTGTTCATGTCTTCCTTGGAAATGAATTGCTGCCTTTAAATTGCAATTCAGATTTTTAGTATTTTTTTAAAATTTTGTTTCGGTCTTCGTACTTCAAATTTAGCACCTTATCAAATAGTGACTTTCTGACTTAGCTATACCTCAAGTGGATTGGTATCGTTCAAATGTCGGCCTTTTTTGTTTTCACATTTCGCTAAAAAAAAGCTATATCGTCATTGTATTATAAAAAGATGTGGATGTTGTAAAGCACATGAAATAAATGAAACCTACAGTTCTACAGTCCCTATTGTGATTAAAAGTAAGCTCACGCTGCATATCAGAACACACGTGTAACATGGCATGTCATAGCACAAACTTTCTCTAATGCTACACACACACGTGCGCATGCACACACTCTATTCTAAAGAATGTCGTCCGAATTCCAACAACATTTATAACAATATCTCGCTATCATCTTCTGTTCACAGTAATTAAATACCAAGATGCCGCCACGCTCGACTACAATTGCCAGTGGTCACGAACCCCTTGACACCACTGAATTGCCTGGATCCAAGCAAACCGGCGTGCTGTTCGAAGCTGATGCCGATACAGCCGATGGAGCTTTGGCCGCTGACATTACACAATTCAAAAAGGCCGAAAAGCGTAAATTGAAATTGGTCTGGCGTAACATTATTCTCTTCGGTTATTTGCATCTGGCCGCTTTGTATGGTGGTTATTTGTTCTTTGCCAAGGCTAAGTGGGCTACCGTCTTCTTCTGTAAGTCTGCCACAAAAAAAAAAAAGAAATGATGATGAAAAATAACTGATTCCCTTTTTAATCCCTTCTAGCCATCTTCTTATATTCCGTTGGTGTTTTGGGCATTACTGCTGGCTCTCATCGTTTGTGGGCCCATCGTTCGTACAAGGCCAAGTGGCCATTGCGTTTGATTTTGATTGTCTTCAATACGATTGCCTTCCAAGATGCCGCCTACCACTGGGCCCGTGATCATCGTGTCCATCACAAGTTCTCGGAAACCGATGCCGATCCTCATAATGCCACCCGCGGCTTTTTCTTCTCTCACATTGGCTGGTTGTTGTGCAAGAAGCATCCCGATGTTGTTGCCAAGGGCAAAGGTTTGGATTTGTCGGATCTGCGTGCTGATCCCATTCTGATGTTCCAAAAGAAGTAAGATTCCCTCATCTCAGATGAAATTGACTTAAACTTGTATTAATCGTATTGCCTTTCCTTGCAGACACTACATGATCTTGATGCCTTTGGCCTGTTTCATTATGCCCACCCTCATTCCCATGTACGGCTGGAACGAGAGCTTCTTGAATGCCTGGTTTGTCGCCACCATGTTCCGTTGGTGTTTTCTGCTCAATGTCACCTGGTGTGTCAACAGTGCTGCCCACAAATTCGGTGGTCGTCCCTATGACAAGTAAGTTTGCCTTCAATATTTCAACTTACAAACAAAAACTAACAACAAAACCTAAATTTCAGAAACATCAACCCTGCCCAAAACTCTCTGGTGGCTGCTTTCGCCTTCGGTGAAGGCTGGCACAACTATCATCATGTCTTCCCCTGGGACTACAAGACCGCCGAGTGGGGCAACTACTCCATGAACTTGACCACCGCCTTCATTGATTTCTTTGCCAAAATCGGCTGGGCCTACGATTTGAAATCGGTGGCCCCCGCAACCATTGAGAAGCGTGTCATGCGTACCGGCGATGGTACCCACGCCACCTGGGGCTATGGCGATAAGGATCTAACTGCCGAAGATGAGCAGGACATGATCACACTCAATAAGAAAGCCCAATAAATCGCTGGGCGGTTGTTAATAAGACTAAGAGAAGAGAAGAAATGAGAAAGAAAGAAACAAATAAACGGACTAACCAGGAAAACAGGCTAATACACAAGAATTTCCATGTGTAAAATTGTATTTATTAACGTTAGTATTTTTTTATTATCCAATAAGCTATCTACTACTACTACATACTTTTATAAAAACAAAAAAAAGAGCCCCAGCTAAGGGTACGTGTGATTACAAAATAGTTCTAACTAGAAAAAAAGAACCATAAATAAAACTCGCAATATAAAAACAATAGACTCTGGCAGTTATCTCATTCACAAAGTTCAATGTAACTAATCTTATCGGGGCTCTCTATAAGCGATTTATGACATGTTGTCTTAGCAACTTGTGGCAAAAGCTACTGTCGCCGTGGTGACTGACCATCGTTTAACCATAAAAATTTCGGAATTGTTGCGAATTCGTTCAACAACCCGTTGAAAAGATAACACTAACTATTGTCAACAACTATTGACTGAGGTAATCTAACCAAATGTGTTTTGTTGTTCAACTACACCATTTCCAAGTGTAATTCAGAAAAGAACAAGAGAACAATTGTAATTCAGAACTAGTCAGTTGATATTCAGAAATTCCATTTGAAATTCAGAACTTTTCAATTGATATTCCATTTCAAATTCAGAACTAATCAAATGAATTTCAGAACATTTCATATGAAATTCAGAAGTTATCAAACAAAATTCGGAAAACATTTATAGAGAAATAACTCGATATACTCCAAAGTCAGTCATACATAAATATATTTAAATTGATAAAATTCATTAACGAACACAATTAATTATTTTAATATGCTGTTCATTATTTGCATTATAAATATGGAATGAAATCAAGAAAGATGAAGATTGTTAGATTGGAAATGAGAGAACACAAGCTTTAATAATATTTAACAGACACTTAATAGCGAATCAATTTTTGAGCGTCAATAGACTTGAAATTAAAAACAATAAAAAGATCAATTTTCTGTAATCGGTACATAATTTTCATTTCAAACTTTAGCTTGGCCGAGTTAACCAACTTTACAAGATAAGTGGAGTGTTACCAAAGACTTTCTATATTCAAGACAAGTAATCTCGCTCTTTGCTGTTATTACCGATGCAACGTTGAGAGATGACAGCGAATGCAAATTTTGCAGCCATTTTTAAATCAAAATATGAAAATGAGGAAAATGAGGAAAACAATGAGTACGTTCAAAAATATACACGAAAACGAAATGAATACATAGTTTTTATACCCTCCACCTCCAGGATGGGGGTATATTCACTTTGTCATTCCGGTTGTAACACCTCAAAATATTCATCGGAGACCCCATAAAGTATATATATTCTGGGTCGTGGTAAAATTCTAAGACGATATAGCCATGTCCGTCTGTCTGTCTGTCTGTTGAAAGCACGATAGCGGCCGAACGAAATGATCTAGAAGGTTCAAATTTTTCCTAAATGTGTCTTATGGTTGCAGATCGGTTGGGATTGAAAGTGGGCGAAATCGGCCCAGGGGGAAAATTTTTTCCCTCACAAGGACTGAAAATACCCCTAATATTTAGAGTATTTCAGCATTTTTTTTTGGAACATAATAGCTTGTATTTACTTGATATTTGCAATTCGCATTCCCTTTATAGCATAAAAGGGCACCATAGAGTGATTTTTATTTGTAGGGGGCGAAATGGGACGAAAAGGGATAACAATAGTACCTATCAAACGACAACAGATAGAAACACGAAATTTGGCGTGTACATACCTCTAATAGAGTAGATACATAATATACAAGTATTTTTTCTAAATTTGTACTTTTAAGGGGTTAAATGGGGATAGAGGGATAAAAATAGTACCAACTTAACGGCTGCACCAAGAATAATGAAATTCGCTGTATATATTCCTCTGATTGCGTACACACATAAAATAAAGGTAATTTTCGAAATTCGTACTTTTAGGTTGTAAAATGGAAAAAGGGGATAAAAATTGTACCAAACAAATGGATGCAGCTAGAACCATGAATTTCGCGGTATACATTCCTCTGACTGAGTGACACGAAAAAAAACGTTTTTCCAAATTCGTACTTTCAAGGGATTCAATGGGAGCAGATGGATAAAAATGGTACCAACTAAAAGGCTACAGCTAGAATGATGAAATTTTCGAAAGTCGTACTATTAAGGAGTAAAATGCGAAAAAGGGGATAAAAATGGTACCAACAAAATGGCCGCAGATAGTATCATGGAATTGGGTATATATACATTCCTCTGAGTGCATAGCCACGTAAAATAATTTTGTTTCCAAATTCGTACTTTATTTTGTTGCTTTTACGTCAAAAAATGGTAGAATCATGAAGTTGTCTTATACTGCGTACGTGAGAGATAAGGTATTTTCAAAATTTATACTTTTGAATTTAAAATAGATGGAAATACAACCAACTGGGCTTATTAATTAAATTTCTGATTTTCATACATTTGAAATTTGTTGCGGACATTCCTCTTGTATAGCTTGGAAGCACCACAAAGAAAATAAATGTTTTAGCGGGCGAAATGGGACAAAAATGGATAAAATATGGTATCAACGATACGACAACAGCTAGAATCATGAAATTCGGTGTGTACATCCCTCTAATTGCATAGACACGTAAAATAGAGGGATTTTTCGAAATTCGTACTTTTAAGGGATATAATTGAAAAAGAGGGATAAAAATGGGACCTTCCAAACCGCTGAAGTTGATATCATGAAATTCGGTGTATATATTCGGTGTATATTCGGTGGTCTGACTATGAAGACTCGCAACAAAAAGGTGTTTTTCCAAATATGTACATTTGGTCGGAGAATGGGGCCAATGGGGATATCTTTAAAATTTGTACTTTTCTTATCAAAATAATGCAGTCACTTTGTCTGTATCTGAAAATGCTTCTCCCTAATGGCGACTGACAATCGCCTAATATTTTCGGCATGTTCACTTTCACAATTACAGCATTGTATTTATTTATAGTAGTAGATTTTAAACAGTGCGCATAAGTATACATTATAGTTTGAAATAGTAATCAAATATAGTAATGTGCATAAACATATCACAATTTTCGTAATATGGTTCTGTACTTCTATGTCGACATCCTTTAATCTGCTGGTAATACTGTGGAATGCACTCCGTGGTGGATTTTAGTAAGAGATTTACATGATTTAATTCCGGCGATCTATAAAGCTAAGAATATATACATATATATTGATAACTTCTGAATTTCAAATGAAAAGTCTCTGAATTTCATATGAAATATTCTGAATTCAATTGATGAATTCTGAATTTCAAATGGTATTTCTGAATATCAAGTGACGAGATCTGAATTTCAAATGGCATTTCTGAATATCAAGTGATGACTTCTGAATTTCAAATGGAATTTCTGAATATCAATTGACGACTTCTGAATTTCTAATGGGATTTCTGAATATCAACACTGATGTATTCTGAATTTCAAAAGGAAATTCTGAATTACAATTGATCTTTTCTGAATTACACTTGGAAATGGTGTAGTTCCGTTCATATTATTTAATTTAATTTATTTACTTTAATCAATCAACGATTAGAACTGTCACATGAGCTATTTGCATTTATAAAATCGAATTATAAATGCATATACGAGTACACGTATGTAATTAACAATAGCTAAATATGAATTAATTTTATTCTTGCATTTGTTTTTACATGACCCTGAATACTTATAAGGGCTGTAGTACTTTCGAGATGCGTCATTTAAATTAACATTTAATGTGACATATGTAAGTCAATGAGGACAAATGATTTGGGATATCGCTCGTGATAGGGGGTTTTCAAATAAAGCTATCAAATAATAAGTAGGTGTTGCTATTACACATCTCCATACATTGAATAAGTTTAGAGATAGCTCTGAGTTATAAAGTTAATTAGAACATGTAGCGTAGGGGTGGTGGTATAGTGCACGACTTTTCGATTTGGATATACTGGAAACCCTTTTTGGGGAGGTTCGGAAAAAATGAATGAGCGCTAGATATATTACATCTTGTCACAGACGCTGCCGAACGAGTTTTTGATGGCTATAACAATGTGCTGGACCGTATCATTTGGTACATTTGACACCCCTAGAGTGTTGGGAGCAAATTAAATACAAATTTTTATTTTATTTTAAGGGAGCCCCTTAAGCACTATAGGAAGTATATCAACTTTTCCCTTAAGGAGTGGTGATGGAGGGTAGGTATGTTTGGGGAAAAGGTTGGGGAGGGAAAATTAATGGGGTTCAGTCTTACACTCCCCCCCTAGGGTCTACTACGGGGCAGTTTTGGGCTTCTCTTTCATAAAAATATAAAAAAGGCAAATGTATAGGGGCCACCTTAAGGGTTGCAGTTGGAGGGTAGGTGTGTTCTGAGAAAATATTGGGGCTGACAAAATATTGGGGTCAGTCATATATTTGCCCCTAGTGGAGGGCCTCCTTGGGACAGTTAGAGTGGTGGGAGCAAATTTTATAAAAATGTAGTTTTTGTATGGGAGCCGCATTATGGAGTGGAGATAGGGGAGAATAAATTAGTGTAGGTCGGTGTTACATTTAACGCAGCTAGGGGCGACCCCATGGCAGTTTTGGGCCTTACTGTCATAACAAAAATTATAAAAAATAAAAAATTCGTATGGGGACCACCCTAAGGTTTGACGATAGGAGGTATGTAAGTTCAGAGAAAATGTGGGCGTTGAAAATATATTGGGTGTCGGTCATACATTTAACTCCACTAGCGGCCTCCTAGGGCCAGTAAGAGCGGTGGGAACAAATTTTATAAAAAATTAATTTTTGTATGGGAGCCTCTCTAACAAGTGGTGATAGGGGTATGTGTGTTCGAAAAAAATGTTGGGGAGGGAAACGAAAATTTATTTTCTAATACTTTATTTATTCCACTTGCAAACGTAGGTCTTCCACAAGAGATTTTTAACCTATTCCATGTCCTTGGTAAAGTTAGAGCAGTGGGAGCAAATTTTATAAAATTAGTATTTATTAGAGCACCCTTTATGGGTAGGTATGTTCGGGACAATGTTGGAGAGGGGAAATTAATGGGACCAGTCATAATACATACCATCTAGGGGCTCAAAAATATTGGAGGTTGGTCATACATTTGATTCCCCCCATTGGGCTCCTTGGCACTGATAGAGGGATGGGAGAAAATTTTATAAAAATTAGTTTCGTATGGTTATTTAAGTAATGAGGATAGGTATTCGGAAAAATTATTGATGAAGGAAAATTAATGTGAGCGGTTGTTATATTTAACGCCTCTAGGGGCGACTACGGTGTAGTATTGGACCTGTCTTTCATAAAAAATTATAAAAAGACATGATGATAGAAATTTATATTTATTTAGCTAACAAACTTGTGTAATGCCACTTTTATTGTGTATTTGAAGGTGATGTATTGAGTTGTCTTAAGTAAGTCTTAAGTAAAATGTTTAAAGTTGATTTTCCCATACATCTCGAGTTGCCTGCTTCACTTTTAATAACATTTTCACTACGTTTGTTTTTCCCACTGCTTGGAAAAATGGCCCCCGTTGCTCCTAAAGTTATGGCCTCGTATTGCATTGCTATTATGAGGCCTAAGGTTGATGAGCATCTTATAAACCATAAAATTCTTGGCTTTATTGAGGATAAGAATTTGCTTCCCATTTCTATACGCCGATGATATACATTTCTTTTTTTAGGTCAAGTTCTACGAATACATTTGTTGCAGATATAACTTTTACACTGGGAGCTGTGACCCGATGCTTAGAGAACAATAACTTCAGTGTGAATGTTTCCAAAACCAAAGCATTGCTTTTTGGGCCATTGCGCCACAGCAATTCTAGTTTACTAATTTTATGAACGGTATTAAAATTGAGTTTGTCTTTGAGATGAAGAGTCTTGACGTAATTCTTTATTTTAATAGTCATTGTGAGTTAATGTTCCTTTAAATTTCCAATCGCGATTTATGTTATTTTTTACGTTTGTTCTGCTTTCTTACTTCGATTTGATCACTTTAATTTCGTCCGGTTTATATACATGCTACCATCTTACGCCTAGAGGGGAATAGAAAATTCCATGTGAAAAAATCCCTTTTTATTCACGATAAGGGTGATTATTTCCGAAAATTTTATTTACACTGCTAGTTATTGTTTAATCCGTAGAACAAAATCTTTGGTGTTGGCTGTGAATCCATTCATTACTTTTTTCTAAATATTATATTCATGTCGATTATGCACGCCGACGGATTTGCTGCGGATCGGATTGACTCGATCCGCACTCGACTCACTTTGTGAGGAAAATTGTATTATGTAATCCGTCGGATGACTGCATTACCAACCTAAAGTCGATATTACATTACAGCTGTCAAATTGACATTTATAAGCAAATGACAAACAAAAGTAACCAATAAAGTGCGCTGACATATTCTTAGATTTGAAATTAAATAAAATAATTGAAATTCTAACATTTTATAATGTATTCATCAATTGGTTTTTTTATAAATTTGGAAGAAAAAAGTGGCAATAGAAGACAGGTTTAACATTTACATTTCATTTTTTCACATCTTACCTCTTAGCTTCCATTAGAAATTAAAACAAATAAAAAAACAACCAAAAAGTAATTTATCCGCATCAAATCAGCGATGATTTTCTGTCGGATATTTTTGTATGTGAAGTGAGTCGCATGAGGAATACATAATACGAATTTTTCCGCAACGGCATTACCATCGGCTTATATAATAACAAAATACTCAACTGCGGAAAAAATCCGATCCGCAGCCATCCGTCGGCGTGCATAATCGACATGATTATTTTTATTTTTTGTTGCAATTTTATAATATTAAGAAATAGTTTTAAGGTTTGTTATTCATTGATGTTGTATTGAATTGTTGTATTTAGTGCGCAATATAAACAATTGGTTTTTGTACTGTGATGTGTGAAATTGATTAAATTAAATAAGTTGTGTGGGTCATTCTACAGACTGTTCTATTATGATAAACATAATAGAAACAGTTCGAAAACCTACCTATTCGTCTCGTAGCTATTATTCTATGAACTCTTGTTTATTGTAATGGTTCTACTTTATAGATAGGATTGAGCAACGTTATGTCCCCTAATTATTAAAATTTAAAAAATTAAATTCCCACTCAAAAATGGACATAAGACCAACAACAAAATAATTCAATTGTAAATTTATTGTAATACTAAAAGTATCGATAAGTTTATAGAATTGATGAGGATATTTGGAATGCTTTGAAATTTAATGATTAATTAACAAGAACGGTAAGCCATTATCTCCTGATTTTTTGCAAATGTTGAGCTGATATATTAAGCTTTAGTTATTTATTATATTTTAAGAGCTGGTTGCCGTCGATTAAAAGAAACTATGAGTTTTATCTGAGACTTCGAAATCGATAAAAAATAAAAAAACATGTGGATGATGGTGGGCGGCACTGACAAATTTCATTTAATTGTGGACTCAAATTAAATCACTGGTAATGATTTGTATAAACGTATATATTAAATTAACAAACATATGACGATTATTCATTTTGTGTTATGTGGGAGTTAGACGTGGTTGTAGGTGCATTTAAAAAAACTATTTTTGATCTAATTTGACAATATAAGGGATGTGTGCTAAATTTCAAAACTAGCCCCATTCCTTCTATTTTTTGCTGCAACTTGTGTGGAGATATTCCACTATGCGTAGGGTTTGATGATGGCCAAAATTTTGATTGAAATATTGATTCTAACTATTTGTTGATGAAAACTTGTAGACTATGGTTTTCATCATCAGCCATGTTTCACTATCATAGAGGAGTGTAGATTTTATGGAATCCTCTACTGGTGGCTTGTTACGCTTTAGTTTTGAAATAGCATACTTTATTTCTACAAATATAGTATATATTTATACTTATAGTATATATTTGTTCCCTGTATTGCTATGCTCAGCTCACATTCGTTTTCGATCATCTATGTTAGTAAGTAGAGGAGCATTTGGTATCGAAATAAAAAAGGAAAACAAGATTCACTTTTAAATATGCATACATATGTACAATAGGCTGGGTCGCGGGTCATACAAATGGAAAAACCATTTCCAGTAACCCCACGAAAAAGTTTGGATTGCTTAACGATGATTTGCAAAATAGTACGTTCCTAGATCAAGCCGTCTGTGCAATAAACGCTCCTGAAAACACCCCCAAAAATATGTTTTTCCGTGTAATTTTTTGGCATTTTTATACCCTCACTCTACAGAGTAGGAGGGTATATATCATTTGGGACAGAAAAAAAATTTAACGCCTTGAAGGAGTGACTTAAGACCTTAAGTATATTTGGACCAAATCCGTTTCACGACTTTTTAATGTGATTGAGTTGTACACGATAACTCTCGAAAGGAGTTAAGGAATCAATTCAAACTTTGCACATGGTAATATTTTTCCCAAAGTTAGTTTAAGTTCGAAGATGGGCGAAATTGCCACTCCCCTTCTGGTACCTCCCACACAAATGACCCATATTCCTATGTTAAATTAAAACCAATATAACTTCCACACGGATATTCGGAATCAGCTATATTTTGGTATTTGATAAAGATTTTATAATCATTTTAAGCGTGAAAAATATGGCGGGTATTGCCTCGCCCTTTCTTGTACCTCCCACACAAATCATCCTAACTTACGTAAAATTAAACCTTTTATAACTTCTACAATAATGATTGCATGTGGAATATGGGCGATATTGCCACACCCCTTCTGGTACCACCCACACAAAGTGGCATAAGCCTTGGTTAAAATAAAACCGATATAACTTCCATACGGGTAGTCAAAATCATTTGAAAATGTTTTTATAATCAACTTAATATTTACGGTTTAGCCACGCCCCTTCTTTTATCTCCCACACAATTGTCTATAGCCTAGGTAAAATTAAATCCATCATAAATTCTATACTGGTACATGGATATTTGATCATGTTTTTGCAATTGTTTTATAACTGTGGAAGCTAGGACCAAATGCCATTAACTTTCTAGTACCTTCCACACAAATCATCCGACCCTACTTAACATTATAATTTCCATATTATAATTTCCATATATATGTTCTCCGAGAGTGAGGGTATATATAAGTCGGTTTAGCCGACTGATGTTGCCCAAAATTTTTTCTCAAGTAATAGACCGTTGGAAGCAATTTAAATATAAATGTTTATTCTTGTCTTTGAGTAACTTATTGGTCGAATTATTGGACGTTTATAGAAGTTTTCTGTGTGTGGTGGTAGTATTTTATGAAAAATATATAGCTGCAGTTAATATCTATCGAATGATGCATAAATTATGAAAATCGGAAGGAAATTGACGCCGCAGCACTCATTTTTGTAAAAAGAGTTTGCAAATTTTGGCTCTGAAAATCATGATTTTTAGAGGTGTTCTCAGGAGCGTTTAGCTCACAAACAGCTTGATCTAGGAACGAAATATTTTGCAAATCATCATTGAACAATCCAACCTTCATTTCTGGGGGTGACCGCAGCAATTTCTTGACCCATCCTAATGTACATATTGGTTTTCATTTTAGATTTAGATTAGATTTATTTATGTAGACTTGTAATTTATAGAAAAAAATAGTTGAATAAAAATGGTTTATTAATTAAAAAAAAAAAACAGAAGAAATTTTTTTGTACAATAAAATATGGAAATAGTGGATATTGGTTTACTAGCAGTGGAAATAAACTGGCGGAATAGATTGAGTTCAGAAACTTGAGTGGAGTGATTAGATTGATCCAACACATTGATTTCCGATATGAAATCAGAGAACTAATTACAAAATATAAATCAGCAGAAAAACAACCGAAAATAAAATATTCTTGAAGAATATTGTAATTCAATAACAATTTGGCTTGGAATTACAAAGAAATAAATGAAATGAAATAGAACGACAAATAAAGGGTCCGCCAAATACCTTTTTTTTGAAAATGCTATAAAAAAAACTACTGAATATTTTCTCAAATTTCTTTTTTTATTTGAAAGTACAATCCTTCCGGTTAATAATGGAAAATAATTTCATTAAAATGGCTGCCTCTGCTGGGCATGCAGTAGCCTACACGATCGGTCCAATTTTTAAGCACATTATCGATTGTGTGGAGCTGTATTTCACCAATGGCTTCACGAATATTGTCCTTTAAAGCGTCAATTGTCTCTGGCTTGTCAGCGTAACACTTATATTTGAGGGCAGGCCACAAATAATAGTCCAACGGTGTCAAATCGCAGCTCCAAGGTGGCCAAACAATATCAGCTCTGCGGCTGATAATGCGATCTTCAAAAACAGGGCGCAAAACATCGAGTGTAGCTTCGACTGTGTGGCACGTAGCGCCGTCCTGTTGAAATCAAATGTTGCCAATATCCTCCTCTTCAATTTTTGTGAACAAAAACTCGTTCAACATGGCCCGATTACGATCGTCCATTGACTGTAACGGCCACTCCTTGCTCATTTTCGAAGAAAAATGGCCCAATTATGCCACTGGACCAAAATCCGCACCAAACACTGACACGTTTTTGGGTGTATCGGCTTTTCAATGTATGCCTGCGGTTTTTCTGTGCCCCAAATGCGACAATTTTGCTTGTTTACATACATTCACGAAACGTTAGATGGCAGACCCGTTCGGCTCCTGACGTGAAGCGCCGATGGTTTATTTTCTATAAGTTTTTAACTATGGGAATCATGTGTTACGATCCATGTTTTTTTTCAATTCGCGCCTAACGAAATTAGGAATCTTACCCAATTGTGTACAGAAAGTATACACACATAAATGTGGTATTGTACACGCGATCTGGCATAAATCTACAAAAACAGAATCAAAGTAATTTTATTTCTATTTCTAATCGTATATTTGAAAATCCATTCATTTATAATTAATTTGTTGTATAATAACATACAACGCTGGTAACCTAGACATATTTGTTAAATTATATGTCCTTTAAACACCCGTTTCCCACTTGAAATAATAGGGACGGGCTATTTAGTCCTCCCTTCATAAAAACAGCGTAAAGGCGCCTGAGATTATTGATGGCACAAAATTTCTTCGAAGCTATCTTGACAATAGCCCTTCCCGTCATCCACATTTTCCAGATGCAGTTTCACAAACAGAAATATTGGCATAAAGGTCTAACAATTTAAGTTGAATTCAGCTTTCATTGAAAATATTATTCAGATGGAAATATTTTGTGAATCATTATTAAACAATCAAAATTTTATACTGGTGAAAATATATATTTTTGCATGACCCACCCTAACCTTCGTAATCACATTTTCATCCTAATTTCAAAATGTTTTGAACTGTAGAAAAATAGATTTGTTGAAAGGTTGGTTGATTGCAAATACACGATACGATACATTTAAAGGAATTGCAAGTCTAAATACTTCCTGACATTACATTCATTTCAAGTTTGCTATTATAAATATTAAATCTAGCAGTTATTAAAGAAAAACTTAAGTAATATTTTCCATCCGCTATTGTTTTTATGTAGGCCTAACATCAAATGTGTGCAGTATATCTGAATTATCACGAACTCAAAGTAAATTGGATAAAATTCGTTCACTTCTTTAGGTTTGTAAAACCAAGTCACCAAAGATACAAAACGCAAAACGTAAATAAAATAAACAATTACTTTCATATCAATAAAAAATCATTAAATAGAAAACATATCCTGCAGGAAAATCTATCAGAATAAACTTACATGCACGTTAAAGTAGTCTCTGGCAAGTTTCACTTAATAAATATCACAATTCAATTCAAGTTTAATTTATGAAAACTTTAAAAATTCGTCAATTCACTCACACGTCCAACACAACAAAATTCTACCGGTTAAATAAACCGATAACTAACTATTGAACGATAACAACTAATCGCTGCTTCTCTAGTGAAACATAATGAAGACGATTTTGTCAAAAGCGTACTCTCTTGCGCCATCTACCAAGAAATTAACACAACTGAACCGGGTGGATCACCACATCTACAGCGCCATTTGTGGTGGTAACAAAAATAAACATTTACCATACAACCGGCATTGAATTTGAAGTGACATTCACTAGCGTTTTATTTTTTTATTTTATGTCTTACATTTAATTTAAATTAACTTATACTAATAAATCTTATTATAGTAAATGATTCCAGTGAATAGTTTAAATATATGTAATAGACGTATGGCAGAGCGTAAGGGAATCCCTCAAATGGACTACTGCAGAAGCTGCCTCGACGAAGAAGAAGAGGAGTCGGTGGAACATCTGCTATGCTCATGCCATAGACTGCAGGAGCTTAGGCTACATTATCTTGGAAGCAGGTTCTTTAGCAGTCTGACAGAGGTAGCGCAAGTGTTCCTTTAAAACCCCTATATCAATTCATAGAAAAGGCCAACTGGTTCTCCAGTAGAAACACCAGGCAATCTAACAACGACTGACACTATAATGAACCCTCCAGACTTTCCTTGCTATCACTTTCTCTTCTCCCTCTATAATCCTCCCCCTCCTCTATCCATTAATATATTTCTTCTATAGTTATCTGTCAAGGGTATCACAATGGACAAATAGTCTCCGAGAGAACTCGCCTGGTTGCGTATACACATGAGGTTGTATATACTACCAGCGGGCAACTCTTTCAACCTAACCTAATAGACTGAAGACATCATCGTTTTTTATTTGGGAGGGAGGAAACATAAAATTACTAAAACAATTTGTCACTATTTACTACTAGTAAATCTTTTTATATCCTTTTTAGACTGAATATTTCAACGCTGCTCGAGACATACAAGCCTAGAAATATGTGTACTTTTATTATTGTGTTTTGATCTTAACAGAAGGAGAATCTGATTCCTGTACATGTACATGTGTAAACCCTTCTTAGGGAAAATGTATTAGGGCGACATCTAGATAATTCCAATAATTTCTAATTTCAAAGCACATTAAATTCTGTGGAAATTATCGTAAAGAAATGTAGATGGCAGTCAGGGCTCACCTTAAGGGGTCTTTAAACATACCAAAATTTGCGAAAAAGGGTTGTTGGGTAATTTTTAGATTTTTGGTTGCGCTTTTGAGTTAAGTTTATTACCAACTTTCACAGTGGACAGCCGTATATTTTGTATTTTTTAAATTTAAATATCCCCTGAAGATGACTAACGATGTTAGTCGAAATATTGGTCAAAAATATGTACATTTAAAAAAGAATATTTAATTATCAAGGACATTGAGCCGATGTATAACATAAAAAATTAAGAATATAAGGTCAACAATCAATACCTTACATAAATTAAATTTCTTAATTATAAACTTGGAAAGGGACAGTTTTTATCCGAATTTTCTTTCGAAAATTACATCTGAAGAATTTCCTCGTTCTACAGCATTCTCTGAGCGTTTATGAAATTTAACTGCCTGACCCACGATGTCGAAAAAAAATCTATGCGAACGACAGCCAGTCACTCACTTTCGCATCAACAAGCGACCCACTATCTTCAGACTAGGGATCTATAAATCGACTTTTGGGAGGAAAAAGTCGAAATCGACTATACCATTGCCAAAAGTCGAAAAGATCGGTTCAGATTTATATATCCAATACAAATGTCTCCCGATTTCGTTTTGATTTGGTCTATACGTCTATTCATTAATTTGCACTGTCGTCTTTTTATTTATTTGCAACAGTCCAAAAGTCGATTTTTCAAAAGTAGAAAAATCGACTTTTCATATATTTGCAAAAGTCGAAAAATCGACTATTCATATAAAGGGTGATTTTTTAAAAGCTATAGGAAAGTTTTTCAAAAAAAAAAACAAAAATTTCAGAAAAATTCATGAAATCTTTATTTGAATCGATAGTACGGTCCATATAATTTAATGTTTGAAGATTATTTCATGCATAAGTTGACCTTGACAGCGCCTCAAATGGTCCATCCGCTTAGTCCAATTTTGGCATTTCCACGTTTTTGAGTAACAGAGGCCCAATTGGTGCGAACGGCGACGAATCGAAAATTGGTGGTCATCATTAACACTGGCCGATACAGCTGCGATATTTTCTTCAGTTCGCACTCTACGTAAGCGTGTTGGTGGTTTAATGTCCAACAATGTAAATTTGGTGCGAAATTTGGTCACAATAGCCCGAATAGCCGCTTCAGTGGGTCGATTAAACTGACCATAAAATGGAAGAAGCGCGCGATGAACTCTCTTAACAGAGCACGCATTTTGACAATAAAATGCAATAATTTGCAAGCGTTGTTCGTTTGTAAGACGATTCATGGTTAAATTATAGACCAAACTGAATATGTTTGACAGTGAAACAAAACACGAAACGTGCGTCAGCTGTTTAAACCAGTGTTTCCAAAAAGTTAATAGCTAAAAAATCACCCTTTATTATGGCTGTTTTTCTTTAAGACCGGATAACTAAGCTGCGATAACAAAAATCTAAATAAAATGTTAAAATTTCACTGAAAATAAAAAATTCTTTTTTAAAATTGTCGCCAAAAGCAATATCAATGTGTGTGTGAAAACAAATTTTGAAAAAATAATTTTGTGTTCAAAATTTTTGACTTAGCCTGGATAATTATCCAGTGTAAGTCAAAATTATGGTTATCGAGGCTAAGTCCAATAAAGTCGACATAAAATATTTTTTTGAAAATTTCTTTTGAAACATATACATAGTTGGCGACAATGTGAAAAAATATTTTTTATTTTGAGCAAACAATTAAATTTTTATTAACGTTTTTGTTATCACAGCTTGCTATCCCGGCTTAATGAAAAACAGCGCTAATGATACCACCTTATCAAGTCTTTTAATCGTAAGCTAGTAAGCCAATTCGAACAGGCCTAATGTAAACAAAAACTTGCCCCCCAAAAGTATGCGTCAAAAAGTTTAAATTGTTTTAATTTTGCAAACAGCAAAAGTACGCGATACGTACACATGCACACTTTGATTGTGTGATGGCCTAATAAAGGGTTTAGACACACCCAATATTTGTTACACAAAATCTGAGATAATAAGCTGTACATCTCTACTGTTGCCCCACAAATGCAAAAAATTGTGCAAAGCGACTTTTTGCGCAAATAATTTGTGCTTCAAAAAGGCCATCAAAATTTTCGGTTTACATATGTAAGATCCTATACAAATTTGACATTTTAAATTGAATTTAAAATTCCATGATAAGTTTACAATTCCATCAATTCGTTGCCAAATCCTTGCAAAAATATATGTCAAATAGCTTTGCTGAAACGACAAAGGTCGATTTTCAAATGTTAATTTTGTATGTGTTTATGTCATGGAACATATCTAGTTTAGCAAAAGAATTAAATAAAAAAATTGGCGGCGACCCATATTTTCCGAGTTACGGGGCCCCGAGATATATTCCTCGATATCTTTCATGTTTTTCATCGGATCGGGAAAATATGGGTATCATTAGAAAGCTTATCGCAATACCTTTGAAACGATATATATATATGTTTTTTCGATCCGATAACCCATATTGACCCAATTCGATGAAAAACATGGAAGATATCGAGGAATATATCTACGAACTTTCAGGGCCCATAACTCGGGAAGTATGTGCCGCCGCCAATTTTTTTTATTTTGATAAGAATAAAAAGTTGTACGCATGGTATGATTTTTGAACAAATTGGAGCTCTTGTGGTAAACTAGATATAAGCCGATTTCGCATGCAATGTGACAAGGCTATTAGTCTGTCAAATGGAAATTTTCAAAATTTGCATTCGTCAAAATGTGCGATTTTTATTTTATAAAAAATTTTGTGCAAAGCGGCATTTTGCGTAAATATTTTACGTGTTTAAAATGGCCTTTAGACACACGCTTTTGTTGACAGTTCTTATAGGATAGTCTAAACGGGCCTCATCGTTGTAATTTCTTTTTTCTCTCATTTATAAACAAAAAGACCGCTGCTGCTCTCTCATTCTATTCGCGCTGTAGCAAAAACAACAAAACAGCGATACATTTTTTTTGCATCCGTTATTATTGGGGAGTACATTACATCTGTTCCCCATATTCTTGTGCTCCACTGACCTTGGATGTTATTGCTCGTGCGTGTGAATCAAAGAATTCGAAGAGATTCTTTTCTACAGTTTTCTCTGCGAGGTTCCACATCAAAATATACCGTTTGTTTTTCTTTTTGCCAAAGTATTTGTGAAAATAATTATCAAATACCGCCGTCGTCGTCCGTCGTACAAGAGAAGGGAATAGAAATTTACAACAAGCAGGCAGATAATAAAAATTAATAAATTCTACGCCTTAACACAGGTAAAACGAAACGACACGAAAGAAAAACTAACCGATTACATACAATTGCGACGATTGCAAATTACAAAAGTGTTATCTCATCGCAGAAAATAAAATACCAGACGGACATACGGACACACACTCTACAACAACGCACAAAAAGAAGCAGGAAGAAGGAGGACTGTGAACTGTACACCGTGGTGATTGACATCTAAACTGATTTAACATATTTTATACGTAAATTTTAACGGTAAGTATTAGTTTAGTATTAATATGCACATATAGTGCGAATTTACAATGTAATTTGCAAAATGACTAACGCACTAGAACTTGGTGAAAGGTGCTTTGGACAGATGTTGCTTGCTAGCTAGCTCGCCCTGCAGGGAGGTAGACAAAAAGCAAAAACAACAACTCATCCAGGGTTCAATATATCATATTTCTGCGTAGAAAAAATGTGGAAAATAATGACGTTGTTGCTCGCTCACGGATCAATTGTATGAAAATACAAGTGAATGTCAAAAAAGAGTAGCCACCAAAAACATTGGCGACTGCGGCGAATGGTATGATGTAGCAACGTGGAATGTTTCCTTGTTGTAGACACAGACTCACTAGGCCATTAGTCATTAAAACTTAAGGCATCCGTTGCAGATGCATTTACTGTCCCTTACTCGAATTTATTGTTAAAATTAAAGCAGGGACCATCGTCATTTCTTAGTTAAACGGTGGTATGGTAAGTAATATGTGCGTGCACCTGTCACCCATATATAACTTCATTAATGTTGTCAATATTTATGAGTTAAGCTTCTCTAAAATTAGCTATTCGAAGCCGGCTATAAACAGTCTCACGCACTGATTGAGTGAATCTCCTCCTTGAGTAAATTTTTGCAGTTTTTGGTTAAAAGCTTTAAAAATATGTCTGAACCTAGATGAGTAAAGAGCCCTAAAATATGTTGCTCTTATATATCAGTAAAGGGTTACATATGAAGCCGGATTGGTAAAAGTAACGGGTAGACTAATCATCAGCTTCGAAACGTTTCGAGTATTAAGGAAATTTGATTTTTTTAATGAAAATTGCTATATTTTTTATCATTTGTTACAAGCTTCCACGCCAACTTATGTTTTTCTTGCGTAGCGAGAATTTTTTTCACATTCAAAAATCGGGAAATATGGGCCGCCGCCCAATTTTTTTTATTTTGATAAGAATAAAAAAATTGTACGTATGGTATGATTTTTGGACAAATCGCATCGCCGAAAAACATATTTCACTGCCAACTGGAAGACTTGTAGCATCTTCAAAAGTTTAAAATCATTTGGATAAATACTTTTATCCACTTTTTCTTTCAACATAGTTATGTTGATTGGCTTATTGTCACACAGAGCAAATTGCTTTCTATCAGACTATCACCGATTCCTTATCATTTTATAAAAGCTCCATTCAAATCTAGCTTTACAAAATCATTTAACCCATTACCGCCCTCTGTCCCCATATGAGAACACCTGTTTATTGTGAAGCAGCAGAAAAAGAGGCGTTAATGTGAAATGCTTTAGTTGCAGTAATATTAGGCCTGTTCGAGTGGGTTCACTAGCTTAATTTTTATATGAAATTTACTCGTTTAACAAGAAAGTAGCTTGCTTCTCTCTTAGTGATGCTACCAGATTTTTGTTGTTGATACTTTTAAGAAATGACAATTACAGGATTACTTTACAAATTTAAAAATAAATTTAACGTAAGAACAAAACTAATGTTATACCAATCTTTGATACATAGTCATTTAAACTACTTGCCCATTATATATGCTAGTAGACTAAAACAACGCGTTGAATATATGAGTAGTCTTGAATTTAATTGTCTCCCACAATATATTAAAAATACAAACATATTTTCAGTTTCTTTCTCACTTTTTGCCTCTAAAGTCACGCTGGGGCAGAAAAAAAAACTAAATTGAACACAGGCCTATTTTAAATAACTGAACAGCCATATAATCATGCTTCTGAATCAAACAAACAATCGTTACTAAATGTGCTTTGTTTTTCTTTTTTGAAGATTCCAATGGAATATCTTTTTCTTTGACAAAATATTTATTCAACATCTTTTTAAATATAGTTGAAATATATATTTCTATAATATTTAAAGTTATTTATAGATGCAGCATCTCTGTAGGCATTTCCGAGCGTTACATTTGTTGTTAGCTTTGACTGTCAAAACATTACATATGATGCACAGACGTTATGATTGATACGCTTGCGCATGATGTTTTTCATTTTTTTTCTAATTATTTTCTTTTTCATTGCTTGTGATTTATAATGGCTGGGGAGCTATGAAGTATAGTTTGGTGAACAATTTTAGGTTAAGGTTCTAATTACATTTATGTTAATAACTCGGAAATTATTACTGTGTTATATTAGTTTATTGGTCCGAAGGGCTTTTGTATTACAAAACTGAATTCAATAAATAAAATATGTGATCACAATTTGTATTATTTCCTTTAACACATGTTTTTATAAACTGATCTAATGCTCTGTAAATAAGACTTGAACAGTTGTATAAGAAGAAAACAGCAAATGTTCAGGGCATAAAATGTTTACCGGGATAAATCTTTTTTTTTTGTGAGGGGAGAGTCAAAGGGTTAAAATATTTAAGGCATGTAGAGTAGTGTTAAAACAACGCATTTTGGTTTAGTGATTATATTAGATAAATAATCCCAAATCCTCCTGTAAAGCCTGCCAGTCTGTTAATAAAAAATGCTTGTGTTTTTTCTTTTATTTTCATTTGAAGCTCTTCACACTTTTGCACAAAAAACAATCTATGAAAACTAGGAATCGTTCTTCTACTTACAAATTGATTGATCTGACTTTTTCAATTACGAGATTATTTACAGCATTTTGTTATTTAATTTCGAATTATTGAATATTAAATATTCTCAATGTTCACGTAGATGAAGTCCTAGGCGCACCTATACTGATAAGTATAAGTGTTGCTCCGCATAGGGCCGTACTCCGATTGCTAATGTTTCTTAAATTCACTTTGTCTTTTCCATCTATCAAATCCTTTCATTATGTTCTAGAAATTCTCTGATACCAAAATTGCGACATATGAAACAGAACGTTTTTTTCCACTTCAGCACTATGTTCTAGCCAAAAAAAATCGATTTCTCAAAAATTATGAGTTAGATTTTTTTTATATGAATTTAATGAAAAACTACACAAGGGCGTTTTAAACTATGACTTATTTTTAACTGAAAGGCCTGTACTATTGGGCTTACTAGGGCTGTTGTTCTTTAAGACTGGATAACTAAATTACGATAACAAAAATCTAAATAAAATATTTAAATTAAAAAAATAAAATTCCTAAAAATCCCATACAGCACTACCCCGCAATTCAATTCATCTTTTTAGTTACTTGGTACCATTCTTCCATTTTATCACTTAAAAGTATAAATTTCATTTTTTTTAATTTAATTTATTGATGTGCGAACGAGTTCAAATATTTATGATACATTCGCCGAAAATTGGAATTTTAGTAATTAAAAAAAAACATATTTTTAGAAAGCCAAAGTACCTCAAAAAAGTTATACGTGACAATTCGGCAAAATTTTTGTTGTATAGTGTAATAGGAAAGAATAGTTGTAAAGCAAAGTAAGAATATTCCAAATCATTTAATAACATCAAAAAAGTCCGATGCAATTCGCACTACTGTACGTTTTTGTAAATAGTGAGAAATTGACTTATATTTTTGTCAAGTCTTTAGTAGCTAATATTTTAGGACAATGCAGATTAATTGTTTTCTTATTTAAGCAATTATAGAGCTCCTTACGTTGTACACTAATATATGCAGAAGTAAAAAAAATGTTCAGTTTTTCCTTGATTTTCACACTTTTGAAACGTACGACTGTCACATATGTGATCAGGGAAATCCCCATATGGAAAATTTGAACCTGGTAGCTCATTTTGTTTGGATGATAGCGAGCTTTTAACGGATAGGATGTCTTACAATCTTAAATAGGACAGATGGCTTTGAGTAACAAGTTCAGATAAATAAATCAATCAATTAATTTAAAGACAAGTATAGATATTCAGAGTTCAATACTACATACACAGTTATCGTTTCATATAATACGCTGGCTTGTTGTAGCGTGTGATATACCCGTGCATAGTTTGATAAATTATTTTAATTGTACGCAATTATAAAACAGCAAACGAAAGAAACTAACGTCTGGCCCACAGATGCCTATTTCCCTTTGACTCATCGATACGTGTGCCTCCATAAGTGTAGTTTGTTGAAAAGTCCAAGAATTGGAATTCAATTGTCACAATAAACAAAAGTACTTACTTTCCGAAAACAACAATTTCACAGAAACAAAAAAAAAACATAAATTTTATAACGTCTGTGTATGCCAGTCAGTTCCTGCTTTGGAATATCTTGTATTTTTATGTTTTCGTTTTTTGTGGTTTAGGCTAGGCACAGGGGGATTTGTGAATTTGTAAAAAGTGTGTGTGTGTTTTATAGATATTTAGAATTATCTTATCGCATTATTATTCGTACATATTGAAACTAATAACGAAATTAAAAATAAAATTGTTAGTGTACTCTGGGCCTGGGGCTACTGTGAACAATTGAAGATTATAATTGTTTTTCTTTTTCTGTCATATCTAATCAAACGCAAAAGAAAAAGTAAAGGTTAAGGTCCGTCCATCCATCACGCACTCCACTCCAGATAAAATTATGCCCCGTGTTTGGCGGTAAAAATGAAGTGTGGCGTGTATGGTGTGGATGGATTATCTGAACATTGAAAAATAATTACTTTATAACAAGCCATTATTATTATTTATATCAATAATAATATAATTATACCAATATATAGTGGAATATCAGTTGTAGCACGTTTCTCGAATATTATTCTCTTTTTTTTCAAAGTTTGAAGTCGATCAATGAGATGCCAGCTAGGTGTAGGTAGGGTTCATTTGTGTGGTCCAAGAACATAAATATTAGAAACAGATCATGAATTCGTTGAGAATTATTTGTCCATGCCATCAGATTTCTTTTGTAACAAAAATCATCATCATCACCTGTTGTCTATCGCAGTCCGTTGTGGATCTCAACCTCGTTCACTTTTTTCCATTCGGTTCTATTTTGTAAAGCCTGCTTCGAGTTACTGATGTTTAATTTTCTGGCATCTTTTTCCACAGCATCAAGACATTTGCCCTTTCCCAACCGAAATAAAAATCTTGTTTTTTACAGAAAGATTATCTAAAATCCTTACGTTTCCAATTTGATCTCATGCGTGCGTGTGCGAGGCATGCGAATTATAGTTTTTTAATCAATTACCTTAAACTACGCATTTGATTTGTGCAACAAGTGCATGATGAACTTGCCGTCGGAAGCCCTAATAGGATTCGAATGTAAACATTAGCAACACCATAAATGTCATGCCATTATCGATGCAATGCAATGCGCAATGTGATGCGATCAATTGCCCTGGCAGTTTTTTTGCTGCTGCTGTTGTTGTTGTTATTAATAGAGGCTAATAAAGCGAGTTGAATATGATTAGACTACAATAAAGTCGACTAATCATAGAAAATACAACAGCAGCGACGACTGCCAGCTGCCTGCTATAATCATAACAATGTATTATGCATGTATGTATGTACGGACACGTATCCGTCCGTACTTGTTTTTTGTTTTCTTTTTTCTTTTTGGCGAACACGCGTCACATCCACTTTGAGAAATGTTCACTCGCTTGTGCAAATTGAAGAATATAGCCAGTCTTTTTCTGGACTCGCAAAGAATTCCAGCTGGCACTCGGGGGGACTTCTGACATTATGTTTGTATTCCACTTGAATTAAGCTTATCGTTAGAAATTATATACATTGTAGTATATACCTGGCAACAGATTTGTTGGATCGGAAAAGTAGCCACTGAACGAGTCAACGTGGCAAAGTAATGCACCTAATGCACGAAAGGTATGCATGTCTTCTATTGCTTTCAGTTTTATAAGGAAATTAGAATTTCCTCCCAGAGTGCCTGATTTGCATGCATATTGGTGGTCCTGCTGGTACCAAATTGCATCCTGTAGAGTATGTCGTACATTTTGGGATTTTGTTTGAGGGTTTTTGAAAAAATACGCATTTAAAAATATTGAAAATTTCATTAAATTCCACTCCACCTCCAGGATGGGGGTATATTCACTTTGTCATTCCGTTTGTAACACCTTAAAATATTCATCGGAGACCCCATAAAGTATATATATTCTGGGTCGTGGTAAAATTCTAAGACGATATAGCCATGTCCGTCTGTCTGTCTGTTGAAAGCACGATAGCGGCCGAACGAAATGAGCTAGGAGGTTCAAATTTTTCCTAAATGTGTCTTATGGTTGCAGATCGGTTGGGATTGAATGTGGGCGAAATCGGCCCTGAGGAAAAATTTTTCCCTCACAAGGACTGAAAATACCCCTAATATTTAGAGTATTTCAGCATGTTTTTTTGAACATATTAATTAGCTTGTATTTACTTGATATTTGCAATTCGCATTCCCTTTATAGCATAAAAGGGCACCATAGAGTGATTTTTATTTGTAGGGGGCGAAATGGGACGAAAAGGGATAAAAATAGTACCTATCAAACGACAACAGATAGAAATACGAAATTTGGCGTGTACATACCTCTAATAGAGTAGATACATAATATATAAGTATTTTTTCTAAATTTGTACTTTTAAGAGGTTAAATGGGGATAGAGGGATAAAAATAGTACCAACCAAACGGCTGCACCTAGAATAATGAAATTCGGTGTATATATTCCTCTGATTGCTTGCACACATAAAATAAAGGAAATTTTCGAAATTCGTACTTTTAGGGTGTAAAATGGAAAAGGGGATAAAAATTGAACCAAACAAATGGATGCAGCTAGAACCACGAAATTCGCGGTATACATTCCACTGACTGAGTGACACGAAAAAAAACGTTTTTCCAAATTCGTACATTCAAGGGATTCAATGGGAGCAGAGGGATAAAAATGGTACCAACTAAAAGGCTACAGCTAGAATGATGAAATGTTCGAAAGTCGTACTTTTAAGGAGTAAAATGCGAAAAAAGGGGTTAAAAATGGTACCAACAAAATGGCCGCAGATAGTATCATGGAATTGGGTATATACATTTCTCTGAGTGCATAGCCAAGTAAAATATTTTTTTTTTTCCAATTTCGTACTTTATTTTGTTGCTTTTACGACAAATAATGGTAGAATCATGAAGTTTTGAATTTAAAATAGATGGAAATACAACCAACCAAAGGACTGCAGCTGAAAATACACTCTCTATCCCCCAATATTTAGGGTATTTATGATTGCTGCCTTATATTTACTTTATGAATTGAAGTCTTATTTCCATTATATATATACATAGTATAAAAATATTGGTAGCCTTGGCTTATTAATTAAATTTCTGATTTTCATACATTTGAAATTTGTTACGGACATTCCTCTTGTAGCTTGGAAGCACCACAAAGAAAATAAATGTTTTAGCGGGCGAAATGGGACAAAAATGGATAAAATATGGTACCAATGATACGACAACAGCTAGAATCATAAAATTCGGTGTGTACATCCCTCTAATTGCATAGACACGTAAACTAGGGGGATTTTTCGAAATTCGTACTTTTAAGGGATATAATTGAAAAAGAGGGATAAAAATGGGACCTTCCAAACCGCTGAAGTTGATATCATGAAATTCGGTGTGTATTCTGTGGTCTGACTATGAAGACTCGAAACAAAAAGGTTTTTTTTTTCAAATTTGTACATTTGGGCGGAGAATGGGGCGAATGGGGATATCCTTAAAATTTGTACTTTTCTTATCAAAATAATGCAGTCACTTTGTCTGTATCTGAAAATGCTTCTCCCTAATGGCGACTGACAATCGCCTAATATTTTCGGCATGTTCACTTTCACAATTTCAGCATTTTATTTATTTATAGTAGTAGATTTTAAAAAGTGCGCATAAGTATACATTATAGATTGAAATAGTAATCAAATATAGTAATGTGCATAAACATATCACAATTTTCGTAATATGGTTCTGTTCTTCTATGTCGACATCCTTTAATCTGATGGTAATACTGTGGAATGCTCTCCGTGGTGGAGGGTATATAAGATTCGGCCCGGCCGAACTTAACGCCTTCTTACATGTTATTATTTATAAATGATCTCCCGGGGTCTACTATAAACTCTAGGATTTGGGATGTAGGCGGATGATGTGAAAATAGTTTTTCTTATAAACGGACAGAATATTATCATTATTTGCAGGACGACTTAGATAATTTTGGATAATGGTGTGGCATCAATTGCATGGAACTTAATTTACGGAAATGCAAGCATAGTCGTTTCTTTAGATCGAATCCGAAATTCGTTAGACATAATCTTATGGGGGCTGAGACAGTTGATTCATTTGTAGATCTTGGTATTCTGATGGATTCGAAATTTGATTTCAACAATCATATTATAACCAAGGTTAACAAGGCGTATGGCGTTCTTGGCCGTATGTTAGGAAATAGTTATTTTATTTGGAAATAGTTATTTTATTGCTTTCATTGAGACACTTACATTGGAATAATAATTTTGTTCTTCCCCCTATACTAATAGATTGAAGTTGATTGACTTGCCCTCCTTTAAAGGTAGACACGTTATGCCGAACACTGTGATGGTGTTTAATGTTATGAATGGTGATGTCTCATTTGAATATCTTATTTCTAAGATTAAGTTCAACGTGCCATTTAGATCAACTAGATACTATCAGTTTCTTATATTGTTTTTCAGCGTACGAGTTATGCTTCTGCGCAGCCCATTCGTGGAATGTGTATTGATTTTAATTCATTTCACCACATCATAGATTTCGGTGTCGGAATCGATACAATAAAGTCAAGGATTCTCTCGTGTTTGGATGTTTAGTGTTCATTAAAACTTATTATATTTAATTTATATCGTTTTAAATGAAATCGGTAATATTTACAAGTCATGTATATGTTTGTCAAAAATTTCTCGCAGAGAGCCATTGTTGAACGAGCTGTGGCTCCATCTTGGTGAAACCACAATTCAAGATTGTTCTCTTAGAAATTTTTCAATCATTGCGCGGTATTGAATGATATACACATTCGCCATTTTCGAAAAATATGATCCTATCGAAAAATATGATCCCCTAATATTTAGAGTATTTCAGCATGTTTTTTTGAACATATTAATTAGCTTGTATTTACTTGATATTTGCAATTCGCATTCCCTTTATAGCATAAAAGGGCACCATAGAGTGATTTTTATTTGTAGGGGGCGAAATGGGACGAAAAGGGATAAAAATAGTACCTATCAAACGACAACAGATAGAAATACGAAATTTGGCGTGTACATACCTCTAATAGAGTAGATACATAATATATAAGTATTTTTTCTAAATTTGTACTTTTAAGAGGTTAAATGGGGATAGAGGGATAAAAATAGTACCAACCAAACGGCTGCACCTAGAATAATGAAATTCGGTGTATATATTCCTCTGATTGCTTGCACACATAAAATAAAGGAAATTTTCGAAATTCGTACTTTTAGGGTGTAAAATGGAAAAGGGGATAAAAATTGAACCAAACAAATGGATGCAGCTAGAACCACGAAATTCGCGGTATACATTCCACTGACTGAGTGACACGAAAAAAAACGTTTTTCCAAATTCGTACATTCAAGGGATTCAATGGGAGCAGAGGGATAAAAATGGTACCAACTAAAAGGCTACAGCTAGAATGATGAAATGTTCGAAAGTCGTACTTTTAAGGAGTAAAATGCGAAAAAAGGGGTTAAAAATGGTACCAACAAAATGGCCGCAGATAGTATCATGGAATTGGGTATATACATTTCTCTGAGTGCATAGCCAAGTAAAATATTTTTTTTTTTCCAATTTCGTACTTTATTTTGTTGCTTTTACGACAAATAATGGTAGAATCATGAAGTTTTGAATTTAAAATAGATGGAAATACAACCAACCAAAGGACTGCAGCTGAAAATACACTCTCTATCCCCCAATATTTAGGGTATTTATGATTGCTGCCTTATATTTACTTTATGAATTGAAGTCTTATTTCCATTATATATATACATAGTATAAAAATATTGGTAGCCTTGGCTTATTAATTAAATTTCTGATTTTCATACATTTGAAATTTGTTACGGACATTCCTCTTGTAGCTTGGAAGCACCACAAAGAAAATAAATGTTTTAGCGGGCGAAATGGGACAAAAATGGATAAAATATGGTACCAATGATACGACAACAGCTAGAATCATAAAATTCGGTGTGTACATCCCTCTAATTGCATAGACACGTAAACTAGGGGGATTTTTCGAAATTCGTACTTTTAAGGGATATAATTGAAAAAGAGGGATAAAAATGGGACCTTCCAAACCGCTGAAGTTGATATCATGAAATTCGGTGTGTATTCTGTGGTCTGACTATGAAGACTCGAAACAAAAAGGTTTTTTTTTTCAAATTTGTACATTTGGGCGGAGAATGGGGCGAATGGGGATATCCTTAAAATTTGTACTTTTCTTATCAAAATAATGCAGTCACTTTGTCTGTATCTGAAAATGCTTCTCCCTAATGGCGACTGACAATCGCCTAATATTTTCGGCATGTTCACTTTCACAATTTCAGCATTTTATTTATTTATAGTAGTAGATTTTAAAAAGTGCGCATAAGTATACATTATAGATTGAAATAGTAATCAAATATAGTAATGTGCATAAACATATCACAATTTTCGTAATATGGTTCTGTTCTTCTATGTCGACATCCTTTAATCTGATGGTAATACTGTGGAATGCTCTCCGTGGTGGAGGGTATATAAGATTCGGCCCGGCCGAACTTAACGCCTTCTTACATGTTATTATTTATAAATGATCTCCCGGGGTCTACTATAAACTCTAGGATTTGGGATGTAGGCGGATGATGTGAAAATAGTTTTTCTTATAAACGGACAGAATATTATCATTATTTGCAGGACGACTTAGATAATTTTGGATAATGGTGTGGCATCAATTGCATGGAACTTAATTTACGGAAATGCAAGCATAGTCGTTTCTTTAGATCGAATCCGAAATTCGTTAGACATAATCTTATGGGGGCTGAGACAGTTGATTCATTTGTAGATCTTGGTATTCTGATGGATTCGAAATTTGATTTCAACAATCATATTATAACCAAGGTTAACAAGGCGTATGGCGTTCTTGGCCGTATGTTAGGAAATAGTTATTTTATTTGGAAATAGTTATTTTATTGCTTTCATTGAGACACTTACATTGGAATAATAATTTTGTTCTTCCCCCTATACTAATAGATTGAAGTTGATTGACTTGCCCTCCTTTAAAGGTAGACACGTTATGCCGAACACTGTGATGGTGTTTAATGTTATGAATGGTGATGTCTCATTTGAATATCTTATTTCTAAGATTAAGTTCAACGTGCCATTTAGATCAACTAGATACTATCAGTTTCTTATATTGTTTTTCAGCGTACGAGTTATGCTTCTGCGCAGCCCATTCGTGGAATGTGTATTGATTTTAATTCATTTCACCACATCATAGATTTCGGTGTCGGAATCGATACAATAAAGTCAAGGATTCTCTCGTGTTTGGATGTTTAGTGTTCATTAAAACTTATTATATTTAATTTATATCGTTTTAAATGAAATCGGTAATATTTACAAGTCATGTATATGTTTGTCAAAAATTTCTCGCAGAGAGCCATTGTTGAACGAGCTGTGGCTCCATCTTGGTGAAACCACAATTCAAGATTGTTCTCTTAGAAATTTTTCAATCATTGCGCGGTATTGAATGATATACACATTCGCCATTTTCGAAAAATATGATCCTATCGGAAGTTATTGGACACCAACAATTCAACAATTATTCTTAGATTTTGGGAATAGCCCATATTCTTCAATTTTGTTTATTGACAAGATCATTTCGTGAAATTCCGATCTCTGTGTCTGAATAATCGAATGTTGTCTTTCAAAATAAAATTAAACAACTTTGTTTTTTGGTTTGTTATTTACATCACATCGACTCCTCCGAACAATTTTTATTAAAATATTTATAAAAGTTAGAACATTTTTGAGTATAACTTTTGATTGGATTGACCAAAATAACTATGCAAATTGGATCATTACCAAAATTTGTGGGCATTCTTCACTACAAATGCGCCAATTTTGTGTATTGACAGGTTCTTTGAGCCTCATTACTGAGTTGAATCATAATTTTCGAAATAAATTTGGACAATTTGCAAGTGTTGTTGTTCTATCGTTGGTCTTCGTTTGTGGTGACTGTCCATTTGATTTATGTCTGGAAATTTGACACACAGACAAAGTACAAGGTGTGTGAATTTCAATTAATTGTTAATTGGTTGACACAAATTATAAAACAAAAGTGTGTGATTGTGACAATTATAATGCACATAAGAACTAGCGTCCCCCCGATTCATGTAAAATTGTATTAATTATTTAAATTATTTTTCACCATTTTCAAATACATTTTGCAAAGAGAAATTTCGTAAAGTATAAATTGAAATACAGAAACAAAATCAGAATTCATTGATAGATTTTCAGAAATTCTATTTGGAATTTGTATGGAATTCTACATTAAAAATAGAATCTATGAAAATCAAATGTCTACACCTTTTTTCAATTCCATTCAAAAGACATCACTTGAAATTCAAAAGACACCGGTTGAAATTCAAAAGACACCAGTTGAAATTCAAAAGACACCAGTTGAAATTCAAAAATTCCATTTGCAATTCAAAAGCCATCATTTGTAATTCAAAACTCGTCATAAGTAATTCAAATGGAATCTTTTGAATTTCAAATGGAATAATTTTTGAATTTCAAATAAAAACTTTTGAATTTCAA
Source organism: Polietes domitor (assembly GCA_947397865.1). Taxonomy (NCBI): domain Eukaryota; kingdom Metazoa; phylum Arthropoda; class Insecta; order Diptera; family Muscidae; genus Polietes; species Polietes domitor. The sequence continues at coordinate 258,381,755 of OX377618.1, forward strand.
ATGGTGTATTTTGAATTACAAATGACGAGTTTTAAATTTTAAATGACGAATTTTGAATTACAAATGACGACTTTTGAATTTCAAATGATATTTTTTGAATTTCAATTGATTTTTTTTTGAATTTCAAATGGTATCTTTTGAATTACACTTGAAAATGGTGTAGTTCTGATATTGTGAAAGGAAATGTCTGAAAACCAATTATGAATTTCTCTAGGAAACGGTGTTGTTAGTGAGGCGAGTATCTAAATCGAAAGGTTCGACAACAAAGTAAACAAAAACGTATTCTAATGGTATTTATAACGTATTTAGTTTGGTGAATAATTTCTAGTTTAAGGTTCAAATTGCATTAAGGTGAATAACTCGGGAAATTATTACTGTGTAATATAAATTTATTTTGTATTTTGTATTACAGAGCAGAATTCAATAGATAATTATACACCACACCAATTCGTGGAGTAGGGTATTATAAGTTAGTTTTCCGCCAAATGTTTGTAAAACCAAGAAATAAACGAGCTATACCGCTAGGCTTAAAATCACAAGCTGAATGAATTTATCAACTACATATGAACTACACAAACGTAAATATTAGCGATTTCATATAAAACGACACAAATTAAATATAATAAGATTTATTGAACACTAAACATCCAAATTCGAGAGAATCCTTGACTTTATTGTATCGATTCCGACACCGATTCCGCCAATCCACACTGGTCCTAAACCCATTTTTTATGACATAAAGTCGAAAAATAAACATACAGTCTTGTAATTTTGCACATTTGCTAGACATATCATACGCAAAAAATAAAAATAAAATTGGGCCGATCGGACCACGCCCACTACCACCTCCCATATAAACTGAATATATAAACAACATAATTATCACCCTTTATTGGTACAGGGTGACCAAAAACAAAATTTTATGAAAGCTTAAAAGATTGAAGAGTTATTTATTTTGACGAAATGTGTTTTTCTAAACATTATTACAAAAGCAAAATATAGCATACAAATAGTATACTTTGAACTGCAATTTAAATAATTATTTCAAGAAATAAAGTACAATGCATACAAATGTACAAAAAGGTGAATGATGTTGTATACCATTTTAAAGGTACTTTCAATACCTTTTAAATAAAATATTGATGGGTCTCGTACACAAAACTAATTCAGAGATATAATCATATATATGTCTATGGCTTATCAAAAACTGTGCTAAAATAAAATGACAATTTTTGGAGTTTGCCGAAAAATGCTGACGAGATATTAATTCCATCATAAACTACAACCTCAGACGAACACTTTCACATTTACACTTTGAGTCAAGTTGAGTCATACATATAACTTTTGGTCCACCACATTTATAGAGTATGTTATCTACAAATCACAAAATTACAATACCTATGAATACTTACAAGACCACAATAATCATAAAATGTTAAATATAATTTTTCAACTACTAACTTTTGCCGTCAATTTTCATAATATAGACACTTTATTATTTTCTTTTTAAGTCTTGATTTTAATTAATTTGTAAAACTGCTTTAAATCAAAATTAATCCCACTTTTTTTGAACCGCTAAGTTTAAGTACCATTCAGGCTTGTGGTGTTGCTACCTAATTTTCTCCAGTATATTTTCTTGATTGCTTGGAGTGTTGCCATAAAGAAAATATATACACATTTACCACTCTCCAATTTTATTTTTTTTTTGAATTTCTGCCAAAAAAAAAATGGATTTGGAACCATAGTGCAATCTACGAATGGCTGCGCAGAAACATAACAGACATAGGCTTAAAATCACAAGCTGAATCAATTTATCAACTACATATGAACTACACAAAATCGCCCCTTAAACAACGTGGGTTTAGTAATAAAAACGAGGTGGTGGTGTAGGGTATCATATAGTCGGCCCCGCCCGACTTTAGTCTTTCCTTACTTGTTATACCCTCACTCTACAGAGTAGGAGGGTATATATCATTTGGGACAGAAAAAAAGTGTAACGCATTAAAGGAGTGACTTAAGACCCTAAGTATGTTTGGACCAAATCCGTTTCACAATTTTTTAAGATGTTTGAGCCATGTCCGTCCGTCCGACTGGCTGGTGTACACGACAACTCTCGAAAGGAGTTAAGAAATCGATTCAAACTTTGCACATCGTAATATTTATCCCAAACTTAGTTTAAGTTTGAAGATGGGCGAAATTGCCACGCCCCTTCTGGTATCTCCCGCACAAATGTCCCATATTCCTATGTTAAATTAAAACAAAAGTAACTTCCACACGGATATTCAGAACCAGCAATACTTTGGTATTTGATAATGTTTTTATAATCGCTTTAAGTGTACAAAGTATGGCGGGTTTTGCCACGCCCCTTCTGGTACCTCCCACACAAATGACCACCCTAAGCTACGTAAAATTAAAACTGTAAAATTTTAGATTTGGTAATGCTTTTATAGAGCTTACATTGGTATGGAATACGGACGATATTGCCACACCACTTCTGGTACCTCCCACACAAAGTGACATAAACTTTGGTTACAATAAAACCGATATAGCATCGATACGGATAGTCAAAATCATTTGCAATCTGATATTTGAAAATGTTTTTATAATCCCTTTAAACATAAAAAATGTTTACGCTTTAGCCACGCCCATTCTTGTACCTCCCACACAAGTGTCTCTATACTAGGTAAAATTAAATATTTTATAACTACTTTACCAATGTCTGAAATCCATTATGACGTCATAGTTGATCATGTTTTTACAATTATTAACAAATGTGGAAGCTGGATTCAATTGGCACAAACGTCTAGTACCTCCCAGAAACATACTCCGGCGCTAAACAAAATTTAAGTCCTTCCACCCTTCATGTTCTCTGAGAGTGAGGGTATATAAAGGGTGATTTTTTAAAAGCTATAGGAAAGTTTTTCAAAAAAAAAACACATAAAATTCAGAAAAATGCATGAAATCTTTATTTGAATCGATAGTACGGTCCATATAATTTAATGTTTGAAGATTATTTCATACAAATGTTGACCCTGACTGCGCCTCAAATGGTCCATCCGCTTAGTCCAATTTTGGCATTTCCACGTTCCACTGGGTCATCATTAACCCAGTGTTAATGATGACCTCTACGTAAGCGTGTTGGTGGTTTAATGTCCAACAATGTAAATTTGGTGCGAAATTTAGTCACAATAGCCCGAATAGCCGCTTCAGTGGGTCGACTCGATTAAACTGACCATAAAATGGAAGCGCGCGATGAACTTTCTTAACAGAGCACGCATTTTGATTATAAATAATTTACAAGCGTTGTTCGTTTGTAAGATGATTCATGGTTAAATTAAAGACCAAACTGAAGATGTTTGACAGTGAAACAAAACACGAAACGTGCGTCAGCTGTTTAAACCAGCGTTGTCAAAAAGATAATAGCTAACAAATCACCCTTTATAAGTCGGTTTAGCCGACTGACGTTCTCTTACTTGTTTTTAATTATGTTTATACCCTCCACCAAGGTATTATGACTACATCGTTTATATCGTATTATACACATCGTTTATTATACCGATCGACTTCGAATCACTTTATGAATCGATTTAGCCATGTTCTTTCGTCCTACGGACATTCTTGGAAATTGCCGTAATATCTATAGAATTCTCTGCAATATGGTTCCAACAGAAGTTAGGGAGTGCACTATTTGTAGAAATGGTGTGTTTGTGGATCTTTTAAAGCTTGCAAACCTAGCAGCGACTGCCGAATATGCTACCAAGAGTGTATACTAGGGGTGGAATAGAGATGTATGGCATTTTTAGGAATTCAAGGTTCGGAAAAAATGCATTAACCCAAAACTAGGGGTTAAAGGTAAGGGAAAAGGGGGTAAAAAGAAAGAGAAAGCTTTAAAACTGCCTCGGAGTATTATTAAATATAAGACCAAGCCAATTAATATTCCCTCCCCAATATTTTTCCCAATACACACACCTCCTATACGCACTCCTTAGGGGGACTCCCATACAAAAAATATTTTTTTTTTGATTTGAACTGGGATATTGTCCTGGCTCAAGACCATTTTGCTTCTATATTTAATAGAATGCAAATTTATTTACAAATGGCATGGTGACATTTATTACCTGGCTGCAGACTACCACGATATTTTTTTTTATAAAATTTACTCCTATCGCTCTTACAGACGCAAGGAGGCCGCTAGTGGAGTCAAATGTATGACCGATATTTTTCAACCCTGCATTTTCTCTGAACATCATGCACACCTTCTATCTTCATTCCTTAAGGTGACCCCCATACATTTTTTATTTATTATGAAAGAAAGGTCCAAAACTATCTCCGAGTTACTCCTAGAGGGGAGACATGTAAGACTGGCCCTCATTAGTTTTCTCCCCCACAGTTTTCCCCCAAACATACCTGTCCTATATGCCCCACTCCCTCAAAGGTGTTCCCATACAAAAACTATATTTTTTATAAAAATTGCCCCCCCCCCAAATATTTTTTTGCCAGAACATACCTACCGTTTATCTTTAACCCTTAAGGTGGCCCAAACATTTTTTTATAATTTTTTTATGAAAGTAAGGCCCAAAACTGAGACATGTAAAATTGACCGCCATTAATTTCCCCTCCCCGACATTTGCTATGATACCAACAGTGTATACTAGGGTGGGATTTTTTTTCAGCACCAATATTTTCTCATAACATACCTGCCGACTATCTTTAACCATTAACCCCAAACATTTTTAATTTTTCCTTTTTTTTTATGAACATAAAAGTCATAAAATTGACCCCCTTTATATTTTCCCTCCCCAACATTTTCCCCAAGCTTACCTATCACCAATCAAGGGGACTCTCATACAAAAACACTCTCAAACATTTTTTTTTATAAAATTTGCTTCCATCGCAGGAGAGTCAAATGTGCAAAATGTTACGACACAGTCATCTATTAATTCAAAGCCTCTATCGGCAGCGTCTGTGATGATATATAAATTAAGCAAAATTTCTAGCGCTTGCTGGTAGTCTTAGCGATCTTCCCAGGTTTTTGCTAGACAGTTTTTGGTTTTTTTATCCATTTTCCCCAACTTAGAACCGATGAGCGCCCACTTACACTCACCCTGTGAACTTGGAAATTGTGTTGCCTATTCGAGTACAAATTTGGCTTACAGATAATTATGTTTGTTGTCAGTTCTGACCTCTTTCAATACACGTTATGTTTGACTTTTAACTTTGTGCTTCGTTAACAATCAAATAGTTATTTGAAAGTCATTTAACATCTGCAATTGTTGGCTTGACTTGTAATATTTTTTGGTTATTTTTAATTGTTAGGGGCAGTCCTCTGTAATAATGTGCGAGCAATGTTGGCATCATATGAATAGATTTATCTGTTTTTTTTTTTTTGACCATTTAAGTTGAGGTGCTGAATGGAAGAAAATAGTGATTTTTTTCTAATTCATATTTTTTATTTTTCACATACACCACAGGATATTTATTTAGGTACCAAAGCATTTTTAGCAAAGAGCGTAAAACTACAGTAGGCCCTTTTTGGGTTAACTTGCAGAAAAGCTAACTATCCCAGCAAATAATTATCTCGATTTTGGAATCAGTGCTTTTAACAAGCAAATGACGAACATAACGCATCACGTACGCATCATGACGTTTTTACGATAAAATTAATTTAAAATTTATTGTACAGTTGTTCTACCATACCATATTATAGTTATTAATTCTTTTGGTTGTGGACTGAAGAAAATTGGCGTAAAATTTTTCTCGATCTAATTTAATGGTAAAAAGTTTATATTTGTGTGTGTATTCCTCCAAAATATTTTTATTCCATCAATATTCATCAAATTTAAAGCAACAAATTTTTGAAAACCGGAGCTGAACTAAGTTAAGCCACTACTGGATTCACGATATCATATTTTCTGAGATTATGAGAGTTCTCCATAGATGACATTAACATCATCTCAATCTAATCAAACATTTTAGTTGTGGTGTCTAAAATGAGGTTTGTCCCACTAGCAAAACCGAATAACAAAATCACAAAACCTCAATTTTTTATTTAAATCCAAATGAAGAATCACACAATACCTCCTTTCAATTACCGCAAAAACTTTTAGGATTTTCGAATTAAAACTAATATTTTTCTTTGTCGACATTATTTTATCTGGCCATATATGTTACAAGCGACATTGGTTCTTAATATACATAACCAATCGTATCTGTTGAATAGATCGCTAGAAAATTACAAAACAAAAATGTCATGTAAATATCCATTTTATATTTTTGGTTTACCGTGCTCTACCAAATGCCCACATTTTTTGCCGAAAAAGATCTTCTAAAAAACATGGACTAATTTTAATCCTAGTATTTCCTCCAGGATGGGGTTTCCTAACTTTATCATTCCGTTTGTAACACTTTGAAATATCGACCTGAGACTAGATTTGCGTCCCGGGATTTCCAGCGGGAAAATTCCCGGGAATTCGCACATTTTTCATTTCCAGTATCCCGGGAAATTCGTAAGAGAATCCCGCGGGAATTCAGTAAAATTTTTACATATTTCATCGCATATCTTTCCATCATTTCCACAATAAAATAAAAATTTGTATACAAATTTAGATCACATAGCTTTTAATCAGGTATGCCAAATATTGCAGTTGGATGACAAAATATTTTTAAGCTGCGTTCGGATTTAGACTCAAAATCCACTTTTTCGGATTTTTCCTGTCAAGCTCAATATGCCGGGAAAAAAGATTTTGGACATATATCCGAATGCCAAAAAAATAAAGAATTTAAAGTTTTCGAAGCGACAGGAGAACAAACATTTCATTTAATGATCTACTCGCTATTAATGTGAACGATCGTTCTCCGTCGCGTTCACATTTTCCAATAAGGAAGAAAACTTGAAAAGATGTTTGAATTGATCTCACATTGCGCTTTATTATATGAATTCTGTAACATATATATTTATTCTGAAATATATATTTATTTTAATTTAATAAAATGTGAATGTTTCATTGAAAAAATAAGCTTAACTCATGATAAACAGTGTGTTGACAATTTCCCGTGCTATCCCGGGAAATTGAAAAAATAATTCCCGTTTCCCGGGAAATAAAAAGTACGGGAAAATGCAAACCCTACCTGAGATCCTATAAAGTATATAGCCATAAAATTCTAACATTTAGCCATGTTCGTCCGCTCGTCTATTGAAAGCACGTTAGCACTAAACGAAAGGAGCTAGGACGTTCACATTTTCCATAAATGCGTCTTACATTCGCAGATCGGTTGGAATTGAAACTGGGCGAAATCGGTCAAAAGGGAAATAAAATTTTCCCTCACAAGGACTGAAAATACCCATAATAACCCCCAATATTTTAGACGACTTAAACATTGTTTTTAATATGCCTGCTTTTATTTGCTTGATATTGCGTATGCACATTCCCCCAAAAACGTGCACCATAAAGTGATTCTCATTCGTATGGGGATAAAAATTGTACCTGATTGCGTAGACACGTAAAATAAAGTGATTTTTTGAAATTCGTACTTTTTGGAGTTACAATTGAAAAAGGGTATAAAAATAGTACCAAACTAATGACCGCAGTTAGAGTCATGAAGTTCGGAGTATACATTCCTCTGACTGCGTAGACACGAAAAATAAAATGGGTTTTTCCAAATGTCTACTTTCAAGGGATACAATGGGAACAGAGGGATAAAAATGGTACCAACTAAACAGCTATAGCTAGAACGATGAAATTCGTTGTGAACATCCACCTAATTGCGTAGACACGTAAAATAAAGAGATTTTAGAAAGTCGTACTCTTAAAGGGATAAAAATGGAACCAAAAGGTCGGAGCTATAATCATGGAATTCGGTGCATAGATAAAAAGAACAGTGGCAATGTACAAGGACGAATATCAATCAAAAATGAAAGTAATTTTGAGTAATGTACATACAGACGCTTAAAAAGAGAACCGACTTCGAGTCTGCAAACAAAAAACAACAGATTGGTAGATAAACTATTTAATAAAAACTTGATAAGCCTTATGGAAAAGAACAAATTGACGAATATAATTGCTACTGCCCCAAGAATATACGTACTCCCCAAAATTCACAAGGAAGGTACTCCTCTGAGACCAATCTGCTCCTCAATTAACTCACCTTCTTATGAACTATGCAAATATATTGTTGACGTACTCAAGAACTTAACAAATTTAAAAAGAAAATTAACAACGCACATATTGATGACGACGAAATAATAATATCATTTGACGTTGTGTCCCTTTTCCCAAGTACACCAGTCAACCTCGCCATAAGGACAATTGAAGACAAATGGGACATAATAGAAGAATTCACCACGATACCAAAGGATTTATTTATAGTGATATTGACTTTCTGCATCAAAGACACAAGATATTTTAAGTACGATGACAAATTCTATGAGCAAAGAAAAATAATGCCAATGGGCTCCACTGCATCGCCAATAATTGCGGACATAATTATGGAACAACTTCTTGACACAGCAATTGAGAAAATGACCAGAAAACCTAGGTTCTTGACAAAATACGTTGACGATATCATCGCAATTTTGAGGGAAAATAATTTTGATGAGACGATCAAAATACTAAATGGATACAACAGACAGATTCAATTCACGATGGAAGAAGAAAAGGGCAACAAATTACCATATCTGGATTCTATAGTACACAGACAAGGCAACATCATAAAACTAGACTGGTATCAAAAACCCACATCTTCAGGCCGATTAATTAACTTTTATTCGAAACACCCAAGAAGGACAATTTTCAACACCGCGACCAATTTTATCAGAAGAGTACTATACATAAGTGATGAGGACTTCCACAAAAATAACATAGAGAAAATTAAAAATATTTAAGAAGAAATGACTTTCCCATAAAAACAATAAGACAATTAATTAGAAATGTACGAAATCCCAAAAGCCACGTAGAAAAACCAACAAAGCTGTACAAGACTATAACATATATACCCAGATTCTCGGAAAGATTCAAAAACTCAGACTTATACGACAAAGAAAAATATGAATTAGCCCAAAAATATCACAACACGATCAACAATTTATTCAGCAAGACAAAATCAAAAATAAAAAAAGAAGACAGAACGGACGTAGTATATAAAATTAAGTGTAATGGTGACAAGTCCAACTTAGGCAATAAAGTATATGTTGGAACTACAAAGAAAAAAATTAAAAACTAGACTTTCTTCTCATAAATCTGACCTAAAAGCACTTGACAAACCATTAGAGCAAAACACTGTGCACTGACTGGACACACACCCAACTTTGACGACGTAGACAGAAGAGAGTAACTATATACATTAGAAATGCTCTACATTACGGACGTTCCGACTGAAAAGAGACTAAATTACAAGACAGACACAGACAAATGCGCACACATATACAGAAATATCATACACAAGAATAGGAAAGACGGACCTTAAGTCGGACAATAATACAAACGATTTTTCAAATACGTACTTTTTTACTTTTACGGAAAAAATGTGCACGTGAGAGTTTTTTATGGCCTCAAGCTCAACCAATCAATAAGAAAATATGTACTTTTGGAATTAAAATAGGAAGAAAATACAACCAATCAAAAGACTATCTGAAAATGCACCCATTATCCCCCAATATGTATGGTATTTAAGCTTCTTTGAAGAGTAACCTTGTCTTATTTTTTTTGGTTTAGCTATATTATAAAATAACATTTCCTGTAATCTTACAACACTTCTACGAAAATCGACAGCCTCCGTGGAGTGCAATCCATGGTGGAGGGTATATAAAGTTCGGCCTGGTCGAACTTTACTCCATTTTTACTTGTTTTGTATAAATTGGCGTGTAATTTGACTATTTAAGCATGAAACTGAAATTTTCGGCAAATCTTTTCGTAGAACATTTTAATCATTAAATGTCTTTTTTGATTTTCTCAAATCAAACAATCAAATTGGCCCATAAAAAGAGGAGCTAGAGGGTTAAGATCTTCCACAAAAATGATCCTCATAACACTCTACAATAAAGTTCTGACAATAAAATTCTCTCAGAATTACATACAACATTTGTTCACTTAGTTATAATGATCCCTTCGTCCAAAAAATAGAAATTTTGACCCACTGTAAAAAGAAACTCAGTCCAAAATGATCATGCCCTTTAAAATGTATAGATTCCCTGTTTTAATTTGTTGGATAGTGTTATTTTTCAGTGGTACTAAGGGTGCAAAATTTAATATTACAGATTGTCAAGTGGGATCCCCTTTTAAAGGGTGATTTTTTAAGAGCTTGATAACTTTAAAAAAAAAAAAACGCATAAAATTTGCAAAATCTGATCGGTTCTTTATTTGAAACGTTAGATTGGTCCATGACATTTACTTTTTGAAGATAATTTCATTTAAATGTTGACCGCGGCTGCGTCTTAGGTGGTCCATCCGCTTAGTCCAATTTTGGCATTTCCACGTTTTTGAGTAACAGAGACCCAATTGGTGCGAACGGCGACGAATCGAAAATTGGTGGTCATCATTAACACTGGCCGATACAGCTGCGATATTTTCTTCAGTTCGCACTCTACGTAAGCGTGTTGGTGGTTTAATGTCCAACAATGTAAATTTGGTGCGAAATTTAGTCACAATAGCCCGAATAGCCGCTTCAGTGGGTCGATTAAACTGACCATAAAATGGAAGCGCGCAATGAACTTTCTTAACAGAGCACGCATTTTGATAATAAAATTCAATAATTTGCAAGCGTTGTTCGTTTGTAAGACGATTCATGATGAAATGTCAAAGCATACTGAGCATCTTTCTCTTTGACACCATGTCTGAAATCCCACGTGATCTGTCAAATACTAATGCATGAAAATCCTAACCTCAAAAAAATCACTCTTTACATTACATTTCATTTCAAATTTATTTATATTTAAAAAATCGTCAGCACCTTTTTTGCTTGCGAACCGTGATTAAATAAAGCAAACCACTTTGTTAGCACGAATTGACAATAAGATAGTTCGTTGTAAATACACGCAATTCTGCTACCTTCCACGTCAAGTAATTACACAATTTGGACTCTGATGTTCAACACTTTGTTACTTTTTGTTTTATTCAAATTAAGGGCCAGGTTAAAGAATTTCAAATGAACGTAAATTTGTATCGCACCAGCCGAATAAAAGGGAGGGTATTGGGAAGCGTGCCAAAGGTGTAAAAAACTATAAAACTATATTTTATCGATGAAATAGTTTCCCATAAGTTGTACATTTTAATTTTGAAAGTGGAATGTGAGTGCGGATAAACTTTTTTCAACACAGGACAATGACCCTACCCCCACACCATGCATACTACTTGGAAGGCGAAGACAATGTTTGAAAATTGGTGAAGGAACGCTGGTGCAATCGGCAAACCCATTGAGGTTGCCTATAATAGTATAAAACCGGACTTTAAAGCTGTAGTATTCTTGATATATTGTAATTGTCGCACAAATACTCGATTTCGTTTTTTAAAAGTTTTTGTTGTCACGATGTTTCTTTTGAATTAAAAAAATAGAATGGTCTTTGTGGGAAGAATATACTTGAAAATATATTTGAAAAATTTGCTGCAGTTCTCCGCCGCAATAATTTGAAAAAGTAAACTCATGTGATATTAGTATTATGTTGTGATTATTTATATTATTATTTATTAATTGTGTCGCGAAGTCCGGCTTTTTTATATTAGTAAAAGTCATTACACTTATAATGTGAAATATATTATTTTTCAATTAAATAATTTTCTCCTGATGATGTTGAAAAAAACTAACGGAACGTCGAGAAGAATGATGAAATAATTAGTTTTATTTACATCTGATATAAATATTTGACCATATCATCCCAATAAAACAATATATTTGAAAAATTTACTTTCAATTCATTTAAGTAAGTCTTTGTAATTATATGCCGCCAAGTGGCAGATTATAATTAAATTAAAATATATTTAATATTTATATTACACATCTTGCCAACAGGCGACTCACCTGAGAAAATCGACTCAAACGAGAAAATCGGCACTATCAAAAAAGATTCACAACCAAAGGTTACTCATCCGTTGTCATAGATCTGAGGATGTTCCTCCCTCCTATCAGTTACATAGATGATACGTCTCTCAGCCCTTATAAAGGGTGTTTTTTTTATTGGGGTATAGAACTTTAAGTTGGCATCAGTTTTTTAACTGGCGGCCATTTTGTCAGCTGTCAAGTGATTAATATTTAGTTTGGTTTGCCATTTCATCATGAACAGGTTGACAAAAGAACAACGCTTGCAAATCGTGCAAATTTATTTCGAAAGTAATGGTTCAGTTCGCGAAGTTCACCATTTTATGGTCGACATAATCGTCCATCAGAGCAATTAATTCGGTTAACCATGGATCGTTTTCGCACTACGTTTACTCTATGTGATAATACGCATCCGCAGGGACGCCGAACAGTGCGCACCGAAGAAAGTGTTGAAGAGGACCCGAATGAATCGATTCGCCACCGTGCACAGCAATTGGAGCTGCACAGCAATTGGAGAAAGTGGTTGAAAATTGGACCTGTAGAATTGGCTATATTCGAGCCAGCCGCGGCGGCCACATGCCCGAAATCATATTTAAACATTAATGGCATAAAATTATCCTTCCAATAAAGCCAAATTGATGGACATTAAAACGATTTTCTTGTGTTTTATTTCAATTCGAAGTTCTATACCTCAATAAAAAACACCTTATATATGGATCACTCATGTCCTGTCATAGTAGGGTTACCGTTCTGTTCTCACCTTTAAAATCAAGCCGGTTGGAAGCAGTGCCATGGATCTGAATGACTAGTTAGTGTTTATAAACCCTTTGTCTAGTCAAAGCGTAAAATAGGGACCTGGGGACCAGCTGAGTAGGCTTTGCAGGCCAGTTGAATAGATGTAGCGTTTCGTGTGGCCCCTGGCTACAAGCGGACAGATATTCTGCACGTTGTCGTCAATTCGTGCCCAGTACGAATTGAGGCGGCTACACAATCCAGATCTCAACTGTGCCAAAACCGATCTAGTACGTCTCAATTTCTGGTGGATGATCTCCGAGAACGATATTCATGGCGTTGTTGTTGATTGCTGCAGCGACTGCGTCTCTGTGAATATCGATCAAACTTGCCTTGTATGCTCGCTGATCTAGAGACTCTCTCTTATATCTTTGGACCTCTCTCTCTAGATCCTGGAGGTCTTTCCTTACCTGCCTGGGCGGAGGGGGCAGAGCCATAAGATGGTGATTTAAGATGATCTCTGCGATAATACCCAAGCAAGTACTGCGTAGACAACATAAAGTTGTGCCTACGTACGGAAATGACCTTAGACTCCTCATGTAGGTGATGTTGATGGGACATGAGGAGACGGCCTGTTGCTGTTCTCAGGGAGGCATTTTGCCATGTTTGTATATTTCTCCACTACGTATCACTCATATTCGCAAACCACACTGGCGTCGCATAGTTAGCCACGGACCGGACCGACTTTTTGCTTTGTAAGAGGTCAACAAGGTTTCTTTGTCGGTTCCCCAAGTGGTACCGGCAAGCGACTTGTGGACCTTGTTCCTACTTCTCATTTTATCGCAAATAGCTGTGGCGTGTGCAGAGACTATCGAATTTGGACCTCTCTCTCTAGATCCTGGAGGTATTTCCTTACCTGCCTGGGCGGAGGGGGCAGAGCCATAAGATGGTGATTTAAGATGATCTCTGCGATAATACCCAAGCAAGTACTGCGTAGACAACATAAAGTTGTGCCTACGTACGGAAACGACCTTAGACTCCTCATGTAGGTGATCTTGATGAGACATGAGGAGACAGCCTGTTGCTGTTCTCAGGGCGGCATTTTGCAAAGTTTGTATATTTCTCCACTACGTATCACTCATATTCGCAAACCACACTGGCGTCGCATAGTTAGCGGACCGGATCGACCTATTGCTTTGTAAGAGGTCAACAAGGTTTCTTTGTCGGTTCCCCAAGTGGTGCCGGCAAGCGACTTGTGGACCTTGTTCCTACTTCTCATTTTATCGCAAATAGCTGTGGCGTGTGCAGAGGATTTATATAGACTATATCGAATGTGACCGCAAGGATTTTGGGGTAGTTTACAGTCGGCATTGGTGTATGGTCGACTTTCACATTCAATGTCCTTCTGACCTCTGCAGACCGTGTAGTAAATAGTGAGGCAGACGATTTGGAGGCGGATATTTTCAAATTCCTCGCTGCGAAGAAATTGGCCAGATCAACGAGATGAGATAGATGTTCAGCCTTTCGCATATATCATCTGATTTGGCGCCCGACGCTAATATTGTGCAATCATCGGCGTATGTCATGATTTCCCCGTCGTCCGGGGTGGTTGTGGAATACAAGAAAGGTAGAGATTAAACAGAGCTGGAGATATCACCCCTCCTTGGGGAACTCCCTGTTTAACTCTACAGGATTTTGACTTCCTATTTCTGAATTCCACAAATGACTGGCGTCCACACATATAATTCACGATCCAACGTTCCAATTCCACAAATGACTGGCGTCCACACATACAATTCACGATCCAACGTTTCAGATTGTTCGGAGGGAGGTGTTAACGATATCCTCGAATAAAACGGCATGGCTGACCTATTAAATGCCTTCGATCAAGGACCGTCCTGTCGCACGGTTTATCCTGGTTCAGACCGCGACCGATATGTGTAAAGCGGTTGTCGTGCTACGCTGCTTTCGGAGTCCGTGTTGATGATTTGCAATCGGAAAATATCCATTAAGGCTCGGGAGGAGAAGTGCCTCAAGCGTCTTCGCTACTGGAGAGAGAAGAGAGATAGGCCTGTACTATTCTCCCTTACTCGCATCTTTCCCTGGCTTCAGTAGCGGTATCACTCTGCCCATTTTCCAGGCTTCGGGAGCTATCAGAGTGGCCATGGACAAGTTGAGGACCTTCGTCAGGTACTCGGGTACTTTATCCAATTGTTTCAACATCAACATAGAGATTCCGCCTGGGCCGAGCGCTTTGGATGACTTTGCGCTACGGATGATTTGTGCAACTTCGCCTGTGGTAAATTGTGGTGGTACCTCCTCGGCTCGGAAACCATGTATACGACGCATGATACTCCTTTTCGCCTTGTCACTCTCGGGGTGCTCAATAAATAGCCGGTTAAAATAACATTCATTTGCCGTCCTGTCACCAAAAGTAACAGCGATATGATCATCCCCGCTTGGTGGGGTTCGAGAGCGAGCGAACTCAAGTTGCACTGTGTTCAAGTGTTCCAACAATTTATTCCGCTTGTATTCGTGGCCCTGAATTTTCAAAAATCTTTGCTGGTGGCGTGCATGTTTCTTCTTTTAGGCTTCATCTGAAAAATTTAAACAACATTTTTTCTTATTCCGGAAGGTTATGGCTAAAAATGGCAGCTGTTTGAGAAAAACACCAATTTTCATCAAAACGATGGATGATAGACAATACTGTACGTTTCGAGAAAAGCGCAAAAGAAAAAAATAGACTGTAAATTCTGAAATAACTAGAATTTCGTTAAAATATTCTTTAAAGTATATAGAATTCTTAGAGAAAATAAGAAAATGAAAACCCTCTTAAAGTTATTATTTTCATGACAGGTGTTATTTGAAGAGGTTGTTTAAAAAGTGTATTTATTGTAAAAGACACCTGGCAATCGTTTCGATCTCCTCTTATCTCTTTGAAACGAGGGAAAAAGATCGTAACGATATCAAAAACAAAAATAGTCCAATACGAATATTGTTGTATTTAGTGCACAATATAAACAATTGACCTTATTGGATTTTGTGTTGTGATGAAATAAATGAAATTAATATGTATGCATTTATTGCAACAATAATAGTAAAATATTATAATCCAATAAGAATGTATATGCATTTATTGCAACAATAATAGGGAAAAAACAATAGCATTTTTGAATATTGGCAACTGGCGTCAAACATAATCCTAATCCTAATCGTTGGAAAGTTTTGGCGATGGTGATGATAACGTTGTCCCGTACTAGGAATTTTCATTCGATTAAAATACGCAGTAGTAACATCGGCAGCAGCAACAGCAAACGCAAACTATAGTGTGTGTGGAGGTAGTAATTGAGACTATCTTGAGTATGTTTAGAATCTAACGTTTTTTTTTGGTTTTGTCCGGATTATTGTATTTCACCAAGTGGGAATGACACACATGATCATTATAATAAGTACACATATATCGAATTTCTTTTCGTCTATGATTACGCGAGTTCTCTATTCAATTAATTTATTCAAATTTGTAACATAAAGACTTATTGGGCCAAAATAGCGACACACCAACAAATAAACTATAAAAATTCCCAGTTCATTTGTTATAAAAATTTAAAATATATTTATAAGCTACGAGAATTAATAGTTAATATAGTACTTATAGTAATATAATATGCGAATATTATCAACAACAATTTAGTGAATTTTTAGATTTTGTGTTGATCGATTTTGACTGACTTTTAGGTGTTTTGAATGTAATACATTTGAATTCCAGCTATTTCGATCAAGTCTTTTTCTTCTGACGAAGTCAGAAAAAACTATACCCACTAATAGAAAAAAACCTATACCAACTTCGGTCTTATTTCATATCCTGTGTGGGGATAAAAAATGTATAGGGACCACCTTAAAGCTTGAAGATAGGAGCTTGGTGTTCTCAGAGATAATGCGGTGGTTGAAAAAATAATGGGGATTGGCCATTCATTTTTTTTTTTTCACTGAACCAACACTCAGGGGATGTCCCCTATAAATGCAGCGCATTGCGTTGGCGGAAGGAAAATACGGTATTGGAAGGAGGAAAGTGTGTTGGTTCAGTGACTTTTGTTTTGTTGACTTTTGTTTTAAACTTCTGAACATCATAATTAGCTGGGAAGATATCCGCCGGAAGTCGATTCCACATACGGATAGTGCGGGCGAAGAACGAATTCATTCTGTAATGTGTGGTGCGGTCGGTTGTCAAATTTATAACAAATGGGTGAGAATTCCTGGAAAGTCGCGTATCTCTACCGAACGTTCTCACGGGCGGTATAAGATCACGAATTTCGGAGGAACAAACGCCATGAAAGTAACGATAGAACAAGGACACACAACCCACACTACGACGATGTTCAAGGGAGACAATAGAATTGGATATCCTACCATCACCTATCAACACCATCGTCCTCCTCTGGACACGGTCAAGTAGTCCCAGTGATGAAGCTGGAGCACCCGACCATGTATGGGAGTTATATTCCATCTTTGGTCTGATGTAAGTAGTGTAGATATTGAGAAGATCAGGGGGAGTGAAGTATTTCTTACACCGGTTTAAGAAGCCTAGACACTTGAATGTTTCTTTCGACATTTCAAATACATGTTTTGTCCAACGAACATCAGATTGAATTTTCATGCCTAGAACATCAAGAGTATCTGATTGCTCAATATCTACACCGTTCATTAAAATCGACGATACCGTAGGATCAGCGAATCGCTTGTGAGATAACAAGGAGCACTGGGTCTTAAGTGCATTAAAATCTACTCTATTAATTTGACCCCATTCAGAAATGGCCAGTAAATCCTGGCTGAGAGACTCATCCATCAATAGCCTTTTGTCTTCAATTTCTTGACGAGTTGGTCTATGATCGTATGAGTATGAATGACAGAGGTTGCTGTCATCCGCAAATGAGTATATTGAAGTCCGATCCAAGAGGTCGTCGATGAAAATAAGAAAAAGGGAGGGGGAAAGGACAGAGCCCTGTGGTACACCTGCAGTTAACCTATGCTCGTCGGATGAGAACCCATCTACAACAACACGTATAGTGCGATCTCTGAGGAAGCTCGTTATAAATCGAGAGAATTCACTACCAACATCAAAAGCGATAAGCTTTGATATTAGTGCGCCGTGCCAAACTCTATCAAAGGCCTTGGAGATATCTAGAGCAACGACCTTACTCTCACCAAGCTTGTGAATAGATCGATTCCACTTTTCGGATAGCAGTGTCATCAGGTCTCCCGTAGATCGATTCCTACGGAAGCCATACTGTCGATCATTAAGTAAGTCATTAGTTTCTAAATACCTCACAAGATGGTGGCTGAGCAAATCGCGATCGGTCGATAGTTAGCAGGATTATTAGCCTCACCTTTTTTAGGGATGGGCTGGATTTTCGCAATCTTCCAACGCGCTGGGAAAACCCCTGCACGGTATGCAAGGTTGAAAAGATTGCGAAGTGGACGTGCAAGCGTCGAAGAGCACTTACATAGGACAAGTGCTGAAATGCCATCCGGGCCCGGGGATTTATTTACGTCGAGATTTGCGAGAACCCTTTTAACTCCACGTGTTCGAAAAAACATCTGAGGCATGGAACTAGATACATTTTCGATCACGGGGAGTGGTTGATTGCTTTCCGGCAAGGATGAATTCATTGCAAACATTTCAGCCAATAGGTTAGCTTTGGCAACCGGGGTAGTGAATATCTGGTCATCTTTAACAAGAGTTGGGATTGATGAGGAGTTATCCTTTACTCTTCTTACAAATGACCAAAAGTTCTTACTTCCCCTGGGAGAAGAAAGAACTTTGGCACGAAGACGTTGTTCGTACAGAAACTTTTCACGTCTAAGTACCATGGCACACATGGTTCTTGTCTGCTTGCGTATCAGATCAGAGGTGGCATTTTTATTTAAACGCCATTTTCTGAACGCTTCCTCTTTGGATCTGACAGCAGTCTTGCATGTCTGGTTAAACCAATTTTTATTAGATGGTTTATCCGAAATAACTTTAATTGGAATAAATGACTTCATTCCAATCAAGATAATATTTTCAATCATTTCAGCCGCAGCATCTATATCGTCATTTAGAAAGCAAAGTTTCCAATTGAAATGCTGGGAAAAGTTGTTGAGCTCGGCCCAACGTGCCTTTTCATATATATATATTGTCCGCTTTGGGGCTGGGGTCGAAGCGACACGAAGAGCGGAATATGAAAAGGATGCTGAAACAATACAATGATCCGAATTACCAAGAGGTGCTAAAACGTTAACTTCATACTATTCAGGGTGTGATGTTAAGAAAAGATCACGAATTGTTAATAGTGTTGCCCTTGGACACACGGAATGTGAGTCGGTTCATTCACTAGTTGCGTCAAATCATTATGCGCGGCAAAAGGCTCGGCGTATTGACCCTCCAGTGTCGTCACATTGTCGTCGATGTGGCATTATCGTCAAGGTCTTGAGATTGTTATCCACGAGATATTAACGACAATGTCGTCACATTGTCGTCGATGTGGCATTAACGTCAGGGCTTGAGATTGTTATCCACGAGATATTAACGACAATGCCGTCACATTGTCGTCGACAATGTCGTCACATTGTCGTTGATGTGGCCTTAACGTAAAGGTTGTCACATCGTTATCCACGCGATATTAACGACAATTTCGTCGTTGTGACATTAACGTGAAGGTCGTCAGATTGTTTCCACGCCATATTAACGACAAAATGTCGTCACATTGTCGTTGATGTGGCCTTAACGTAAAGGTTGTCACATCGTTATCCACGCGATATTAACGACAATGTCGTCGATGTGACATTAACGTGAAGGTCGTCAGATTGTTTCCACGCCATATTAACGACAAAATGTCGTCACATTGTCGTCGATGTGGCAATAACGTGAAGGTCGTCAGATTAACGACAATGTCGTCACATTGTCGTCGATGTGGCATTAAGGTGAAGGTCGTCAGATTAACGACAATGTCGTCACATTGTCGTCGATGTGGCATTAAGGTGAAGGTAATCAGATTGTTATCCACGAGCTATTAACGACAATGTCCTCAAATTGTGATCGACGAGACATAAACGTGAAGATCGCCAGATTTGTATCCACGAGACATTAACGTGAAGATCGTCAGATTTTTATCCACGAGATATCGCCAAATTGTCATCCACGAGATATCGCCAAGTTCCCATCCACGAGACATTAACGACCATGTCTTCGCATTGTACTTTCATGCACGACGATTTTGTCAAGTGGCATGAAACGGTTTGACCTGCTATGCATGTGATTTAATTGATTTTCGTTGTTTTATTATTTTTTATGAATTTATCAAAAAAGAAAACACCATATAAAGGGTGATTTTTTAAGAGCTTGATAACTTTAAAAAAAAAAAACGCATAAAATTTGCAAAATCTCATCGGTTCTTTATTTGAAACGTTAGATTGGTCCATGACATTTACTTTTTGAAGATAATTTCATTTAAATGTTGACCGCGGCTGCGTCTTAGGTGGTCCATTCGGAAAGTCCAATTTTGGGCAACTTTTTCGAGCATTTCGGCCGGAATAGCCCGAATTTCTTCGGAAATGTTGTCTTCCAAAGCTGGAATAGTTGCTGGCTTATTTCTGTAGACTTTAGACTTGACGTAGCCCCACAAAAAATAGTCTAAAGGCGTCAAATCGCATGATCTTGGTGGCCAACTTACCGGTCCATTTCTTGAGATGAATTGTTCTCCGAAGTTTTCCCTCAAAATGGCCATAGAATCGCGAGCTGTGTGGCATGTAGCGCCATCTTGTTGAAACCACATGTCAACCAAGTTCAGTTCTTCCATTTTTGGCAACAAAAAGTTTGTTAGCATCGAACGATAGCGATCGCCATTCACCGTAACGTTGCGTCCAACAGCATCTTTGAAAAAATACGGTCCAATGATTCCACCAGCGTACAAACCACACCAAACAGTGCATTTTTCGGGATGCATGGCAGTTCTTGAACGGCTTCTGGTTGCTCTTCACTCCAAATGCGGCAATTTTGTTTAATTACGTAGCCATTCAACCAGAAATGAGCCTCATCGCTGAACAAAATTTGTCGATAAAAAATTTCGAACCGAACACTGATTTTGGAAATAAAATTCAATGATTTGCAAGCGTTGCTCGCTAGTAAGTCTATTCATGATGAAATGTCAAAGCATACTGAGCATCTTTCTCTTTGACACCATGTCTGAAATCCCACGTGATCTGTCAAATACTAATGCATGAAAATCCTAACCTCAAAAAAATCACTCTTTAATAATTAATGTATGTATACTTGTACTTATTATTATGATCGTGTGTGTAGAATTAATCATAGCCCGTCCAGGCCTCTACACTCACTTACTCATTCGCTCATATTTTCGCCGACAACTACGTTGTGTTGCTGACGTCGTCGACGCTGCCGTCACACCGCCTTTGTTGTAGCAAAAACAAAACAAAAAACAAATAAAGAAGAGAAAAACAAACAGTTCTACTATTAAGTAGTGAGCAGCAAATTTGCAAAGGCCAGTTTAAGTTCAACTACCGGAAAGTAAAGTCGAAACGAAAAACGACACACAAGTAAAGGATTCTTTCCAATAAGAATCGGTTTTAAATTTCGTCACGATCTAAAACAATAACAAAAGGATTAATCGTTGAAAATCTAACAACAGTCAAATAGAGGTTAGTAGTAAGAAGCAGCGCGCGGTGGCTCATAGCTCATTGATTATAGAGTAACGTGTCGTGAACTGTCTTTTTTTTGTGTGTGTCGTGTGCATTATTGTGATGTGTCGGCCAGCGACTGTAATCCCGACTTGTTGCAGCGGGGCATATTTGAAGGGCATTATAACAGTGGCGCGGGCATCTTCTATCTCTCTATTTCAGTCAAATGTACATCTTGGCTGTGCGGGAAATTAGAAATATTTACATTCAGCTGTTGCGCGCGCTTACTACAACATGTCTATGGGCATGTACATCATTTGTAGTAGTGCCCAAAGGCACAATACACGCAAAATTGGAAAAATGATTGATAGTTGATGGTGCGATTATAATAATATGGTGCCTAATAATAATAATAATGATGAACACTTCCTTTACGTCTCGTCTCGAGGTTTACTTATTTCACCGTTTAACAAAAATCAATTTTGCCTCCAGATGCTTCAAATTCTAGACACTAATCACTAATTTATGGTAAATTAAATACATAGCAGCGCGCACAAAGTCAGACATAGTATTTCTTCTCTACGAAGACGTATAAGACGAGATTTAAATATTTTAAAAATAAATTATTCACAACATGGTAGTGGTAGAAGCAGTAGCCAATCATAGTGTTAGTGGGTCAGTTTAGGTTTGAAGGTCACGACCGCGCACTGACACTCGGTTACTTGGTTGGGTGGTGCTTGATCTCGTAGATGACTGGAGAAAGTGTAGAAGTGAAAAATTTTTAATATACCAGCTTGGGCTGTGAGCCTTACTTCAACTAAGGCGATGACACTAGTGGTTATTTCCTCGAAAAGCCTACTTTGAAAAAAATTCCCGAAGAGAGGAGGAAAGAGAGTTATTAGCGCTGTTTTTCTTTAAGTCGGGATAACAAAAGCTTTAATAAGCAGTTAATTTTTTTACTCAAAATATTTTTTTTACAACCAATTTAAAAAATATATATTTGTATTGCTTTTTACTTAGCCTCGATAACAATAAATTTCACTTACACTGTATGATTCTCCAGGCTAAGTCCAACAATTTTAACATAAAATTATTTTTAAAAAAATTATTTTCATACACACATTGATATTGTTGTTGGTGACAATTTTAAAAAGATTTTTTTATTTTGAGAAAAATATTAACTTTTTATTTAGGTTTTCGTAATCGGATTAAATTTTAAGGACCGATGTTGATTTTGAATAAAACTCAAATTATTTAGGAAATTATTGTCATTTCTTTTTATTATGATAATATTGTTATGGTTCAATTATATATGGAACGAAATATCGGCCAAATGGCCACCGCGACCTCGGCGCACACCTCCATCCGATGGTCCAAATTTTCGATGACGCTGAGGCATAATTGAGGTTCTGCCGTTAATGTGCCGAATTATCTCATCCTTTAGCTCTTGAATTGTTGCTGGCTTATCGACGTATACCTTTTCCTTCAAATAACCCCAAAGATAGAAGTCCAACGGTGACATGATCTTGGCGGCCAATTGACATCGTGAGATAACACGACCATTGAGTTTTTCGCGCTAAAGAGCCATTGTTTTGTTAGCTGTGTGGCAAGTGGTACCGTCCTCTTGAAACCACATATCGTCCACATTAATAACTTCCAATTCGGGCAATAAAAAGTTCGTTATCATCTCACGATGTGAAGAGACCATTCACAGTAACTGCCTGACCGGCCTCATTTTGGAAAAAATACGGCCCAAGGATTGCCGACAGCCCATAAACCGCACCAAACAGTCACTCTTTGTGGGTGCATTCGTTTTTCGACAATCACTCTTGTATTATCATTCGTCCAAATGCGGCAGTTCTGCATATTGACGAATCCACTGAGGTGAAAATGTGCCTCATCACTGAAGATGAAAAAATCACAAGTGCATTTTGATTTGAACGCCCATTTTTATTATAAGCCTGAATAACTTTAACGCGTTGCTCGATTGTGTATCTTTCCATGGTTCAAATTGAGTTAGTCTGAAATTGAAAAATGTCAAATGAAATGCAGAAAAAAACTTGACGTTTAGGTGTGGTTCACATTCAACATCGGCGCTTAGAATTTAACCACTCCTTAGAACAGCCTTATTATCGAAATGACCGAGTTAAACCCACATTTTTAACCTTTCCGAGTACACACGTGTATTAATTTTGTCCAGCTGAATTTGGAAATTTAAAATTTTAAAAATAAACATAAGAAAATCATTGAAAATAAAAATTATTTGCTTAAGGTGCAGTCACATTGGTCAAATATTTAATCAAAAAACTCAAATATTTGTTTGCCGGAGTCTGACTACAAAATTGTTTTGGTCGGTTAACACAAAATCAGCTGATTTTGTACAAACAAAATTGTTTGTTAAAATGATTATTATTTTAAAATAAAATTCTCCTTGTTTTACTTTTTACAAATTTGTATCAAATAATAGAAAACAGTTCGTATTTATTACCTGATGGCCAAGTAATTTCAAAATGTATTTTTTACGCTATTACCACCCGAGAATCCACATTTCAAATATTTAATCAAAAACGTCAAATATTTGTTTGCCGGAGTCTGACCACAAAATTATTTTTGTCGGCTAACACAAAATCAGCTGATTTTGGACAAATAAAATTGTTATTTAAAATGATTATTATTAAAAAGAAGCAAATAAATTTTCGTAGTCGGATCACAAAATTCATCCTGTTTTATTTTCGCAATTTTTTGTTGAAATGAGAGAAAACAGGTCACATTTTTTTGCCATGAAATTTCCAAATGTATCTCCTCTTTACGCTATTACCGATTTAGAATCCACATTTTTCATCATATCTTGAATAAATTTTCCCGCTCATATTATAACTCAACTGGGAATACCTACCGTGAAAGTGCACCATATGGTGGGTGGAACCATGTTTTCATACGGGCTTCATAGAAATGTCTCTCCAATTTTCATTATTGCCGCTTTAAAGCCCTCTCATTACATCGGATCTACATCAAATGTGGCGTTGCGTTATGAGATGTGACATACGGGTGATTCCACGTAAAGTGAACCTTTTTTCGACAAAATTTCAAAATCAATTTATGATTTAAAAAACACCGATAAACACTCGCAATGTTTATAGTTCTCATCATAAAGATATTTGATTATATTTCAAAAAAATAATGACAACAATAGGTCTGATCATTTCCTTTTCCAGATATAGACAGACTACTGTCGTAACTCGATTTCCGTCAAAATGTCACGCCCGTTACAATTTAAATAACGTATATTCATAAAGAGATGTCGCTAAAGTATACTTTAGAAGAAAGTGTATGAACTACTCTTCTGATTAGCAAAAATGAATAAAGGCATGTAATGAAGGAACATTACCGAATTCAAGAAAATAAGTAAAACCTCAAGATTTTCTTCAAAGCTAAGGTCACACACGTGACGCTCTAGTTTGATGTATATCTCCAATTTTTAAAACGCTATGACAGATTTATATCTGCAATAATATTCCGATTAATCTGTCGTTTTCTATTGGCAGTATAGTAAAAATCGCCATCTTCCATATATTTAAACTTATTTAAGCAAAAGTGTCACACCCGTTCCAATGGAATCACCCATATGTTAAAGGACATGAAACACTATAACGATCAATGAAAGCACTAAATTACTGATCTTTATTATCTCGTCTTTCATATTATTGACATTGGTTATTGTTGTAACAGATATTTTGTCAAAAGAGAGCACTTGCATCATTGCTCCATGAATTATATTTTCGTTTACTAATACAAGTCAGAAACGATATTTTTTAAACTTTTTTATTTTTCGAGCATGGTGGACCTTTCTGGAGAAATTTCCATGTTTAAAAGGTTTCTAGGTATGGAAAAAAATTCTCTTGCGTTGCTAGTTATTAAAAAATAATAGAAAATGTGTTGTCATTTAATTTGGTTTGAGACCAAAGGTTGTGCTGAAGTCTTCAGCAGAACCCAAAATTAGCAAAAAGGCAAAGTGAGACCTTTATTGTTGCAGCTAAAAGTTGACTGCGCTGTTTCGATGGGCGCTACCCCATCTCGTCAGAACTTTCGCAACGAATGTATGTCTTTGACTTAAATCAGGGTTCATATTAGTATCAGCGGTCACATATGACAAATGAGAAGCGCTGATAAACAAAATATTCCACCGATCTAAGTCGACACTCTAAAAATCTCACTTTGCCAATTCAATGTTATGCATGTGCTCGCAACAATGCAAAGGTTGTTGTTGTACGGTAATAGAAAATAATAAATAATAATCATGTCGATTATGCACGCCGACGGATTTGCTGCGGATCGGATTGACTCGATCCGCACTCGACTCACTTTGTGAGGAAAATTGTATTATGTAATCCGCATAATACATTACCAACATAAAGTCGATATTACATTACAGCTGTCAAATTGACATTTATAAGCAAATGACAAACAAAAGTAACCAATAAAGTGCGCTGACATATTCTTAGATTTGAAATTAAATAAAATAATTGAAATTCTAACATTTTATAATGTATTCATCAATTGGTTTTTTTTATAAATTTGGAAGAAAAAAGTGGCGATACAAAAAAAAACAAATCATTTAACATTTACATTTAATTTTTTCTCATCTTACCTCTTAGCTTCCATTAGAAATTAAAACAAATAAAAAACAACCAAAAAGTACTTTATCCGCATCAAATCAGCGATGATTTTCTGTCGGATATTTTTGTATGTGAAGTGAGTCGCATGAGGAATACATAATACGAATTTTTCCGCAACGACATTACCATCGGCTTATATAATACCAAAATACTCAACTGCGGAAAAAATCCGATCCGCAGCCATCCGTCGGCGTGCATAATCGACATGAATAGAAAATATATATTTTTAGATTTCCCTCGCAGAAAAAAATTAATTTATCCAAATATCATTTAATTTGGATTCTTCGTTGGAATACTCTTTGCCTCTATTCCTAAACCACTGTATCTATCAATGTGAATTTGAAATTCGCAGCAGTTGCAGCTTTCACAATTATCTTTAAGTAAATATATAACTGAACATGATTGGACTTATATTTCCAAAATGAGAGTACAAATATTACACCGTAAGACAATTTAAAAAAATCGTTACACTTGAACCGGTTGAATACGTATGAAACTATGGACAAAATATAGTTAATTGGCATTTTTATTTTTTTTTCTTTTTTTTATTTTATTATTCCAAAAAAATAACCGAGCCAGATAGGCCGTATGTGATTATAAAATACTTCCATCTTATATTCCATCATAAAGTTTCTCCTTAAAAGGACTACAAAGTTCCAAAGGATACAATTTTTCCAAAATTATTTTAATTATTCTATGATACCGGTATATGTGTCAAATTAAAGGGGAGAATATCTACTAAAAATATTTTAAATTGTATGCTTATAAAGGGTGATTTTTTAAGAGCTTGATAACATTTTTTTAAAAAAAAACGCATAAAATTTGCAAAATCTCATCGGTTCTTTATTTGAAACGTTAGATTGGTCCATGACATTTACTTTTTGAAGATAATTTCATTTAAATGTTGACCGCGGCTGCGTCTTAGGTGGTCCATCCGCTTAGTCCAATTTTGGCATTTCCACGTTTTTGAGTAACAGAGACCCAATTGGTGCGAACGGCGACGAATCGAAAATTGGTGGTCATCATTAACACTGGCCGATACAGCTGCGATATTTTCTTCAGTTCGCACTCTACGTAAACGTGTTGGTGGTTTAATGTCCAACAATGTAAATTTGGTGCGAAATTTAGTCACAATAGCCCGAATAGCCGCTTCAGTGGGTCGATTAAACTGACCATAAAATGGAAGCGCGCAATGAACTTTCTTAACAGAGCACGCATTTTGATAATAAAATTCAATAATTTGCAAGCGTTGTTCGTTTGTAAGACGATTCATGATGAAATGTCAAAGCATACTGAGCATCTTTCTCTTTGACACCATGTCTGAAATCCCACGTGATCTGTCAAATACTAACGCATGAAAATCCTAACCTCAAAAAAATCACTCTTTATCTGTATTAATTTAGTATGAACAACCATTTCAAATTTACCCCCTTAGTTTATAAGGTTTTTCATTTTTTTTTTCTTTTTAAGAGGGAAAACTTGAAATGTTTGTTAATTCTAAACTAATACAGATAGAAGTTTGCGATTTGAAGTATTTTTAGCACATATTCTTAGCTTTAATTTGGTACTTACAACGGAATCATAGGGTGCTGATAAGTATTCAAAATAATTTTTGAAAAACTGTATCATTTAGAACTTTGTACTTCTTTGAAGGGACAACAGGATGAAGAAATGAAAAATTAAAAATGCCAATTAACTATATTACCTTGTAATCATTTTAAGGGACAACAGGATGAAGAAATGAAAAATTAAAAACGCCAATTAATTTAATTTCACCTACTCACCCTACTCAGATGTATATTATCTAGTTCAACTGTCCCAGCAAAAAGAGAGCACCCAAAGAAGTGAAAAAGATGTTCATATTGTGATGAAGAAATGAAAAATTAAAAATGCCAATTAACTATATTACTTTGTAGTCATTTTAAGGGACAACAAGATGAAGAAATGAAAAATTAAAAACGCCAATTAATATAATTTCACCTATATACTCAGATGTATATTATCTAGTTCAAGTGTCCCAGCAAAAAGTGAGCACCCAAAAAAGTGAAAAAGATGTTCATATTGTGATTCGGAAGTAGTGAAAATTGGGATCTTCACCAATGAAATTAACTTTGAGTTGTCATAGGAGGGAAGTCCTTTATTTTGAAAGACTTAAAAGTTATTTTAAAGTGGTGCAAAGAGAAACCACTTTTTCACTGGTTTCCATTTCTGTTTTAAAAAATCCGCCGCTTACGGCGGGTAGAACAGCGGACCTTCTGGTTGCTACTACGGCTCTCGAACCATCTCAGCAATCCTCTGTTGTGAGTGCTGAATAACTAAAACAAATGATTTAGTTCGGTAGAACTGACAATAGGAAACTTAACAAAATATTTACTTAATATGAGCTAATATATAACGCAAATAAATTTAATAAATACTAATTAAAATTATTATTAAATGAATTGATACTACTTAATTTTACTGATATTATGTAGTATTAATAATTAATAAAAATATGAAATATTTTAAGGTAAATTTTTAAATTGTTAAAATTATACAAAATTAAACTTTGTTTATTTATAAAAGTAATAAAAAAAGTTTTTTTCCGATCCACGATTCGAACCCGAGACCTTCTGGCCCCATACTAAAAAGTCGTTCCCATTAGTTGTGAAAATGCTATTCATAAAATGTTACGGACTATTAACATATTATAAACTTTTTTTGAAGTTGTTTAAAAGAGCTTCCTCAAAAGCGGGAAAAATGCAAATTTGGAATTTGAGATGCGATTAAAATGTGCTTCCTACGGAAGTACTTCCAACTTTTATGAACTGTCGGACAGTGTTATAGGTACCTCCGACGAAATTTGGAATTTTAGTAAAATTGAAAAAAAAAATGTATCCATAATTTGTCTGAGTGTTGATTTTATCAGTATGAAATTATGAAATTAAATTAATTTTAGGTCTCACACACAACATTTTTATTTATTTTTTGTTGCTTAGTGTTATTGTGATTATTCCTACACTTAGTGAAACCGGTTTTAAAGATATCCCAGAGAGAAAGTGGAATTCTAAACGATTAACATATACATAACCTGACCTAACTCATTTTATTTAGATACTAGAGGACGGATAAGTTTAAACCGCCTTAGAACTGTATGACTATTAAGATTGCAAATGGAAATTGGCAATTGCTTCTCTCTATCAATCAGTGATATATGTAATTGCAATAATTGTTGTTCGCTGTGAGAGCAAAGTACTACTATTTAGCGATCGGAAAGTTTTTATTAAAACATGTCAAAATTAATGATGCAGTTATTGGCCAGAAACAGTGCCCCGCTAGATAAACTGGTTGTTGGAGAAGATGTACATAACCACACCCAACTCATTTTATTTAGATACTAGCGGGCGGATAAGTCTAAACCGTATGGCTATCAAACTGGCAAATTTAGATTTGCAATTGCTTCTCTTAGTCGATAACACCGTACGACAATTCTAAAGGAAGTCGTCGTTATACATGAATAAAAAATAATTTTTGAAAATTTGAATCCTTTGGAACTTTGTAGTACTTTTAAGGAGGAACAGGATGAGAAAATGGGAAACTAAAAACGCTAATTAACTCTATTTCACGTATTGTTTCAGATGTACATATATCATCTGGTTCAAGTGTAATAAGGACTGTCGGACAGTGTAATCAATCAGTGATATATAACTCTTGTACTCTGTGAAAGCCAAGTAGTGTTTAAAGCTCGTGCAGTTTTTAATATTATGAATATATTAATTTAATATATATTTATTAAATTCGATAAATTCTATTAGTTTACAATTCAAAAGTAATAGTTTCTGTCATAGTTAATGATGTAGTTATTGTCCCGAAACAGTTCCCCGCCTAATAAACAGGTTGTAGGGGCTAAAAACCAAAAACATACCAATTAGCAAATCTGCTGCTAAATGTTCAGTTCATTTTACGTCGCTTTAAAAACAACCATTTTTTCTTAAATGAACCAACTAAACGTTTGATTGGTCTACATAGTATGGAAAGTGGCCGTAATTTCAACACCTCCCCTATTTGAACTATACGCCCATAGTTGACCTATAACGAATGAACACGGTAGTGCTTTGTGGAGGTAGGACGAGTGTATATACGATACTACCTGGTCATTTTTCACTTATTTGAATGAACGTTGTTGCAGTTGTTTTCTCTTTTATTTTCTGCAGTGTGCAAAAAAGTAATTCAATTCAAAAACGACGACTGTCACCATCGTCGTCGTCGTCGAAATATTGTGTTACCCAGTTCTAAAAGTCTAAATAAATATTAAATTAATCACGTAAAGTGAACAATATTTGAAGAAGACTATTTCCAAGAATGTATTGTGATAACAATTTAATGTCATCTGTGACATTCGTCACACGATTACAGTGCGATCTCGTTTAACCCAACAACTAACTGGTGGATGGTGGAGACAGTGTTGTAAAAAATAACAAGACTGTTGTTTAAAAAATAATTTTTCCCCTCCCTACAGATACAACCTGTTTGTAATCATGTAAATGTGTAATTTGAATAGGTTAAATGCCGGCAATTATCTTACAGACTACAAGCGCTCTAAGTCACCGAGATCAAGCTATTGCCCCTCAACCTCTTAGCTACTTGAACAGCATTTGAGATAAAATGAACCTGCGGTTCAGAGATTGTTTATGGATCATTCAGCTTTGACAATTAGCAAATGAGTGTACATGCGGCACGAATACTAATAATAAGTGTTCCTTTTTTATCACACAGTCAGGAGTATAATTATATATGTGCGCCAAACCCCTTCATGAGTTTTTTTAGTGGTTTGAATACCAAATGTCTTTGTAAAAAAATATAAACTGATTTCTGCGTTAGAATGCTAGAAAATATTTTTTATTTTCCCTGCCAGAAGAAAAGATTAGAAAATTAATTGTTGTCACTGTTCCTAAACCACTGTAAATATCTATGTGAAATTGAAAACAAGTAAAAACGGCGTTAAGTTCGGCCGGGCCGAACTTTATATACCCTCCACCATGGATTGCATTCCACAGAGGTTGTCGGTTTTCGTAGAAGTGCTGTAATATTACAGGAAAATATAATTTTTTTAATATAGCCAAACCAAAACAAATACAAATACTGAAAAATTAATTTTATAAATAAATATAATATTTTAATTATTTCAAACCACGCTTATAAGGTAATGCTACCAATACTTCAATTCAAAAAATAAATATTCTTATATTTATATTTTCAAAAATATTTTCAAGGCCATAAATATTGGTAGATAGTGGGTGCTACAGTTGGTTGTATTTCCATTCTATTTGAATTCCAAAAGTAAAAATTTTGAAAATCCATTATCAGACGTACATAGTGCAAAATAACCTAACTTCATGTTTCAACCAATTTTTGTCGTAAAAGAAAAATTACAAATTTGGAAAAAAAATTATTTCGCGTGTCTATGCAGTCAGAGGAATGTATACACCGAATCCCATGATTCCAGCTGCGTCCATTTGGTTGGTACCATTTTTACCCCCTTGACGTTTCTACGCAATTAGAATTTTATCATTCTAGCTGTAGTCGTTTAGTTGGTACTATTTTTATCCCTCTGTACCATTGTATCCCTTGAGAGTACTAATTTCGAAAAATTCGTCTATTTTCCGTGTCTACGCAGTCAGAGGAATGTATACTGCGAATTTCATGATTCTAGCTGCGGTCATTTAATTGGTACTATTTTTATCCCCTTTTTTTCATTTTAACCCCAAAAAGCACGAATTTCGAAAAATCAGTTTATTTTCCGTGTCTACACACTCAGAGGAATGTATACTCCGAATTTCATGACTCTAGCTCCGGTCATTAGATTGGTACTATTTTTATCCCCTTTTTCATTTTAACCCCAAAAAGTACGAATTTTGAAAAATCCGTGTATTTTACTTATCTATGCAATCAGAGGAATGTATACACCGAATTTCATTATTCTAGGTACAGCCGTTTGGTTGGTACCATTTTTATCCCTCTATTCCTATTTTACCCCTTAAAAGTACGAATTTGGATTATGTATCTACTCAATTAGAGGAATGTACACACCGAATTTCATGTTTCTAGCTGTTGTCGTTTAATATGTACCATTTTTATCCCTTTTTTGCCCCATTTCACCCCCTACAAATAAGAATCACTTTATGGTGCACGTTTTTTCTATAAGGGGAATGCGCATACCAAATATCAAGCAAATATAAACAGACATATTCAAAAAACATGCTTAAATACGCTAAAATATTAGGGATTATTATAGGTATTTTTAGTCCTTGTGAGGGAAAAATTTTTCCCTTTGGGCCGATTTCGCCCCATTTCAATCCCAACCGATCTACGAGTATAAGACACATTTATGGAAAGTTTGAACGTTCTAGCTCCTTTGGTTTAGATGCTAGCGTGCTTTCAACAGACAGACAGACAGACGGACGGATATGGCTAGATCGTCTTAGAATTTTATGACGATCAAGAATATATATACTTTATAGGGTCTCAGGTCGATATTTCAAGGTGTTACAAACGGAATGACAAAGTTAGTATACCTCCCTCCTGGAGGTGGAGGGTATAATAATAGAAAATAGTTTTTGTATTTTCCCTGCCAGAAGAAAAGATTAAAAAATAATTTTTGCCACTGTTCCTGTTCTATTGTATCTATCTATGCGAAATTTAATTCCGCTGCAGTTGCAGCTTTCATAATTACCTTTAAGTGAATATATAACCGAGCGTGATTGGACTTATATTTCCAAAATGAGAGTACAAATATTATAGGTACCTTTGGAATTTTAGTAAAATTAAAAGACAATTTATTTGTGTGTGTTGATTTTATGAATCAGTATGAAATTTTAGGTCTCGGGTACAAATTTTTACCCGTTCGATTAGCTGTCCGTTCTGTTAAACCCCCTTTTTTGGTCATAAATATTTATCAAACGAATCGTATAAATTTAGGACGTCATTTAATTGGACTTCGAAGTCAAGCGTGTGAGTTTTTCTTTGATCACCTGTGACTTACTGGCGAAATTGTATTCCACTTACAATTTAGACGTTTCCCTCGTTTTATAACAAAAACAGGGGGGTTAATCAATTAACCTCTCACATATTTATATATTCCTCAAACTTTGTTGGTTAGCACGAATAATTGACCCAAATTATTTAATGAATTAAACCCCTGCCAATTAATTACTATGAGGATGATACTATGTAACAAAAAATACAAAATTTTTCTGTCCGAGACGTAAACATTTGATTTTTGTGTATATTGAGGCATAATGATTCAAACAAAAAACGTTTTAGGGATACCCCATTGACGTTCTGAATGCGATGTTTTGATACAACCTTCTTTGAAAGTACTTTGAGAGTACTTTTTGTTGAAAACAATATTCGTGCTTAATTTTTGATGCCTTAATATTTCAATTTTGCAATAATTCTTTGACAACATGTATTGCATATTTTTTAATTTTCACACACGATCAGTAATTATGATGCTAGGTTTTTAATTCTCAGTCGTTTATATTACTTAAAATAAATTAAAGATCCATCTACGTCTGTATTAAATTGTGTTGTTTTTGGTAAGACATATTTATTCGGACTTTTCATTTATTCGAATCATCATTTGCCGAATATTTTTTCTAATTTAGGACAGTCAACAATCAACTTAGTGCTAATCTACGGACAAAGCTGTGAGTTTTTAATGTTATTCTGTTTATTGTTAAAAACCACAAAAAGGATGCAAATGATTTGGCTTGACTGAATTTTAATGTGATCAAAAATCATGTTTTTCTAAAGATGCATTAAATTGATTGTCTGTAGCTGACTTCCTGCTGACCAACAAGCACAGGTTTTTCTAAAGATGCATTAAATTGATTGTCTGTAGTTGACTTCCTGCTGCTCCACAAGCACAGGTTTCCAAGCGATTAAACATGTTTTTTGGCTTTCCTTTTAAATAGTAATACATTTCGATACAAATCGGAGACATATACATAAGTTATATTTCGAAAAGTTCTTTGATCTTTGTTGAAAAAATACATCAAGACACTATTTATGTGTAGGAACCTGATCAACATTTTCTGAATTGAATTCGAATGGATTTAGTTGATAATAGGTGGGACGAGTTTTTGATCACAACTTTAAGGATGAGCTTAATACATAATAATTCGAATATACCTACATACAATTTGTGAATTTATTCTATGTTTGCCATTAACGTCCAGTGCCAAGTTGCTTCGATAATTAACTAATTTCTTGTACTTTCAATTCATTTAATTTATTTCAACATCACAATACAAAATAATAACAAAAAGTAAAACTATTTTAAAACTAATATTATAAAAGTACAAAAATAACTTAGAAAGTAAATAAATATATATAGAAAGAAAAAAGTAATGAATGGCTCCCCAGCCAACAACAAAGATATTGTTCAACAACATGATTAATATACTACTTAAGCATATATTTAATGAACTAGGAATGATGAAGAACATACTCTAAATATCTCTGTATGAAGACATGAGGAGGGAATGAAAAGCTACGCAAATGAATAGGAAGCTGGTTCCAAATTCTGGATACACGAACAACGAACGACCGATCAAAAACTGAAGACGAAAAACGAGGCAGAATAAGTTGTGAGTTACGAGTTGACCTAGAAAATATAAACTTATGATAAAGAAACTCTGGAGAACCAGAGATAATAATTTTGTAAAAGTAAATGAGAATACGTTGTTTAACAAATAAGTTGAACGGCATGCCCAAAAACTGAATTGCACGAAATTCCGAAATATGATCATGACGATTCAACCTAAAAACAAATCGAACTACCAAATTAAAGAGTCTTTCAATTCTACCAAAGCAATCAGCAGTAATGCCAGATACTACTTCTATACAATAAGAAATGTTAGACATCAATAATGCAAAAGCAAGCCTCTTCCTCATAAATTGAGGCAAATACAAATCAGTGCAAATTATTCAATGATTCCCATAAATCATAATCGGTCAGATAGCCTAAACCATTTACGGTACCTTACAAACCCCTCCCCTTTAAAATTCGTTTCTCTCCATTCGAAATCTTTACAAATTTCACAATATATTTCTAAAGAAATCTCCATTCGATGATATTTTCCATTTTTTACAAAGGATATAGAAGTTTTAATAATTTATGTTCGTATTTTTTCGAGTCATACAAAAAAGATATAGATATAAAATGAAAGAGAAGAATATCTGCTAAAAATACTTCAAATGCCATGCTTTTATCTGCATAAGATAAGCATTAACAATCATTTCAAATTTCCACCCTAAAAATAAAAATAAATATAATATAAGTTTTTAAGGGGGAAAGCTTGAAATATCTGCGAATAAGTATTTAACTAATGTAATTATTCAATGATTCCCATAAATCATAATCCGTCGGATATCCTACACCATTTAGGGTACCTTACAAACCCCTCCCCTTTAATATTCGATTCTCCATTCGAAATCTTTACAAATTTCACAATATATTTCTAAAGAAATCTCCATTCGATGATATTTTCCATTTTTTACAAAAGATATAGAAGTTTTAATAATTTATGTTCGTATTTTTTCGAGTCATACAAAAGAGATATGGATATAAAATGAAAGAGAAGTATATCTGCTAAAAATACTTCAAATACCATGCTTTTATCTGCATAAGATTAGCATTAACAAACATTTCAAATTTCCTCCCTAAAAATAAAAATAAATATAATTTAAGATTTTAAAGCTTGAAATATATGCGAATTTAACTAATGTTTGAAAATTGTATCCCTTGGAACTTTGTAGTCCGTTTAAGGCCCGACAGGATGAGGAAATGAAAAACTAAAAACGATAATTAACTACATTTTACTTAAAGTTTCTGGTTCAAGTGTAATATGGACTGTCGGTTTCATATAGACCCCCCCCCTATACAAATGTATCTCCAATTTTCATTATTATCGCTCTAAATCGAATCTTGATCAAATTGTCTAGATCATGGTTAATCTCACCTGGGACCAACTACTGTAAAAGTGTACATACATATATTTCTTTTCCCACGTCGGAAAAATGGGGTTCTGATTCGATTAATCGAATAATTGCCTAATTCGAAACGATTAAATTGTCAGCCTTCGTATATGATTTAACTTAACAAAATTATAATGAGGGCAATAATAGCCTGATGTATTGCAATAATTGTTTTAATTAAATAGCTGCTAAAAATACTTCAAATGCCATGCTTTTATATGCATAAGTTTAGCATTAACAATCATTTCAAATTTCCTCCTTTAAAATAAATACAATTTAAGTTTTTAAAGGGGAAAGCTTATAATATCTGTTATTGCTAAAATAATAATGATATATTCCTGAAATTCAAAGTATTTTTAACAGATATTCTTCACTTTGATATGATACCAACATGTTTCCTTTCTTTGACTTGCAAAAGTAAAAAAATAAATTATTAAAAATTTGGAAAAATGCTGTAAATAGGAGAAAAGATCACCAACTGCAAAACAAAAGTACACAGCTTGTCTACATACGATCTCTAGTTTCATATGTATATGGTCTTGTTCAACTCCAATGGGAAAAATGTAAAATTTGTCGCCGCTGTTACAGAGGAAATGTGTTTCATTCTACATCCATCCTGCCGCAAATATTGTTTGTTCTCTTTTGTACCCTAAATCATTTGCAGAGTGTTTGGCATTACAGCCATGCTATTTGTTATTATCAGTTCATTAGGAAAACAAATAAATTTGTGTATTTAAATTCACTTTTAAAGAACGCACATTTAAACCCGTTTTCATAATATAACACCAAACAACCAACCTTCAGTCTTCTAATTCAGAATAAAATCAATACGAAAAATTAGTTTAGTGTTATGTGGTATAGCAGCAAGACCTTGAAATAGCAGATTACCTCTCGTGGTCATTGTTTTGCGGTATACCAATGTTTTTTCGGTTTATTATGGAAGACTTTATTTATAACTTGTTTGGTGTAGCAAAGACTACTTGTACGATAATTGTAAGAAATGTTTGAATCATGTTTACTTTATTCTCTCGTTCATAATCCCAAGCCGCCTCTATTGGGCACAGATCCAACATTATTGTTGCTCATTTCATTTTGGAATTATATGTGCAAAAAATCAAATTGAATTACTACAAAAAGAGTTTGTGTTTGTTTGAAAAAAATACAACAATTCCCAATTGATACGAAAATATATTTTCGTAGCAATACAAATAGGAATTGCTTTCTTCGTTTTATTATTCTGTTATTGGAAAATAAAACAAAATACAGTGCGAGCTCGATGATCGCGCAACCAACTATTATCGCAACTGCTCGTTGTTTGCAACCAACTAAATATTATCATTGGCGCAACTTAAGGTCTCGATTATCGTAACTTCTATACAAAAGTTGTAATGTTCGTTTTCTATTTCGGTTGTCGGAGATCCGTTAAATAACTTATTTGGACAATTGTGGTCGCAGATTTCAAATCTCCTTGGATAATCAATGTTTTCGTGAAATCTAAATTCCAAAAGAAGCAGTCTCCGGCCTTTTCGATAGCTTTTATTTTGATATCGAAGCCGGGTACTATAACACATTTGTAGTATGTCGGGTATCCAATTTTTCAAAATCCAATCACCTCTATTTAAAAAAATGTTGAAAAAGATGTTTTTAGAATTTCTGAGAGCTCATTCGAACCCTAGTTATCCGGAAACAATTTGCCGACTCCCAAATCTAGAGTCTTATATTCATACCTTTGCAATATGATGTTAAAAAATCTGAAAAATCCAAACGAAAGGCTGTAAACAGTTAAATAAATCTATTGCGTTTAGTCTGAGACAATTATTCAAAAGTCGATTTGAGGTTTGGTTATCGCAACTATTCGGTTATTGGACAGTAATTAGTTGCGATCATCGAGCTCGTACTGTATTCTGTTGTCTATTTTTAAAGTTGTTTTTAGCGCTATTTATAAACCAAATTCAAATAGGCATTGCTTTCTTCGTTCTACTTTTAGCTATTTAAAATTGAAACAGAATATTTTATTCGTATTTACAGCTGCGGACAAAAAAATAGCAGCGACGAGATAAAAAAATGTCGACAAAGAAAAATATCACTTTTACTTCGAAAATCCTAAAAGTTTTTACGGCGATTGAAATGTGGTATTGTGCCATTCTTAATATGGCTTTAAATAAAAAATTAAGTTTTTGTAATTTTGAGATTAAGCCTTTAGAACCATTTGTGTCAAAAATGATACCAGTAAAAAAATAGCAGCGCTAATAAAAACTAAAAATATTTTGTTTCAATTCACTTTAATTGAAAACTTTTTTGAATATTTACTTAAATAACGACATTTTCTTGAATTTAACACTTAGTTGTACTACTTTATTGCTTATTACTGCTACATAACGTCGTTTCTTGGAGTCGACTAGTATTTTGCACCTTTCATGCGGTGTTTTTGACCATGCCTCTATAATTTCGTGTCAAATATGGATATTGTCTTTCAGTATTTCTAGTGAGATCTCATTTTAGTCATCACACTCACAATTTTTGATTATATTGTGATGTGGTGTCTGCCCGAACCATTCCATAACATCGATATTATTGACTTCAAACCACCTTTTTGCAAGTCGGCTGGTGTTTTCGAGATAATTGACCTGCTAGAAGACCCATTTAAGTGGCATTCCATATTCTGCATACGTAAGCATAATATTAGGCAATATTTTGATGTACTGGGCGGAGTCCATAGTAATTCTGGGCCAATGTACTGACCTAACTCCAAAATATGAAAAGCAATCCCAAGCCATTAAGTGGGACTTTTCTCGGACTTCTGGCTTACAGATTTTGTTTTCTCAGTATTCTACGAACTTTTTAAACTTTTAAAGATGGACAGACATTGTTTTTTATTTCGGTGGTGTGCGTAAGTGTTTTTTTTTTGTACTAGACATTACTATTCGGCGAATGGTTGCAGGTTATATAAACTGATTTTTTTGACGTGTTTTTGTTTTTTCTTATAATATCGAATTTCGGATCATTTTAATGGAACACTGGACAAAAAATCGAACTTCACTATATGATTTTCCTTCAGATTTCAACCTTTTTATATGAACTCGATTTTGTTCTCCACAATGCTCTCCTCGCCCTACTTATGAAGAAAAATAAAACAATAACATTTCAGAAATAGTGTACATTTCATAATATCTTATTTATAACATCAAATCGAATTGAAAAAATGAGATAAAATTCCTTTTTCTTGAGATTTTTTGAATGCTGCTATTATTTTGACCGCTCCAAAATGTCGAATAGTCCAAAAAATGTGAAATTTTTAAAACAATTAAAATCATATCACCAAATAAACTATTATTTTGTGTTTGTAACATCATTACACAGCATTTAATGCAGTAGTAGCAATAAAAAATTGTCACACAAATAAATATATGAAAATGTATGCTAAGCTGTGGTGCGCTGCTATTATTTTGACCGCAACTGTATATCCAACAAGTTATGTTATTTGAGTAGTCAAAATAAAATAAGTTGCTGTCCTTCTCATAGCTCGGAGATACAACTTTTGATATGCAAAGTACCGGTCCATGTTTTGGCATAGTCCACATAAGTCAATAGTGGCCGTTACGACAAAACCATGAAAATGAGTTGGAACCATTCGAAAGAAAAAAGATATTGTAAGTTCGTTAGTCACGCCAAATGAAATTTGGCCCGAGACGGTCGGTATTGCATTTGGGGGAAAAGCGGTTCAGATTTATATTAGTCTCCATATAAATGTCTCTCCGATTTACCCAATTACCTCACTCGAATGTGCATGTTACAAGGAATCTGATCAAATTTTCCACATCATATATATATTTCAACTAGAAGGGAAATTACCGCGAATGTGGAAAATATGAATCCACGAATGCATTCTAGCCCCTCTGATTTGTCCTATTACTCCGTACGACAACATAAAAAAAGTCGTTACACTTGAACCAGAGTATGAAACTATAGGCAAAATGTAGTTATTTGGCGTTTTTAGTTTTTCATTTCCTCATACTGTTGCCCTTTCGTAGGACTACAAAGTTCCAAAAGAATACAATTTTTCGACAATTATTTTAAATACTTATTCGCGGCGTATGATAACGGTATAAGTCTTAAATTAAAGAGGAGAAGTTCGACTACTTTAAAATATTACTTTTGACTATTTTAGATTACTTTTGATTTTTTGTGATTACTTTTGATTTTTTGTGATTACTTTTGATTCTCGCGAAATCGGTATGAGAGTCATAGTAGTCTGTTTGTCAAAACTTTTGACTTTTCAATATATGTCAGTTTTGATTTTTTCTGTTCTCGTTCTTTTGCTAGCTAAAACCGAAAGGTAACGGTAATCGCAAGTAATCCTGATTAGTTTTTGATTATTTGTAATCGTAATCAATTAGTAATCAGAAATTGTTGAATAGTGGATTATATAATCATTACGATTCTTTTTAAAAAGTAATGTAATTGATTACTAATCGTAATCGAAATTTAACAGCTCTGATTTAAATGAAAATATAAAAAAGTTGAAACTACTTTAAAAAGCAATGTTATTTTATAAGTGGCTTAATTTGCTTTTTATTTTCTTAAAAAATGATTTTCAGAAAAGTTATATCAATGGAAAGCCACTCATCCAAAAAAAACTCATAAATAAATATGTGTTACTTATAAGACATCAAATTAAATAACAAAATATAAAAAATAAAAATTCACCCCTTAGTTTTTTAGTTTATTCATATCTTGGTTTTTGAGCGCCCCGGTAGTCAAGTTGGTAGCGTGGTGGTTGTGGGTCATAGTCATGGTCATAGTCACCCCGGCTCAATCCCTGGACCCAAAATTAGAATATAAATTTCTTTGTATTGTAATTCATAATAAATAAATATCTTGGTTTTTAAGAGGCAAAACTAATTGCGGTTGTTAATGCTAAACTAATACAGGCAGAAGCTTGCAATTTAAAGTATTATTAGCTCATATCCTCTTCTTTAATTTGGTACCTATACCGGTATCATAGGGTGCGAATAAGTAATTAAATAATGTTTGAAAAATTGTATGCCTTGGAACTTTCTAGTCCGTTTAAGGCCCAACAGGATGAGGAAATTAAAAACGCCCATTCCTCTATTTTACTTAAAGTTTCTGGTTCAAGTGTAATGTGGACTGTCGAACAGTGTTATCGCACATTTTTCATCGAATCTTGATGACAGTTTCCAGATCATATTATAAATCACTTTTGAATAGCTACCGTGAAAGTGGACAATATGTATCCATGGTTTCATATACATAACTCTCCATACAAATGGTTCTCGAATTTTCATTATTATCGCTCTAAAACCCTCACACTACATCGTATGTTGATCAAATTGTCTAGATGATGGCTAAATTCATATGTACATATTTATTTTCCTATGTCGGAACAATGGGGTTCTGATTCAATTAATCGAATAATTGCCTAATTCAAAAACTGACAATTTAAGTCAGCTTTCGTAAATGATTTAACTTAACAAAATTATAATGAGGGCAATAATAGCCTTTCAATAATGATGTATTGCAATAATAGCTTTAATTAAATTCACTCATTGAATAAATATCTTACTATTGCTAATCTCAAATACTGGTTTCAAAGCGATAACATAACGAACACGTTTTTTCTTCGCTATATGTATATACTTTTGATGGAATATAGGATATACTCTACACGTGTTAGAATGTTTCGAAATTTGTTGCACGAAAACAATAATATTCATTCATTCATTCAGGTGCCGTTAATTGTATTAGCATTTGAATGTGTTTGCAATTTAGTAGATTAACTTTTAGATCATGATTTCCATTTAATATGAGCGTTAAAATTTTATTCATTTGTTATCATTACCATAATCTACTAATCTACTACTAAAAAGCAAGATTTTCTAACATTTCGGTTATTATATCAGAATTATTTGTCAGAACATTGTTTTACAAAAATGTAGATTGAGTTTTTTATCATAATTTCAAAGATGTACTTTGGGACATATCACAGATTCCGTTCGGAATTGATTCCGCAGAAAAAAAAATTCGGAACGTTTTTCTTTTAGCTTGTACAAATTCCGTTTGATTTTTTAAACACTTTGTGTGTATTAATAGAAAATTTACGGTTAAATAACTATTTAGTAGATTTATTTTAACTTTAATAGTTAATAAGCAGTATTTTCTATACATTTTATTTGGGTTCAACGTAATTTTTGGACGTTTATTGATACACAATTCCACTTTGGAAATTGAAAGTGCTTTCTTTCCGTAATAAAAATTACTTTTATATTTTCTGTAGAAGCAAAATTCGGATTACATTCCATTTCCCAACGTGATTTGACTCTGTGACATGACCCTTTATAAAATTTTATCCATTTTTGATTATTATTTTTATTATTATTATGGACTCTTTAACATTTCTGTTATTGTATCAGAATTATTTGTCAGAACATTGTTGTATAACATAACGCTGGCAATTTTTTAACCACATATTGAGTATAAAGAAAATAATGAAAAAAGCCTGTTTGTTTTAGTGGCTGGCTGTACAATTGTTCAACATACAAAGCTGTAATTATTATTTATGGAATATGGAATTAGTAAGCGTCCATTCATCCACATTGCTAAATTCTCATAAAATAAATATATGCATTTCGTTCTGATTCACGACTGTTTTACCACCTACAGCCAGACATATGTATGTACAGCGTGAAATCCATTGTTGGAAATTGGAATTACTATAATACATTAACTACATGTACAGCGTGAAATCCATTGTTGGAAATTGGAATTACTATAATACATTAACTACATAGTTAGTTAGGAGGCAGACAGTGCCGATATATACTGCTATAGCTTTGTTTACTATCAATATTGTCGTTAACTACCGAAAATAACAGGTTGTTTTAACGATAACGATAAATAAACCGCCAGGTTTTAGTTGGCAATTTTTTATTCGTCAGCTAACTTAAAACTAAAAACCTATAAAAATACAAAATTGCAAATAAGACACAAAGATAGATACAAAGTCCCCAAATTTTATTAAGCAATAATAATATTAATATTAAATGATAACACTCAAAAGTTAATAAAGGTTTGTTCGCTTTGTATCTATAAAAAATGCAAATGGAAAATAAAATATGTTTGTAACACCTGGGAAAAGTGGAACTGGGCTCACCATTAGGTGTATCGATCGGCCTTAAATCACCAGCTGAGTCGATTTAAATTCTTCCTTCCTCCTTCTTCTGATCTCTTTTTAATGTTTGTGCCACGAAATTTGGCAGAATTAATTTGTAGAGGTCAGAAACAGTATTGTATTTAGAGAAAAATTTAGATATAGCATCCATATGTCTTTCCGATTAACAATATTACCGCTCTCGAATGTACATATTACAAGAAACCTAACCAAATTTTATAATGTTTTATTTCAACTAGAACGAAACTTACCGCTAAAGTGTCAAGTATGGGTCAACTTTTTGTTCTAGCCCCAGACAAATGAACCTAATCAATTTCCACATCATTCACATTATAATCACATTAGAAGGCACAATACGTGTCAACCTCTTACGAAAATACGAAATTTGGTACACGAAAATTTTAAAAAATCGTTATCCACAGGTATGGTCCTGCTAGACATAAAATCAGCATTTGATTGTGTGTGGCACAACGGATTAATTTTTAAATTAAACAAATTTGGCTTTCCATTGGAAATCATAAAAATAGTTCAGAGTATCTTAGAAGAAAGAACATTTAGCGGATGTCCTCAAGGATCTTGCCTTTCACCAATTTTATATAATATAATCACTGCAGATATTCCGAATTTAAATAATTGCATTACCTCTATATTCGCCGATGACACTCCAATAATAAGCGCAGATACTTATTCGAGTAATATTGCAAATAATTTACAAACGGGCTTGTCTACATTAAACGACTATTTTAATAAATGGAATATTCTTGTAAATCCCGATAAATATTTTTTTTTAAATATTTGGGAGTCATTCTTGATAAAAAAACTTAATTTTGGTGATCATATCTCATATATAGTAAACAAAGTGAATAAAATCACAAGGATGATTTTTGATTAATACACAGAAAATCTGAACTAAATGAAGACAACAAGAAATTGGTTCTAAAAGCGATATTCTTACCAACAATTTTCTACTGCGCCCCACTATGGTCCTCGACCGCAAACTCTCACATGCGAAAACTTCAGATCTCACAGAACAAGTTACTCAAAATAATATTTAACCTACCACGGCACTATTCGACACAAAGACTGCACAACCTCCTATCGGGTTTTCAACTCGTAAAAGATAAAATTGTAAAACTGAAGTTAAATTTCGACCTAAGATGCGAATCTTCGCAGTATGCTCATATCAATGAACTTGTCTCAGCATAATTTAGTTTTTAAGTAAAATCAACTATCTAGTCATATACTTTTCAAAAAAGGTTTTTATATATCTTCCTTTCCCATCTTAAAACACATTGTGAATACATAACCCATGCTGTTTAAAAACTCTAAATTGTATTACTAAGTAGAAAAGGAATTATTTTCCTAAACTCTTTATATCTTAGAAACAAATGTAAATCACGAAACTGTTAAATAAAAACAACAATCAATCAATCACATTGGAAATGCCTAATTCGAAAGTGAAATACATGGCTCCACGTTTTGTTCTAAACCCTCTGACTTGTCCTATTATCGCACATTTTACATCGAATCTTGGTGAAATTTTCCAGATCATATTATAACTCACCTTTGAA
Organism: Polietes domitor; assembly: GCA_947397865.1. Taxonomy (NCBI): domain Eukaryota; kingdom Metazoa; phylum Arthropoda; class Insecta; order Diptera; family Muscidae; genus Polietes; species Polietes domitor. The sequence continues at coordinate 258,426,643 of OX377618.1, forward strand.
TACCTATACCGTGAAAGTGGACAATATATATCCATGGTTTCATATAGTCCCCATACAAATGTTCATTATTATCGATCTAAAACCCTCACATATAATTGATGTCCGTAATTATTGGGCAATTTTCTTCTTAAGCTTTCCTATTTCCTATATGTGTGTTACATTTTCAATGTTTTAAAACTGAAACATACCGAAGACACTTTCAACAATTGTGAACCACTTCTGCTATTATTTCTTTCTTGTTGGCATAGATCCTCCTAAAAATCATAATTATCAGCGATCATCACTAACAAAATATTATTTTAATATAGACCTCCACAAACAAATATACCTTTCGATGTGATTTCCTGGTACTCTATGTGACGCAGATTTCAACATAATTTAGTAACAATATTGTCACTTAATTAAAAGGGCGTAATAAACTAAATCGCGTTTACTACATATTCCGGTAGAAATCCTGGGAAACATGGGAATATGTGAAAAAATACTTTAATCATTTTCACTTACGCCCTTGTAGAAGGTTCATGGTATCTATAAGATGGTCATAATTGGCGGACAACAACGCCAAATCACTGCGTTAAAAAAAATCTCTTGTATTTACTGTTACTAAGCAAAAAATATTTAATTTTAAATTTTTTCTTATGTTGATTGGCAATTCAATTTTTTAAATTTTAAATTTCCAAATTCAGTCGGTCAAAATTGGTACATTGGTATGTACTCGAAAGGTTAAATGTGGACCACTGTAAACTGAACATAAAATAAAGTGTGTTGCTTAAGCATTCCCTCGAACACAGGTGCGGTGCGGTCGCTGTACTGTCAACTAAAGGTCGACTGCGGCTATTGTTTTGACCAGAACTGAATGTTGTTGTAAAGGGTGATTTTTTAAGAGCTTGATAACTTTTTTTAAAAAAAAAACGCATAAAATTTGCAAAATCTCATCGGTTCTTTATTTGAAACGTTAGATTGGTCCATGACATTTACTTTTTGAAGATAATTTCATTTAAATGTTGACCGCGGCTGCGTCTTAGGTGGTCCATCCGCTTAGTCCAATTTTGGCATTTCCACGTTTTTGAGTAACAGAGACCCAATTGGTGCGAACGGCGACGAATCGAAAATTGGTGGTCATCATTAACACTGGCCGATACAGCTGCGATATTTTCTTCAGTTCGCACTCTACGTAAGCGTGTTGGTGGTTTAATGTCCAACAATGTAAATTTGGTGCGAAATTTAGTCACAATAGCCCGAATAGCCGCTTCAGTGGGTCGATTAAACTGACCATAAAATGGAAGCGCGCAATGAACTTTCTTAACAGAGCACGCATTTTGATAATAAAATTCAATAATTTGCAAGCGTTGTTCGTTTGTAAGACGATTCATGATGAAATGTCAAAGCATACTGAGCATCTTTCTCTTTGACACCATGTCTGAAATCCCACGTGATCTGTCAAATACTAATGCATGAAAATCCTAACCTCAAAAAAATCACTCTTTATATCGTTTCACATACGATTTAATTCTCTTGAACTTAATCTTGCCCCCTCTCTCTCTCTCTCTGCGTGTTTTTTTATTTATGAATCAAAACATTTTTGTTTCTTATTTATTTCACAAAAAGTATACAAAATGATTTAAATATCAGATTTTGTTGTTGTTCTTTGTGTTTATAATCATAGCTGTGATTGTAGTTTTTGCCGGCGGTTCAATACACTTTGTATTGTTGGCTAGCTGCCTGCATTGACATAGAAAATGTATAGAGTGGTGGTTACAATACATCGGAATACATTCATAAACAAAATCAAGTTCAAGATTTTTTGTTTCTTATCTCTCGTCTTCTCGCACTAGTGTCGTGTGTTCGTCGTTCGATTGAACGCGCACTCGTTCGGTCGGTAACACATGATGTGATCTTGCTAGCTAGCTCTTGAATACATTTATGCGGAAATAGAACTAACATGTAAAACGCAACAAAAAAGAAGAAAAACTGTGTTAAGTTCAGTCGTAGCGAATCTCATATACCCTGCAGCATGGAAAAAATGAAATTGACTTGGATGCATAAAACAACGCACAACAAATTATTTACTACGTTTGAATAGTCAAAATGAAATAAGTTGTTGCCGGTTTAAAGTTTGTCCTTCATATAGCTTGAAGAATTAACTTTAGTTATTCAGGAACTTTGAATATGTGTTGGTATAATCCACATAAGTCAATAATGGCCGTTACGACAAAACCAAGAAAATAAGATGGAACCATTCATGGAATAGGGTATTATAAGTTAATTTCACGCCAAATGGTTGAAACACCAATACATAGTGGAGCTGGACTTATCTTTAAGTATATAGATCTGCTTAGAATTGCCAGCTGAATCGATTTAAATATTTATTGTCCGTCATAGTCATATTTATTATCCGATGACCATGATATTTGGCATAAGTAATTTGTGTAGGCCAGAGACGGACGGTATTGCATTTGGAGAAAAACGATTCATATTTATCTCCGTTTTATATCTCCGCTTTACCCTATTACCGCTCATATTACAAAGATTATGATAAATTTTTCCACGTCATGTTATATTTCAACCAGAAATACTTACCGCATGGGTCTACGTTTCTGTTATACCACCGCCCATACAAATGTCCCTCTAATTTGACCATATTACATCAGAGCTTGAACAAATTTTACACATTATATTATATTCTAACTAGGTATACCTATAGCCCACATACAATTGTCCCTCCACTTTCTCCTATTACCGCTGTACAATCCACATTTTTCATCGGATCTTGATTAAATTTTCCACATCATGTCATATTTAAACTAGAACGAAACATACCGCGAAATTGGAAAATATATGGATCCACGTTTTGTTCTAGCCTCCATAGAAATGTTCCTCTTATTTACACATTATATTATATTCTAACTAGGTATACCTATAGCCCACATACAATTGTCCCTCCACTTTCTCCTATTACCGCTGTACAATCCACATTTTTCATCGGATCTTGATTAAATTTTCCACATCATGTCATATTTAAACTAGAACGAAACATACCGCGAAATTGGAAAATATATGGATCCACGTTTTGTTCTAGCCTCCATAGAAATGTTCCTCTTATTGGTCCATTATCGCACATTTTTTTGTTGAATCTTGATGCTATTTTCCAGATCATATTATAACTCACCTTTGAATACCTATACGGTGAATGTGAACAATATATATCCATGGTTTCATATAGCCCAATACAAATGTTCCTTCAATTTTCATTATTATCACTGTAAAACCCTCATTGGATCTTGGTCCTTACGATTTCTCCATTACCGCTCTAGAAACCACATATTACATTGGATTTTAATCTTATTCTTCCCATCACGTTGTATTTCAGATAGGAACTCACATCTAAAGTATAAGTGGATCCCAACGATTTGTACAATTTATTAATAACACTGTCCAACTGCATTTTTGGAACAGAGTAGCGACCCTATAATTATGAAAGAGGATTTTGATTAAATAATTTTTGTAGAATAAACTTATAGTGCAGCTAGTCTGAGTTTCTTTTTATAGCGGGTCAAAGTTTTCCTTTTTGGTCGAAGGGAGCATTATATTAAGCGAAGAAAGTGTTATAAATAAATGTCTGAGAGAATTCTTATTGTCAGAACTATATTATGAAATTTTATGGTATCATTTTTGATGAAGATCTTAACCTAACCCCCTAGCTCCTCTCTTTATGGGTCAATTTGTCACTTTCGAGAAAATCAGAAAAATTACATTTAAGGATTAAAATGTTGTACGAAACGAAGACACCAACGTTGTAAATAAAGCTCTTCACTAGGGTTTGGGGTCCGAATTCCCGGGAAAAAATTTTTCAATTTCCCGGGAATACGGGAAATATTAAAAAAATAATTTATTTATTATGTTGATCAATAATTTAATGTTACTATATAAATTAGAATTTTTAGATGTATTTTAAATTCATATATGTATTTACATTACTGACAATAATGAGTATTTATTGAGTATTTATTTATATTATTCTACTACAAATAAAACTTTTTAAATTCGCTAAATAGTCATTTTATGCGAAACCCAGCTAGGGGAATAAGAACTTTTTGTGAGGCTATTTGCAGGATCTTTATTGTGAAATAAAAATATCATACCGACAATACCATGGCTTATATAATGTAAATTTATGTTTATTTTATGTTTCTATTGTTTTTACAGTTTAGAATATTCCCCCCTGTTTCTAAAATATATTTTTGTCTCCAGACGAATGAATATTCTAAATTAAATGCGTCATAACATTCTCCGTAAATTAGTTATTTGTTTCCTTAATCGTTTTCAATTTTGAATCTAGTGTAGGTGTCAGTTACTTCTACCTGCGATATAAATGTCCAATTCTGACGATTAGTCTACAACTTTTCAAGTTTATAATGAGAAAATGTAATTTATAATCAGAATATGTAAGTTCATGATGAGATATGTAAATTCATAACAGGAAATGTAAATTCATAATAGGAGCATGATAATTAATAATCAGCACTGTAAATTCGTAATGCGAAATGTAAATTCCTATTGAGAAATATAAATTCATAATAAGAACATACAAATTGATAATGAGATATATAAATACAAAATGAGAAAATCCAAATTGATAATGAGAAAATATAAATTCTTATCCAGGAATATATATTCATAAAGTATAAATTCATAATCAGAAATTTATAATCGAGGCTATGTATGTACGTTTTTCTATGGATATTTTCGTAGAAACACATATTTTATTAATGTTCTCATTATAAATTTACATTTTCTCAATATGATTTTATATTTTTTCATTATGAATTCATATTTTCTGAATATGAAAACGTATTTTCTGATTATGAATTTGGATTTTCAGATTACAAACTTGTATATTTCATTATGAATTGGTATGTTCCTATTATGAATTAATTGTTCTCAATGAATTATGATTTATATATCTCATTATGAATTAACATGTTCCTATTATAAATGTACATTACCATTATGAATTTATATGTCCCTAATATGAATTTACATTTCTCAATATAAATTTGTATGTTCCGAATATAATCTTGAAAAGGTGTAGAGTAAAATATTTGTAAAATGAAAAATAATTTGTAAAATATTTTGAAAATAGCATTCGTTTTTAATTTGTAATATGACAGTATTAAAAAACACACCAGTTATTAAATGTTGATATTTTAAACCATATTGAACATACCTATAAATAAATTACTTTTTCCCGGGAATGGAATTTTTCATTCCCGTTTTCCCGGGAAATGAAAAAAGTCCGGGAAACCCAAACCCTACTCTTCACGCTTAAAATGCAAAATTACACACCAAGTCTATTCTACTAAAATGATCTGCTTAACATGCCTTTTCTGAATTATATGGTCGATAGAAACGGTTAATTTTATTATGTACCATTCTTAGAACTAAAGCGGGTAAGGTTCTATTAGAATAACATTTTTACCAATCATATGAAATTTTAATAATTAATAGTTTCTCGTGTAATTAGTTAGCTCTTATTTGTAATCGAAAATATTGTTTTGAAAATCCGCTCGTTTGTAAATAAAACACGCCAAATGAAGTGTGAAAATCGACAAAATTTATCTAACACGAAAGCTTGAGCCAAACAATGTCTATAGCGACCAGTGTCGAATATTGTTATATACAATTGGAATTGCATTCCTTCGTGTCTATACGTAGTATGTATGTATGAAGTAATCGAGCCATAGTATGCCAAATAGTTTTGAAATGTTAGTATGTCAATGGTAATCCATCCATTCAACCAACAAGTGTTGGTTATTTTTCCGTTGTTTGGTGCTTTGCGGCTGTTGTCTGTCAGCATCTGTGGTTTCCATGCGATTTACAGCAAAAACTAGCCACACTAATTAAAGTTGCGCTAACAAAACATCCAACGGAAACTAGATAATTCTAAACAAAAATTTGTAAATTTCAGCAAAATTTTTAATTATGCAAAAATATTTGCATAAATGAAATGAAATTGAATTGATATGTAATATCTGTTTGAAACACCCAAGAACAAAAATTATTTATCTATGCTGTTTGCGATCGTCCATCAAATATATTCATAACATATACCGGAGACAAGAACTGAAGCGATTTGAAAAGAAATGGATCGATTTTCTTAAATATCGATTCACATTTTCATTTTCCTTAATTAAATTAATTAATTAATTTAAATCAATACGAATTTGCCTAGTTGGCAGTTGTTCTCAAGGCAACAAGACGGTATACGACCAAAGCTAATAAATCTATTTTTCATTTCATTTATTTCTTTTACTTATTTAACAACAAATTTTCTATTAATACACAATAAATTGTTTACAAAATCAAACGGAATGTGTATAAGTTAAAAGCAGAAGCGTTCGGGATTTTACTTAATTCCGAACGTAAACTGTTACATGCCCCTTAATTTAAATGATGATAATCTTAATATCTTTTTCAATTTTCTCCATTTTATCTGCAATAATCGGCCACTTGGCTTAGAATTACGAAGAAATAAATAAAATGAATTACCTTTGAAAATAATTTGATATTGTCCCAAGAGAAAATTTTTTTGCTAATTCTCGTCTTTGAACTTGGGTCCATTTCAATCAATCGATTGGACATCGATGTTTCGTACAACATATGCATTATATTAGTTTTTTTTATTGTCTGTAATATTGTTATTGTTTACTTTGGATTAGTTACGACGTTCGTTAAATATTTCGTCGTAATACAACCATTATCCACAAGTTTAATGTAAGCAAAAATATTGCAACGAATGTAATTAAGTGCTGAGTTTATTGTTTTGCTACAGAGAATATCTTATCAGTATTTTCTGTTTTGTTATGCACACCAAATGCTGTGCGAGAGGGTTTCATTCCCGTAACGTTAATGGGGAACAGCGTCGTCATATTATGCAGATAATTCGTATAATTCTACAGCAGGTGTACAACATCAATAGAGCACAACTACACTTCATTAATATAATCTTAATTGTATACACGAAAATTATTATTGATAATTATCTTTATATAGGGTCCGCCATCTAACGTTTTTTTTCAACTATTCAACCGTTGGACTATTATTTGTGGGGTGCCCTCAGCAGCCATTTGAATGAAGGATTATACTTTCAAATAAAAAAATAAATTTGAGAAAATATTCAGTAGTTTTTTTATAGCATTTTCAAAAAAAAAGTTATTTGGCGGACCCTATATATAGGAGGGCAGTATCAATAAGTAGCCGATTTGGAAAATTTTCTAAACAACAATTTATATCTTGAATTGCATTATACCATCCTTGGAGTAGGATTTTCAACTCATTCATTTGACGTGAATTTCTTTCGCCACCTAGCAATTTTTTCAAGTTTGCGAACAGAAAGGTGGATAGATCTAGAGCATAGGGTGGATGTGCATCATGGTTGTTTAATGTGACCGTGTCAAGGTGTAGCTTAAGGCACCGCTTTGAATGGACCACAACACTCAGAAAGGTCTGTTATCTCCAGGTGAAATAACTTGAGATGGTTTATTACACTGTGCGACAGTACCTTTTGGTGCTGAACAAGACCTTGTGGACATCTCCCAAAAAAGGTCCACCAAAAAAATTAAATCAGACAACACTAACAGTTGTTAACTTTATTTGTCCTTATTTCGATAACTTTTACTATAATGAAACTTGAAGTTAACTTGTTCTCTTTTATTTTCATTAAAAGTTGAAGTGTTATAATGAGAATTGCTACTGTAAGATACCCATATACACATGAAACTAGAGATCGTAGTGTACTCAGTATTCCATTTGGTGATCCTTTCTCCTTTTTACAGTATTTCTTATTTCCAAAGGATATAGATGTTTTAATAATTTATTTTCCTATTTTTCCAAGTCATATATAGGCGAAAGGGGTATCCAATGAAAGAGAAGAATATCTGTTAAAACTACTTCAAATTGTATGCTCCTATCTGAATAAGTTGAGCATTAAAAAACATTTCCATTTTTCTCCTTAGAAATAAAAATAATTAAAATTTATTTTTTTTTTAAGAAAGAAAATTTTGAAATAGTTGTTAATGCTAATCTAATACAGATATATGCATGAAATTTGAAGTGTTTTTAACAGATATTCTTCTCTTTCATTTAATACCCATATCGCCTTTGTATGACTCGCAAAAGTACGAAAATAAATTATTACAACTACTATATCTTTTTGAAATTAAGAGTCCTTTATAAAGGAGAAATGATCACGAATTGGATAACTGATATACGATTTCTAGTTTCATGTCTTCTTCAGCTTCAATGAAAATATGTAAAATTGTCGAATGGTGTTATATCATTCATATGAAGTTTCGATGTCTCGTCAAAGTCGTGTAGTAATTGTTTTCCTAGGGCCTTGGATTTATCAGAGCTGAGCAGTTTCTTCTTCCTATTCGCTGTGACAGCTATGGTAGTGATCGTTGATTTGTAGCTTCAGCTACAATTGACCAATGAACCGTCTGCACTGCGATCATTCTCTGGATACGTTTCTTCTATTTAGGATGAAAAAACCCCTTTTTTTATTATATACAGTAGGCTGTGTCGCGGTCCATACAAATGGAAAAACAATTCCCAGTCACCTCACGAAAATAAAGTTTTGACTGTTTAATTATGTTCTAGATCAAGCCGTCTGTGAGCTAAACGCTCCTGTAAATTCCCGTAAAAATCACGTTTTTCCCGTGTAATTTGTTTCATGTTGAATTTCTGAATTTTTTTGAATTAATAGACCATTGAAAGCACTTACTTTTTGGTCAAATTGTTTATGTTTTTTTTTATAATGATATCTGAAAAAATTTTCGTATTTGGTGTTATTAATTTATGTGTTGTCATTTATTTTGGTTTAAGACCAAAGGTTGTGCTGAATTCTTCAGCAGAACCCAAAATTAGCAAAAAGGCAAAGTGAGACGTTTATTGTTGCAGCTAAAAGTTGACTGCGCAGTTTCGATGGGCGCTACCCCATCTCGTCAGAACTTTCGCAACGAATGTATGTCTTTGACTTAAATCAGGGTTCATATTAGTACCAGCGGTCACATATGACAAATGAGAAGCGCTGACAAAAAATAAATAGCGGCAGTCAATACCTTTCGAATGATGCCTAAATGATAGACTTCGGAAAGAAATTGAAGCCGTAGCGCTCATTTTTCCAAAAAGAGTTTGAAAATTTTGGCTCTGAAAATCCATCTCCTGTATTAATATATTTTACAAACATGGAGTCACTGACTTCGTTTTTCGTCCGATATTAATCATTTAGACATCATTCGAAAGGTATTGATTCATTCTATTTATTTTTCATAGCGCCTCTTAAAAATGTTTCCAAGAAGTATCAGTTTTTAACTGTCACCTTGAAATACCACAAAAAATCAGACAAGAATACAAAATTGTATTTAAAGTGCTTCCAAAGATCAACTAATTTAGAAAAAAATTGACAAAAATCAAACATAAAAAAGTACACGGAAAACAAGACTTTTAGAGGTGTATCCGGGAGCGTTTAGCTCACAGATGGCTTGACCCAGTGACGAAATATTTGGCAGATCATAATTAAACAATCCAATCTTCACTTTTTTTCATGACCCATCCTAATATACAGGCCAAATAAGGGCATTGGCTGCGAAAAAGGGAATATTTGACGTATTTGGCTGGATATTTCACAAGTGTTGATGTTTTTACAATACCTCTCGCTTTGACTTCTCTAACCACTGATTTCATGAATCACGAAACATTGTCAAATAATAATTGAAATAATCGGGTTATTTCGCAATTGTCAATATTTTTTCACTTGAAATCAGCTCGCTCTAGGTAGATGAAGCGGCGGTGGATGTATAATTCTTGAATTTCTTATGAGTTTCCCCTGAAGTGGGTATATGTGTGAGTTTATTGGTTGTCAGCAAACGCGACAGCCATCTAGTTCATATTTTATAACACCGTACGACAATTAAAAAAAGTCGCTACACTTTATCCAGATGATATACATACGTATGAAAGTTTAGGCGAATGGAGTGTTTTTAGTTTTTCATTTCCTCATCCTTCACAGGACTACAAAGTTAAAAAGGATACAATTTTTCAAAAAGTAATTTTATATACTTGTTCCCCCACCCTATGATAGTCGTTACACTTTATCCAGATGATATACGTACGAAAGTTTAGGCGAATGGAGTGTTTTTAGTTTTTCAGTTCCTCATCCTGGTGCCACTTCACAGAACTGCAAATTTAACTAGTAAATCAAAAAAAAATTCTTTTTTCAAATCCATGCTTTATGCGAGCAGAATTCTATTGGGCCTAGAAATTCTTTTTTAGTTATCTTTTGTAGAAGGAAAAATTACTGTTACGTTTTTAAATATTTTTTTTATTAATTATTATTATTTATTAACGTAACATATACGTGTAATAGAACTGACACTATTCGGTAATATGTCTTAACTTCGTATTCCAATACCGCCCATTTTTGGCAGAACTACGCACATTGATGGTAGATGCACTTACACAAAATTTCAGTTTTTTATCTGCCATAGGACGGCATATATTCGAAAATGGGTTTTAACTTCGTATGGGAGGTGCCACGCCCACTTTTCCAATACCGCCCCTTTTTTGGCACAACTATGCACATTGATGCTAGATGCACTTACACAAAATTTCAGCACTCTAGGTGTCATAGAACTGACAATATTCAATAATAGGTTTTAACTTCGTATGGGAGATGCCACGCCCACTTTTCCAATACCGCCCATTTTTGGCACAACTATGCGAATTGATGCTAGATGCACTTACACAAAATTTCAGCACTCTAGGTGTCATAGAACTGACAATATTCAATAATAGGTTTTAACTTCGTATGGGAGGTTCCACGCCCACTTTTCCAATACCGCCCATTTTTGGCACAACTATGCACATTGATGCTAGATGCACTTACACAAAATTACAGCACTCTAGGTGTCATAGAACTGACAATATTCGATAATAGGTTTTAACTTCGTATGGGAGGTGCCACGCCCACTTTTCCAATACCGCCCCTTTTTGGCACAACTATGCACATTGATGGTATATGCACTTACACAAAATTTCAGCACTCTAGGTGTCATAGAACTGACAATATTCAATAATAGGTTTTAACTTCGTATGGGAGATGCCACGCCCACTTTTCCAATACCGCCCATTTTTGGCACAACTATGCGAATTGATGCTAGATGCACTTACACAAAATTTCAGCATTCTAGGTGTCATAGAACTGACAATATTCAATAATAGGTTTTAACTTCGTATGGGAGGTGCCACGCCCCTTTGTCCAATTGGTCAAATTTTTCCATTTCCTTGTATTGTCATCGAAAATGATTAAGTGTGCAAAATTTGAGCAAAATTGGTTGAGAAAAAAGCTTTCAAAAATTGATTTCAAATTTTGTGGCACACAAACATATATAGAAAGTAACCTTATATAAAGCATGGAAAAAGAATGCAATTTTTCAAAAAGTAATTTTATATACTTGTTCTCCCCACCCTATGATAACGGTATTAGTGCCAAATTAAAGAGGAGAACATCTAGCAAAAATACATCAAATATAATGCTTCTGTCTGTATTAGTTCAGCATTTACACCTATTTAAAGTTTACCCCTTAGTTTTCCCAGTTTATTCATATCTTTGATTTGGCATTTATACCGGTGTCATAGGGTGCGAATAAGTATTAAAAATAATTTTTGAAAAATTGTATCCTTTGGAACTTTTTAGCCCTTTAAGGGGAAACAGGGTGAGAAAATGAAATCTAAAAACGTCAATTAACTTTATTTCACATATGGTTTCAGATGTATATTATATGGTTCAAGTGTAATATGGACTGGACACACTTTCACCCGGTAATATTTTAAAACGGAGACGGTAATTCATGGAGTTGTCACTTCTTTTGGCCGAAATTAACGGCAGTGAAACTCCCTTAACAATCCTTAACATAGTTCGCCTACTCTGAAGCAGTAGTAGTAGTAGTTCACCTGAAGCTAGCCTCGCATCACAGTGCCAATCTACTCCATATCCAGTGTTATATGAGGAAATTCTCTTTAAATAAAAATTGCAAAACATTTTTGAAATATGCAAACGTTGGAGTTATTCAATCTTCCTTGTGACACGGCTGTCATACTAAATGCCGCACAATTAATACCGGTATTTCTTATTCATGCAAAAAAAACATCAGCTGGTTGGTATCAGGCCACCATCACCACCACTACCACCATCGTCATCATCAACATCGAGAGATGTTCTCTTTGGTGTTTCTCCGAATATTTTAGTTCTCTGTATACATGTGCAGTGTATATGGCTGTTTGTTGTCCGACTGACTTGTATTTTATATATTTGGGGAACTGGAAACAACACGCCACTTACTGGCTATGCTCTCTCACGCTCTCGGTGGTGTGTGTCGGTCTCCGGTAGCACCGTATGTATGGTGGACTACTACTAGCTAACGTCATTTGAAAAAGTTGTTTATTGTTGCATCGTATGATTTCGTTTAGCTCAATTCCAAATCGTTCATATGAGCAGCGCTTGGTTGTCGTGAGACCACCACCACCACTGACAGCCAGCCAGATGGACATGTGTATACCGTGTGGCCCAACGTAGACGTCAGGGGTAGGTATCAGATTGATGATGTGCGTTGCTGGTATGGCATGGAACTAGCATTCGCTCGCTAGTACATTTCATTTCATATGGTGATGTACCTGTACCTGTATTGTGACTGTGCTGCGCGCTATATCGGTGCTTCATATTGTGTGTGCATGATAAATTAGTGGAATTTTCTGTTGGTTTCTTCTTTTTCCATTGTGGAGAACAAGCGATAGGTACTGTGTGCTGTGACTGACTTGAGAACACAGGGAATTCCAAAAAGTTAAAAAAAAAACAACTTTAAACTTTCGTTCGTAATTTAACCCAAACCACTTGTGAAAGTAAAAAGCGAAGAAGACACAAATTTAAAGAATACTTTGTTTGTAGTGTATGCAAATCTAAAATGGAATTGGAATTGCATTTCAAAAACTAAGTTCGAGTGCAATGTAATAGCTATGAAATTAATTTATACCGGCTCGGATTAAATTTAAAACTTTTGTTTATGTAAATTGTATTGTGTATTAATTTTATTTCTCTTTTGTTTTGTGTGTGTGTTTTGCAGCACTATGCCACCAAACGCTGCTCCCCCAACTCCAGCCCTCACCGAATCACTTTTGGCTAGCGCCCGCGGTGATGGCCAAAATCCCAAGGTACTTCATGAAGCCACCACCGGTGTTTTGTTCGAACAAGATGCCGAGACCATCGATGGAGGTCTGGTGAAAGACATTGAGAAATTGAAAAAAGCCGAGAGACGTAAGCTGAAACTGGTGTGGCGTAATATCATCGCCTTTGGTTATTTGCATCTTGCTGCATTGTATGGAGCATATCTAATGGTTACCTCGGCCAAATGGCAGACCATCGTTTTTGGTAAGTATAAAAGAAGAAAGAAAAAAAAAATAAAGTGTTTTAAAAGGAAGTCAGACTAGAACCAAAAGCTAAACAATTCAAAAAATGTGCAATGGCAAGGACAATTATCAGTAGGACCAAATATCTCCATATGGGGATTGTTTAGTTACTTCAGAATACTTGCCTACTTTTAGGGTAATTTCTTAAAAATCATTTAGCTAATTATGATATTCAAAAAACAAGTCGACAAACATTTCTTTCTCTATCTTTATTCCTTTCAATACATGCCCTTAGTGTTGGCGAAAAATAAATAGATAAAGTAGTTGTAAACAATTTAAAATTGTGTTAAATTCAAAGCTAAACTATTCATAAAATGTGCAATGGCAAGGACAATTATTAGTAGGACCAAATATCTCCATATGTGGATTGTTTAGTTACTTCAGAATTCATGCCTACTTTTAGGGTTATTTCTTAAAAATCATTTAGCTAATTTTGATAATTTAATTTTGAAACAATTTAAAATTGTGTTAAATTCGTCCAGGTCGAACCTTTTGCACCCTTATGGGAAGCTTTCCGTATGAATTTCGATGACACACAAACACAATGTTTGGTCAACAGCGTACGAGAGAAAATGGAAAAGATGTGGCAAATTTCAATTGTATTGTTCACATTTCTTGGATGCCAGACAAACAGATAAGAATGACAGCTCTAGACTATGTTACAACGGAACGACCAAAGTAATATGTATATTCCCGCCGGCACTGGTCAGCTATCTACGGCTTTTGCCGCTCGTAATTCTTTTCAGTATTTTTGTATGACAAATGTTAACTGAATAAAATTTATAAATCTCAAATTTTTATTTAATTGAAATTTAGAAATCTCCAGCGTAATGTTCTGTTAAGATTTTACAGTTTATACCATTGAGTTTGCCTACCACTTTTGTTGTAGGATATAAAATAGTTGGCCAGTTCACAGTTTGACTATACAAACATTCACTCATAACACTATGAGACAATTTTACACTTTTTTTACTGGACCAAGACAATATGCACAGAACTAGAGATTGTATGTAGAAATACTGTGTACTCAGTTTTCCATATGGTGATCTTATCTGTTTTTACAGGACTTATAATTTCCAAAGGATATAGTTATTTTAATAATTTATTTTCATACTTTTGCGAATCACACTAAGGCGATATGGGTATCAAATGAAAGAGAAGAATATATTTGAAAAATACTTTAAATTGCGCACTTCTATCTGTATTAGTTTAGCATTAACAACAATATCATGGTTTGCCCATTAAAACATGAATAAACTAAATAAATAAGAGGGAAATTTGAAATGGTTGTTAATGCTAAACTAATAAAGATAGAAGCGCGAACTTTGAAGTATTTTTAACATACATTCTTAAATTAAATTTGAAATTGTTGTTAATGCTAAAATAATAATGATAGAAGCAGGACCTTTGAAGTATTTTAAGCATATATTCTTACCTTTAATTTTACCCATATCGCAGACATACAGCTTTGGAAATTAAAATTCCTGTAAAAAGTAGAAAAGATCACCAAATGGAAAACTGAGTACACTGTTTTTCTAGATACGATCTCTAGTTATCTGTGTATATGGTTTTGTTAAGATCCAATGAAGAAAATGTAAAATTGTCTCACAGTATTATGAGTGGATGTTTGTATAGTCAAACTGTTCACTGGTCATTAACAGATCATTACGATTGAGAATTCTTTTGAAAATTTTATAAACTCTAACAATACGAGTTTATAAATTTAATTAACTTAAAAATTTAACATTTGTTATATAAAAATACTGAAAAGAATTACGAGTATATAGTCTTGTTCAGGTCCAAAAGTGTAATATAACTCTTAGCATTTTTAGGCAGAGTTTTCCATGCAAAAATCTGTCATATAAAATAAACTTCCTAACAAGCGGATGGAAACAAATTGTATTCTCTTATCACCCCTTCAGTTAACAGAGGAAGTCGTCGAACACACAACAAATATATGCCCTGTCATCTCCCAGTAATTTGATAGAGATTAAACATTTAAATTAAAGAGTTGTTCAGTATAATATATATACCCTACACTTGGGTATTATGATATTCAAAATAAATTTATATAATTTCACCGTACGACAATTTTTTAAAAAAAGCCGTTGAACTGGATGATATACATATAAAACTGCGCAAAATGGAATTAATTGGCATTGTTAGTTTTTCATTTCCTCATCCTTTTGCCCCTCACGGACGCAAAGTTCCAGAGAATACAATTTTCCAATAATTATTTTAAAGACTTTTTTGCACCCTATGCTTATGGTATTAGTGTCAAATTAAAGAGGAGAATATCTGCTAAAAATACTTGAGATATCATGTTTCTATCTGTATTAGTTTGGCATTAACAACAATTTCATAATTTACCCTATTAATTTATTTACTTTATTCATATTTTACTGTTTTAAGAGGAAAAACTTGAAGTGATTGTTAATGCTAAACTAATACAGATAGAAGCTTGCAATTTAAAGTATTTTTAGCACATATTCTCTTATTTAATTTGGCAACGCTACCCTTATGGTATGGATTAAATATTTAAATTAAAGAGATGTTCTGTAGTTATAGCCTCCACTGGGGTATTATGATTTTAAAAATAAATCTGTATCATTTCACCGCACGACAATTTTCTGAAAAATGTGGTTACACTTGAACCGGATGATATACGTATAAAACTGCACAAAATGGAGTTAATTGGCATTTTTAGTTTTTCATTTCCTCATCCTTTTGCCCCTCACGGACTCAAAGTTCCAGAGAATACAATTTTCCAATAATTATTTTAAAGACTTTTTTGCACCCTATGCTTATGGTATTAGTGTCAAATTAAAGAGGAGAATATCTGCTAAAAATACTTGAGATATCATGTTTCTATCTGTATTAGTTTGGCATTAACAACAATTTCATAATTTACCCTATTAATTTATTTACTTTATTCATATTTTACTTTTTAAAAGGGAAAACTTGAAGTGATTGTTAATGCTAAACTAATACAGATAGAAGCTTGCAATTTAAAGTATTTTTAGCACATATTCTCTTATTTAATTTGGCACTTACAGCGCTACCATAGGGTATAAGGATTAAATATTTAAATTAAAGAGATGTTCTGTAGTTATAGCCTCCACTGGGGTATTATGATTTTAAAAATAAATCTGTATTATTTCACCGCACGACAATTTTCTGAAAAATGTGGTTACACTTGAACCGGATGATACACGTATACATGTGGACAAAATGGAGTTAATTGGCATTTTTAGTTTTTCACTTCCTCATCCTTTTGCCCCTCACGGACTCAAAGTTCCAGAGAATACAATTTTCCAATAATTATTTTAAAGACTTTTTTGCACCCTATGTTTATGGTATTAGTGTCAAATTAAAGAGGAGAATACCTGCTAAAAATACTTGAGATATCATGGTTCTATCTGTATTAGTTTGGCATTAATAACAATTTCAAATTTACGCCATTAATTTATTTACTTTATTCATATTTTAATTTTTAATAGGGAAAACTTGAAGTGATTGTTAATGCTAAACTAATACAGATAGAAGCTTGCAATTTAAAGTATTTTTAGCACATATTCTCTTATTTAATTTTGCACTTACAGCGCTACCATAGGGTATACACTTGAACCGGATGATATTCGTACACCTGTGGACAAAATGGAGTTTTTAATTTTTCATTTCCTAATACAATTTTTCAAAAATTATTTTAAACACTTTTTGACACCCTATGATAGCGGTTTTAGTGTCTAATTAAAGCGGAGAATATCTGCTAAAAATACTTGGGATATAATGCTTATATCTGCATTAGTATAGCATTAACAACTGTTTCAAATTTGCACCCCTTGTTTATTTAGTTTATTCATATTTTACTTTTTAAAAGGGAAAACATGAAATGGTTGTTAATGCTAAAATAATACAGTAGAAGCTTGCAATTTAAAGTATGTTTAGCACATATTCTCTTCTTTAATTTGGCACTTACAACGGTATAATAGGGTGCGAATACATTTTTTATTTCTTTTGAAAATGAAAATCTAAAAATGTCACTTAACTCCATTGCACCTATAGTTTCAGACGTATATCTTATGATTCAGGTGAAATGTGGACTATTGGACAGTGTTTGCAGACGTTGTTCTGTCGTTAGTCTATTCGCCATAAAAAACTGGGTACAATTAATAATATCATTTCCTGATCAGACTAATTTGTGGCCATTTAATCGTTATCGGAAAGCAATACCTAGCACTTAGATCTATTTTTTATTATTATTTATTTAGCATAATAATAAAAGTTGCCCCAGCGTGACTTGGACATTATAGAGACGAGCTGGCCAAGTAGTATAATATACATTTCAATTTAATTCAATGAAGTGAGAAAGAATGAAAAAATGAAAAACTTGGTTTTATTTTTAAAACAAACCTTGCCTGAATATTGCAAATTCGTTACAAATGTAAGGAAAAATTTAATAGACTCTCCACGACGAGTATAAGTAGATTTCTCGAGTGTCGTTTATGTTCTTATTGTTTTTTGCATTCCAAGTGCTAATTTTGACATGTTGCTTGGTTGCATCACCGAAGTCTTGGTCACGCAATAATTTAAGCTCACTAAACAAGTCTACTTTTAGGCAAAGTAATAAAAATCTCTGTGATTTTGCGTTAATTTAAAATTTTTAAAGATTGTCATGTCAACTAAATCAACAAAAAAAAAACCCGCCACCACTTCCTCATTAAATTTAATTTTCTATACTGCCATCCAAAGTGACGTTGGTTGATCATGACCATCATGCACTAGATAAATTAAGAATCACATAAATCTTAAATTTGTCTAATTGATATTGTAGTATTATGATAATTGGCAGAAACATTTTTTTTGATAGCAATATATTTATTGATAAAAAAAGTCCACTCACTCCACTCCATCGATCATTGTTATCACGTAGACATTTCTATTGCTGTTTAAACGTTTAACGATTACGATTATCAAAAAGTAGAATGGAAGTAATTGTATACATATATGTGGCTGTGGGTAGGAAAGAGGCACACTACCTAAACAGATGTGTAGGAAAGGCGCTGTTGATTGGATTGTTATCAACATATATTGCGAATATGCTATTGATTACGACGCAAAGTCAAGGAAAAGCGCGTTTTCCGCAGTTGTTGTTTTGTATCTGTTAAGGGAAGGAAACAATGAGTATTGAGTATGCCACGTACATTGGTTACAAATTTGAATAGCATTTTTTATATAATTTTCTCGATTTTATTGACTTTAGTTCAATAACTTTTTTATTATTAACAATAGTGATGAATAAATTATTAGGTGCGTAAGTGATATTCACTTCAAATGATCTACAGAATAAAGAAGAGAAATCTATGCACCGAAAGACACCTACTTGTTGAAATTGCGGGCATAAATATAGAACCTTGGTACAGAGTCAAATTCCGTTCGGAAATGAAATGTAAAATGAATTTTGTTTCTACAGAAAATGTAAAACGAATTTTTATTACGGAATGAAAGCACTTTCAATTTCCAAAGTGTAATTGTGTGTCAATAGCCTCCTAAAATTACTCTGAAATCAAATAAAATGTATAGAAAGTACTACTTATTAACCATTAAAGTTAAAATAAATCTATTTTATACTTATTGAACAGTAAATTTTCGAGTAATACTCACAAAAGTGTTTACAACATGAATCTGTAGAAGCTAAAACAAAAACGATCGGAATTTTACTACGGAATCAAATCAATTCCGAACGGAATCAAATCAATTCCGAACGGAATCAAATCATCAAATTATTACTTTGCTAAATGCGATGAATATCGCCCGAATTGTTGATAACCCCTAATCACTGTGGCGCCAATATATTAGCAGCGGCACACGCTATGAGCGTGCCAATTTGTTCAATTAGGGAGTCTTAGTATATATGTGGCTGCATTAACGTTTGGCTATCACCCACATTGATGATAGCCCCAAGTTTTCAGGGGGCAAAATATTGACCTATAAAATCCGATTAAACATTTTTAATTTCTTCTAGATTATTTCAAATTTAAAATTATATTAAAACGCATTTGTGTCTTATTACGTTCATAATAAACGCAGTGGATTTTTTTGGCGAATTCTATAGACTCTTGTTTGCCATGTTGTATGGAAATGGAAAACGTAATAATTTTGTAATACAATCTCAAATTACAAGGTGGCCGATTTTTTCGGAAATTTTCAGACACTGAACTCCTTGCCAATTTATAACACCGTCCGACAGTCTATAAGTCAAATATAGTTAATTGGCATTTTTAGTTTTTCATTTTCTCATCCTGTTGTCCCTTTAAAAAATTATTTTAAAGAGGAGAATATCTACTTCAAATGGTAGGAATCTACCTGTATTAGTTTAGGATTAACAACCACTTCAATTAAAAAGTAAAATATAGTCAAATTTTATTCTTCTCTTTTATTTAACATGCATACCGGTATCATAGGGTACGATAAGTACTTATTATTTTTTTGACAAATTGTATCCTTTGGAATTTTGTAGACCTGTGCAGGGGCGACAGGTTGAAGAAGTGAGAAACTAAAACACCAATAAACTCCGTTTTGTCTACAGTATAATACTATAGACATACCCATATCATAGGTTGGGAATAATAACTTAAAATATTTTTTTAATTATAACCTTTGCTGTGCAGTGGCGACTTGATGAGGAAATGAGAAACTAAAAACGCCACTTTCCTATAGTTTCAGTCGTATATCACCAGGTTCAAGTGTAACGATTTTTTAAAAATTGTTTATGTTATAGTTCGGCTCAAGGTCTTTGCTAATTAAAAAGGCGTGATATTCTTTTTAAATTTTATTTATTTTTGCCAATATTTCGACGTTGGTCATCTGCAGGGGATCTAACAAAATACACATATTATTCTCACATTT
The DNA here is from genome assembly GCA_947397865.1 of Polietes domitor. NCBI lineage: Eukaryota > Metazoa > Arthropoda > Insecta > Diptera > Muscidae > Polietes > Polietes domitor. The sequence goes on from OX377618.1 coordinate 258,447,073, forward strand.
TTATAAAACAATAACAAAACATTGATATTTATATTTAAATTTAAAAATACAAAATATACGGCTGTCCACTGTGAAATTTTATTACCAACTAGCTCTTGTATCGTCCGTGTTTTTGATAATGTATCGATACATTTGAGAGCATCTATCGGTATCAGTTTTGTAATAAAGTCCCTTTTTAGCGGAAACGTCAGTAATGTAAAGCATCTCTAGTGTATAACGTCTGTTGTAATTTTTCTCTCCCACTAATGCATTTACATCGTCAAAAATTGGTTTATGTCCAGTCAGTGCAAGTGCACTAGAGGTTTATCGATGGCTTTATGGTCAGATTTGTGTGATGAAAGTCTAGTTTTTAATTTTGTCTTCGTTGTACTGACATATAACATTTGGCATATGTCAGACTCGTCTCCGTTGCACGTTATTTCATATACTAGCTTGGATCTACCTTCTTTCATTACTTCGTCGTATTATGTGATTTATAAGCTAGTTCGATTTTATCTGCGTCATATCTAAAATATCTCGAGTCCTTAATGCAGATGGTTAATATTTTGATGAATAGCCCACGTGGCATTATGTATATTTTTTAAGTATGTCCCATTTTTATTCGATCATCTTAATGGCTAGATTTATTGGTATACTCGGGAACAAGGAAACCACTTCAAAGGAGATTAATACTTCGTCATCGTCTATTGTTATGTTGTTAAGCTTTGACTTGAAATCTAAAGCGTTCTTTATATTATATTGCGAATCCTTTGTCATTTCAAATCAGGGGTGTCATAGAAACGATCGTTGTCTGAATCGGAATTCAAATATTCATAAAATTCGAGGTATTTGCAGAATCCAAGTCAAAATTGCTCATTTATCGGAATTAAGAACCAATTTCGATATGAATTGGTGCCATGAATTAGAAATATGTATGTTTTCCCGACTTCGTCAACAATCGCACATTGTACGACACCACTGAATATTTAGAAGTTGGCTAGTTAGACAGATCCGCTATTTAAAATCCGTTCTGAATTACAAGCACTTAATCCATTTGTCAGTCCAGTGTTCATTCAAAGTTCGATCTTAAACAAAGTGTGTCACTGATTTTTTGGGGGATATATCGATTTGTGGAATGATCTTTCATTCCCTTCTAGAATATTTCAAACAACGACTGAGTTCTGTAACAAATTCACTGGCTCCCCTTTTGAATTAATTTCAAATCCCATCGAACACTCTTTGATTTTTTTCTTTCAAAAAATAAAAAAGAAAAATACACACAAATTTTATTATTTCACTGAAAAGTTCAGTTAAAAATTATTGTCTCTCTGTTCAAAATTTATTGTGTATTATATTGAGTTTTTATCAAAAATTTCAACGCGAAATGAATATGTTCAATGTACCGAAAAAGGTTAATCGTCATGTTCTGAAAGCCTTGAATGCCCTGAGCGATGGCAAAATCAAAAAGCGCATACCCATGGCACGAATTCTGAATCAAGTGCAGTATCAAATGCGTGATCTGGTGCCCGTGCCGAATATAGAAAGAGTGGTGCTAAATTCCCTAAATAATTTAAGTGATATGGGTTTGATTGAAAGGAAGGGCGACAATCAATTTGCTATTGGACGGGTGTATGCACCACCAGCGACACCGCCCACACATCCGGTCAACCCCAACAGACGTTTATTTAGGCCAAGCGTAAGCAGTGCTCTTTTTTAAAGGTCTTTCCTCACGTAACTCCCTCTCTTTTAATCTGTTTTGTTGGTAAAGGGCTCTCGTAAACGTAGTCGCAATTTGGATCCTAATTTGGCACATTCCTCCCGCCGCAGTGAAGATTCTTTGTCGGGCGATGATTTCGATCGTACTCGTAAACGAATGCGATCCAACAACAAAAAGTTCAAACACTCTGGTCGCGATGTGACCCTGCCAAAGGCTAAGCAACACTATGGTCGTCCTCGAGCATATGCTTTGGCGGCTAGTTTTGATGACACATCTTTTGTTGTGAGTGCTGGTGCTGCTGTAGAGCGCAACAATTTTAGACTGATGTCACCTGCGTGGGGAGATGACACCACACCACTGCTGTCTGCTCGCAATTCTAATATGGATATGGTGCTAGCCACTTTAACGCCAACACGTTCTCTGGAGATTTGTGAAATTTCCCAAGAATTGCCCAGTTCAACCACTGAGCGGGAAATAGAACAAACGGCTAATGAGGATGCCAGGCAACACAAATCTCAACAACAAGTTAACCAAATTGAAGTGAACTCGCAAATCTCTGTTCCGGCTATTGCCGACAAGGACAACGCGAAGAGCGCGGAGCATAAAGAAAGTGAAACTAAAGAATCGGCTGCAAATGCAGGGGCAGATAATTTAGAGACATTGTTGCCTCCAAGACCCAGAAATTTTCTAAACTAAGTAGAAGACTAAACGGATGTAAAGAAATGTGTTTTTAAATTGTAGTTGTATGTAATTGTTCTTAAATAAATGTTGTGGGGGGTTTTTATGAGAAAAATGCATCGATTTTTTCGCGCCTACATTTTCTACGTTTCAAAGTTTTTCCTATGGCTGTTTATTGAAGTAGAAAAGTTCGGGCTGAGTTCATTGCAGGGGGGTAGCTCAATTTGAAATGTATGAATTCTACCAGAATAAAATAATAAATTTTCGTTCTTTACGTACGTTAAACGTTTGTGAAAACCTTTTTATACCCTACTCAAGGCGTATTTATAAATAAATATACGCCTTGGCCCTACTTCACCATGTCTAACGTTCGCTTGCTACACGACATCTAACAACTATCAGAAGTCAAGTCGAACGGAAAATGCAGATCAATTTTCTATCTCTCTTCGCTGTCACGACACACAGTGTATTATCTGCGGTGAGACGCACAAATCTCTGACTTTGTCGATTGAATTATGCAAATAACATCTCAATTATTCTATAAGAATTTGGGAGGCCCTATGTTCCGCCTAGGAACTATGGGAATTAAATAAATAATATAAGATATCGCGGCTAAATATTTAAAGTTCATAAATGTTAAAACACTTCAGAGTTCATCACATTGGAGGTTATTTTATTGCAATGTATTCTTTTGCGTTAAAAAATGTAATTAACAGGTCTTGTCGGAATCGCAATTAAATATCCCTGGTTCTTGTCCCATTCATTCACTTTCAAATGCAACAAAAATGCGCCTTCAAACACAATAATGTTTTATCACTAATCAATTGTTTTTTTTCTTGTTCAGCTTACGCTTTGTATGTGATGTCCGGTCTGGGTATTACGGCCGGCGCTCATCGTTTGTGGGCCCACAAATCGTACAAAGCCAAATGGCCATTGCGTTTGATTTTGATGATCTTCAACACCATTGCATTCCAAGATGCCGCCTACCACTGGGCTCGTGATCATCGTGTCCATCACAAGTATTCGGAAACCGACGCTGATCCTCACAATGCCACACGTGGTTTCTTCTTCTCGCACATCGGTTGGTTGTTGTGCAAGAAACATCCCGAAGTCAAGGCCAAAGGCAAGGGTGTCGATTTGTCCGATTTGAGAACCGATCGCATTCTCATGTTCCAAAAGAAGTAAGTACAGAGAAATGGAATGGATAATTTTCGCAATAATTTCTAACTGTGTGCATTTCATCATCGACCACTTTCAGATACTATATGCTTTTGATGCCTTTGGCTTGCTTCATTATTCCCACATCAATTCCAATGTATTTCTGGGGTGAGAGTTTTGTGAATTCCTGGTTTGTTGCTACCATGTTCCGTTGGTGTTTCATTCTCAACATTACCTGGTTGGTCAACAGTGCAGCACATAAATTCGGCGGCAAACCTTATGATAAGTAAGTCTCCTCTCTCCTCTCCTCACCCATGATGTTGCAACGAACATATTAATAATTTCTTTCTTGTCTTTTGCTAGATACATTAATCCCGCTGAAAATATGTCCGTTGCTATTTTGGCTTTCGGTGAAGGCTGGCATAACTACCATCACGTCTTCCCCTGGGATTACAAGACCGCCGAATTCGGTGATTACTCGATGAACTTCACAACTGGCTTCATTGATTTCTTTGCCAAGATCGGCTGGGCATACGACATGAAGACCGTTTCGGCCGATATCATCAAGAAGCGTGTCAAGCGTACCGGTGATGGCTCTCACGCCACCTGGGGTTGGGGCGATAAAGATCAGCCCAAGGACGAAATTGATAATGCCATTATTATCAATAAAAAAGATGATTAAACGGAAAGCCTCATCAAACGACGTCCACATTAAATCAGGGATAAACGAAGGGAAAGTGTGCTCCAAAACAAAACAAAAAAAAAAAAACAAAACAAAAACGGAAGATAAATTAGAAGAAGGAATACAAATTTTTGAATGAAATCACAACTTAGAGAAGATAACAATCGAACATCTCTTTTATTGCAAATGTAGCTGCGTAAAACAACAACAAAAGTGAATGCCACAACAACAATAGAAGCAAGGCTTGCGCGCACTGATCTCACCACCTAAACCAGCAAACAACAAATGATGCCAATACAGACATCATCTATTGCAATTCACTCGCGGCAACAGCAGCCTCACTTTTTCTAACAAATCTGGACATTTTCGGAACAGTCTTACAAACAACAATGTTCGTTTAAAGCATGCTTTTGTCTTTTGTTTTAGACTAAAAGTAAATTAAAAGAAAAGAAAAAAACAACAACAACTATTATGTCTGGCACATGAATCAACCAACAAAAAGAACCCCGAAACCAACCAACCAACTTGTATAAAAAAAATCTACTAACAACTTTTTATTGTAATTGTAAAACATAAATATACATACCATACGTACATATAAAAAATACTAACACCACACGACTAGGAAGAAGACAAACAACCTATCAACCAATCATGATTAGAATTAAGCCACGCGATTGTGGAGCTGTGCAGAGCAGAAGAGAGCGCGCGCGCGTACGTACAACATAACATAAACAACACAGGGAACAGCACAGCCCACAGCTCAGCTCTCAACGTCATAGAGAAACCAAAAAGTAAAGAAATCCTTAATTATATTATTGCAAGGAACACAAACAACAAGCTAAACAAAATTCCGAAATTGTTAATTTCAAGCCTTCTCCCTCTTTCTCCATCTAACCACCCAGAGCTTAAGGAACCTGCAACATTTTGAATTGATTCTTTCCATTTTTTATTACATATTATTATTTTTTTGTATCACATTTCTTCATAGATGTTTAAAATGATTGCTATTTTCGTATTATTGCTATTATTATAATTATTATTATTATATGAAACTGTTATCATAATACCCTCCCTCCCTCCATTCGTCCGAGATGATTGGTGAACTTTTTTAACACAAATCTGCTGTTATTATATATGAGAATGAATGATGAATATTTAATGTGTGTGTGTCTGTCTGTCTGTGTGTTATGCATCCCCACTATTTGAATTGAATTTTAAACAGTAAGAAGATGGGATGCGTTTGCATTATATATAGCGTACCTATGATAGAAAGAAGCAAACTAAATACATACACATACATGCATACATACTATTTGAAAACAACAACCAAAAAAAAACGAAATTAATAAAAACTATTGGATACAATTTGTTAGCTCTTGAAAGAATATAACTATCTTGTGTGTTTTTATTTCACAGGGATATACATATCTAATTTGGGAAAGGGAGATAAAATGCGATGTATACATTGTTAAAATTCATATGAAAAATCGTTCAAGAATGCTGTTTACAGTTAAAAAAAAGGCGTCCGTCCTATTTTGTTGAAGTTCATCTCAAAAATCTCCAGTATGAAGTTAAAATTTGTGGCGGTCAGAGCCCGACATTTAAGTGTGGGTAATCAAATTAAACTTAGATAAGGTTTCCTTCGTTGCCCGCCATTAAATTTTGAGATGTTAACGGTCTTTATGAATAATGGCCCAAACATAAAAGTGAACAATCACCAACAAAAAAATCTCAAATAACACTCTTCAAAACGCTTTGCGGTGAGGTTTTCGGGTGTATATATATGTAATACGCAGGTGTGCTTTTCATACAACGTAGATATATATACAACTTGTGTGACTTCATGTTAACGCAAGCATACAGAAGGATCACTGATGATCAATGAAATACGTATATGGTCAATTACCAAAAACAAAGATTTCCTTAGCTGAAATTCGAATGTATTACATTCAAAACTCATAGAAAATCTCAAAAAACACTTTGAAAATTAACCCAAATTGATTCTCTACACCAAATTAATCTTATTCAGAACAGCCTCGTATATATTTCTTTTTTATTTTAATCATTACCAGTGATTTCAATTGAGCCCCACAATTAAATGGAAATTGTAAAGGCTCACGTCCAACACCCATATCTATTTTTTTACTTTTTACGATTTCGAAATGTCTGATAATACTCCTTTACTATCTTTTAATCGATGGTAACAAGCTCTTATAACTTTATAAATTACTGCTTAATTCTTCGAAAACACACAAAATAACAACAACGCCAAATCACTGAACTTTCTAGTTAATAAATCTATTGTATTTAGTGTTACTAAGCAAATCATTTTTATTTTCAATTTTTTTGCTATTTTTAATTAACAACTAAATTTTTAAAATTTCCAAATTCAGCTGGCTACAATTGGTTCATGTATGTACTCGTAAGGTTAATATATCGCTCATTTACTGCAAGAGTGGAATGACTGTCAAAAAGACAACTACGTACGTAAAGTTGTTTTTAAGACAAATGCGAAATTTAGTAAATCGAAATCACAAAAAATGTGGTTGGAAAAAATTGCGTTTGCCAGATCATGACCGCGTGAAAAGCGAATCTGTCGCTATTTTTACTGCAAGGTGTAAGTAAATTGAAAACGTTAATCGCGTTTTCTTCAAAATTGATTTTTTCTAGTTATGTCACTCTTGCAGTAAATGTTACTCTAGCAATTGCCAAAAAGTTGGGGATATTGGCTTAACGGTTTTTAATAAATCGGGGGCGTCACGGAATAAAACTGTTGTCGGGTTGTTGCATAAACAATCAGACTCGACGTCGGTTTTAATAAATTCTATGACACCTTTGAATAAATCATTCCTATAAATTGATCGGCTGATTGGTATTTCTCAATGCATACTTTTAGGGTTAGAATAAATTTACTATTGACATATTTTGTTGTTGATTTTGCAGATACAAACTAATACTATACAACAGTTAAATTTGAATATCAAAAAAATATTGGTCCACTGTTCTACATACATTTGTGCCAGTAGAATGATAGTGGTCTAAGTCAAAAATCCAAAAAATATTGAGGTGTGGTGATGCAAACAAACATTTATTTATAATGTCCATTTTAGGTGGTTCAGATAATTTGAATAACATATAAAATTAAATTATTTGAAAAGTAAAAAATAACAATATAAATTTTCTAGACAAACAATAAAACATAAACCATTTTATATCTCAGAGCGGATAAAGTGTGACTTAGACCACTATCATTCTAACTGGCACATTTGTCCTTGCATTTTGTTTATTAATCGATGTTTGTATCAATAAGCAGAATTTTCTTTTTGCAATGATTTTATGAGACTCCAGTGTATCAATATTTATGAATGGTGAGGCACCTGTCGGCCACGCGATTATAGTATAATGGAGGAAAAGCACTCTGAGTAGGGTGGGACAATAACTTTTTTGAAAGGAAAACGAAAAAATTATTAATTTTTAATGCAAAAGAGCATCTTAAGTGATCTTGTTTTCCAATCCGAAATTCCAATATGATGCATGGTTCCCGATTATGAATTTTTCAACTGCTTTTATATATATGAATTTCAATGAATTTTTGGCACTTTTACAAGTTTTTTCTACCGTCTTTCACTGAATTGATATCCTTATTTCTCTTCAAATGCAAAAAAGTCAAAACCATTCACTTTACCATATTTCTCCACCACGGGGATATAAAATCCCACGTCATTAAGTTTCCCTTTTATTCACGATAAGGGTGAGTAAGTCCAGTCAGTAGAATGTTTCTCAATTTTTTTTTCGCAATTTGTAATCCAGAGTGAAATTTTATTCCACTTTACATTCAGTAAGAACTGATTTTTTATTTATATGATGAAGTACTCTTGTACATCAAGTCAAATTTTAATCCACTTTCTCACAAATAATTATTTAAAAATCAATTATAATGTGCCAAATAGGATCAGAATCAAGGCGTATTTATAAAGGTGAGGAGCCTAGTTGACTGAAATTTTTTTCATTCAAAAGTAACCGAAACTGTAAAATCCCATATATTTTGCTTTGACAGTATGGCTCACCATTCAAAAAATTACTTGTATTTTGTTGTTCTAATGCTATCATCTGTATAAATACGCCTTGATCAGAACCATTTAAAGTCGAATACTTCTAGTCTAAAGTCGAATAGAACATTTGTATTGAGTCTATCACCCTTATCGCGAATAAAAGGTGAACTTATTCACGTTTTTCTATTTCCATGGAGGCCTAAGATGGTAATATGAATATAGCCCTAGAATAGTTTTCAGTTATTTGCATTGGAATAAAAATATGGATATCAATTCAACGAAAGACGGCAGAAAAAAACTAGAAAAATTGTCAAAAAATAACGATTGCAATTTTAAGGGAACAATCCATTCCCAGGGAAATTTTATTCGCGATAGGGGAGTATATTAAAATTTGTGTTGCTGCTGGGATACGTCGACTGACTGAACCACCCATATCTGGAATTCGTTCACGTGGAATTTTCTATTCCACTGTGGGCACAAGATGGTAATATAAATAAATAAGAAAAAAAAAGAAACTTGAAATAAGAAAAAAAAAAAACTTGAAAAATTAGCATAAATCAGGAATGGAAATGTAAGGAAATAATTCATTTCCAGGGAAATTGTATTCACGATATTGGTGAATATTTTTCTAGGAGAAACATGTTACGACACATTTTACAAAAATTGATTGTACGCTCTAGAAAAGCAAGATATCAAAACGAAAATTCTACAAATTCTTTTCTTGAATGTTCAAGATGCAGTTGAATGCAATCATAATACTGGAAATGACATGAAGTTAAGCCAATGCACCGTCAGAGTTATATATGGGGTTCATATATTTGTTTACAATATAGCCGCAGTCAAAACATATAATCTTAAATCGTGACGTAAAGCCAATGACGCCACACACTCGTTGACTACCTTAAAATATGAACCAATAATATAATTTGAGCAAAAAGATGCTTCTAAATAATTTGGATTTGTCTGTTAAACAAAAATTCAAAAAAAGTATTTGCTAAATTTGCATCGCAATTGCCAGATACTTAAAATGCTCTGAAAAGTATAAGTACATTGAGGAAAATGAAAAATAGATTTTAACAAGAAATATTCCGAACACAAAAAAAGAAATAAATTGCTAAAATTTCATATGGATTGCATCCAAATCATGTCTGAAGCGAGTATCTCGTAGAACATCCGAGCCAAGGAGGAAGCTTTAATAGTTACTGCAATCACTACATCGTGACAATTTCAAGATTTAGTTTTACGTTTTTTTTAATTTAAAAAAGAGATTAACATTTACAATACAATAAATAACACTACTCTTCATTCCTTCTGAGGAGTTTCAGGCTCCTTGTTTTCCTCGGGTTTCTTCTTTTTCTCCAATTTCTTCTTTTCCTTCTCTTCTTTTAGTTTCTTTTCTGCCTCAATTTTTGCACATTCCTGTGCTTGTTTTTCTGCTTCTACTTTGGCGGCAGCTTCAGCCACTAATTCGTCATCCCAATCGGCCATTGACTTTTCACGTTTTAGCCACGACTCACAATTGTCTTCCTTAAAGGCTGTAAAAGAAGGAAAATTACAAAAGTCAAACATTGAGCCATTACATGTAAATGTTAAGAGGGTTCTTACTTTGGTTAAACCATTTGATGCCATCTTTCATTTGGTCGATAATATCTCTGGAAGTGTACATGATCTCATTCTGTATGGCCTGCTGGAAATTGGGCGCATCGAACACGGATGAATACAATGAATTTCGGTCATGGTTAAGAGCACTCTGTGGAAACTTGGCAAGGGCATGAGCCATTTCTAATGCTTTGATTAGAGCGTTTCCCGTTGGTACAATACGATTTACTAGACCGATGGCATGTGCTTCATCGGCGCCTACTTGCCTGCCTGTCAGTATTAGATCGAGTGCACGTGCGAAGCCTATCATGGCGGGCAAACGAACAGTGCCACCATCGATTACGGGAACACCAAATCGCCGATTAAAGAATCCTAGCACGGCGGATTCTTCCATAATACGCAAATCACACATTAGTGCCAATTCCAAGCCGTTGGCCACACAATAACCATTAATACCACACACTACCGGCTTGTGTATGTGACGTCGTGTAGGACCTACAGAACCTTCTGGCATCATTAGCATTTCCATTGATACTTTGCCCTCGTCATTGGTCGCCATTTCCAATATATCAAAACCTGAACAGAAAGATCCGCCCACACCATACAAAACGGCAATGGGAGATGTTTCATCCGCTTCGAAAGCACTAAAAGCTTCGCAAAGCTTTGCTGCTGTCTGAGCATTGATGGCATTGCGTTGCTGTGGTCTATTGATACCAATCATCGTTATGTTCTTGTCCTTATCGACCAGAATGGATTTCTCATCTTGTTGTGTCTTCTCCGCTGCTAATGATCATGAGGCGAAATAAAAATTGGAACCAGAACAGTTTAGTGATGTTACAAAAAGTGGATGTAGTGTTATTTTGAATTATTAAACATTTTTGTAATTGGTCATGGATGGAAACAAAAAAATAATATTTAATAATATAGTATCCTGCAATACTACGAGAAAGAATCATGGGATACGGTGGCATATACATAACTCACATCGTAACGCAGACAACAACAGTGTGTCTATGAGAATAATAAGTTATTACATCTATATTTATAAAAGAGAATGCCGTCCGTGTGAACACGCAAAACTTTATAACGGATCGTCTGATTTTCACGATTTTGGGCTTGATGAATTCGTGTTGGCCCAAGGAAGGACATAGGACGTAAAATTGGTACATAAATATTACTGACCACGAGAATGATAAATATGATGCCGAAATTTGGATTTTCATTTTATGTGTGTGGCAATAGTGTTTTTTGAGCCAGAAGGCTGCAAATTGGAATGTATATATTACTGACCACAAGAAAGATAAATATGATGCTGGAGTTTGAATTTTCGTTTGGTGGGTAGTTGGGGCGTGGCAAAAGTGTCTTTTAGCTAGAAGGCTGAAAATTGGAACGTATATATTACTGACCACGATAATATCAATATGATAAGATCAATATGAAACCTGATTTTAATTTTACCATTTGTGTTTTTGCCTGGCGAAGCGGGCGGGGTTCAGCTAGTTTTTGTATATATTCGGCATACTAATTATGACAAACATCTTAAATAAAAAGTCGGAAACATTAAATTGTTCCATTTTGATCTTCCAAGTAGGTTTTGTGGGTCAGTTATTATATTCCATTATGGTATATATATTTTGGAATTGGGAGCCGGGACAAAAATATTAACCAACATCATATGTCCTTACATATCAATGTAAATATTTGCTCGCTTCTGAACTAGATAATAGCCAAGCCTAATATGGACTGCAAACAAAAATAATGGATGTGGATGGTGTTTCCATCTGAATTATACCCTAAACTGCACTTAATAACAAAAATTATGTCACTACGGAGGGTGGAGCTGAAGTCTCAAACTTACCATCAAGTAGACAAGTGGTCGTAGAAAAATGTAATGCATTCTTATTGATATCCGTAAATCTACATAATTGCTTAGTTATTCGCCGCAACATATTTACTTTCGCTATTTTGGAAATGATATTAGATGCACCGCAAAAATTGAACCAATTTGACACTTCTATTATAAACAATCAGCTGCTGTGCAGCGGCTTTTTCGCTGGTTACCGGTTACCGTAGTGTACATCACAGCTGTTTATGTATGTGCTTTAAAGAAAACGAAGACGATACTAAACTCATAACGGCGTCCAATTGTTTACTGCGGCAAAACAGAAAACAAAGCTTACTCCAAACTAGATAATTGACGCGTTTTGCTTCTATCACTTTCTTAAGTTTGTACAATTAAATTCAGTTCTGTACATGGGAGCAAATCTAAAATACGAACATTGGCCCTACTTTTTTGAGTGAGTTTTTTTATTAAAAAAATAATATTTAGGGATATCTTCGTAATTTATTGTCCCAATTGGATGGAATTGGTTTTGAATAAATAAAATATTTTACTACGGCCCATATTTCCCAAGTTACGGGACCCGAAACTTTGAATTTAAAAATTTCGTCCGATTTGGATGCAATTGATTTTTGAAAGAGCTTTTAATTTTAAGAAAATTAACTAAAACAATTTTTTTTTTAACTGCGGCTCATATTTCCCGAGTTATATGCCTCGAAACTATATCAATAGTATATATATTTTTTATTTAAATTCTCTTTTTTTTTGAATAATGAAGTAATGTTTTATTTCTCGCGATTTTTTTAATTAATTTTTCACTTTATTGGTATTTATTGCAGCGAAGTAACCCTTACATAATTTTATTTATATAATAATAATAATAAGTATTTGTACTAGAAATGACATTTATTTAAAGTTTTGTTGTAATTATTTCCTTTTCTAAGAATGTGTATTCCCTGAAATAACACTATATGCAAAAGACCTGCTCGATTGGGCTTACTAGCTTAATATTTGTATGGAATTTACTCGGTTAACAAGAAAGTAGCTTGCTACTCTCTTAGTTGCCGAGTAAGATGGTGCCATATTTTTATCTCTGATTTCTTTAAATAAATCCAATGGATAAAAATTTTTTATCAAGTCTCTTAATTGTAAGCTAATAAGCCCAATCGAACAGGCCTATTAAGACAAAAAGGAAAGAAAAATATTAAATAAGACCGTTTATATTCTGTTTGCAAAAGTGTTTTTGACGCGTAAAATTTTATGTTTTTTAGTAAAACGTGAATTATTTTCTGACGTAAATTTGCCTTTGTCTAAAATCTCATGATATTTATTCTTATTTAAATATCAATGAATTTTGCAATGTTATGTTCTATCGAAATGTAATAAAACAATTTTTAAAAGAATATTTGGTATTTACTTTATTTTGACGCTCACAGTATTTCTATAAAAACATATTTAAATATCAAATTTATTTTTTTCATGAGTTATTTATTTTTTTATTTGTAATACTTTGTGGATCACAAATGAAGTAGGAATTGTTTTAAATAAATTGACATTTTCAATCAATTCTTTGTTAATCTCTTACTAAAGTATGTGTAATTCATTAACAAAAAACTGATTCTTTAGTTTTTGGCGATTGCAAATCTAACATATATATGTAACTCGTTGCATCTATAACATGTAGAGTAAGTAGATATTTCGAAATTCGTACTTTTAAAGTATAAAATAGGAAAAGAGAGATAAAAATTATACAACCATATGGCTGAATTTTAAATCGACTAAATTTAGTACTTTAGATACCCAATTAAATACCGGTTACCAGACAACAAATTACCTGTTGTCGTTCTACTGCTACCACGATACATACACATTAGAGCGGGTCGATTTTTTCGCACAAAGAGTCTACGGAAAATTCTAATACCCTTGTCACACTGCATGCTAAATCTAGCAGAAATGACATAAGGTCAATTTTCAATTTGTATATGAACTGACATTTGTAAATCGACCTTTTGTCATTTCTGCTAGATTTCGCATGCAGTGTGACATGAAACCAAGGGTCTAAAATTAATTCCTAGCTCGCGGAAATCGACATCATATTTGAGACAGGTGGTCATGGATAGATCGTCATAGAATTTTAGGTCGATTTCCTCGGGCTAGAAATTCATATTACGCCCATGGTTTCTTGGATAAATGTTCTTAGTAATTTCCGTAAGCTTCGCTTTGCCTGACGCTTTATTAATTTTTTCACCCATACAAATTGACCCCCTCTAATATAAATAATTTAAATTCAAATGAATGGGTAAGGCGAAAATAGTTGCGTAAGCTGGTAGATTTGCATATTTAATGCAAAAAACAATAATTTGCGGTTGTCAGCAACTAAAGAGAAACCTAGTATAAGCGGAATTCACGATCCGATGTATTTGGTCTTGTATTTCTGATATATTTGATATTTTTACTAAATTAAAAGAAATTTTTAGTAAAATAAATTAGAAATTAAAAAAAATATTTTAAGATTTTGATAATTTTTTGATATTGAATTCCTTTGCAAGTATATACATATGTAGTTTTTAATTTTGCTTAAAATAATTTTCATAAAATGTCCACAATCGATAACTATGTAAGTTATCGAAAATAATTTTAAAAAAATAATTTTGTGTTAAACATTTTGGACTTAGCCTGGATAATTATCCAGTGTAAGTCAAAATGGCAAAGGCTAAGTCCAATAAAGTTGACACAAAATATTTTTTTGAAAATTTCTTTTGATACATAATTTATATTGTAGTTGGCGACAATGTGAAAAAAAATTATTTTGAGCAAAAAATTAAATTTTTATTGACGTTTTTGTTATCGCAGCTTGTTATTTTAAAAACTAAACTGTTACAAACATTAAGCCAAGTAAAATCCATACAAGTAAGCCCAATCGAAATGTATCTAAATTTTTAGTAAATAAAAATTAATTTTGTTGGTGTTTTTACCTCTTAATTCATGGTTAAGAAATTTAAAATTTATTGTCAGTGTTAGCGTTTTTAATGGAGGTTCTGTACATTTCGCACAGTGTTTTTACGATTTTTGGGTAGTGATTTGTGCCGTAACGGTTTTTGCCTGATGAGAGTTGGGACACTAGATTTCTGTATAAAGTTGGAAGCGTAGAGTCAACAAAAAAACTTTTTGACACCAAAAATAGATATTCAATTTTAATTTTAAAATGTACACTTAAAGAAAAAGTTCTGTTATTAACAGCAGCGATTGCCTATCAGCAGCCAATTTTCTGCTATTACAGCAGTTTTTCTGCCATCTTGCATCAGCATTCACACTGCTAAAGTGTTTGCAGTCTGCTAAAAATGGCTGCTGCTAATTAAATTACAAAAATACGCAGCAAAAAAACTTGGAAGCAGTTCAAAATGAATGACACCTAAATCGTGCATCCAAGCTAATTAATTCTAAACAGTTTCTCAAATGCAAATACATTTGTCATCTAAAGAAGTCTTCACTTCCAAAAATGTAGTTAAATACTTATTCCCAGCAATAAAATGGAAGTATTTCCAAATGAATGAAATTTGCATTGCTACTGAAGCATACATCCATGATAATTCTTTCTAAATAGCTTCTCAAAAGCGAACAAGTAAATTAAATATTAGTATTTTCTTTTTCAATAGAATTAAGTTTATATATTTATTTTTTATTTCAAATCTTCATTAAAGGAAATGAAAAAAAAATAATCAAATATTAAATATGTTAAATGATTCATTATGGTTTGTGTAATCGATTTTTATAATCTGTCTTATGGGCAGCATATAATTATTTATTTGTGGAATTTCGATCTCAAATATTTTCTTTATTGGACAATGTTGATGTGTCATAAAAATACTGTACAAAAGGCACCATTTTCGTAAAAGTTTTAAAGTTTTAGAATTTTAGATCTTGTTCATTTTTAAAGTTTGGGCAAAACTCTGAGAAGGACATACTGAAAGTATTTTAAATCGGAGATAGAACTTAAGAATTGCGAAGAATTCGACAAGAGAAACAACAACTGCCGCAAATAAGAATGTTCCAGAGAGACTTCTTGCAAAGAAATACAACATGCATTGAAAAAAGTATATAACTTAAAACTAAATATATTTTTAAAAAAGTTTGTGTTGTTTTTTAAATGTGATATTGCCTAATACGCTTGTACAAGTGGAGTTTTATTAAAATTAAACCGAAGTATTGCAAAATCTGTTTAAGAAAGATTCAGATTTCTTTCACTGCATCTTCATTAATTCAGAGAATTGAACACTCAAAATGTATCCAAAAATTAATAACTTTCACCTATGAAAAAATGTGACTGGGATCTGTAAATGAACTCATTCCTCTCAATGACAACCCTATGTTAAAATCATGTATGATTCGCCCAAAAAAGGATTACTTCCATATCATCTTCCACCAGTTGAACCCATGTTTAACCACTTCTCCATCATGTTATTTTTTGCTGGGTAGATAAAAAAGTAACCGTTTATAATTTAAAAGCCTTTCAGATTGATGACGAAAACGAATTTAGCTCGAATTTCGTTTTATATTAAAAAGACAATCACAATATCTTTCAGTGGTAATAAATTCCCTTATAATAAAATTTATTATAAGTGTTGTTACTAAATTTTTCAAATGTCTATAAAGTTCTGTACATATGCTTAAAGTTTCAAGAAAGTGTTTTTTCTTTATTGCTAAAAACAGCAAACAGTTATTAATTAAATAAAATTTAATATCTAATTTATACAAAATAAAGATAACCTGATCAATGAAGAGTTGGTATACTCTCCGTAATACAAGTATATTCATTTTATCAATCATCATACATATATTGATGTAAAAGTGGAAGTGAACGAGTCTATTTCGAGTTTAAGAAGGAAGTGAAGAAAATTTATTGAATATAAATTTTCCACGTATGACAGAAATAACTATACAAAACAAAACGTTATTGATATATTTAAAACAAGTATAAATATTACAGGTTCATTTTCAATATATATTCTGAAATTCTAAGACGTTCTGTCTGCTGAAAACATACAAGCGTCCAAACAACATTTTTAAATGCTCTTAAAAATTTTATATTTTCAGTATATAAAAATTTTAATACATTCCATGCATTATTTTTTAAACGTAATAGCCTTGTCACACTGCATGTTAAATGACATAAGGTCAATTTCTATAAGCTAAGGAGCTAAAAGAAGCATAATCTTTGATCACCCAAAAATTCAAAAATGGTAAATGTTCTTAAATATAGCTCTAGGAGCTAAAAGCAGAAAAATTTGTGATCACCCAAAAATGGTAAATGGGCCATAACTTCTTAAATATAGCTCTAGGAGCTAAAAGAAGCATAATCTGTTGTCACCCAAAAATTTGAAAATGTTAAATGGGCCATAACTTCTTAAATATAGCTCTAGGAGCTAAAAGAAGATTAATTTGTGATCATCCAAAAATTTTCAAAAATTTTGAAAATGTTAAATGGGCCATAACTTCTTAAATATAGCTCTAGAAGCTAAAAGAAGCATGCTTTGTGATTACCCAACAATTTTCAAAAGTTTTGATCAAAATTACTTAAATATAGCTCTAGGAGCTAAAAGAAGCATAATCTGTTGTCACCCAAAAATTTGAAAATGTTAAATGGGCCATAACTTCTTAAATATAGCTCTAGGAGCTAAAAGAAGCATGATCTGTGATCACCCAAAAATTTTGAAAATGTTAAATGGGCCATAACTTCTTAAATATAGTTCTAGGAGCTAAAAGAAGCATAATCTGTTGCCACCCAAAAATTAAAAAAAAATTTAAAATGTTAAATGGGCCATAACTTCTTAAATATAGCTCTAGGAACTAAAAGAAGAATGATCTGTGATCACCCAAAAATTCCAAAAATTTTGAAAATGTTAAATGGGTCATAACTTCTTAAATATAGCTCTAGGAGCTAAAAGAAGAATGATCTGTGATCACCCAAAAATTCCAAAAATTTTGAAAATGTTAAATGGGCCATAACTTCTTAAATATAGCTCTAGAAGCTAAAAGAAACATGATCTGTGATCACCCAAAAATTTTCAAAAGTTTTGAAAATGTTAAATGTTAAAAATGTCAAAAGTTTTGAAAATATTAAATGGATCAAAACTTCTTAAATATAGCTCTAGGAGCTAAAAGAAGATTAATTTGTGATCATCCAAAAATTCCAAAAAATTTTGAAAATGTTAAATGGGCCATAACTTCTTAAACATAGCTCTAGGAGCTAAAAGAAGCATGATCTGTTGAAAATGTAAAATGGGCCATAACTTCTTAAATATAGCTCTAGGAGCTAAAAGAAGCATGATCTGTGATCAACCAAAAATTTGGAAAATGTTAAATGGGCCATAACTTCTTAAATATAGCTCTAGGACCTAATCTGTTGTCACCCAAAAATTAAAAAAAAATTGAAAATGTTAAATGGGCCATAACTTCTTAAATATAGCTCTAGGAGTAAAAAGAAGCATGATCTGTGATCTACCAAAAATTTTGAAAATGTTATATGGGCCATAACTTCTTAAATATAGTTCTAGGAGCTAAAAGAAACATAATCTGTTGTCACCCAAAAATTTTCAAAAGTTTTGAAAATGTTAAATATAGCTCTAGGAGCTAAAAGAAACATGATCTGTGATCACCCAAAAATTTTCAAAAATTTTGAAAATGTTAAATGGATCAAAACTTCTCTCTAGGAGCTAAAAGAAACATGATCTGTGATCACCCAAAAATTCAAAAAAATTTGAAAATGTTAAATGGGCCATAACTTCTTAAATATAGCTTTAGGAGCTAAAAGCAGCATGCTTTGTTATCACCCGACAATTTTCAAAAGTTTTGAAAAAGTTAAATGGATCAAAACTTCTTAAATATAGCTCTAGTAGCTAAAAGAAGCATAATCTGTTGTCACCCAAAAATTCAAAAAAATTGAAAATGTTAAATGGGCCATAACTTCTTAAATATAGCTCTAGGAGATAAAGGAAGATTAATTTGTGATCATCCAAAAATTTTGAAAATGTTAAATGGGTCATAACATCTTAAATATAGCTCTAGGAGCTAAAGGAAGCATAATCTGTGATCACCCAAAAATTTTGAAAATGTTAAATGGGTTATATCTTCTTAAATATAGTCCTAGAACTATATTTAAGAAGATATAACCCATTTAACATTTGGCTAAAAGAAGAATAACTTGTGATCATCCAAAAATTCCAAAGATTTTGAAAATGTTAAATGGGCCATGTCTTCTTAAATATAGCTCTAGGAGTTAAAAGAAGAATAATTTGTGATCATCCAAAAATTCCAAAGATTTTGAAAATGTTAAATGGGTTATATCTTCTTAAATATAGTTCTAGGAGCTAAAAGAAGAATAATATGTGATCACCCAAAAATACCAAAAATTTTGAAAATGTTAAATGGGCCATAATTTCTTAAATATAGCTCTAGGAGCTAAGAGAGGAATAATATCTGATCATCCAAAAATTCCAAAATTTTTCCAAATTTTTGAAAATATTAAATGGGCCATAACTTCTTAAATATAGCTCTAGGAGCTAAAAGAAGGATAATTTGTGATCATCCAAACTACAATACACACAGGAAACAGTTCTGTTGCTGCAACAGAACTTGTTGCCCTCTTTACGGTCTCACTTTTTAGTTTTGACTACAAATTTATTTAGTCCCTTTAAATTAGCTTTTTTTTTTTTGTTGTATTTGGTGCGCAATATAAACAATTGGCCTAATAGTCTTTTGTATTGTGATGTTGAAATAAATGAAAATGAAATGAAATTTAGAGTAAATATAATTTAAATTTTTAGAACTAATATATTTAGTTGAGACAATAATCTAACGATAATTATTTAGACCAACCTAACGATTACATCAGTTAAGGGACCGCATTATTCGGTCGTGCATACTAATTACATCAGTTAAGGAATCACATCATTCGATCGTGATTTCTGATTCCATTAGGTGATGCAACGGACCATCTGTAGTTGGTATTAGTTAAAACAGAATTTTTTTTTAAATTTATATTATTAAAGTCGTAGTTAGAATGTGGTAATGTGTGGTTTATTTTAGAAACAAAAACTATACTTTCGATTTTTGTTAAAATAATTTCAATATTTTTAATTTCGACAGCAATCACGTTTATTATTGTTTAGAGTAAAATTTAAAATAATTTATATTAAATATTGTTCGATTGGGCTTACTTGCTTACAATTATGAGACTTGATATGGTGGCATCATTGTTACCCATTGATTTATCATAAATGGATCATCAAGAAAAATCTGGCAGTAGAGTAGAGTAGTAAGCAACTTTCTTGTTAGCGAGTAAATTCTATACAAAAATTAAGCTAGTAAGTCCTATCGAACAGGCCTAATATTTTTTTAACGATTTGACAATATTCTGTAAAACTAGCTGAACTTTGCTTGAAATTATCAAAAATATATAAATTTGTACCAAACCACGAATAAATTACAATTTTTGGAAATACCTTATGACAAACATACTTTATTTTAGATCCACCCTACACTTGGAGGAAAAAGTGTAATATTAACTTTAACTTTTCTGCTATTACAGACGTTTTTCTGCAATCTTGCATCAGCATTTACACTGCTAAAGAGTTTGCAGTCTGCTAAAAATTGCTACTCTTAATTAAAATGTAAAGCTAAGGTAAAAATAGCGTCCATAATTTTAAAGCTTTTCAGATCGACGGCGAAAGCGAATTTAGCTTAGTTAATAGAACGAATAAAGAACAAGTAGCCAACTAAATTTATTATCAATAATAGATTCTGAATCTCGGTTTTCTTGTTGGACGGGATCGTTTCTTTCTTTTTTATGACGACAGTAGCATTAAAACAATATTGATTTTATAATTTCTGAATAAATGAATGATATATTATTAAATAATTGCTGTATCTTGAATAAAACAAAAAAGGTAGTAGCCTTTTCAGACTACATGCGAAATCAAGCAATTTGAGCTCAAGGACGATTTACAGATGTCAAATTTTCATTCACACTGCTAAAGAGTTTGCAGTCTGCTAAAAATTGCTAATCTTTATTAAAATGTAAAACTAAGATAAAAATAGCGTCCACCATTTTAAAGCTTTTCAGATCGACGGCGAAAGCGAGTTTAGCTTAGTTAATAGAATGTGAATAAAGAACTAAATTTATTGTTCTGAATCTCGGTTTTCTTGTTTGACGACAGTAGCATCAAAACAATATTGATTTTATAATTTCTGAATTATTAAATAATTGCTGTATCTTGAATAAAACAAAAAGGTAATAGCCTTTTCAGACTACATGCGAAATCAAGCAATTTGAGCTCAAGGACGATTTGCAAATGTCAAATTTGTATGAGATCTGACATTTGTAAATCGACCTAATGTCATATCAGCTCGATTTCACCTGCTATTAAGATCGATTTACAAATGCCAGATCTTATACAAATTTGACATTTGTAAATTGCACTTGAGCTGAAAATGCTTGATTTCGCATGCAGTCTGATAGCCTTTTCAGATCTAGCTGAAATGACATAGGGTCGAATGTCAATAGCATTGTAACACTGCATGTGAAATCTAGTTTCAATGTCATAAGATCGTTTTTCAAATGTAAAATTTATATGGCATCTGACATTTGTAAATCGACCTTATGTCATTTCTGCTAGATTTCGCATGCAGTGTGACAAGGATATAATCGAGAAAATTTTAAACATTTTTCATACAAAAATTTTAGATTATAAGCTAACATTTAGTTATCGGCACGTAAAATTATTTGAGTTAAAGTACTCGAGTGCCCAGGCTTCACAGAAAACTGCTCTATGGAGCAAAATGAAAGAGTGTTCATGTTGATTCTTTTCTGTGTGTAATGACTTTTGTCACAGAATAGAGATTATAGTTGTGCTAGGATTTTGGACCTTAAGCTATGTTTGGATATAAACCAAAAGTTAACATTTTCCGGATTTCGTCTGGCGAACTCCATATAAAAAAATCTGGCAAAAGTGGTTTTTGGGTGTATATCCGAACGCAGCATTACGTTCATAGCCATCAGCTTTTAGTGGCGGTGTTGGCCATACCCCTAAGGATCAAACTTAAATCAAAATGTGTATAGCTACCATAAGAACTTATGCAATCAAAATTGTCCACAGCGGCAGTCTATGAGGATTTATGTAGTTACCCAATCTTTTCGTAGTTCCACTTCATGCAATCCTGTTTTAAACATTTCTTTTATCCATCATTAATTTCATTTTTTGATATCACTTCTTAAGGCTGGTATTGTAATGAAACAAAATTGCATTACTTCTATAAGAAATGCATAGAGAATTTTTTTGCTAGAATATTCCTTTTCGGCTTTCCTTACACATTTCTTATGGGTTTTCGGTTTTTTATTGAAAGCGCACAACAGGCCGAGGTGTATACCTCTGGGTATGAGTCACCCTCAACCGGACGGAAGTTCAAATGATATAGTATATAGTGTCAATAGTCGGAGATGTATGGCCTGAAATTTTTTCAACAACCTTCAACCTTTGGGAATATTTCCAAATGTTTGGAAAAAGCAGTACTTAGTACTTCTGCGTAAAGGAGATAAGCCTTTGGAGAACCCGTCGTACAGACAAATTACATACAAATTACTTGAAAAAATATATTACGCAGAATAGAACTGGAACTAGATGAACATGGAAGGTTTTTACATATGCAGTTCGGTTTCATGAAGAATATGGTATTGGAGTACAATGGACTGTTAAACTTATCACTATACGAATGTGCAAAATTAATAGGATACGCTGACGACTGTCATAGATAGACCATGTCTGGGAAGAATAAGTAGATGACTGATGGTCATACACTTGCCGCTGCGAATACAAAGAGAAGATCAAGACCCAAAGATAAAAGTCAATGGTCACGAAATCTCGCTATCCAAAAGACTTAGGGATACATTTGGATAGCAGCTTCAGTTTCAAAGAAACAAGAGATAGGGTGTCAGAGAAAGCTCTAGGAACGGCCTCCAAACTGGCTAGTATAATGCCAAACCAAAGAGGGTCAGGGCAAACAACGAGGAAACTGATGGCGACGGTAGCATACTCGCAGGTTCTCTACGTAGCTTTTGTTCTGTATAATCCGGTAGAACATAACAAAACCCTGAGAAAATTGTTGAAAGGATTACAGAGAGCAATCATCTTACCGATAACTTCCGCATATATGACAATATCTACCTCGGCGGCAACTATACTTGCCGGTATTCCACCCATTGACCTCCTGATTAGAGGACGGTATGAAACCTATCATCAATGGTTGTCCGTGGAATAATTTCCGATTGATAAAATGAAGATAAAAAAGGAAACAAGACTACGATTGCTCCAAAGTTGACAAAGTCAATGGGATAGTGACGATTAGGGGACGCACGATCTTATTCCGGATATTAAAAAAGGGTTGAAGGGGAAAATACATTTGTACCTCACGCAGATATTTAGCGGACACGGCAACTTTAACAAGTACCTGTACAAATTCAACAAAAGGTCCTTGATATGGTTCTACGGGTAGATTGAAAAGGCATTCCTGTGATATTCCCGTAATTAGTGCTGGACTCTTGGGCATGTGGTTAAAAGGGATGCCAATAGATACCAGTCAACAGGGTGTGTGGTACGCAAACTGAAAGTGGTCTTTGGTCTTAATCTTGTTACACGGGTGAGTAGGTAGGTAGAGTTTTGGCTTGTTGTGGAGTTGCGTATCAACAGGGTGCTACGAACCAAATGGTAACGGAGGTTTAAGATAGTCCTCACCCCCCTACCAAGGGGGAGAACATGTCCACACAATGCATTCTCATTTTGTGCAATAATAGTAGCTGTAGTTGGTCGTCGCATTGTAGCTAACCCCAGTGTGGTGGCACACCGTAGTTAAAACCTAGCGGCGTAGAATCATGTAAAACTCTTGACATGTGTTGAGCATACTATCCTAAAATTTGATTTCTGACAAATCATAAGAAGTAGCCTCGTAAATACATTCAGAATCAGTCTAACAATGACCGAATAACTAAATAATATGTTAGAAAACAGCCAAAAGTGGTCTCAATATGCGATAACCGTGGAGAGTATCCTGAGAGAAAAAAGAAAACTGCTCTGAATCCCTAATATTTTATAGGACAAGGGATTAGGAATAGAAGACACCTGCAAAATGCAGTAAATGAACCCCAACTCGAAAATAATGCGAAAGCGGTTCCAGTGTAGGACCACCAGTTGATAGTCTGCTATCAGCCCAAAAACAAAACCCTCAACCACTACGGTTAGCGTGACTCCTCTTTTCCAACCTAACCTATGGAGTAGCGAAATTCCGCTTCATTACTATGCTCTGAGTAAAAACACTCTTATTTTCATAGATTCAGCGGCAACAACTTATTTATTAAGCCCCTTCTCAATATAACGCGAATACATATACCACGCGACAATTCCCAAAATCTGGTTATGCAAGGTACACTAATGCCTCAAGCGAATAAGCTGATATTTGGCGTATAAATATTTTAAATTGAACGTCTGAAGGCCATAACAGGAAAAAAAAAACGAAACGTGTATATGTGAGTTCCTTCCAAGCAATTTAAATTTAACATATTCTGCAAATTATATTTGGCTACGTTATCTATCTCTATATTTATATGTAGAATGTCCATGAAGTCACGTAATCAAATTCTTATACAGTTATCTTATTGAGTTAACATTAGTGCGATATACAGCGTACGCCGGTATACGGCACTTCGTGAATGCCTAAATTATATTAATTTAGAAAAGACTTAAAATGTTGTATCACGTTGACGTTAATGATGACAAATTATAAATATAATTACCACATTTGAATGACATATAGCCATCGAATCGGATAGTTTTGTGCATAATGGACAAATTTGAATTTATATGTCAATCTATTGCAACAAGCTTGCAAACGAAACCAGTTTATAGAAGAAAATCTCTGAACTGTAATCTACGCTTACTTGATATTCACTATTTTAATATGTATAAAAACAAAACTATCTTTGGTCTAGAAATCCAGATTCAGAAATTGATTTTAATAGTTCAGTAAGCTGGCTTTCGGCAGTGGGCTTACTAGCTTACATTTAAGAGACTTGATAAAGTGGCAATGTTGCTTCCCTTTGGTTATTCTTAAATGGATCAACAAGAAAAATCTGGCAACACAGCTAAGAGAGTAGCAAGCTACTTTCTTGTTAATCGAGTAAATTCCATACTAGTATATTCAAAGACTGTTTCTAGAAAAATGAGTGCACTAATTTGGTTTGAGTTTGCTTCGCTCGACTTGGATGTTGCGTCGTTGTTAAACAGAAAGAAAGTAAAGTCTCGTGCCTGAACAGAACTTGTCGTTCATTATGATCCAAGTGTATTTTATGTGATGTGGAAGATGGTGATGATGGTGCTCCGAAGAGTTGTTGATCAGCTACAAATGCAAATTTGGAAGACGAAGATATCAATGAGCTTCTCCTGAAAAACGAAGAGCGCTAAATAATGAATGCCCGATTGCATTCATTATCTTATACTCACGGGCGGTATAACATCATGAATATCCGAAGAACAAACAACATTAATGTATCGATAGATCAACCACACGAATCCCACATTACAACGAGGTTCAAGGGAAACCATAAAATTGGATATCCTACCATCACCCTCCTCTGGACACGGTCAAGTAGCTCCAGGATAGGACCCGACCATATATGGGAGTTGTATTCCATCTTTGGTCTGATATATGTAGGTAGTGTAGATATTGAGAAGATCAGAGGGAGTGAAGTATTTCGTACGCCGCTTTAAAAAGTCTAAATTCTTGAATGTTTCTTTCGACACATCAAATACTTGGTTTGTCCAAAGCACATCGCATTGTATTTTCATACTTAGAACGTCAAGGGTGTCTGATTGCTCAATATCCACACCGTTCATTAAATAGACGACAAAGTTGGATCAGTGAATCGCTTGTGAGATAACAAGGAGCACTGGGTCTTACGTGCATTAAAATCTACTCTATTCACTCGGCCCCATTCGGAAATGACCAATAAGTCCTGGCTGAGTGACATCCATCCATCGCCTTTTGTCCTCAATTTCTTGACTACTTGGTCTATGATCGAATGAGTATGAATGACAGAGGGGCGGGTTAACCTATGGTTGTCGGATGTGAACCCACTATCTAAAGCCACGACCTTACTGTCATCAAACTGGTGGATGCATCTGACAGCAACGTCATCAGACATGTCGATCATTAAATAAGTCATGGGGCTCTAAATACCTCACAAAGTGATGATTTATCATACTCTCCATAACATTGGAGAGCGCAATCGGTCTGTAGTTTGCTGTGTTGTTAGCCTCACCTTTTTTAGGGATGGACTAAACGTTCGCAATCTTTCAACGCGCGGATAAAACCCTTACACGATATGCAGGTTGCGAAGTGGACGAGTTAGCGTCGTAGATCACTTACATAGCACAAGTGCTGAAATGCGATCCGGGAACGGGGATTTTACGTCGAAATTTCTTATGGAAAATAAAGAGAGGCGAAGTTCGTTGATGCAAGCGTCAGAACTATAAAATTTTAATTAAAAACGTTTTCTAAAGTG
Organism: Polietes domitor; assembly: GCA_947397865.1. Lineage (NCBI taxonomy): Eukaryota > Metazoa > Arthropoda > Insecta > Diptera > Muscidae > Polietes > Polietes domitor. Next base: position 258,473,389 of record OX377618.1, read on the forward strand.
CTAACAATTTGTCGAACAACTGCTGTTCCGCTAAGAAAAAGTGATACTCAATATTAAAACGTGAATATAAGGTCTGTTCGATTGGGCTTACTAGCTTATGATTAAGATACTTGGCAACATTGTTACCCATTGGTTTTTCATAAATGAATTAACAAAAAAATCTGGCAGCAAAGCTAAGAGAGTAGTAAGCTACTTTCTTGTAAAGCGAGTAAATTCCATACAAAAATGAAGCTAATAAGCCCAATTGAACAGGCCTATAGACTGGATAAAATTATATCTTATATTTCAAAAAAATGATTATTTTTTATTACAAATATATAAATTGTATCTTATTTGTTTAAGCTGGTTGATTTTGTATTATTAAATGAATTAGTTATTTTTGTGTTGCTGATTTCCTTTTTAATAAATAAATGTACCTTTTTTCCTCAAATATACTTCCTTTTTTTCCTCCATGTACTTTTTTGTCGATTTCACCCACTGGCAACCCTACTGTGGGCTATCTGATAACAGAAATATATTTTTGTTGTTGTCAATGTCCACACCCTTTAAATTAAATTTAAATAATTAACCTCATATCGCCAATAGGGAAATAGAAAACATGTTCATTTTATAATTGTTAATATTCACTTTTATTTCCAGTACTGTTAAACTTTTTATAGCAAACATAATCAAGGTAGTGTCATGCGATCAGCTGATTACAATATATTGTTGTAAGACATAACATGAAGTCCAATTGGGCACCATTGCTACCCATTGTTCTTTCTTCAATGGATCAACAAGAAAAAAATCTAGCACGCTACTTTCTTGTTAAGCAAGTAAATTCCATACAAAAATCTAACCAACCGAACTGGTCTAGTATTATTTAATTGACAATTAATTCATAAATGAGGAAATGATATGAACATAAATAGCAAAATAATTATAATAATTACTTTATTATATAAGTAATATAGTTATATAATAGGCCTGTTCGCTTGGGCTTACTAGCTTACGATTAAGAGACTTGGTAAAGTGGCATCATTGTTGCCCATTGGTTTATCTCAAATTGATCCACAAGAAAATTCTGGCAGCAACGCTAAGAGAGTTACAAGCTACTTTCTTGTTAAGCGAGTAAATTCCATACAAAAATTAAGCTAGTAAGCCCAATCGAACAGGCCCAATATAGTATTTCGAATTTTGTTTTGGTGGTCATCCTATATTATTTGAAGCTAACAAGATTTCTCAAAAATTAACGAAACACTAAACTAATGGTAATTCGACTATATTTTAATATAAATTATTTTATTTTAATATAAAGTAATTAATCGATTAATTAATTAATCGATGGTATTTGTAACGATTACTCAAATCGAAGTTAAGATACACTTTGTAAATGTATATGGGGCATTCCACGACAAATCGAACAGTTGAAAAAAATATTTCTGATTTCCTCCATTTTTTAGTACCCATTAAAAAAACACTCCTGGTATACTTTGAGTTTTTTCTGATTACTCGTTTAAAAGAAATAGTTAAATAGAAGTTATTTTTTCAGTCTTTTGCTCATAACTTCTTCATAATTGTCCGAATTACATATTCTTGTTTTTAGTATTTTTATTTTTGAAGTACTTTTCAGAAAAAGTACTGAAAAAATAATCACAATGTTTTTGTATACAAATTTTTATTTTTTAAATTAAAACATTACTTTTTTAATTGTTTGTACTCTTCGATTATCTCGAACATTTTTTATTTAAACGCGCATTCGGTATTCCTGTCGGCGAAACTCGATTTCTAGTATCTGATTTGTATGGGTTCATACATTTAACTTATAGACTTGGCACACTGCATGGGAAATCTAGCAGAAATGACATAAGGTCGATTTACAAGTGTCAGATTCCATGTAAATTTCACATTGGAAAATCGATCTTATGTCATTTCAACTAGATTTCGCATGCATTGTGACAAGGCTTTAGTTTACAACTTTTTGACAGTTCTCAAGACCCAACAGGATAGCCTGAAGGCTCCATGAAAAATCGACAAAAAATAAATGGAAAATAACTCAATGAAAAATCGCACAAAAATTGTAGTAATTTTTAATATGAAAAATTCTCCTATGAGGTATGCCCATTTTTCATTAGGGCGATTTTTCGTAGTACCGTGTCTTAATGAAAGGCACATTGAACTATGAATTAGAAATGAACATTGGTGGGACAGTTGTATGGGGGCTATTTGAAAACATGCATCGATATAGAGCAATTTGCGGTAGGTATTCCGGGATTAAATATACCATCTTATGGAAATTGTGATCAAAATCCGTTGTCAAATGCAAATTTTACAGCGGCCATGGGATAAATCGGACGGGCGTGAGGTTGTGCCATAGCATGGATGTATATATTTCCGTTCACGGTTGATATTCCTAGTTGAAATATATCATGATCTACAAAATTTTATCATGATCCGATGTAAGATGTGTTTTCTAGAGCAGCAATAGTGTAAACAGAGGGCCATTTTTATGGGGTTATACCAAAATGTTTCTAGTTGAAATATAACATGATGTGAGAAATGTGATCTATTTGGATTTTACAGCAGTAATAGTGTACCTCCGAATATTTGTATAAACTTTCATGTTAGATGTTTTACACTCAAAAAACTTCGAACTAGATTTGATTTCAAAACGTACCTAAATTGATTCCGCAAAATTTACTCAATTCAAGTAAATCTGTAGTAAAAATTAGTAAATAATAATATTTACTAATTAATAAATAAAATTAGTACACAAATTTTCCCAAACAAGTTTATTGAATATGAGTAAAATTTTTTTAAGTATAGGAGTACTCCATTCTAGTATTAAGTTATTTCAATTAAGTTTATAGAATGTTAAACATTAAATTCTAGTGCTTTTTATAAGTTAAGTATGTATTGAACTTAAATTTACTCCAAATTGTAAAATTGAGATCATAGCTGTACTAGAATTCAGTGCAGAAGTATGATATTTTAAAGTACAATTGTTATAACTTTGAGTTAAGGCACACTAAAATGTATGATTGTTGAGGTGAAAATTGTATACTTGCTTTGAGAACAATTTTACACAATTCGAGTAATATAACATAATCCTGTATGTGTATTCTAGAGCAAGTAATAGGTATATATATATAAATCTAAACCGAATTTCACAAACTTCAATAACGTCTTTGGTCCAAAAAATTACTTTGGTCAAATCCATTAGCGTAGGAGAGGGGGCTATTTTTTTTTGTTAAAAAGTCAATAATAGGATAACAGGGCTGCTTTTCTTTCTTTTCTAAACAAAATATTAAAATTTCACTCAAAAGAAAAAAATATAACACTGTACCCCTGTTCTGTCCAGTACACTGAAAACGATTTTAAGTTGTTTGTGTAAATGCTACAATTAAAGAAATCATTAGCATTTACGAATGTTTCTGCAACGATTAGAAACATTAGGTGTGTTTACACATGAATATGTTTTGTTCACACAGCAAGATGTTTGACGATTTAATTTTTAATAAAATTTTGGTAAACAATCAACAACGCAAAAATAACTTGGCAGCGGCTGTAGCCCTTACTTGCGAAATTATAAAAACTGATGAAACCACTTTAATTAAATCCAAGTTTTTGTGTTGACAATGACTTACTGAAAAAATTAATTACGTAAAAAATAAGATTTTTGCGCGACGCAGACAAATAATAGCCGCTTTTCTTTAAACCGGGGTAACAAGCTGCGATGACAAAAACGTTAATAAAAATTTAATTTTTTGCTCAAAATAAAAAATTATTTTTTTTCACATTGTCGCGAACTGCAATATAAATATATGTATCAAAAGAAATTTTCAAAAAAATACTTTGTGTCGACTTTATTGGACATAGCCTCGATAACCATAATTTTGACTTACACTGGATAATTATCCAGGCTAAGTAAAAAATTTTTAACACAAAGTTATTTTTTCAAAATTTATTTTCACATACACATTTATATTGCCTTTGGCGACAATTTTAAAAAATTTTTATTTTGAGTGAAAAGCTTAGTTATCCAGTCTTAAAGAAAAACAGCCATAGTATTAAATTAATTTAAATTTCTGGGGGGCTAAAATGTTTCTGGGTGTGCTTAACCCCCCACGACCACCCGCCTTACGCCAATGGTCAAATTGATTCAGTTAGTGCTTCTAATAGCCTTGCCAAACTGCATGCGAAATCTAATTTAAATGACATAAGGTCGAATTACAAATGTCACATGCCATACAAATTTGACGTTTAAAAATTATATATATATATATATTATTATATATTAATTTAAATTTCTGGGGGGGCTAAAATGTTTCTGGGTGGGCTTAGCCCCACAGGACCACCCGCTTTACGCCAATGGTCAAATTGATTCAGCTGGTGCTTCTAATAGTCTTGTCAAACTGCATGCGAAATCTAATTATGTCCAAAACCGGCTACGCAGACTAAAGTTTTTTGCGTAGCCGGCCTTCGGTTGGGGTTTAAGATTTTCTCCTCTGGGGTATGTCCAAAACCGGCTACGCAGACTAAAGTTTTTATGTGTAGCCGGCCTTCGGCCGGGGTTAAAGATTTTCTCCTCTGAGTATGTCCAAAACGGGCTACGCAGACTAAAGTTTTTTTACGTAGCGATTTTTTTTAATTAATTTTTCACTTTTTTTATTTGCACCACTTTGTTTTCTAATATCTCCGGTTTTTAAAGGGTTAGCTAACCCTAAAAGGGCTCATATTTTTGCGCATGATCCTGTCTGCATGTGTGTGATGTAAAATACGTATCGCCATATCTGTAATATTTCCAGATAATAAGCTCTTTTGTAGAAAGTTCGACTAAAAAATCGTAAATATTGAATTTGGCTCGCAATGGGTTATCGGATCGAAAAAACATATATATATCGTGAAGGTGTTGCGATAAGCTTTCTAATGATACCCATGTTGACCCGATCCGATGAAAAATATGGAAGATATCGAGCAATATATCAACGAACTTTCAGGGCCCGTAACTCGGGAAGTATGGGCCGCCGCCAAAATTTTTTTTTATTTTGACAAGAATAAAAAGTTGTACGCATGGTATGATTTTTGGACAAATTGGAGCTCTTGTGGTAAACTAGATATAAGCCTATTTTTTAAATCCATAAATATATGTAAATATTTTCGCACATATTCTAAGTCTACTTTTCTTAATTATAAATCCATGATCAGATCATTTCATCACTAACGAAACTTACCTCGAAAAATTCCACTCTAGTAGAAATGTAAAAGTTTGCACTGAACAACTACAAATGTATGACATTAAGTTTTCCAACAACAGTTTACAATTGCAAAACCCCCGACGCCTTGTAAGTGTTAAATATTTATAAACATTTCAACTAATCAGCTGTTTTGTGGAATTTGTAGCAGTGTTGTATTCTATAGTTTACACTTTTCCGCTTCAAAAACAAAAAATGGGTCACTCACATCACAACCACTTTCCTTGGTTAGGAAATGTTGACGTGAGTCTCTTACTTTAAAAAAGTAATGATTTTTCTGCCCGTATCACAATAATTTCAATCAGGATCTGGCAACACTGAAGCATATCCGATCGAACAACCCAAATGTGAGCTTATTTATGTATGAGACGTCAGCCAAACGTTTGTATAACAAAGTATTTATTGTTATCGATTTTAAATAAAATCATAAAAAGTAGGTGACAAGTGCGATATTTATAACTTAACCCCCGTGGATGTTTATTCATAACATCAACCTTTAGATACTTGTGAACAGCAAACATTACTTGATTAAAAATTAATACATATGTATGAATAGTAATCAGAAAATTAGAGTGAGGTCTGAAATTTTAATTATATTAAATTTTAAACTAGTTAAAAAGTAGTATATATCATCATGTACATATATACTTAGCTCTGAAAACGCGTGGCTACTGCACTTTTGGGCATGCATTTGCAGTGTTTCTATAATAGCACTGCATGCGAAATGACAAATTTGTATGGGATCTGTCATTTGTAAATCGACCTTAAGTCATAATTGCTGGATTTCGCATGCAATGTGATAAGACTATTACACATGTTTAGCCGTAATGTCAATGTTGGATTTTTCAACGTTGACCTTGCCATAAGGTCCAATCTAAATCGTCATTGATCTGCATTCTCTGTAGTTCATTCACGCGAACATTGGATTAGATTTTCACCAAACCTGATTATTAACTTTGATATGAGTTACAATCTATCTTAAATTCGATTTCTCCATCATCTTTCTGCTTTGTAGCGAACAACAACATGCACACAAACGCCCAATATTTTAAAAGTGGCGGAAATATTGATGAAACCATTTGCATTTATAATAGTTGTGCCTGAAGAGAAAGTATTCACTTATGATTCAAAATGCGGAAGTGTTATCAAATACTCGCAAGTTCAAATCGACGATTGGGAAAGAGCATTGACAACAACTTACAAGCCCGGTTTTTGGAAACATCGACCACATTATTTTATAAATAAATATGCATTCTATAAAATATCTCTGGACAATATCTAATATCTCAGTTCAAACCGAATTGTAATGAGAGGTGAGTAAACTTTGTGCATTAATATAGGGTGATTTTTTAAGAGCTTGATAACTTTTTTTAAAAAAAAAAACGCATAAAATTTGCAAAATCTCATCGGTTCTTTATTTGAAACGTTAGATTGGTCCATAACATTTACTTTTTGAAGATAATTTCATTTAAATGTTGACCGCGGCTGCGTCTTAGGTGGTCCATCCGCTTAGTCCAATTTTGGCATTTCCACGTTTTTGAGTAACAGAGACCCAATTGGTGCGAACGGCGACGAATCGAAAATTGGTGGTCATCATTAACACTGGCCGATACAGCTGCGATATTTTCTTCAGTTCGTAAGCGTGTTGGTGGTTTAATGTCCAACAATGTAAATTTGGTGCGAAATTTAGTCACAATAGCCCGAATAGCCGCTTCAGTGGGTCGATTAAACTGACCATAAAATGGAAGCGCGCAATGAACTTTCTTAACAGAGCACGCATTTTGATAATAAAATTCAATAATTTGCAAGCGTTGTTCGTTTGTAAGACGATTCATGATGAAATGTCAAAGCATACTGAGCATCTTTCTCTTTGACACCATGTCTGAAATCCCACGTGATCTGTCAAATACTAATGCATGAAAATCCTAACCTCAAAAAAATCACTCTTTACTAGGCCTGTTCGCTTAACATGAAAGTAGCTTACAACTCTCTTAGTTAACGAGTAAGCTAATGCTAGATTTGTATCTCTGATTTATTTAAATAAAACCCATGGGTAAAAAATGTGTCCACCTTATCGAGTTTCTTAATTATAATCTAGTAAGGTGGTTCTGAACAGGCCTACTGTTAGAACACAGCTGCAAATTAGGAGACTTGATAACATTTTTATTCATTGGTTTTATTTAATAAATCAGAGAGTAGTAAGTAAATTTCATACAAATATTAAGCTAGTAAGTCCAATCGAACAGACCTATTATTCATCTAGCTATAAATAAATTGCTAAAACAATCAATAAATATTTTTGAACTGGTATATTATCCTGGCTCAATACCTTTTTGTATCTAAATTTCATTATAACAAAGCATAAAATGCGGACGAAAAAAGGTCTAGGGCCTAGACAATATCCCAGTTCTAAATATAATTAATTTATTCTAAATGTAATTATTATTGTTGATAGTCATTAACAATAACAAAACTTTAAGCCAGGAAAATAAGCTGCGGTAACAAAAACGTTAATAAAATGTTAATTTTTTACTCAAAATAAAAAAAAAATTCACATTGTCGCCAACTACAATATAAATATTTGTATCAAAACTAATTTTCAAAAAAATATTTTGTGTTGACTTATTTGGTCATAGCAACAATTCTAAATTTTTTTTTATTTTGAGTAATTGTTTTTAGGATTTAGTTATCGCAGCTTTATCCAATCTCAAAGAAAACCAGCCATATAATTCATCAAGCAGTAGATGATAGGTTTTATTTTTTCGTTTGTTTTATTACGATCTTTAATCAATATTTTAAATTTGAACTAACGATTACTTTGACTTTGAAAGGGAGTATAACATTCATTTTAATTTTCAAATATTTTGTATTGAAAATATTTTTTTATTTTGTAACGTTTAGGGACAGATATACCAAAGCATGTTTGGACCAAAATTTAGGAATTTATCCATACTTCGGGCATATGTAATAACATATTACCTAAGGTGACTATTCGACCCACTTTCCACGGAATTATCCCGCTTTTTGAGGTCCAGTCCCGATAAAAATTTGTCATCCCGCATAATCCCGCTTTTTTATAAAAAGTTTCGCCTTATAAACTTGTAAAATATTTCAATAATTGCCTTTATTTTAAACTTTGGCTTTATTTTTTAAAGAACAGCCCAGATTATTAATTGGATTTACCGATTGCTTTGTCTTTGAAACGTAAAATAACATTCATTTTTATTTTTATTTTCAGGTTTATGTTTGACATTTACAAAATGGGACGCTATGCGATCGAACAAATATTAAAAACTTACTTCCAAAGTAGACTCACTACTGAAAGCAAAGTGTAAGAAATTTACATGGGAAATTTTCAGTGGCTATGTCAATAAGCAAAATTGCCGCATATGGGGTTCAGATAACCCACACTTGACTATTGAGAAGCCAATGCATCCACAACTATCACTATTTGATGTGGATTTTAGGCTGTACTGAAAAATTGGGTTGATCGGTTGATATACTGCCGAGCCAGTCGTGGTAGTCATATGAATGAAATTGTTTTCCATTATTAAATGACAAAGTTCAAACCAGAAATTTGAAAAAATAATCAGTACTTTTTTATAGTCGATTCTAATTTAAAGTTGTAAATGTCCCACCCTATAGTAATTTAAATTGTACATTGACGTAATTCTAAACTTCTCCATTAATCCAACATAATGGGGCGTTCACATTATGTTGGCTGGTCGACATTTTGAAAGGTGTTTTGCTTCTCATGTAAAATTATAAAAATGAGGGTTACGGTTTTGGGAATTTCAGGTGACAATAGGCCTGTTCGATTGGGCTTACTAGCTTAATTTTTGTATGGAATTTACTCGCTTAACAAGAGAGTAGCTTGTAACTCTCTTAGTGTTGCTGCCAGATTTTTCTTGTTGATCCATTTAAGATAAACCAATGGGCAACAATGATGCCACCTTATGAAGTCTCTTAAGTCTTAAAATAAAATTAAATTAAAAATAATAAATAAATATTATAAATGCGACTTTTTTATTTTATAATACATTAAAGTGTCAGATTTTAAACTGGGACATTGTCCTGGCTCAAGACCTTTTTGTATCTATATTTAATAGAATGCAAATTTATTTACAAATGGCATGGTGACATTTATTACTTGGCTGCAGACTACCACGATCAAGATTTCGACCATGTCAAAAGTCTTTTCAAGTGACTTCGCAGCGACTTTTCAACATCAAACCCGGCCACTATAAGGAGATGATTCTCATAAACGAACGAGAATCACAATTCACTTGCCGAATTTGCGTTTAAAAAATCGCACCAGATTTTTTTATTTTTAAGTTTTTTATTAGATTTGCACAATACCGCTTTTTACCGCTTAATGAATTCATGTATCCTTTTTTGCCCAAATAGTGATGGTGATGTTAATTTTACCCAATCTTAGTTGAAGCTATTTTTTCTTATGGAAAAGAAAGAGAGACGAAAATTGTAATTAGTTAGCTCTTATTTGCAATCAAAAACGTTTTTGGAAAATTTTAAAATGCTAACAATTTATCGAACTACTACTGTTAGGGTATCCGCTAGCTTGTGAAATAAAACACACCATATAATAAATATTAATAATTCTATAATTAAAGAAAAAGATGATATTCAATATTAAGACGTGAATATACACTGGATAAAATTAATTATATTACAAAAAATTATTATTTTGTATTACAAATATATACATTGTATAAATGAATGTACTTCCTTTTTCCTCGATGTACTTTTTTGTCGATTTCAAAATTGACAACCCTACTGTGGGCTGTCTGATAACAGAAATATAAAATGAAATTTAAATAATTAACCTCATATCGCCAATAGGGAAATATGATAATTTTATAATTTTTAATATTCACTTCCATTTCCAGTACTGTTAAACTTTGTATAGCAAACTTAATCAAGGTAGTGTCACGCGATCAGCTGATCACAATATGGCTGTTTTTCTTTAAGACTGGATAACTAAGCACCATTGTTACCCAATGGATCAACAAGCAAGTAAATTCCATACAAAAATTAAGCTAGTACTAATTTCCCCAAAAAAGTTTATTCAATATGAGTACAATTTTATTAAGTACAGGTGTACCATACTCATTCAGTTAAGTTTATAGAATGTTGAACATGAAATTCTAGGGTTTTATAAGTTAAGTATGTATGGATCAACAAGAAAAAAATCTAGCAAACTACTTTCTTGTTAAGCAAGTAAATTCCATACAAAAATTAAGCTAGTACTAATTTCCCCAAAAAAGTTTATTCAATATGAGTACAATTTTATTAAGTACAGGTGTACCATACTCCATTCTAATATTAAGTTATTTCAGTTAAGTTTACTGAATGTTACACATGAAATTCTAGGGTTTTTATAAGTTAAGTATGTATTGAACTTAAATTTACTCCAAATTGTAAAATTGAGTTCAAAGCTGTACTAGAATTCAGTGCAGAAGTATGATATTTTAAAGTACAATTGTTATACCTTTGAGTTAAGGCACACTAAAATGTATGATTGTTGAGGTGAAAATTGTACACTTGATTTGAGAACAATTTTACCCAATTCGAGTAATATAACATAATCCTGAATGCGAGCAAGTAATATGTATATATAAATCTAAACCGATTTTCACAAACTTCAATAACGTTTTCGACCCTATGTCATTTAAACTAGATTTCGCATGCAGTGTGACACAAGGCTATAAACCGATCGGAATACTTAATGGTGGATTTAGCTCAATTATTTCTTGGTGTAACAAACATTTGGCGGGAAACTAACTTATAATACCCTATTCCACTATAAAATCCCGCTTTATGAATTCATATATTCTTTTTTGCCCATATAGTGATGGTCATGTTAATTTTACCCAATGTTATGACCGTATTACTTATAGTGTATTCAAATATGTTGCAATTAGTACATACAACAGATATGTTGTGCAAATGTTTAGGACTCCTTTCGAAACACCTAAATAAAAATTAATGTTGCTGAAGTTGGTGTCCGAATCAACAAGTAATTTGGTTGCGTTAGCAAACATATAGAAAACACAACAAGGATTTTGAAATCAGGGCATGATGAGCGACTACTGTTGGACTCTGATGCTTGAAACAGATACCAAACAATACAGACGACTCAGTTTGGCTGCTATTCATTTCTACAGGGTGGCCCAGAAAGACCGAAGTGGTGTGAATTGTTTTGTTTATAACTTTTTATTTAAGAGATATTTTTTTAATTTTTTTTTTAAATACATTAAATTTATGGGGAATATTTTTGGATTAGTTATTAAAAATGATATCCCGCAAGTGGTGGCCATATTCTGCTTCGCACAAATGTGCTCTTTCCAACACATTTTCCATGACCTTTCGCAAAACTTCCGGTGGTATGTTGTTAATTTCTTCTCGAATATTGGTTTTTAACTCCTCAATAGTCCTAGGCTTATTAACATAAACTTTTCCTTTTAAATAGCCCCAAAGAAAACAGTCTGGAGCGGTTAAATCCCCGCACATTAAATTGACGACGGTATGCACGCTGAGTCAACACAATGGACCGTTGATTTGAAAAGTAAATTTCAACAATATGGGCACGTTGTTCAATTGTGTATTGCTCCATTATAAATTATCCAAGTCTTCTTTACAAAATACTGAAAAGAAAAGAAAAAAAAAAAAATTATAATAAAAAAGTTATAAGGAATTCACACCACCCTGCCACTTCTGGGCCACCCTGTAAATTATCACTTTTAATTGAATAAAATTGACATTAATAGTCAAAAATATTTTATTTAATATCTCGAAAACTAGAACAGATTGCATATTTGAATTCAGCACCCAAAATATCATTTGAAACAACGCCAACAAACAAAAAAACATGCAGCCTTCACACCGAAGCGTCATTAAAATGTATGAAATTCATGAACTCTACGCGTCTACGTCTAGACACACGCCTCGATATGTCCACTGCTTTAAACTATGTATATTTTTTGGGATTACTAATCCAAGTGGTTAGTCTCACTCCAAAGATTAGTAGATCAGTGCATTCGTATACGACTCTCTAAAGCTAAAATAAAATAAAATAAATATAGTAGTAACAATAACAAATGTGTAAATGTTAATATTTAATATAATACAGAGCGATGTCATGAATATTTTATTTTTGCTGCTATAAATTGACTAAATTCAAGATATTTTTTGAAATACCCAAAGCTATGTACATACTTGAAATACTATACACATTACAACATATTTAAATGTTTCATTCAAATATTAATATTTGTAACAATCAAAAATTATTAATTTGGTATCTAACCGACAAGATAGTCACGTACACCAATCGTTTACAAAGTCATTGGGCAATACGAATTTGAATATCAAGTTTGTTACACATATCAGCATAATCAACTGTTGGGTTGAATGGAGTGAATGTATTACAAAATGTTTCGGAGAGCAGATGGCTGAAATGCATATTAACTATGTCACTCCCTTATGCCCAGTTTTTCAGTCAGAGATCAACTTATATTTAGGTTTAAACCACTGCCAACACATGTTTTACATTGATTTTACATGGGTTGACAGTAATTTAAATCAAAAGGTTTTGTACACCGCTCTCACGCAAATTTTATTTCCATAAGAAATGCTTGTAAAAACTCACGAAATTTCAATAATTAATTGCCATTACAGCGTGTGAACACCCTTGTAGCCGAGACTTTCTTATTTTTGTTTTCGTTGTCTCTGTACGAAATTTAATGTTCTGACAAATGTCTGATCGCGAAATATTAATTATTTATGAAAACAATCATTAAATGTTAGTGTATGGATTTTAATTTTTGTGATTTTTGCTGTATATTGTTTGTTTAATTTTGGTTTGTCTACGCATATCTAAACTATTATTTTCCGTGTCAAGATATATATGAAATTTGCTAATAGTCTTTTCAGACTACATGCGAAACATGGCTGAAATGACATAAGTTCGATTGACAAATATCAGATCACATACAAATTTGACATTTAAAAATCGATCTCTTAGTCTTGTTAGACTGCATGCAAAATCTAGCTGAAATGGCATAAGGTCAATTTACAAATGTCAGATCCTACACAAAATTGTCATTTGAAAATTGGCCTTATGTCATTTTCGCATGCAATGTGAAAAGGCTCTCATCTAAAAAAACGACTTATAACCTTTTTAGATTGAATGCAAAATCAATCGATTTCAGCTTGAAATGATATAAGGTCGATTTTCAAATGTAAAATTTGTATGGGATCTAACATTTCTAAATCGATCTTATGCAATTTCAGCCCTAATTCGCATGCAGTCTGAAAAGGCTATATAAAAATGCGATTTCAAGTCCAATTGACCTCATATCAAGTACCTTCTCCATATAAAGTTAATACCGAGAACGAACAACTACAAAATCGTCTCGAAACACAGAACAGGGGGACTGCGTAATTATTAGGGCCTCCGCAGATAAAACGCATTGAGCTAAGTATCTTGCAAAATGATGTTGAATGTATTTATTTATATGATGTATTTATTTATAGGTTGTTGAATGTATTTATTTATATGTTGAGATGCAAATGCGATGCTTAAAGTTTGTTAACTTTTTTCAGACAGCAGCGCATCGCCGTTGTTGTTTAAGCACACATACAATTTAACAATGAATAACGAAATTTCGTTGATCAATAAAATCATTTACTATCAAAATTCATTAACACAACAAGTTTTGATAAAAATATTGGGAAGAGTGCGACTTTTTTATTTGTTTACATAATTATATTTGTTTACATTTAATGATTGCAGCATGCATTTTATCTACACTATGTTTAAAAAGTCTACAAACGTCGTTACATATTTGGGCTGTTTTTCTTTAAGACTGGATAACTCAGCTGCAATAAAAAAAAAACTAAATAGAGTTAAAATTTCACTCAAAATAAAAAAATCTTTTTAACAGCAATATCAATAAAAAAATTTAACTTAGCCTGGATAATTATCCAGTGTAAGTCAAAATTATGGTTATCGAAGCTAAGTCCAAAAAAGCCAATATAAAATATTTAATATAAATATTTGTTTTGATACAAATATTTATATTATAGTTTGCGACAATGTGAATTTTTTTTTTGTGCAAAAAAAATAAAATTTTATTAACGTTTTTGTTATTACAGCTTGTTATTCGGGCTTAAAGGAAAACAGCCCTATTATCTTCTTTTTTGGTATACATACAAAGTTGTGTCTGAACAACACAACAATTCTTCTTTAATTCATAATTTACTATGTTTATAGACTTTTGTGGCATAGTGTATGTAGCCGACGGCCTTAATGCTTGTGCTGTCATAATGGGATGCATGCATGATTTGTATCTGTGCAGGCCTTTAGCTCAGCGTTTTGCAATGTCATTGTGTAATCTTTGCAGCCCTCCAAAATACTCATTAGTTTCTCATTTAACTTCATCATTAGACGCGAATCTATTTCCACCAAGTCATTTCTTTCTAGTCTGTGATCGTCTTAATGACTATGAATATCTAAATGAGATGTTCACGACGATGTTAGCGATCTTTCTTTATTTAGGAAACTTTTCTATGGAGCAGAAGTTTTAAAATACAACCAAGGCAGATAAAAATCAAATTCAGGATATACGCTAATAATTATCTTTTGTTTTGTGCAGTATGTACGCTGAAATAAGAGCATGAAGTCTATTGTTATGACGGAAAAATATGCATAACAGAACAAAAATTGAATGCTGACAGACAGCAAATAATAGGCCTGTTCAATTAGGTGGCACCACTGTTATTATTCGCATGCTGTGCGACAAGGCTAAAGATTTACTTATTATACCGATATCGCAATATCGAACTCCCTTGACTGAAAATTCAAATGGTATGTAATTGACTGTGTATTTGTAATTGTATGCGTATTTTCAAAAGTTTGGACAGGAAAAAAATTAAGCAAATTGTACTTGGCCTGTTCGATTGGGCTTACTAGCTTATGATTTTTTTTTTTTTTTTTTTTTTTAAATTTGATGACGATAAAAAATTTTTATTTTGAGCGAAATTTTAACTCAATTTAGGATTTTTTAGTTATCCAGTCTTAAAGAAAAGCAGTCATAGTATTGTGTATTTCCTTATGATTTAATCCATATGCACCTATCCAAACCAGTTAGCCCAAATTTTCTTCGTTAGTTTTTAAACGCTTTCACAAGAAGCCAATGGATGACAAATCTTGATAAATAAATCAGGTGTTGATTTCAATATATTTTATGCAAAACTTTTTGTTTGCTTCTTTTTTATTTAGTCGCTCTTTATCATTTTATATGTATATTGAATATTGTATTCAGGTTCTCGAACAAGACAAAACAATTTGTAGAGTTGTGTAGTTCCATGGAACAATAGATATTTTAGTTCCATAGTTCCTTGTAACTCCTACACTCTTATGTTCTATACATGACCAACAAAATACTAGCCTGTTGGTGTGGCAGAGAATTCCATGCGATTTCTTCATCATATGTCCTTATGAATGCCTAGGCATTACCACAAAAATTAGAGGTTGACAATTTGGTATAATAATCTTTTAATGTAATGGTAATCTTATAGCTTGTTCGCACTGCATGCGAAATCTACTGAAATGTCATAAGGACGACATTCAAATATCAAATTTTATGTGATCTGACATTTGTAAATCGACTTTTCAGGTATATTTCGCATGTAGTGTGACAAGGCTAGAAGTCACAACTGGGTATATGGATTCACACAACAGATATCGAAAAATTCAGAGCGCCATGGCCAAAATGGTGGGTTTCATTAAATTTGATATTTGCTAGTACACACAAAGAAAAAATGTGAGAAATCATACAAGAAAAGCGTACAATTTACATAAGTATCTTTGTCCACCAACTTTAAAAGTTCTTTGGTAACTCATACAGAACACTTGGGCAATTTGGTACCAAAAAACTACTGTCAGTTATACAATAAAACTTGCGTAAAATTACCTTGTATGTTTTGGTTGTATTTCAAAGCCCCTTTTTGTTTTCTTAAAATTTCCTTTTATATTAGCTTGGAACATCATGCGTATCATTAAAATGACAATCGCAATATCTTTCAGTTGTATTAAATTGCCTTTATTCTACAAAGTGTTGTTAATATGCATATCAACTGTCAATGCTGTTCTGTACATATGTTTAAAACTTTAGAGAAAGCGTTTTTTCTTTATTCCTAAAAACAGCAAACATCTGTTTGCTATTTCAGCAGACACAAATCTGCTATCTCTTTTTCAGCAGAAAATTTGCTCTTACTTTCTGCTTTCTTACAGAACACTTCGGCAATTTGGTACCAAAAAAACTACTGCCAGTTATACAATAAAACTTGTGTAAAATTACCTTGTATGATTTGGCTGTATTTCAAAACACTTTTTCTTTTTTCTTAAACAATTTGCATTTGCTCAATACATACAAAACGTTTAAAAAGTCACAAAACACACAATTACCTTATTATTTATTCGACTAAAGTCCTTTGTCCCTTAGTTTTGTATTCCTGTTGTGCCTTTTTGTTTAAAATGCGACTTACCTTGTTGAAGATGAAAAAATTAATAAAATATTGTTCTGTTGTTGCCAGATTGTCTTGCAAAATCATACGCACAGTTGTATATTTGTGCAAGTATCTACTACAAAATTCATTAAATGGACAACTTACACCATTATCCAACTAACTAATTAATTTTACCAAGGAATCTTGTGTAAAGCTACAAATTTCTAAATTGGAAAAAGAACATGGTGGACTATTTTAAGGTACATAAGCACTGAAAACCTACCAAATAAACTTAGTTATTTACACAAAAGAAGCACATGTGTAACTTACACATGTACGAGAGAAATTTAGCATTTACTTGTGTGACTTCTGTGAACTCTATATAAAAAAGATTTACAAAGTCTAATTAGGTATTTTTACACAAATCTTTTTTCTGCGTGTACGTACATCGACATTAAATTTTGCATTTCTAATTTATATTACAGTGTGTGAACACCCTTGCAGCGGAGACTTTCTTTTTTTCATTGCTCCCGTAGGAAATTTAATGTTCTGACAAATTTAATGTTCTGACTATTATTTTCCGAGAGAGGTGTGTAATTTGACATTTGAAAATCGACCAGAATGCGAAATGACATATATATTATAAATCGACCTTATGTCACTTCAGCTAGATTTAGCATTAAGTGTGACAAGACTATAATACTACAAGACTATAATAGCATTTTCGCACCACATGCGAAATCTAGCTGAAATGGCATTAGGTCGATTTTCAAATGTCAAATTTTTTCTGCTAGATTTTACATGCAGTGTGACAAGGCTATATTAGCCTTCTAGTTTAAATGACATAAGATCAATTTACAAATGTTCGATTCCATACAAATGTGACATTTAAAAGTCGACCTTATGTCATTTAAACTAGATTTCGCATGCAGTGTGACAAGGGTGTAAGGAGAGAAAATGTCGTGACTTTAATCTTACCAATTATTTACCGCTAACCAATTTCCCATGGGATCTAACATTTTGCCTTTCTCTCTTGGTACTAATCTTCGACTTCCAGGTGATATGTTCGATAGAATGAATATAAAAGTATTCTCGAACCCAACTAATAGTTCAAATTCACTCATAAACTTAAATCGTTTATAAATTAATTACTTTTATTTTTCACAACAATAGACCTGTTCGATTTGATACTAATCTTGGTAGATTCGAAACGGTCGTCCAATGCAGTGCTTTGCATAATTTTTTTGTTGTTTCTATTTGTTAGATATAAAAATGCTCTCGAACCAGAACAAAACATCTGGCAGCAACACTAAGAGATTTAGAAGCTACATTCTTGTTAAGCAAGTAGGTAGGTAGGTAGTAAAAAGGCCCAATATAACATGTATATTATCACATCATTCATACTTTCGATATGAAACGTCCGTAAAAAAAGCACTATATTGGTTTTGTATCAATTCAATTTTGTTGATTCTATTTGTTAGAAACATAAATGCTCTCGAACCCGAATAAAAATACAAGTTCGGTCATAAAATTAAAATATCTGAAATAAAATACATAAATTTCTTTTATTTTTCACGGCAATAATACTCATATTGTTCTTTCGATAGTAGTTTGACTGCATATTGGGATTATCAAATACACGGAGAAAAAATTTGTTGCAAGGATTTAATATAAAAACAATTGTACCCAAGCCTAAAAAATCCTTACTCGCGAACTAAATAAGGTTTCACATAATTATATTGATGTGTTTCAGCAATTTTTAGGAAGAAATATTACTAATTTTTTCTATCAATCTATTCAATTGTTATTGAGCGGTGTCATTGGCCAACATATAAAGAACAAACTGGAAATAGGCTCAATATGGCACTTAGAAATGGAATGAGATTGATTACATTTGACAGTCTTTGGAAGGTAAAGTGATAAAAATAGATGGTCATAAAATATTTAATATAAGGGCTGTTTTTCTTCAAGCCGGGATAACAAGCTGCGATAACAAAAAAATTAATAAAAATTTAATTTTTCGTTCAGTACAAAAAATATTTTTTTACATTGTCGCCAACTACAATATAAATATATGTATCAAAAGAAATTTTCAAAAAAAATATTTTGTGTCGACTTTATTGGATTTAGCCTCGATATCCATCATTTTGACTTACACTGGATAATTATCCAGGCTAGTCAAACATTTTTAACACAAAATTATTTTTTTAAAAATTTGTTTTCACACACACATTGACATTGCTTTTGGCAACAATTTAAAAAAAAAGAATTTTTTATTTTGAGTGAAATTTTAATATTTTATTTAGATTTTTGTTATCGCAGCTTAGTTGTCCAGTCTTAAAGAAAAACAGCCATATAGTACTTCTTTCTTCACTCTATCTCTCTTGCGTATTTTACCAAAAATTCATGAGTATGTTAATGAAGGTAATAATTAATGACTTCGATATTATGCTAATGTAATGCACAAAAGAGCTCGCATCTGTGTATTGAATAAATGGGGGGACGGATGCTGCAGCGCAGAATGAACAGAAGTCAACTTCAACATTTCCAATCAGTCTAGCAATATAAGTCGAAGACGCTGGTCGGGTGAAATTCGAGTTTAAGCGTTTAATATTGTTTGAGTTTGTTCGTCCATTTTTCGTAAGTTACCACATCGTCGATGTTATTTGTTAAAAACAAGAGAAAACGCACATCAAGTGTAAATAAACAATGGACATTTTTAATTAAAACTATCCGCACCTTAAGATTTTATGTTTGCACTGGTTAATTAAGTGAAGTTAAGCGGGACTACGCACAGTGTCATTGGTGTAGCTAAAAATAGAAAAGTCGATTTATGAAAAATATACGACAGAAAACACTTTCTAAAAAATGTTTAATTCAAATTTATTGCTGCTTTCTGTTATGTATCTATACAGAGAAAGAGAAAGTTCACAATAAGTGAATGGTTGATAAAAAGAAACTAAAATGTGTACAGTCAAATTCCATTTTCCGGGATAACTCTGCAAACGAAGTATTTGCCCGAAATGACAAAAAATAACAACAAAGATGGAACTTAACGCAAAAAGATCACATAAGAACCAAACATTAAAGAAATGGAACTTTATAAATTGTACTGGCTTTAAAAAAGTACTGTCTGTTTAGAACCAATAAATGTGATCTAGCCAAAAGTGGTTTAATCTTCAGTTATTAAAGACTTCTTTAAAAAAATTACATAGTTCAACACCTTGAATTCAGTTTCTAGTACTCGTTCAAATAAATTAGAAATTTAATGGTAAAGAATTCTGAGTGAGGTCTAATACGTATTCCTTCCAAAAAATCAGTAATAGTATGCAAAATAAAGTTAAAATCGATCAAGTTCGATTTACAAAAGTCAAATTGAGCTAATAGCCACACTGCATGAGAAATCTAGTTTAAATGACATAAGTTCGAGTTACGAATGTTAGATCCCAGACAAAGTTGACATTTGAAGATCGACCTATAAGGCTATATTTATTTTGCAAGCCTCCACCCATGACAGAGTTGATTTTTCGATTTTTGGTTGCATTTTCGTGTGCTAAAGAAAATTACACGCAAAATTTCTTATAGCCTTGTCACACTGCATTGCGAAATCTAGCTGAAATGACATAAGGTCGATTTTCAAAAGTCAAATTTGTATGGTCTCTGACATTAGTAAATCGACCTTATTATTCCTATCTTATAGCTTTTTCGACTCGAGCCCGATTTACAAACGTCAAACACGATACAATTATGACATTTGAAAATCGACCTTATGTCATTTCAGCTAGATTTCGCATGCAGTGTGACGAGGCTATAAGAAATTTTGCGTGCAATTTTCTTATTATTTTACAAAATGCTGACCTTAAAGGATATAGAATCATGCTCGATTTCGCCGGCCGTCTGAAAAGGCTATAACGCCTATTAATCTAATAACTAAATAGCTTAAATAAAAATGTTGTCAAATGTAGAATAGAATAAGAAAATGGAATTATTTTGACGATTTTTACGTTTACTTATAAAGGGTGGTTAAATTTTAAGGGCCGATGTTGATTTTGAATAAAACACAAATTATTTAGGAAATTATTGTCATTTCTTTTTATTTTGATAATATTGGAATGGTTCAATTATGTATGGAACGAAATATCGGACAAATGGCCGCCGCGACCTCGGCGGCACACCTCCATCCGATGGTCCAAATTTTCGATGACGCTGAGGCATAACTGAGGTTCTATGCCGTTAATGTGCCGAATTATCTCATCCTTTAGCTCTTGAATTGTTGCTGGCTTATCGACGTACACCTTTTCATTCAAATAACCTAAAAGAAAGAAGTCCAACGATGTCAAATCACATGATCTTGGGGCCATCATCTCACGATAGCGAAGACCATTCACAGTAACTGCCTGACCGGCCTCATTTTGGAAAAATACGGCCCAATGATGCCGCCAGTTCATAAACCGCACCAAACAGTCACTCTTTGTGGGTGCATAGGTTTTTCGACAATCACTCTTGGATTATCATTCGCCCACATGCGGCAATTCCGCTTATTGACGAATCCACTGAGGTGAAAATGTGTCTCATCAAATTGGCCGAAAAAATCAAGAAGTGCACGATATGCATTTTCATAATAAGCCTGAATAACTTTAACGCGTTGCTCGGTTGTGTATCTTTCAATGGTTCAAATTGAGTTAGTCTGAAATTGAGAAATGTCATATGAAAAAACTTGACGTTTAGGTGTGGTTCACATTCAACATCGGCCCTTACAATTTAAGCACTTTTTATGGCGGTTAATATAGTTTTTCGTGTGTCCATTCGTAAAGGCATACAGAGTCCAACATCTTTGGAATGTCCAAAGATTTTTGATTTGATTTTTCCTGTCCGGTCTGAAACTAAACTAAATTATTTTTCCAATTTAATATTAAAAACTTGCGCAAATATTGGTTTTAAGCAATATTGGACCGAAAATTGGATATATTAGTCTTGTATGATGATTGAGCTTATTAGCTTAAGAAACTTGATAAGATGGTAGTGTGTTGCCTTAAATAAATCAACAAGATAAATCTGGCAGCACAACTAAGAGAGTATCAAACTAATTTCTTGTTTAGCGAGTAAATTCCATACAAATATTAAACTGGTAATGACAATCGAACAGGCCTATTAATACTACTGTTTCTCTTTTTAGTAGATACAATTTTGTGATGAATTCCAAGCAGTTGCAAACTAATTTGGGTGTTTCTCACAAATTTCTAGGGAAATTATGGCATATGTTAAAAGACAGGTACGTTAAAAATGAGCCATAATATTCAACCAAATGGTCGCTTGAATTGCTAAACTGCACTGATATATTGGACATAAATCTCGATCACATATTCACATTCAATTATCCATGGTCCATCATGTCAAATATTTGAAACTAAGACCATTCATCCAATTTAGAAATTTTGAAAATGCACTGCTATATTGGACATAAATCTCGATCTCATCCATTCATACTCAGTTATCCATGGACCATCATGTGCATTTACAATTATTTGAAAATAAGCTCGTCATCCAAGTTGGACATTTTCTTGAATAATCACATGTTATCGAATGATTTTATGATTAAATCACGTCTAATGTATGGTTAATTCAACTGTACGTCAAAGCTGACATAGCATCCTAATGTGAGCTTTGTGATCAATTAATTAATAAAATCTCAACACTGTGCGATGCTTCCAACACAGTGACATTTTTATATGAAAAGTAACTATTTTTAGATTACAAGAAGTTAACCAAGCGTAACCACCCTCCATCATGGTCAAATTATCTCACATTTTCATGAAATTTCATTTCACATTCAAAGAGCAACAATTGTATTGTATGTTCCCAAATAACTCGTTTTTTTTCAATTATTTTCTTCGAAACTTTGCTTTTGTCCAATAGTTTGACACACTCTACATATACTAACGTTGTGAGCATTATAAGTGATTAGTTGACAGCCGATCTTTGTTGTATCAAGACGTGTAAACAATTTCGCGAAAAGTTACATTGATTTTAACTAAATACAAGAATCAACAAATATAATAATCAATTAAAGTCAGGTAATATACATATGAATAAAATCAACTGTTGCGGACAAAATATTCTTGTATGCGATTTTGAAACGTTGATGACGACGAATACTCTCGAAGTTCACTGATTTGAAATTTCTTAGTATAATAGCAAAAATATCCCACAAAACAGTTATCGACTCCTAAAACACATTCATACTTACACACATACAATATCAATATCGGAAAATATCAATAATATGCAATAAACTCTTCATATTTCCTCTCATATTCGCCGCCGTTCTTTTTGCATAACATATCTATCTGTATTGTGTGCTGTCTAATCCTGTCAGTGGGTGTAACTAGTGTCCATTTCGTCATTCATTAAGATCATTAGTTAATCGACAGGGCGATATCATAGGGTGGGACACACACTCTGCATAAATTCAACATTATTGTTATTATTTTCATCAATTTATTTTTAAAATTTGTTATTGTTTGGTCCTTAAATCGTGGACACATTTTTTTTAATCACAACTTTTGTGTAGGTGTCGGAATGCCAATGCGTTGACATAATTAAAAAATCGTTTACAACAATTTGCATTCGCATAAAAGTTCGGACAATTTCTTCTCATCGATGATCGTCGACGAGGTAACCTTAAATTAAATGTTTCGTATTTTTTCTCTTGGTCTACAAACCCCTCCATATAAATATTGCATTCGAATCGTTTCTCTTGAATGTTTACATATATTTCGTGATGAATCACACAATGTATGTACATTAGGGTGAGTAATAGCCAGTGATTTGAAAAATAAAATTAGGCACTGTTCTTTTTACGGAGTTAAGCAGCATTTACACTACGCAATCCAGTCGCACGATCTGTCAAAAATGACAGGTCTCGTAAAAAGTAGCATAGTGTAAACGAAACCACACGATTTCGTGAGCGGTTCGCAGGTAAATTTTGACAGTCTGTTCGATTTTATAATTTTAGGGTTATATTTTTTGAGAAAATAACGATTTTATTTCAAAACATTTCCTATTCCTTATTCGATCTTTATAGTCAACTTTGAAAAAGGTAAAAAAAAAATTCATCCTAATATACAAATTTATTTCTTTGAGAATTTTGCAACAACAGCAATTTTTTACCATTGGCCTGTAGTGATCAATTGTTTGTAAACCATTCATATAATGATGAAGGGTATAAATAAATACTAAGTTCTTCATTTCATTTGTGGCATGGAAGTGTATCCATCGATTAAATCCGCTTAATCATGAAGATTTATTGTACCACTTGAAATTATTTCATGACAAAAACTTGAATTGTTAATCATTTTCTGGTTAAATTTATTTCCAGTTACTTAACACATAAACATACACATCTACTAAATGAAGTAAAATTTTTCACAGAAATATACTCAAATTCCAATTTGTACAATAAAATTAGGGCCGTTTTTCTTTAAGCCGGGTTAACAAGCTGCGTTAACAAAAACGTTATTAAAAAAAATAAATTTTTTGCTTAAAAAAAAAAAATATTTTTTCATATTGTCGCCAACTACAATATAATATTTGTATCAAAACAAATTTTCCAAAAAAATATTTTGTGTTGACCTTTTTAGACTTAGCCTCGATAACCATACGTTTGACTTACACTGTATAAATATCCAGATTAAGTCCAAAATGTTTAACATAAAGTTATTTTTTAAAAATTTGTTTTTTTTACACACATTAATATTGCAGTTGGCGACAACTTTTATTTTGAGCGATTTTATTTTATTTTATTTAAATTTTTGTTATCGCAGCTTAGTAGCCTACAGCGATTTTCCACATAAAGGTTGCGCAACTTGGAATTCGATTCTTTTCACATAAAAATATTGTATTATTTAAGAGATATAATAGCCTACATGCGAAATCTAGCTGAAATGACATAAAGTCGATTTTCAAATGTCAAATTTGTATGGGACCTGACATTTCAACTAGATTCCTCATGCAGTGTGAAAAGGCTATAAGCCTTAAGTTGCAGATAAAACTTATTTTCCATTGTAAAGTTTTCGTTATTTTAAAGTGTAAACAGCGCTTAGTATTGATCGCTAAATTGAGCTTAAACAGCCTTTACATTATGCGATCCAGTCGCGCGAAACAAAACCACACGATTGCGAGAGAGGATCGCACGTAAATTTTGAATCTGTTTGATTTTATCTATTTTTTGGAATCTGTCAAAAAATCCACACTTAACCTTAAGTTAATTAATCTGGCGTTGTGAAAATGGTGGTAATACCCTTCTCAGACTGCATGCGAAATCAATCAATTTCAGCTCATACAAATTTGACAAATCGACCTTATGTCATTTCAAGTTGAAATCGATTGAATCACTATTATAGCCTTGTCACACTGCGTGCGAAATAAATTACATAAGGTCGATTTTCAAATGTCAAATTTGTATGGGATTTCTGCTAGACTTCGCATGCAGTGTGACAAGGCTATTAGTTAGTCAAATGCTTAATTGCAGAATGTCACAACAACCAAAGACAGACATTTCACACTGACGAGCAAATGTCAAATCCCATACACATTTGACACTTGGATTTGGAATGATCTCGATGGTGGAGGGTGTTTTACAATCGATCCGGTCGATCTTAACGTTCTTTTTACTTACTATTACTTAATGTGTTAAATTGTAACACGAGCACAGTCAATGACTTGCAGCCAAACGCAAATGTGCAAAATTGCATTACACAAAATTCACGAAATAACAAATAGTGTCATATAAACTTTATATCTGTGCAAACAATGTTTAATGAAAAGCGGGAAGAGAAACTGGAAAAAGTAAACAAAATCAAGGTTTGAACTAAGGTTAAATTTCTAAAACAAAAGAGAGGCTATTAGAGCCTTTTCACACTAACGACGAAGTGTAGTTTAGCACGATTTAAAATGTCATTGAACTAAGTGTAAAAATATTAAATTTAGGATTTCAAGTGTCAAGTGTCATTGAAAGTTGAAATCGAGTTCAATGGCATTTTAAGTCGGGTTTTTGCCGTCGGTGTAGAAGAACTTTTAATCAGATTCATGTTTGCAAATTTAGTTTTATGTTTTCAAACGTTTTTGTATGTTAATGTGAAGAATGTTTGAATAAAATGACGAAAACGAATTAAGATTGGAAACTTTGAAATGAAAAAAAAAAAATCGTCTGCTGAATTTTACTGCTATTTCATTCATGCCCTACACAGCCTGCAGGCAAGTGAAACAAATTAGTTTTATACAAATCTTTTGTAACACAAAAATGACTGTATAATTTTAATTTATGCTAATATGCGATGTTCTAAAACGTTGTCTCATACATTTCAAGATTTATCACCTTTGTCCTTTGATATGCACACTAATCTATGTCACGATCAGCGTTAAAAAGACTGGTTTATCTGGCCGCTCCATTTCGCGGAAGTGTTAAGTAGTGTCTTAAGGCACCGTTTTGAATCGTAAAACAGAGACACAAAGTATAAAATGTTTATGGAAATTTTGTCAGAAGGCCTTACAAGCTTGCATTTTGTACGGAATTTACTCGCTTATTATGAAAGTTCTCTCTTTCTTATTGTTATATTTTTTCTTGTTGATGTATTTAAGAAAAGTCAATGGGATCCTTGCCAAGTCTCTTAACTGTAAGCTAGTAAGCCCAATAGAACATAAAAACAAATCGTACTAAAATCTTTAGCGGACTCGTAGTAGCGAAATATAGTAGTTTTTAAAGTTTACAACTTCCACAATAAATAGATTCTTCTGTAATATAATTGAGTACAACAAGAAACTCTTTTCGAAACCTCTGTCAAGTTATATAGCAAACTCAGTCTAACATTTCGGAAGGCAATGAAAACATGCCTATTATATTGCTTTGTATTGTATGAGATTTTTTAATATCGCCGCTTATTGTTTATCGCCGCTATTGCTACTGCTGACACTGTTCAGTGTTACCATACATACATTTGTTTTTGTCGATTTACAAATGTCAGATTCCATACAAATTTGACATTTGAAAATCGAACTTATTTCATTTCAGCTAGATTTCGCATGCAGTGTGACAAGGCTATAAGTAATTTCATGCTGAAATCGTTTGATTTTGCATGCAGTCTAAAAAGGCTATTAACTATAAATCAACCTCAATATGCTATGATTTTAGATGCTGACAATTTTGGGCATTAGAATTTTGTTGGCTTAAAGTTTATAACATTTGCTTAGCTAAGGACATTTGGCGGACACCTGCTTTTAAAGCCTGTCTGTTGAAGTAGAGAAAAAACAAAGTCCTACATGGATTTATAATTAATTAACTTCGTGTTTAACACTAATTATTGTATATATATTTCTGTTTTTAGTGTAATTTTCAGCATGCCACCAAACGCTACCTCTAATGGGAATGAAGTGGACCATCGTTCCAGGATTGAAGATACATCCACTGGTGTTCTGTGCGAACAAGAGGCCGATACCATCGATGGAGGATTAGCTAAAAATATCGAAACATTAAAAAAAGCCGATGACCGTAAAGTGGAACTTGTGTGGCGGAATATATTCTTCTTTATTTATTTATATTTAGCCTCATTTTATGGAATTTACCTAATATTTACCTCGGGAAAATGGCAAACCAATCTCACAAGTAAGTTAATTAGATATAAATTTAACAAAGCCGGAACAAATTTACTCAGCTTAAAAATTTTGGACAAAAAATAGAAACTATTTCTTGTTCGTATAATTCGATTACATAAAAATTTTAATTTAATTAATAAATGTAATCTGGAAAATGTGTCCGAACAAAGCATGAAACTTACTTTTCTGGATTTTGGTCATCGAATAAATCCACTACAATTCGAATTGAAATTAGGACTGATTGGGCTTACTAGCTTACAATTAAGATACTTGATACGGTGGCACCGTTGCTAACCATTGGTTTTTCTTAAATGGATTAACAGGAAAAATCTGGCAACAACTCTAAGAGTTGTAAGCTACTATCTTGTTAAGCCCAATCGAACAGGCCTATTGTAAAAGATTTACGGTCAAAATCTCCAAAAGGTTGTAAACGAAGTGGCTTTTCACATTTCCCAAACAAACTTTTTATCCGATTTAACGATTAACGTTATCATTTTTTTTTTGAATTTATTGTTTAGTGGTCCTCTTGACATATATAACCGGTTTTGGTATTACGGCTGCTGCTCATCGTCTGTGGTGTCATCGTGCGTACAAAGCCACTTTGCCATTGAAATTAATCCTGATCGTATTTAACACCATTGCATTCCAAAATTCCGTCTATATATGGGCCCGCGACCATCGCGTCCACCACAAGTTTTCCGAGACCGATGCCGATCCACACAATGCCACACGTGGTTTCTTTTTCTCGCACATCGGTTGGCTGATGTGCAAGAAACATCCAGAAGTCACAGCCAAAGGCAAATTGGTAGATATGTCCGATTTGAAAGCCGATCCCATCGTCATGTTCCAACACAAGTAAGTACACCCAAATCAACATACATACATATATATTTCAGTGATAGCCTTTTAATAAATCCAAATGCCATGAAATTGTATAAATCCAGCGAAACGGACAATAAATCCCATACTAGTTTGTTTCGTAGATTTTTTTAAATCGAACATAAAAATATCATAATCAGATAATAATAATTAGCCAAAAGTATACATACATTGAGAGTCCAGCACTTATTCTCAGTCATACCAAGAAATTGAATCTTTCATTTTCGACGCAGCGTTTTGTTCAACTTACGATTTGTTGTAAGTCTTCTATTATGGTTACCCGATCAGCTGTTCAAGAAGAGCGTATCGCATGAATCATCTCCCACTTATCAAACAAAAAATAATGCAATATTAAAAATTATTATATTAAAGACATTTAACACGCGATTTTAATTTTTGCTTATAGAATTGTCACACTGTATGCGTAATCTAGCTGAAATGTCGTAAGGTCGATTTTCAAATGTCAAATTTGTATGTGATCTGACATTTGTAAATCGACCTCATGTCATTTCAGCTAGATTTCGAATGCAGTGTGACAATAGGCCTGTTCGATTGGGCTTACTAGCTTACAATTCATGTTAAGAGAGTAAATTCCATACATAAATTAAGCTAGTAAGCCCAATCAATAACAGGCTTAATGCTATTCTTTCATTCACATTTCCTTTTCTGGCCTCGTTCAAAATCGTAAAATTTTTTGTGCGTTATGTAAAGGCTGCTTAAATAAGCGTTACGATAATACCGTACGACAATTTAAAAAAAAGTTACACTTGAGCCGGATACGTTTGGAACTATACGCAAAATAGAGATATTTTTTCATTTCCTCATCCCTGTCCACCTTAAAAGTACTACAAAGTTACAAAGGATAACATTTGTCGAAGACATTTTTTTAATACTTATTCTTATTTTTTAGGTAATGTGCTATTTTTTCTAAATTAATTTTTGATTTCATTTCAGATACTATTTGATTTTGATGCCAATCGCTTGCTTCATTCTACCCGCAGTTTTACCAATGTATTTCTGGAACGAATCATTTTCGAATGCCTGGCATTTGTGCGTCATAGTGCGTTGGTGTTTCCTTCTCAATTCTGCTTGGTTGATCAACAGTGCAGGTCATAAATATGGTACCAAACCCTATGATAAGTAAGTATTTCCTGGTATTTTTCAACACTACAGCACAATTTATAATCATTTTCTTATTTCCTTTGAATAGGAGCTATAACCCGGCTGAAAATAAATTCATTGCTTTTTTGACTTTGGGCGAAGGTTGGCATAACTATCATCATGTCTTCCCTTGGGATTACAAAACATCAGAATATGGTACTTACTCGATGAACTTTAGCACGGCCTTTATTGATCTGTTTGCTAAAATTGGCTGGGCGTACGATCTGAAGACCGTTTCAGAAGATATCATTAAGAAACGTGTACAACGTACCGGCGATGGTACACATGGAGTCTGGGGTTGGGGCGACAAGGACCAAGGCAAGGACGAAATTAACAGTGCAGTAATTCTCAACAGAAAAACTAAATAAGTATATAAGTATAGTGAAATCTCCATCAGGCAAAATTTGAGTGCTCCCATTAAACAAAAAAGCTGATGAAACTTGTTCGGTCATGACCGCACGACCTACGTATAGAAACCAGCATTTTAGCAGACCCATTATTTGTGGTCAGTATTTATCCCATTTACTTTAAGATTAAAACATTGTTCGCATAATTGAGGATTTCGACAGTTTATGGATTGTCATCGGGAATTTCAAACTCATTCATGTGTGCACTGTTTAATAGCAGCATTTACTTAGAATTACCTAGAATATAAAGCATCCGAAATATATGTTGTTTTATCATACACAATTTTTGTTACATTTGTATGTTATATTTCAAAAACAATAAACTGGATATTATATAAATAACATAATACGACTAATCAATTTTTTAGCAGTAGTAAGCCCAATCAACATAAGGCCTATGTTGAATTGACGGAAAATCAATTTAGAAAGCAGATGACGATGATTAGAAATGTTCGTACAGGAGAATTTTGTAATAAAAAATTGGACATTTAACTTAAATCAAAGGGGAACGTCGTCAATCCACTGCTTTTACACCCCTGAATAGAAAATGGCCGCAGAAAGAAAAAACTGAAGTTTGATGGAGATGTCCAGGAGTATGTTGAAGAAGTTCAAGGAAATATTACATCGGAACAGACAATCGAAAGAAGCAATTCTTTTAGATCCAATAAAAGTGTTCCTCCAAAACGTTATGGCTTCAAAGTGTATTACCCTGAATATCCTGTAAGATACAAAGAAGATATATCAAAACAGGATGGTAAGGAATGGTTGATAGCTATGAGGGCTGGCATTAATTTCATGAATGACAAGAAAATGTGGAAGCTTCAGGATATGGCTAAATATCAATAGTTGATTGGTTGTAAATGATCTTAAAATCAAGAAAAATGTAGATGGCCAAACAGGTACAAAGTAAAATTGTTCACAAAATAGAAATATGGAGAATATGTGTTTGTACCGGTGGTAAAAAACAGCGTTTTGAATCTTATTGAGAATGACAAGTTTCAAGAATATGCAATTACGACATATGGTGAGTTAGATACCGATATTTACGTACGGCAACCTGAAGGATTTATAGAAACCGGTGAATATAATTTAGTATCTAAGGATCGGCTACGTATGGAGTTGTAGGTGGAAATCTAATACTACCCGCGGACCAAAACAAGCACTAACAGAACTCGAAAGAACGTCTGTCCCATAAAGAGCGGTTCCCTGGTAGGCGTCTGTTCCTCAGGTTAGAGGCGGCCTTATGTTTGAAAGCCTTACTGGAACTATTAAGTGGCAGCCCCAGTACCAGAATAGGATATAATAGACCAATCATAATTTATCTAAAAATCATCTGATTAACGAAATGGAAACACACACAATAAGTACACTCAAAGGAATTTGTTAGTAAAAGAAAGCAGAAAGTCTGCTGTAAGAACAGATTTTCTGCTGAAAAAGAGATACCAGATTTGTATCTGCTGAAGTAGCAAACATCTGTTTGCTGTTAGCAATAAAGAAAAAAACTTTCTTGAAACTTTAAACATATGTACAGAACAATATAGCCAGATAACAATCTTTTTAACAACACTTTTTAGAATAAATTTTATTATATGGAATTTATTACCACTGAAAGATATTGTGATTGTCTTTTTAATGATATAAAATGAAATTCGAGTTAAATTTGTTTTCGCCCTCAAGGGCCTGAAGGCTTTTAAATAATAAACGCTTATTTTTTATCTATTTTTATAATTTAATTAACAGCAGCCATTTTTAGCAGGCTGCAAAAACTTCAGCAATATGAATGCCGATGCAAGATTGCAAAAAACTGCTGTTATGGCAGAAAAACTGCTGTAATAGCAAAAATGATGACGAACCTTTACAAACGTAAACGGATATGCATCGCCCAATGGAACATTAGGACGCTAAAAGGCAGTACGAGTCTGATTTAGCTGATTGTGAAATGGCAAAGTATAACATACATTTATTTGACGTGAGTGAAATGCGATGGAAAAGAAGCGATCTATTTGACGGTAATGGCAATCATGTTGTCTATATTGGTCCAGAGAGTAGGAGTTGGAGTAATTATGTCCAAACAGACTTCCAAATCGCGTATAGCGAAAGGAACACTAGGACCAACTCGAAAGTCCAACAAAAAATAGTGGATCACGGAAAAAACATGGAAGCTGAATGAGCAGAGGAATGCTCTAAAAGCTCAATTAAGCAACAATAGCTCGCCCTCGTAGGTAAAAATGTAAAACGACCAACAAAGGATACAAAATATAATTCTACTCAAATCCTTAGAGGATCAAACAGAAAGTTGGAGCGAATCCTTTGAAAATCTAAGCAAACTGTCCAAATCCCGAGGAACTAAGAGACTGCATTGCAACAGAGTCACACATTAAAAGGTGGATGAGTGGGAATCCTCTATGGGACATTTTTTATGGCTTCATACAAAAAACCTCTAGCGGGAATTTCAAACACTTATTTGGGATTGCATTTTTCGGAATTTACATTTTATAATTTATTTATATTTTATATTTTATTCATTTAATCTATGACCTCTCACTCTTAGTCCCTCCTTGTCCTTCCCTGTCCATCATTGTCCCATCCTGTCCCTCCTTGTCCCATCCTGTCCCACCTAGTCCCTACGTGTCACTCCTTTTCCCTCCTTGTCCATCCTTGTCCCTCCTTGACCCTCCCTGACCCTCGTTGACACTCTTTGCCCCTCATTATCCCTCCTTGTCACTCCTTTTCCCTTATTTTCCCTCCTTGTCACTCATTATCTCTCCTTGACCCTCCTTGACGCTCCATGACACTCCTTGTCCCACATTGTCCCTCCTTGTCGCTCCTTTTCCGTCCTTTTCCCTTATTGTCCCTCCTTGTCACTCCATTTCCCACCTATTCCCACCTTTTCCCTCCTTGTCCATCCTTGTCCCTTCTTTTTCCTCCTTGATCTGCTGAATGAGTTTTCAGCGTTCAAAATTGTATATGTTTCCATTAATTTTATTTAAATTTTTATGTCTCAGTTAAAATGTGTTATCTAAATCATATCAAATTCTATAGCCTGAATCAAATGTTCCTTTATGACACCCCATATAATCGCAAACACATATGTATGAAGCTGAATATATTTGAGGTTTGTGATTACCAACAATTAGAATGTTTAAAAAAGTTATTGAAAACTGTTTTAGTTTGTAACGGTCTGTCGGTCAGGCCGGTAGTTGTTCTATTGTGCTTCTAAAAAGGATTCATTGTGGACCTCTATAAGTGGGATTTTTCTGTTCGTGGATTTATTCTACAACATAGAATTTGATTTTATTTCTGTGAATACTTTTCAAAGAGAAATGCAGCTTCATTTATTTTTTTAAAGTTTTGTTCATAAATTACTTTCAAGAAGTACAATAGTCCTGTTCGATTGGGGTTTCTAGCTTAATTTGTATGTGGAATTTAATGCTTTAAGAAGTTAGCTTAGTGTTGATGGCAGATTTTTCTTCTTGATTCGTCTCAAGTTTCTCAATTGTAAGCTAGTAAAAACACGTGTAAACTTCCCTCTTCGCAAGTCTACAATTGTATTACTCGTTTGGGTAGTCTGACCGCACCTTTACAAAGCATTCGGTATCGAGTAATCGGTTACCAAAATATTCCATATGTTTCCAACACTAATATGGAACCAATCTATTGTCAAAGCGAGTATCTAACACGTGCATCGTCGTAAACACACTACATTTTACGTTTTTAAATCAAATTAATATAAAAATAATGTCTGTACGAGAGAAACTGTTAATGAAGAAAATAAAAAAGCGTGAGAAAATGAAGAAGGAATTGGCCCAGAAAAAGGGCGGTGCAAAAATTCAACAGCAGCGTCTTAAAAAGGCTGAAGAAGGTAAGATATATTGCTGGTGTGGACATAGAATAAATGTAAGTAACTTGTTTTTTAATTTCAGATGAACTGGACAACGATTTCCAAGATGTCCCGCGCAAGATTCCCAAGAAGGAACAGCAACAAAAGAAAAAACAACAAATACAAGTAGTGAACTCAGATTCTGACAGTGAGGAGGATGATGATGACGACGAGGAAGTGGAAGAAGAGGAAAATGAAGAAGACGAGAGTGGTAAGTCAAATGTAGATTTCGATGTCGGCGTAGCAATCTCATAGTGATGCTTCAAAGGCGAATTCGACGTCCATGCCAAGACAAGTTAAGATCTTTGGCCAAAACAAATGAGATTACATTACAAACAAACTGAATGGAGAAATCCGAAGCTATATATATCCACTTTTCGATCTTGCCAATTATATTAAAATTTTGCATCGTTTCTTACAACAGATTCCGATGGTAGTGAAGCACCGGACAGCGAGGACGACGATGAAGTTCCAGCCAAGAAAATAAAAACTGATTCCAAACAGAACCAAAATAAAAAGGCAAAAAATTTGGAACCTGAAGGTTTCGACGAACTCGACCCCGCTGTGGCCGCTGAAGCATTGTCCAGGCGTGACATTTCCGATCGTTCATTTGCCTCTCTCAAGGGCATAGTTTCCGATGCCACTCTTAAAGCCGTCGAACAAATGGGTTTCACCGACATGACTGAGATTCAAGCAAAATCATTACCCCCATTGTTGCAAGGTCGTGATTTGGTGGGTGCTGCTCAAACGGGTTCGGGGAAAACGTTGGCCTTTCTCATTCCTGCTGTTGAATTAATTTACAAGCTACGTTTCATGCCTCGCAATGGTACCGGTATTATAATTATCTCACCAACGCGAGAACTTTCCATGCAGACATTTGGTGTTCTGAAAGAGTTAATGGCTCATCATAATCATACCTATGGCTTAGTAATGGGAGGATCCAATCGTCAAGTTGAAAGTGAAAAGCTCAGCAGAGGTGTAAATATTCTAGTCGCTACTCCGGGCCGTTTGTTGGATCACTTGCAGAATTCTGCAGACTTTTTGTACAAAAATCTGCAATGTTTGGTGATAGATGAGGTGGATCGTATTTTGGAAATTGGATTTGAGGAGGAACTTAAACAAATCGTAAACTTATTGCCAAGTAAGTTATCGGTCAATTACTTACAGCACACAACATTATTTAGATATACATACTAACATACTTACATTTTTAGAACGTCGTCAAACTATGTTATTCTCTGCCACACAGACGGAAAAGATTGACGCTCTTTCAAAGTTGGCTCTGAAAAAGGAGCCAATTTATGTGGGTGTAGATGACAACAAAGATACGGCCACCGTCAGTGGTTTGGAACAGGGCTATATTGTGTGCCCCTCGGAAAAGCGTCTCTTGGTGCTCTTCACATTCCTCAAGAAGAATCGCAAGAAGAAGGTTATGGTATTCTTTTCGTCATGCATGTCTGTGAAATATCATCATGAGCTATTCAATTACATTGATTTGCCCGTAACATCGATACATGTAAGTGTGAGACTAATACCAGGTGTACAGAGTTATATTCTAAACTTCTTTGGATTAAATATGTTTGTAGGGTAAACAAAAACAAACAAAACGTACCACAACCTTCTTCCAATTCTGTAATGCTGCTGAGGGAATTCTGCTATGTACGGATGTTGCGGCTCGTGGTTTGGACATTCCTCAAGTCGATTGGATTGTACAATTCGATCCACCAGATGATCCAAAAGTATGTTGACTTATCTCTACATGTTTTGACTTTATCTTACCTATATTCTTGTTTGATCGATTGTTTACAGGAATACATTCACCGTGTTGGCCGTACAGCTCGTGGTACGGGAAGTTCAGGTCATGCATTGTTATTGCTGCGCCCCGAAGAATTGGGTTTCCTGCGATACCTGAAGGCGGCTAAAGTTCCATTGAACGAGTTTGAATTTTCTTGGAACAAAATTGCCGATATTCAATTACAGGTAAGTCCTCTTAGATACATACATAGTTTATTTGTCAACTTCCAAAAATTTTAACTTGTTGAAAAAAATACTGAAAAAGGTGTTCTACAGACAAATGCGAAATTTAGAAACTCGATGCGATATGAAAATCGTGCGCTTCGCTTAGTTATGGGTCTGAGTTGGAAGAAACTCTTGATGAAGTCAACATAACCTATCTCAAATTGTCTCCATTTGAAGTATATTAATCGAAAGCATCTTTATTCGATCAATATTAATCAATTGTAAAAGGTCAAGTCAATTGCTGACTAATAAAGATTAAATTCGGTTTCGAAAGATTTCACGGCGTTCAAACCAATTTGGTTTAGAATTCAAATCTGGCTCGTAATACCTCAGGATTATAGTAGCACTCATCAACTTTCGTACGGCACATACCCTCGAGTAGAAGGTATTTTACCTATCAGTAGAAACATCTACTGTGAAATTGGGATACATCGGTTAATGTCCATGTTTTCATAGAGCCCCCATACAAATGCCCTTCTCTAATTTTTACTTTTTTCTCTGTAGAAAACACTCATATTTTAAAATGTCTATAGACATCGAAGTTCATACGCCATACGAGTTTTAATATTCCTAAAATTTAGTTTATTTTAACTCCTTTTTTCAGAGATTAGGATTGGTAATAACAAACTTGTAATGGGTCTGAATGTGGAGGGTATAATATAGTTGGCCTCGCTGGAATTTGCTTTTTCCTACTTGTTTTATTACGATATGTTAAAAATATTGATTTTATCTAATTACTATTCCATTTACCCCCATTTTCACCATCTCTGGTTAGAGATAACCAACAGTTTTAGAAGACAAACTCCACACAAACTGACAGCTACTACTGTTGGTAAGCTCTAACTGTAGGTTACCAAGACTTAATGAAAATGAGGATTAAAATCTAAAATCTGCTCTCATTTCTTCATATGCATATGTCACAGAAAGTCGAATGTGAAAACGATTTTAGCTTAGTAAATTATAAACTTATTTTTTAGTTTTAATTCTCTTTCAATGACGAAATTTAAATTAGCAATTTAAACGTAAAAAGTAAACTCGGTGTCATATTTGCAAAAAGTAATCATATCCTCAGGCTCATATCTTGCAAACCGTTTGGAATTTTGATTTACTCTATGAGGCAAAAGTGTCATAAAGAACAAAAATTGTGAAAATGTAAAATAAAAAAACAAGTAAGGAAAAGCTAAAGTCGGGCTGGGCCGACTATATGATACACTCCACTTTCTATCCGAATACAATTCAATTCGGTAAAAATAGAAGACTGGAAGGATTTTTGTGTGCTTCCTAATCATAGGCTAATATGACCTGAACCAATTTGTCAAATCGAGAAGAATATTTGTATCGGGAATATATACAAACGTGGAATGATGCGACCCACTTACACAATTGGTTCTTCCACTTCAAGTATAACTTTGAAGAAATTCGGACAAAATACGTGGTTTCTGGGGCGGAAAAAGTCAAATTGGTAGCGAATATGTATGGGAGTTATATATAAATCTGAACCGATCTGAGATAGTTTGCCATTTTAAGATCTGTTAAATTATGTGATTTCTAGATCAGGAAAAGTCAAATCTAAACCGATCTGACCTATTTTTACCACAGGTGTTCCTAGTTTAAATATAAGATGTTTTGACAAATTCGACCACAATCTGATAAAATATATGGTTTCTAAAACGGAAAAAGTGAAATTGGGAGCAAAATTTTTATGGGAGCTATATCTAAATCTGAACCGATCTGACTAACTTTCAGCGCAGATGCTTCCTGTTCAATTATAAGGCACTGTGCCAAAATTGAAGAATATTGGTTAAAATATGTGATCTCTAGAGAGCAAACAGTTAAATGGAGGACGAAATTTGTATGGGAGCTATATCTAAATCTGAACCGATTTGGCCCAAGTTCACCATAGATATTTCCAGTTTAATTATAATGTGGTTATGTGGTTTCTATAGCGGAAAATGTTAAATCGGGAGCGACATCTAGTGTTTTTGGTAGCGTATACGTGCTGTTGATTAAGGATAATATCACTCATACGCACTATAGTCGGACTGACCATTAACAGAAACAGTTCTGCAAGAAATATATCAACCTGCGGTTTTAAACGCAAACCTTCCCAGGAGACCAACAATTTTTTGGGCTATAAGTAAAAGCAATTACTGTCGCACGAAAACGTACGACGTGGCACTCAATGTGTTGAGAATCATTGCTAGAAAGTTGTTTATTGAGATCTTAAGTACATTTTTGTATTTTTGTTTAGTGAATTTTGAACGGTTTGATTGCTACCTATGGACCTGAACAGGTAAAAAGGTTAAAGGTTTTTTTTGCGATTTTGTCCTTGAAGATGCATTTTTTATATGTTCACAATTTTTCTTCTTTATGATAAGAGCTACAAATTTGTCTCAGATCTAAATGAAAATTCCAAACGGCCACTTTTGCAATAATGACACCGAGATCCCAAATCTTTGGGGCCCATAAAAAAGGTGTATGACTTTAGGCAAAACTGAGAGACACGGGTCTATTTTGGTCTTTTAACACGTAGTGGTGTCCGTATATGGTTATATTTTTTGTGTTGCACTGTGATATCAAACGGAATGATAACTAATGCGAATTGGTTGGCAATACCAGAATATTGTGGATCGGCTTTTTCTTAACACATTACAAAACAAATAAGGAAATGATACAGTCGGGCTACTATATGATACCATCCACTTTGAATTCGGGGAAAAAGTAATATCGGGAACGTTTTTTGTATGGGTACTATATATTTGGTCTATAGAGTGGAAGTAGGCAAATTGAGAGCGAAATTAGTATGGGAGCTATATCTAAATCTGAACCGATCTTAGCCACTTTCAACATAGATGTTTCTAGTTGAAATATAAGGCGCTGTGGCAAATTTTAACAAAATCGGTTCTTCCATGGCCCGCAAAACTTACTTGTGCCAATTTTTGTTTCGATAGGACAACAATTGCTATATGTACTTTGATTGCAAGAGTAGATGGAAGGACAGCAGACAGACGGGAATTGCAGAATCCTAAAGTGATTATAAGCTGATCTGTACAAAGAAATGCACAAAGACATAATACCCTAGTGGAGGGTATACAAATTATCAGGAACTTCTAATATTCTCATCAGCAATTGGAAAACGACTTATAAAAGTCAATTTTAATGGGTGAAAGTCGAGAAAGGTGCTCTTAAGGAAATCTGTATATTTGAAAAATATGCTTCAGAAGTTTCCTGGACAAACCAGGGAGTATATGGAGGAATATTTCATGGACAGCCAATGGTAATGTGAAAGGTTAATCATAACTCTCTTCAAAATAGCATTGAAAACAGCATTGTAACGCCAAGCACTCCATACAGAATCGCCACTGATGATTCGTCCTCCCACAGGATGATGAAATGACCAAACATTTCCTTCGTAAGAAGCAATAAATTTATCGAAATAGCTGGAATTGGAATGTGTTCATTTCATTATTTTTTTGAGGCTCTTCCGGATATTTTAAATATCCATAAAATATTAATATTGTTTTAGAGTTTAGAACTCGATCTCAAAAATTTCGACACAGTGCCGGACCCGAAGTACTCCCATTTCTATAAAATTTGGCACGTTTGTTTTCCTCGTTGCTGGTAATTTTTTGACGTCAATTTGGCAATATTCAATGTAGTTTGTTCATTATGATTCGTCAAAGTTGACAATTTACAGTGTTTTTAAATTAGAAATACTACTTTAAGTAGGATTATTGTCCGCATGCATCTTAGGCCTCATCGGAAAGCTCTTGTCTATGTCCTGGTGAAATAAGGATGTTCAAAATGTAAAAAATATCTTTTACTCTTGAATATTCCAAACTTTGTCAGAAAGTTCGACAAAACCTTTCAAAATTTCAGTATACGGGTCTTAATGGGTTAGGAAATTCAAAAATCATAATAAGCGATACGTACTTTTCCAGTGAGTCCTTCCAAACACAAATCGGAACAGTGGAAGTAGAGCAGATTTTATAAAATACACGAATTAAAAATAGTACTAAAGTCTTAATACAAATAAAACTGTTGATGAAATACCAGTCCAGCAAAAAGAGAGCATCTGAAGAAGTGATAAAGATGTTCATCTTGTGATTCGATGTAGTGACAATTTGGATCTTCACCAATGTAGTAACAAAAAATATCTACATTTTAACTACATAGTTTGCATTTCTGTTCTAAAAAATTCGCCGCTACCTGGGGTAGAACAGCGGACCTTCTTCTGTAATGAGTGGTGAATAACTAAAGCGAACCATTTTGTTCGGTAGAACAGACAATAGGAAACTTAAAAAAATATTTATAAAATATGAACTAATTAATACCCAGCAAAAATTTGGAAGTGGTTAAAAATGAATGACATTATTATTACTCCTCATGCATTTAAGCAAATTCATTCTAAATAGTTTCTCAAATACAAATATATTTGTCATCTAATGAAGTCTTTTAAAAGCACTTCCAAAAAAATAGTTTAACACTTATTCCCAGCACTGAAATGCAAGAATTTCCCAATGAACAGTACTTTCATTGCTCCTCAATAATACATACAAGATAATTCATTCTAAATAGCTTCTGAAATGCGAATAAATAAATTATAATTAGAATTTTCTCTTTCAATTGAATTAATACGGGTCTTATGGGTAGGATAGAAATATTAATTTTTTTTCAATTTCAAATATTCTGTTATTGGATAATGTGGGAGTGT
This sequence comes from Polietes domitor, assembly GCA_947397865.1. NCBI lineage: Eukaryota > Metazoa > Arthropoda > Insecta > Diptera > Muscidae > Polietes > Polietes domitor. Next base: position 258,513,865 of record OX377618.1, read on the forward strand.
CCTAAAAATTCTGTAATGATTGTTATAACTTGAAAACATTTTTAGAATATAAAATGTTGGTGATATTTTTTCAACCTTTTTAACAAAAGGTTTTAGAATTTTAAATCTTGTTCATTTTTTAAGTTTGGACAAAACACTGAGAAGGACATACTGAAAAGTATATTAAATCGGAGAGAGAACTTAAGAATTGCGAAGAATTCGACAAGAGAAAAAAACTGCTGCAGATAAGTATGTTCCAGAGAGACTTCTTTCAAAGAAAATACAGCATGTATTCAATAAAGTATATAACTTAAAACTAAAAAAAATTTAAAAATATTTGTGTTATTTTTAAAAAGTTAAAAAAATGAACTATTGCCTAATACGCTTGTGCAAGTGGAGTTTTATTAAAATTAAACCGAAGTAATGCAAAATCTGTTTTAAAGAAGATTCAGTTTTCTTTCACTACATGTTTCATAAAAACTCTCACAATGTATCCAAAAGTGAATAACTTTCACCTATGAAAAAATGTCATGTAAGCATTAATAATGCTGTGCTTTCATTCGAACGAAGTGACTGGGATCTGTAAATGACAACCCTAAGTTAAAATCATGTATGAGTAGCCCAAATAAGAATTACTTCCCTATCATCTTCTCACCAGTTGAACCCATGTTTAACCACATCTCCGTCATGTTATTTTTGCTGATATTATGTAGTATTAATAATTAAAATGAAATATTTGAAAAATGTTGCAAAAATGTTTATATTGTTAAAATTATACAAAGTTTAACATTGTTTATTTATAAAAGTCATAAAAAACAAAAAAGTTTTTTCCCGAGCCACGATTCAAACCCGAGACCTTTTGGGTGCAAAGCGAACACCCTACCTTTGTGACCTCATACTAAAAATCCGTTTCCATGCACTTGTGAAGTTGCTGGTTGTAAAATGTTACGGGATATCGATTTTTTGCAAAGTTTAAAAAACTTCCTCAATAGCGGGATTGGATTTTGAGATCTGCTTCCTACGGAAGTACTTCTATTTTTTTTGCTTGGAGTTAATAATAATTCAGCGGTTGTTTATGAAACATAAAAGTGTATGTGTTCTTGGGAAGGAAATTTTCTCACTCTACTTAACTCCTGAAGCGGATTAAGTAAATAATTCGCAAATGTTTTCGTAGACCAAAATTAAAAAAATAAAATTATAGCACGTACTATGTATGATTATATTTTAAATAAAGTTTGAAACGAGACAAATAATTTATAAATATTTTTTCCTTTCTTTTATCTTTCACCTACAATTTAGCTGGAGAAACTGATTTCGAAGAACTACTTCCTTAATCAGTCGGCAAAGGAGGCATTTAAATCGTATGTCAGAGCGTACGATTCACATCAATTGAAAACCATTTTCGATGTCAGCACCCTGGATTTACAAACGGTGGCCAAGAGTTTCGGCTTCCTTGTACCTCCAGTGGTCGATTTGAAGGTGGGAGCCGCCAAACGTCAACGGCCCACCGCCCGTGTCGGAGGCGGTGGTTTCGGTTACTATAAGAACCTTAACAACGATGACAGAAAACAACGTACATTTAAGCAAATTAATCGTGAACAATTGCAAAAGAGAGGTAAAAGTTTTACGAGGTAATCAAAATGATAATTTAAGAATTCTCTAGTTTTATTATTACACGTATGTGCGCGTATGTATGTGTGTGCACGACACACAGGCGCGCGCGTGCATACGTCGTTGTCGTCTTCTCTGTAAAGATTTATTTTTGTAGCAAAAATACAAAACAAATAAAGTTTTTATTACTGTACACACACACACTGAGATCGATCCATTCAAGTATTTTTGTTATTTTCTGTTTAATGGGGTGAACAATTAACGAAACGAAGAAACCTGGGGGTGGATAATAATTAATTGAACTGATCGCATTGAACGGATATCTCGAAGAGGTATTAGTCATCGCCGAAAATCTTCGAATTTCTTTTCGGTCAAAACAACAATTTTTTACTGTGTCGTTCTCAATTAAATGTCATCAATTTTAAAAGAACCTTAAATGGTCAAAATACCTACGTATGTATATATACACATGTACGTGTGTGGACATCCGTCTGTTCGTCGTTCATGCATCCATCCATACATTTGTTCGACGACTTGATCACCCACCACCAACCACTCTCTAACATAACCAACCAAACGTTTCCAAAGTCTCATAAGGTGACCATATATAGCGCTGAACAAAAGCAACAAATATAAATACTCGCTTGATTGCAAATTGAATTTGAACACAGCAACAATTTAGTTCGATTGGAGGAGACCGACCGACACGACCCACTGTTGACTGTTGGTCGTCCAACAATCATAACAAAGCAATAAATTGAACAAATTGATGATGATGATGACGAACATCAGCACGCCTGCGCAAAGTTATAACCCGAAACCCCCGAAAACTTTTGTTTTCTTTTTCTCTTTTTGTACGAGTGTCCATAGTAAGTAGGTACATGTGTAAGCAAAGAGGTTTTGTTTTCGATTTGACATTTTACGCATGACGGACGACTTGAATGAAGTGCGTGATCCGTGAAACGCACCCACTCACACAGGCGCACTCACTCCGCGCTCATGGAGATGTTACCATTTGAAACAACGACATCAAGAAACTTAATGACCCAATAAAACATATGGAAAATCAATAAAAACACCCACCACACCTCGCCGCAACTTTGCTACTCTATTGAAAGTTGTATGGTTGAGTGATTGGTTAACAGGGTTGGCATAGACAAATGCAAACCAATTTGACTTCCTCCCATTTACCACAACATCCAATACATGCATACGTATGTATGTTGTATGTATGCATGTTTTGTTTAAAAATCAAACAATAAACACACAATCCATGATCACTCTGTCCAAAAAACGAATTACTTTCCTATTGTACTCTATTGATTCTATATTAATTAAAGTGCCAATAACAATTCACCCAGTTTTTGTGTATGAGAAATTCTTTTCATACAAGTATCGATTATCATATGACTATTTTATTTTAAACTAGGATAACGATTGGAAAAAATTGGTACTGGGGCCTAATCACGACATTCGTTATAGCGAATGTTTCGATAAAAATAAATTCTTAATTCCGAATCCCGAATCCCGAGCCCCCTGTTCTGGCTTTAGAAAATTTTCATTTAATAATTTTTTCGGATTCTACACCATTTTCGAATTAATATTTGGAAAATTTCAATTGAAATTGAGATTTTCTATTTCAATTTGAGAAATTTTCCATTGAATTGTAAAAATTCCGATTTCCCATTTAAATTTGAGAAAATTTTAATTAAAATTGGGAATTTCCATTTATAATTGAAAAAATTCCAATTGAAATTGAAACATAAACAACGTCACAACACATATACAGGGAGGGTCATTACATTTTTTAGATTAGAATCGGCTATAAAAAAGTACTGATTATTTTTTCAAATTTCTGGTTTTATTGGAAAGGTTGAAGTTTGCCATTTACTTATGGAACATAATATTATTCTTATGACCTCATTCGATCAACCCAAATTTTTAATACATTTTCGACTGTTCCGGCTCGAATCTGTTCAATGGCAACTTCGATTTCATGTTTCAACACTTCAATTGTCTCTGCGTAATATTTATCCTTAATGGCTCCCCACAGAAAATAATCCAAAGTGCTCAAATCACAGCTCCGAGGAGGATCATCGGTCATGAGGCTTTACTTGTTGGACAAATTGAACTTTGTAAGCCTTCATGCCGTGCCGTGCGAGAAATGTTCAATTCCTGAGAACGATGGCGAGTTGATATTGATGGATATTCTTGGTCATTCTCAGCCACAGCTGCAACGTTTTCGATTGAACGCACTGGACGAGAACGTACACCGGTTGGTTTGTCCAATAACGATCCATTTTCATGATCTCGCTTCACAAATTAACGAACAAACTGAAGTTTGCATTGAAGACTTACTTCCAAAGCAAGTTTTTAACCCATTAGAGCTCAGCCAAAACACTGGGTCGAAATGGGTTAATATTTCCCAATTTTGTTCTCAATAATATATAGCGTCCCATTTTGGAAATGTTAAACATAAACTTGAAAATAAATATTAAATTTATTCTATCTTTCAAAGTCGAAGTAATCAGTAGTTAAAATTTAAAATATTAAATGACCCACCCTGTATTTATGATAAAGCAGAAATATTCTCAATTTGAAATGTAAAATCTCATTCTAATTTTCATTTGGATTTTTCTCATTTTGAAATGAAAATTCTTAATTTCAATTGGAATTTTTTCAATTTGAAATGGAATTGTCTCAATTTAAAATGGAAATTCTCAGTATCGATTAGAATTTTCTCAATAATAAATGGAGGTGAAATTTTTTTCAATTTCAATTGTAAATTGTGTATTTGCTAAATTTTGAATTTGTCGTTAACATTTTTTAGCTGGTTTTCTTTTCTAATAGCACAGGAGCGCCCTTTCTAGATAAATGGCTTAGAAGTCGGCGACCGAATTACTGCATTCGTGATTGAGTGAAATTGCTCGTGGTTTTTTAGATAATAGTTGTTTTCGCTAACGAGTATGCTGGAAATGTTACTCATGAGATAAACCATGAACGAAAAAAATTTCTGTAATGCAAGTTTTTGTAATTTTGACAATGTTTTAATGTTTTTTCTTTAAGAGCAATATTAATAGAATAAATAAAAAACAGTGGTCGACAAAATTTAATATACGACCCCCATTTCGGTTCCTCGAACGAGTTCAGAAGCATTTTATTTGAAATCTCTATTTAATAATAAGCACCAACAAATACGTATGTATATCAACAAAATATTCTGTAAATTTTTCTGTAATGTCGGGTTTTTCGATTTCCGTGATTTCAAAAAACCGGGTTGTCCGGCTTTCTTTTTATAAAAAAACCGGTCGGGCCGGGTTTTTCTTCAAATGGAAAAAAATGGGAAATTATTCATTATAAGGCAATTGCACACTCTTTCTTCGGAATTGGTCAATTCTGATGTCATAATCAGATTCGAAAATGACTCCAAACATTCCTGTAGGATCATTTGGCAATTTTTTAATAATATATCAACTCATCATTACTTTTCGAACTATATCTATTACTCCCAAAACATCTGTTTAGAACAGGTGTGGACACTGTAAAAACTACAAATTATGCCTTGCTGAAATAGGAAATCATAGGAAAAATAGCTATAATTTCTGGACCAATTACCCCATTCTGCGATACAGATATCTTGTAGGGAATAAAATAAGATAAAATATATAAAAAAGAAAATAAATCATAAGTTTAACATGAAGTTCAAAGATTATGCGTATTTTTGATTCTTTGAAATACAAAGACCTTTTTCTTATAATCGTAAGGTTCATCAGCCTCATGTTACCTACAAGGACGAGTATTGCTGCGGTCACCCAGAAATTAATTCTGGTTTATCTAATGATGATCTGCAAAATATTTCGTCCTTAGGTCAAACCGTCTGAGAGCTAATCGCTCCTGAAAACACCTCTTAAAATAATCACATATATTCTAATGTCTATGGCTGGTCGACCGACATTCACAGCGGCAAATGGTCAACGGCGTCGATTTTTCTTCTGCCCATAAGAAATGCATGTGAAACCTAGGACGAACATCGACGGTCGGTCTCAGATGAAAAGCCCAGTTTTCGGTGTACACATTCGGCTGACTGCATAGACAAGCAAAATATAAAAATACTAATTTGTATTTTTTTAATTTGTTTGAATCATGAAATAGGTTATTTTGCACTGTGTACGTGAGAGATAATTGATTTTCAAAATGTTTACTTTTGAAATTAAAATAGGATGGAAATACAACCAACTGTAGTGTTTAAGCTTTTTTGAAGATTGCTGTCTTATATAGGGTCCGCCATCTGACGTTTTTTTTTCAATTATTCAACCGTTGGGTGCCCTCAGCAGCCATTTGAATGAAATTATTTTCCATTATTAACCGGAAGGATTGTACTTTCAAATAAAAAAAGAAATTTGAGAAAATATTCAGTAGTTTTTTATAGCATTTTCAAAAAAAAAAGTTATTTGGCGGACCCTATATTTACTTTTTGAATTGAATTTCGATATATATATATATATATATATAAATGGGCATCTCCCAGTTAAACTACTCCAAAGACAAGAAAGAAGCTTAAAAAGTCGATCAGCCTTTTTAGTGTTATATAGTACATTTTAAAAATATATCGTCAGAATTTAGTGCAAAATTATAAACAATTTTACATCGAAACGGACGCTACAAAAAAAAGAATTTCTTTTGAAGGTCTTATAGAAATATAAAAAGTTCAGCGATTTTTTGAGAACTTTGGTTTTCCATATATACATGTAAATGAAGGTCATGATAGGATATATTTCGTTCGTAGATTTATGAAATATGAGAATTATTAAGAAATACGGACGCGACAAAACGGACGGGACAAAAATTTCCACTTTTAACAAAAATAAAAGGGAACAAGTTAACTTGAAGTTTCATAATAAAAAACAAGTAAGGAAAGGCTAAAATCGGGCGGGGCCGACTATATGATACACTCCACTTTCTATCCGAATACAATTCAATTCGGTAAAAAAGTGAAAACAGGAAGAATTTTTGTATGTTTCCTAATCATAGGCTAATATGGTCTGGTCCGATTTGCCACATCGATACGAATATTTGTATCGGGACTATATCCAAACATGGAATAAAGTGACTAACTTTCACAATAAGTTCTTCCAGTTCAAATATAACGTGTTATGCTCACTTTGAAGAAATTCGGTGAAAATTCGTGGTTTCTGGGGCGGATAAAGTCTATCCGGGAGCGAAATTTGTATGGGAGCTATATATAAATCTGAACCGATCTAACACATTTTTACCGCAGGTGTTTCTAGTCGAAATATAAGATGTTTTTCTAAATCTGAAGACAATCTGATACAATTTGTGGTTTCTAGAGCGGAAAAAATCTAATCGGGAGCGAAATTTGTATGGGAGCTATATGTAAATCTGAACCGATCTAACACATTTTTACCGCAGGTGTTTCTAGTCGAAATATAAGATGTTTTGCTAAATCTGAAGACAATCTGATACAATTTGTGGTTTCTAGAGCGGAAAAAATCTAATCGGGAGCGAAATTTGTATGGGAGCTACATATAAATCTGAACCGATCTAACACATTTTTACTGCAGGTATTTCTAGTTTAAATATAAGATGTTTTGCCAAATCTGAAGACAATCTGATACAATTTGTGGTTTCTAGAGCGGAAAAAGTTAAATCGGGAGCGAAATTTGTATGGGAGCTACATATAAATCTGAACCGATCTAACACATTTTTACTGCAGGTATTTCTAGTTTAAATATAAGATGTTTTGCCAATTTTGAAGAAAATCTGTCAGTTTGTGGTTTCTAGAGCGGAAAGAGTCAAATCGGAGGAGACATTTGTATGGGAGATATATATAAATCTGAACCGATCTAACACATTTTTACCGCAGGTGTTTCTAGTTTAAATATAAGATGTTTTGCCAATTTTGAAGAAAATCTGTTGTAATTGTGGTATCTAGAGTGAAAAGAGTCAAATCGGGAGTGAAATTCGTTTGGAGGCTAGATATAGCCCTGTATCTGAACCGATTTTCTTCAAATTAAATAGCGTTCGTCCTTATCTCCAAAAACTTCGTTGTGCAAAGTTTCATTTGGTTCTGTGTACAATTGCGACCTGTATCGTGATTACAAGAATAGATGGACAGACAGACGGACATTACTAAATCGATTCAAAAATTGATTCTAAGTCGATCGGTATAATTAACAATGGGTCTATCTCCCTTCCTTTTAGGTGTTACAAACAAATGCACAAAGACATAATACTCTCGTGGAGTGTATAATAAAGTTAAAATCTATTAGTGTGGCATGATTTCATTTTTTTGGTAGACCTTTTTTGGGAGATCCCCATATATTATAAACATATTGGTAGCCTTGCCATATCAATGTGGTTTGAAATAATAAAAAAATTATTTTTATTTATAAAATTATTTGTTTAATATTTATACACTCCACGAGAGTATTATGTCTTTGTGCATTTGTTTGTAACACCCAAAAGGAAACGAGATAGACCCATTGTTAATTATACCGATCGTCTTAGAATCACTTTCTGAGTCGATTTAGCAATGTCCGTCTGTCTGTCTGTCCGTCCGTCCGTCCGTCCGTCCATCTATTCTTGTAATCACGATACAGGTCGCAATTGTAGACAGAACCAAATGAAACTTTGCACAACGATGTTTTTCGGGATAAGGACGAACGCTATTTAATTTGAAGAAAATCGGTTCAGATTTAGATATAGCCCCCATACGAATTTCACTCCCGATTTGACTCTTTTCACTCTAGATACCACATATTACAACAGATTTTCTTTAAAATTGGCAACACGTCTTATATTGTAACTAGAAACACCTGTGGTAAAAATGTGTTAGATCGGTTCAGATTTATATATAGCTCCCATACAAATTTCGCTCCCGATTTGACTTTTTCCGCTCTAGAGACCACATAATGTATCAGATTGTCTTCAGATTTGGTAAAACATCTTATATTTCCACTAGAAACACCCATGGTGAATATCGGTCAGATCGGTTCAGATTTATATATAGCTCCCATACAAATTTCGCTCCCGATTTGACTTTTTCCGCTCTAGAAACCTCATATTGTATCAGATTGTCTTCAGATTTGGTAAAACATCTTATATTCCCACTAGAAACTCTCATGGTGAATATCGGACAGATCGGTTCAGATTTAGATATAGCCCCCATACAAATGTCGTTCCCGATTTGACATTTTCCTCTGTAGAAACCACATATTGTACCCGATTTTCTTTAAATTTGGGACAACATCTTATAATCCAACTAGAAACAATATGCATAAATTGGGTAAGATCGGTTCAGATTTAGATATAGCCCCCATACAAATGTCGCTCCCGATTTGACTTTTGCCGCTTTAAAAGCTCGATTTTCTTTAAATTTCGAACAACATCTTATATTCTAACTAAACAAAACTATGGTGAAAGTGGTTCAAGATCGGTTCAGATTTAAATATAGCCCAAATTCAAATGTTGCTCCCATAAGTTTAACCGATTTTGGCCAAACTATACATTTTATCTTTCACCTATTTCGTTCCAGGTTTCAATATATCCTCATACAATTGTCCTTTCCGATATAAAACTTAATTAACGCCATTTTTACTTGTTTCACTGTTAAATTGGTTATAACTCGTAAAAAAATGAAAAAAAAATTCAAAACAATCGCATCTATCGAGGTCAAAAATCGTACCGCTTGACATGGAATGACTCATATGCAACTCGACAATTTTGTTTTAAATAACGGCATTTTGGAAATTTCTTTCGAAATTTCGTATTAGTAATTAAAAATACTGTGTAAAGAAATTTCTAAGAATATTCAATTTCATTTTGTTATTTTTTCTATTGAAGTTAAAATAGTATTTGTATTGAAATGGAAATGTGATAAAATCGACATTTACTATGCTGAATTCAATCCTCTGCCGCCAACTCCAATGTCTTTAAACATTTACGTCACACCACTTAAACGCCCAACTCATCCCACATCTCCATCCATTTGTTAACAATTTGGTTTTGGCCATTTGGCCAATGCCAAACGAATTGTATTTACTTTGGAGGGAAGTCATTAATTGAACTTCCGTTCAAAATTGATCTCGTTTTAGAAAACAGCAGTCATTTGCATTTGCATTTCATTAGAGTGGAGCAGTCAGCAGCAGCCAGCGTTCAGCGTATGGCACGTGGGTTGAATTGAATTTAATTTTGAATGAAAACAAACATGTAGACTTGGGTGGACCAACAATGCTGCGGCTGACGGGGGCTAACTAAACTATAAACTCATATGCATGACAGCGATTATTAACTACGAGTGTTTATGTGAACACATACACACACACACAAACGCGCGCACCTAATCAAAACAGATGTTAAATGTGGTTGGCAGAATTTTCGAAGACAATAAGCTGACACCACCGGATGATACTCGTGTCTTAATCTTATGTATGGATATAGGTAGATATGTCTCCATATCAATGGTAACATGACCTAGTGCCTCAGAAGGTGTCCAACTCAATAAGCAGTGATACATACCCCCGCGTAAGACAGCTATGCGGGAGATCAGCGTACAGCGTGCAACAAGCACGGTGCAACATTACGAACCTCTAACGTGTGTGTGCCTGTGTGTGGTATAAACAGAGTTGAAAAAAAAAACAACAAAAATGTGTGTCATACAAGAATTGAATGCAGTTGATGTACGAAGTACACTCAGAAAAATAAGAAAATCCAAAATCATCTCGCCAACATTTATTATATCCCCCAACTCCAGGATGGGGGTATATTAAGTTTGTCATTCCGTTTGTAACACCTTGAAATATCGACCCGAGACCCTAGAAAGTGTATATATTCCTGATCGTCATAAAAATCTAGGATGATCTAAACATGTCCATCCGTCAGTCCGTCTGTTGAAAGCACGCCAGGAGTAAACGAAAGGAGCTAGGACGTCCAAATTTTCCAAAAAAATACCTCTCGCAGATGGGCGAAATCGGCCCACAGGAAAGGACTAATATTTAGAGTATTTCAGTATGTTTTTCAATATGTCTGCATTACTTGATATTGGGTAGGTGCATTCCCCCTTTAGCAGAAACGTGTACCATAAAGTGGTTATTATTCGTAGGGATGAAATAGGGCAAAAAGGGATAAAAGTGGTACCTATCAAACGATAACAGCTAGAAACACGAAATTTTCTAATTGAGTATATATGTACATAATATGAAAATATGTTTTTCAAATTCGTACTTTTAAGGGGTAAAATGCGAAGAGAGGGATAAAAATGGTTCCAACCTAACGACTGCGCCTAGTGTATACATTCCTCTGATTGCGTAGACACGTAAAATAAAAGGATTTTTTTCGAAATTCGTACTTTTAAAGGGTTAAAATGAAAAAAGGGTATACAAATTGTACCAATCAAATAGCCTTCAAATAACCTTATAATTGTACCAATTAAATAGCCTTATTATCATTAAATTCGCTGTATACATTTCTCTGACTGCCTGAACCACTATCATGATTTCCACCCTGCCTAAAGGTTTCGTTCAGGTGGCTTCGCAGCGACTTTTCAACATCAAACCCGGCCTCATAAACGAACGGGAAGCACACCTCACTATTCAAAATGCGTACTTTCAAGGGATACAATGTGAACTGAGGGATACAAATTGTACCAACTGAACGGTTACATCTACAGCTAGAATGATGAAATTTGATGTGTACATCCCTTCAATTACGTACATACGTAAAATAAAGAGATTTTCGAAAATCGTACTTTTAAGAGGGTAAAATGGGAAAAAGGGGATAAAAATGGTACCAACTAAATAGCCGCAGCTAGAATCAAAGTATTCGGTGTTTAGATCCACCTGACCTGCATAAACTCGCAAAATAAAAATATGTTTTCCAAATTCGTAATTTTTACTTTTACGGCAAAAATGGGTGAATCGTGTGATAATGGGTTTTCAAAATTTGTTCATTTGGAATTAAAATAGGATGGAAATACAACCAACTGCTGAAAATTCACACACTATGCCCCAAATATTTAGAGTAGTTAAGGATTTTTGAAGATTGCTGCCTTATATTTACTTTTTGAATTGGTGTGAGGTATTATTTCGATATATATAGTATAAATTTTACTGAAAATTTAATAATTAATCAAGGTCTGGGATATTTTTTGTAATTTTATTTTTATTTATTCAATATTTCGCCTCTCGTTGAGGAACATCTTCAGGAATTTTATCTGTGACACATCATCACAAATACATATCATCGTAAACTTACGAAAATTTTATCAATAGGCCTGTTCGATTGAGCTTACTAGCTTCAAATTAAGAGACATGATAAGGAGACAACATTTTTATCCATTGGTTTTATTTAAATAAATCAGAGATAAAAATCTGGCAACACCTTACTCAATAACTAAGAGAGTAGTAAGCTACATGTTCGTTAAATTTCATACAAATATTAAGCTAGTAAGTCGAATCGAATAGGCCTAATATTGGAATATGTAGACTAATAATACAAATATAAAGTAAAGGGTGATTTTTTAAAAGCTATAGGAAAGTTTTTCAAAAAAAAAAAACACATAAAATTCAGAAAAATGCATGAAATCTTTATTTGAATCGATAGTACGGTCCATATAATTTAATGTTTGAAGATTATTTCATGCAAATGTTGATTTCCACGTTTTTGAGTAACAGAGGCCCAATTGCTGCGAACGGCGACGAATCGATAATTGATGGTCATCATTAACACTGGCCGATACAGCTGCGATATTTTCTTCAGTTGTTGTGATGTTACTGCACTTCTACGAAAATCGACAGTCTCTGTGGAATGCAATCCATGGAGGAGGGTATAAAAAGTTCGGCCCGTCCGAACTTAACGCTTTTTTACTTGTTTTTATTTCATTTCATACCAATAATAGCCTTTTCAGACTGCATGTAAATGACATTAGGTCGATTTACAAATGTCAGATCACATACAAATTTGACATTTGAAAATCGACCTTGTGTCAAATCGTTAGATTTTGCATGTAGGATATCAGGAACATATGACTCACAACAGAGTTTTTCCAGTCTCCTCTGTTCTTCTTATTTCTTTTTATTTTTAGTTCTTATTTCGTATTCGAATAATCTTCTTCATGCGTGGGCTAGTCTTCCGACACGGTTTTGGCTCTAAAGACTTGCTCGGGGCATTTGGAGTTACTGGTAGAGCAATGTTTGTCAAAACGTAAAAATCAATCAACATTTACACAAAACGATAATAAAAAACTAAATATTCCATGATTGTAGGCACATAATTTTTCTGAGTGCTTGTTTTGAGATTGAGTTTAAACGCCCAAGAAGCGTAGGTGCAACCCACAGGTGCTGCTGCTGCCGTCATTGTTGTTTAGCTGTTGTTTACTTTTGTTACAGCTAGTCCACAATTTGCTGCGTCGTTTAGCCGTCAAACAGGTTGTAACAAGTTGTTCCATTACAAATGACACAAACACTCACTCACAACATTCAAAAAAGTTTAAGCCAGGCTAAGAGCATTCGCCACTAAAATCGTTCTCAAAAATTTCGACTACAAAACGAAAGAAATCGAAAAAGTGCGACAGAGACACCCACTGAAAACTGAACTTAAGTGAGACAAGTTTTAATTGTTGTCAATACGCATGCGTTCGTTCGCTCGTTCATTTGTTGTGGTTCATTCAATCGATTCGTAAGACAGCGAAAATAAGAAACAGAAATCGTAAAATATGTATTCAGATGCAACAATATTCAGATGGTAGTGGGTGACACTAGGTGGGTGGGTGGTTGACTATTAATTTGTATACTTATGCAGCTACAATCGTAAGAGAACAACAATCATTAATATATGTATGTATGTATAGGTTGTGCGTGCGAGGTTGGATTGGAAACGTGAAGAATTGATGATAAATTGATAATACATTGAAATGAGCAGATATCGGCGTTAAATATGCCGCAGAATATTCACGGGGGGAAATTACTTCATTTTAGGTATGCCAACTATGTTATGAATTAATAAAGAAGTTTCGTTCGTCCAGAGACGAAAAGATTTTACACTCAAAGGAATTTGTAAGTAAAAGAAGTAAAAAAGGCTGCAGATTTTCTGCTGAAAAAAGACAGCAGATTTGTATCTGCTGAAATAGCAAACAGTCGTTTAGCAATAAAGAAAAAACGCTATCTTGAAACTTTAAGTATATATACAGAACAGTATGGCCAGTTGAATATACATATTGGGGCTGTTTTCCTTTAAGCCGGGATAACTAAGCTGCGATAACAAAAATCTAAATCAAATGTTAAAATTCCACTCAAAATAAAAAAAATCTTTTTTAAAATTGTCGCCAATAAGCAATATCAATGTGTGTGTGAAAACAAATTTTGAAAAAATAATTTTGTGTTAAAAATTTTTGACTTAGCCTGGATAATTATCCAGTGTAAGTCAAAATGATGGTTATCGAGGCTAAGTCCAATAAAGTCAACACAAAATATTTTTTTGAAAATTTGTTTTGACACATATATTTATTTTGTAGTTGGCGACAATGTGAAAAAACTAATTTTTTATTTTGAGCAAAAAAATAAATTTTATCGCAGCTTGTTATCCCGGCTTAAAGAAAAACAGCCCTATTATCAACACTTTTTAGAATAAAGTTTATTATAAGACAATTTATTACCACTGAAAGATATTGCGATTGTATTTTTAATGATACGCATATTGTCCCAAGCTAATATCAAAGAAAATTCTAGCTAAACTCGTTTACGTCGTCAATCTGAAAGGCTTTTAGATTGCGAATGTTTATTTTTTATATTTTAATTAACAGCAGCCATTTTTAGCAGACTGCAAACTCTTTAGCAGTGAGTATGGCAGAAAAACTGTTGTAATAGCAGAAAATTGTCTGCTGATATCCAGCAGGCAATCGCTGCTGTTAATAAGAGATTTTTTTCTCTAAGTGTACGAAAAAAGGAGAAATATTGAAAACTGCGAAAATAAATGTTTTGTATATTTATCTATGCGAAATAGAAATATTACAGACAAATTGTTAATATCCATGAAATACAACATGTAAATAAGGTGTTTTATACCCTTCACCATGGATTGCATTCCACGTAGGCTGTCGATTTTCGTAGAAGTCCAGTAAGATTACATGAAAATGTATTTTTTTATTATAGCCAAACCAAAACAAATAATAATATTGAAAAACTAAATATGTAAATAAATATAAAATTTTAATTATTTTAAACCACGCTTATAATGCAAGACCAATATAATACAAGACTACCAATATATGTATATCGAAATATACTTCAAGTCAATTCAAAAAGTAAATATAAGAATATCAAAAAAGCTTAAATACCCTAAATATTCGGGGGACAGTGGGACAATGTTTTTTTTTTATTTTACGTGTTAGTCAGAGGAATGTGTACACCGAGTTTCATTATTCTAGGTGCAGTCACCATTTTTATCCCTCTATACCAATTTTACCTCTTAAAAGTACGAATTTGGAAAAAATACTTTTATATCATGTAAAGGGTGATTTTTTTAAAAGCTATAGGAAAGTTAATAAAAAACACATTAAATTCAGAAAAATGCATGAAATCTTTATTTGAATCGATAGTACGATCCATATAATTTAATGTTTGAAGATTATTTCATGCAAATGTTGACTGCGCCTCAAATGGTCCATCCGCTTAGTCCAATTTTGGCATTTCCACGTTTTTGAGTAACAGAGGCCCAATTGCTGCGAACGGCGACGATAATTGATGGTCATCATTAACACTGGCCGATACAGCTGCGATATTTTCTTCAGTTCGCACTCTACGTAAGCGTGTTGGTGGTTTAATGTCCAACAATGTAAATTTGGTGCGAAATTTAGTCACAATAGCCCGAAACTGACCATAAAATGGAAGCGCGCGATGAAAATTGCAAGCGTTGTTCGTTTGTAAGACGTTTCATGGTTAAATTATAGACCAAACTGAAGATGTTTGACAGTGAAACAAAACACGAAACGTGCGTCAGCTGTTTAGACCAGTGTTCCCAAAAAGATAATAGCTAAAAAATCACCCTTTATATACTAAAATATAGGAATGTACACACCGAATTTCGTGTTTCAAGCTGTTGTCGTTTGATAGGTACTATTTTTATTGCATTTTGTCCCATTTCACCCCCTACGAATAAGAATCACTTGATGTACGTTTTTTTGTTTTAAGGAGAATACGCATACCCAATATCAAGTAAATAAAAGCAGACATATTAAAAAAACATGCTCTAAATATTAGGGGTTCTTAGGGGTATTTTCAGTCCTTCGGAGGGAAAAAGTTTTCGCCTTGGACTGATTTAGCCCAGTTGCAATCCCAACGGATTTACGACTGACTAATGATGCATTTATGGAAAATTTGGATGTCGTGCAACAGACAGACGGAAGGACATGAGTAGATCGTCTTATGACGATCAAGAATATATGTATATACTTTATTGGGTCTCAAATAGTTATTTCAAGGTGTTACAAACGGAATGACACAGTAAGTATACCCCCATCCTGGAGGTGGAGGGTATAAAAACGGTGTACTCAGTTTTTCAATTTGGTGATCTTTTCTCCTTTTTACAGAACTTTTAATTTCTAAAGAATACATTTATCTTACTAATTTATTTTCGTACTTTCGAAAGACATACACAGGCGATATGGATATAAAATGAAAGAGAATAATGTATATTATAAATATTAAAAATTAGATGCTTCTATAAGTATTAGTTTACCATTAACAACTATTTCAAGTTGTCCCCCTTATAAAGGGTGATTTTTTAAAAGCTATAGGAAAGTTTTTCAAAAAAAAAAAAACACATAAAATTCAGAAAAATGCATGAAATCTTTATTTGAATCGATAGTACGGTCCATATAATTTAATGTTTGAAGATTATTTCATGCAAATGTTGACCTTGACTGCACCTCAAATGGTCCATCCGCTTAGTCAAATTTTGGCATACTCTTACCAACATTTCGGCCGGTATCTCACAAATAAATGCTTCAATGTTGTTTTCCAATGCGTCAATTGAAGCGGGCTTGTCTGTATGGACATGAGCTTTAACATAGCCCCACAAAAAATAGTCTAAAGGCGCCTCTCAATAAGTCCATTGTTGCGCGTGCTGTGTGGCATGTGGCACCGTCTTGTTGAAACCACATGTCATGCAAGTCAAGCTCTTGCATTTTGGGCAAAAAAAGTTGGATATCATCTCACGGTAGCGCTTACCATTCACAGTTACGTTACGATTTGCATCATCTTTGAAGAAGTACGGTCCAATGATGCCACCAGCCTAAAAACCGCACCAAACTGTGACTTTTTCTGGATGCATTGGTAGCTCTTGCCTATTTACGTACCCATTGAACACAATTTTTCGGTAAAAAAAGTGGATCTTAGGCCAACTTTCCAAGAGCCCATTCACCAAAAATTTTACGTAGCGGTAGGTCGTTCGGCTTCAATTCTTGCACCGGGTGTATTTTGAAAGGCATCACACCTAAATCCTTCCGCAAAATTTTCCACGTTGACCGATACAGCCGTGATATTTTCTTCAGTTCGCACTCTACGTAAGCGTGTTGGTGGTTTAATGTCCAACAATGTAAATTTGGTGCGAAATTTAGTCACAATAGCCCCAATGCCGCTTCAGTGGGTCGATTAAACTGCCCATAAAATGGAAGCGCGCGATGAACATTCTTAACAGAGCACGCATTTTGATAATAAAATTCAATAATTTACAAGCGTTGTTCGTTTGTAAGACGATTCATGGTTAAATTATATACCAAAATGAAGATGTTTGACAGTGAAACAAAACACGAAACGTGCGTCAGCTGTTTAAACCAGTTTGCAAAAAAGATAATAGCTAAAAATCACCCGTTATAATAAAATATGAATTAGTAAATAAGAAAGGGGACTTGAATTTGTTGTTAATACCAAACTAATACAGATAGAAGCATTATATTTATTTTATTTTTAATGGATATTCTTCTCTTTCATTTGGTACCCATATGGCCTTTGTATGACTCGTTAAAGTATGAAAATAAATTATCTAATCATTTCACCACTTTTAAACTCACACAGTCGCTTAAAAAGAGACCTAAGAACACTACTTCAAAATTTCAGAAAAATGGATTAATGTAATCATTTCGAAAATCAAAATAAAATAATTAAAATTGTAAAATATATAAATATAATACACATATATAGATTATAATACAAATAATAATATAATATAATACATACACATTTAATTTAAAAGTAATTGAAATTGCCTTTAAAACAAGGTATAACACATTAAAATCGGGCAACTATATCATGAGTTACAGGCGATTGAATGAACACACCTTTTTGAAAAAAGTAGTATTTTTTAGAGTATATCTGCTCTTTCAGCAGACTTTCTGCTTTCTTTTACTGACAAATTCATTTGAGTTTACCTTATCCTGTGGTGGAGGGTATACAAATAAAAACATTTAAAGTCGTTCCACTTGAACCGGATTATATGCGTCTGAATTGAGTTAATTGATGTTTTCATCCTCTTTTTAAATACTTATTAGTACCCTACGAAACTGTCATAGGCACCATATTAAAGAGGAAACTATTTGTTAAAAATACTTTAAATTTCATACTTCTGTCTTTATTGGTTTACAATTAACAATCATTTTAAATTCCCCCTCCAAGTTTATCTAGTTCATTCGTATTTTCTTTGTTAATGTTAAACTAATACAGATAGAAGCATAGCATAATGTATTTTTAACAGACGTTATCTTCTCTAATTTGACGCATATATCGGTATCGTAGAGTACGTATAAGTATTTAAAACAATTATTTGTAATATGTTATCTTCTCCAACTTTGTAGTCCTTTTAAGAAACAACAGGATGAGAAAATGGAAAACTGAAAGCGACAATTAACTCCAGTTTACCAATATAGGGTGGACCAGTGAAACAATCTTGTTCCTAAGATTGTAAGGTTTCATGAAAGGAAACAGCTCCAAGGTTTTATAATTTATACTTTTCACTCTTTATTTAGAAGGCACCGTCGCTTATAACTACAAATGCTCGCTTCTATTGTTCGATGTGAATTGATTTTCCAGAACAACTGCTCTGCCTTTTATACACAAATTTAGATAGAAATAATCAAGTAGCTTACAATATTAAACAAGTAGAGTAAATATCAACATGTGGCATAATGAATGTTAACAGGTTGTATGAATGTAAATGTCAACAAGTGGTTTGAAATTATACATTCATACATGTGTGTCGAATAAAATAGTAACAGAACTAATAACTTGATTCATTTTAAAATTTATATTTTTATTTTCAGGTTTATGTTTGAAGAAGTGGGAAATATTAAAAACTTACTTCCAAAGTAGTGTGTCGTTAACGCAAATTATAAGAAATTTACGTGGAAAAATTTCGAGAGAAATCAGTCTTCAGTTCAGCCTTCATGAAGCTAATTTTCATCTCGATTGCTATGTCAACGACCAAATTGCCGCATATGGGGTTCACAGAACCCACACCTGACTATTGAGAAGCCAGATATCCACAACGAGTCACTGTTTGGTGTGGATTTTGGGCTGGCGGCATCATTGGGCCATGTACTGAAAAATTGGGTCGATCGGATCAGTACCTCCAGCCAGCCTCATGCCAGCCCAAAATCCACACCAAACAGTGAATCGTTGTGGATGCCTTGGCGTCTCTCGAGCCAGTCGTTTTTGTATTGAATGTAAAAGTTCAACCTTTCCAATAAAACATGAAATTTGAAAAAATAATCAGTACTTTTTTATAGCCGATTCTAATTTAAACTTTTAAAGTTTCAGTTATATATCATCCGGTTCAAGTGTAATATTGAAATCAAGGTCTTCCTACAGATGGGGTTTGAAGAAATGGTGTCCATAATTTGTGGTTAATACTAATGTCAAGGTCAATGTTAATAAAAGGTATACACAATCTTTGTAATCCACAATTGCATTAATTTCAATGTAAATTTTGGACTATGGCGGGGAAACTTTACAACCCACCCTCGTAACCTATATAAGGGTAACTCACATGCAGACAGGTACTCATTTTAAAGACTTGTCTTTGGCCGTCGTCAAACATAGCTGAAATCAGCATGAGAGAGTTAATCTTGCGAAAATTCATTGATAAAGCAGCATCTGAAAAGAGAACACCACAGCAAGCAATCAGCAGCATTCAGGTGTTGCGCATGCTCACTCGGTTTTGCCACTATGTTAAGCTCGAAAGATAGTGTTGCGAGTATGTAAGCAGCCCATTAACATACGCAGCAACCAGCGCTAATCAATCGCACTTCGGCGGCGTTGTAGTTGCCGTCGTTTTTACAATAAATTTGCATCAGAATTTATGAATGAATATGCCATTCAGACAGATAACTGACGGGCCGGACCGGACCGACCATTTGGCGTCACATTAACTATTAAGCCATTAAACCGGTATGTTTTAGACACCACACAACCACTAACACCACCACCACCACCATTCTAATGAATGGACGGACCGGACCGGTCCAGTCTGGACGCTCAGACGATCGATACAAGTCAGTCGAAGCTGTTGATGGAATTGATTTGTGCAACAAAACACAAAACAAACAAAAAAAATGAAAATACCTGTAGTTAGAAAACGAGTATTTGACATCAATTGGCGACTATTTTAATGGTTTTAAACTAACTTCTAATTGGATACAAAACGCATGTGTTCTCATTCAAATTTAAGCGAGATTCGTTAGAAGCACAAAACTAAGTAGACAGTAGAGTTGCTGCTTAGGTACTATGTAGCAACTGCCATAGAAGAAACAAATCCAAGGTTGATTGTACTTTTCAGCTGATGCGTGTCTGATATTCTTTCATTAGATGGGAGAAAATTTCTTAAAAAGTTCTATACACAAAGTTCACTTCGAATCACATTTGGTCTCATTATGGACTTTGTATTCCAAATATATGAATAAGAAGTAACAAGAGGTTTCCTTTAGAATATATTAAATATGAAATGCAGAGTAAAATTACCATTCAATATCACATTAAAAGCAAGCAGCCAGATAATGAGTAATTAATCCAGATTCTATATAGGGTGGACCATGTAACACTTTAAATTAGAATCGGCTATAAAAAGTGGTGATTATTTTTCCAAATTTCTGGTTTTATTGGATAGGTTGAACTTTGTCATTTAATAATGGAACACAATATCATTCATATGACTACCATGACTGGCTCGACAGTACCTAATCGGATCAACCCAATTTATAAGTACAGCCCAAAATTCACAACAAACAGTTACATGTTGGTTCTCTGAACTCCATATGCGCCAATCTTGCTTATTGACATAGCCACCGAGATGAAAATGAGCTTCATGCAGGATTAACTGAAGGCCGATCTCTTCTCGGAAAAGTTTCACGTAAATTTCGTACAGTCTGTGTTAAAGTCTCAAGTTTTTAATATTTCCCAATTTTGTTTGACCTGAAAATAAAAGTGATTGTTATTCTACCTTTCAAAGTCCAAATAATCGGTAGTTTAAATTTAATGTGTTACATGGCCCACCCTATATTTAGAAAACAATGACTTACGTAATGATCGACAGTATGGCTTCCGTGGGAATCGATCTTCGCGGGACCTGATGACACTGCTGTCCGAAAAATGGAGTCGACCCTTCCACCAGTTTGGTGAGAGTAAGGTCGTTGCTCTACATATCTCCAAAGCCTTTGATAGAGTTTGGCACAGCGCACTCATATCAAAACTTATAGTTTTTGGTGTTGGTAGTGACTTCTGTCGATTTATATAGAACTTCTTCAGAGATCGCGATTTACGTGTTGTTGTAGATGGATTCTCATCCGACGAGCATAGGTTGACGGCAGGAGTACCACAGGGCTCTGTCCTTTCTCCTTCCCTTTTTCTTATTTTCATTGACGACCTTTTGGATCGCACTATGAATCCAAACTACTCATTCGCGGATGATAATTACCTCTGTCACTCATACTCAATCGATCATAGACCAAATCTTAAAGAAATTGAGGACAAAGGGCGTTTAATGAATAAGACACTTGGCTAGGATTTATGGGCTATTTCTGAATGTGGTCGAGTAAATAGAGTAAATTTTAATGCATGTAATGTGGATCGGATATATATTGAGAAAGCCCTACGATAATATCAGCCGAAATGTCCTTGACTGGAATCCACAAGGCAGCCGTAGACGAACTGGTCAGCAAATGCCTGAATAAGGCTCGTAGAAACATAATCAGTTCGCACATGGAGAGAAATAAAGTATTTACCAATAGATAGCGAAAATTGGAATATGTTCCAACTAGGAACTACGGAATATTATATATATATATATATATATATATATATATATATATATATATATATATATATATATATATATATATATATATATATATATATATTTTTTTTTTTTTTTTTTTAAAGTTATAGGAAAGTTTTCAAAAAAATAAAACACATAAAATTCAGAAAAAATGCATGAAATCTTTTTTTGAATCGATTGTACCGTCCATATAATTTAATGTTTGAAGATTATTTCATGCAAATGTTGACCTTGACTGCGCCTCAAATGGTCCATCCGCTTAGTCCAATTTTGGCACACTCTTTCCAACATTTCGGCCGGTATCTCACGAATAAATGTTTCAATGTTGTCTTCCAAGGCGTCAATTGAAGCGGGCTTGTCTGTATAGACATGAGCTTTAACATAGCCCCACAAAAAATAGTCTATAGGCGTTAAATCGCAAGATCTAGGCGGCCAATTGACCGGTCCCGAATGTGAAATTAAATGTTCACCGAACTCGCCTCTTAATAAGTCCATTGTTGCGCGTGCTGTGTGGCATGTGGCACCGTCTTGTTGAAACCACATGTCATGCAAGTCAAGCTCTTGCATTTTAGGCCAAAAAAAAGTTGGATATCATCTCACGGTAGCGCTCACCATTCACAGTTACGTTACGATTCGCATCATCTTTGAAGAAGTACGATCCAACGATGCCACCAGCCCATAAACCGCACCAAACTGTGACTTTTTCTGGATGCATGGGTAGATCTTGCAATGCTTCTGGCTGATATTCACTCCCAAATCGACAATTCTACCTATTTACGTACCCATTGAGCCAAAAATGAGGTTCGTCGCTGAACACAATTTTTCGCTAAAAAAGTGGATCTTCGGCTTTCTTGAACTTTCTTAACAGAGCACGCATTTTGATAATAAAATTCAATAATTTGCATGCGTTGTTCGTTTGTAAGACGATTCATGGTTAAATTATAGACCAAACTGAAGATGTTTGACAGTGAAACAAAACACGAAAAGTGCGTCAGCTGTTTAAACCAGTGTTGCCAAAAAGATAATAGCTAAAAAATCACCCTTTATAAGACCCAATGCTCCTTGTTGTCTCACAAGCGATTTACTGATCCAATGGTGTCCTCGATTTCAATGAACGAAGTTCTGGGCGCAAAAATACAATGTGATGTTCGTTGGATAAAACTTGTATTTGTCTAGAGGAGGACGATGTTGTTGATAGGTGTCAGTAGTATAACCACCCTTTGATCACCTTCGTAATGTGCGATGTGTGTCGTTGTTCTATCGATACTTTCATGGTGTTTGCTTTTTGGACATTCGAGATCTTATACCGCCCGTGAGAACGTTCGGCAGATATACGAGACTTACCAGGAACTTCCACCCATTTATTGTCGATTGGATAGGCAGCCACACTACACATTACAGAATGAATTCGTTCATCGTCCGTACTATCCGCATGTGGAATCGACTTCCGGCCGATATGTTCTCCGCTAATTATGATATTCAGACATTCAAAACAGAAGTCAAAAAAAAACTTCTCCCACTTTCCTTCTTCCAATACCTTATCTTCTTCTGCCAATGCAATGCGCTGCATTTATAGGGGACATCCACTGAGTGTTGGTTTACTGAATAAAAATACCTGTGCCTGGAATCCAGTATATGTTATTATATATTATGATATGATACACACTATGGAGCGGGCAGTGGTCAGTGGCTGCTGTTGAATTTTGTTGTTGTTCTGCTAATGCAGTTGTTGCAGTTGTTAGGTAGTTACCAAGAAGTTAAGAAATAGTTAATTAAGGGGTTAGACAGACCACTCTATAAGGTCTTTTTGGGATTTTCTTTGAGAAAACTATTTTTTTGGCAAAGGTCATTATTTCTTTAAAAGGCGTCTCTGTATTTCGGGATCCACGGCAGGACACAGTTCCTTAAAATGTTGTAAAATGTCCTTGTTTGACAAATTGGAGTAAATGTAAAGCACTATACTATAGTATGTACTTCTCTAGATAATATATTTCTGAAGATGTATCCAATATTTCAAGTGAATGATTAGGTTATGTATCCGGCCAACTTGAAAAAACTGTTTGAATCTGGAGACGGCGTTTGAATTATAAATTATATCACTAATATGGAATTGCACTTAGTGCCTGCAGGCTTACCAAGTTTTTTACAGCCTTTTCAGACCGCATGTGAAATCTAGCTTAAATAACAGAAGATCGATTAAAGTCAAATTCCATATAAATTTGACGTTTGTAAATCGACCTTATGTCATTTCAAGCTGAAATCGATTGATTTCTCATGCAACCTGAAAAGGAGGTCTCTTTTTATTATCAATTTTTAGACGATTTTATGCAAGTATTTCCGATTTGTGTGTGACCTATGCCTATGCAGATGATGTACAGATTCACTTTTACGCTAGCGAAAAGTGCCTTAATGAAGTCGAAAATATAAACTCTGAATGTTGGAGATATTTCATTAAATCTCAATTTCCGACATCTCGTCAATGGGTGTACTAGCTTACGATTAAGAGACATGATAAGGTGCCACCATCAGTGTTGCCGTTTTGGGCTTTTCCTACCAAAATTGGTAGGTTATTTTTCGTTTGGTAGGATGGTAGGCAAAATCTTATTTTGGTAGGTTTTCAATTTTTTATTGCAAAAAGAAAAAGTGTTGAAATATAGAATTGTGCCCTTCCTGGTTATTACAAAAAACCGCATCGTGGAGGCAATTTTCGAAAACGTATATAGGCATCTTCCAGTGGCCCGGACGCGACATTCGCACGCCGTAAACTTCGTCAAAAACAAGAAACTGAAAAATTCGATCAGCCTTTTTAGTGTTCTAAAGCGCTTAAAGAGTACTACATTTTAAAAATATATCGTCTGGATTTGGTACAAATTAGTACAAAATTATAAACAAATTTCCATTGAAACGGACGCTACAAAAAACAGAAGTACTTTTGGAGCTCTTCGTTTTTCCATATATACATGTAAATTAAGGTCATAGATTAGATAAATTTATGAAATATGAGAATTACCGCTTAGATTTTTTAATTAGGTAATTTTATAGATAAATATAATATGTTTAATATTTCAAGCGACGCTTATAAGACAAGGCTACCAATACGTATATATATCGAAACAATACTTCAAGTCAATTCAAAAAATAAATATTCTTATATTTATATTTTCAAAAAAGCTTAAATACCATAAATATTGGTAGGAAGTGGGTGCTGCAGTTGGTTCTATTTCCATTCTATTTTAATTCCAAAAGTACAAATTTTGAAAATCCATTATCTCACGTACACAGTGCAAAATAACTTAACTTCATGATTCATCCAATTTTTTCGTAAAAGTACGAATTTGGAAAAATGTTTTTATTTTGCGTGTCTATGCAGTCAGAGGAATGTGTACACCGAATTCCAAGATTCTAGCTGCGGCCATTTGGTTAGTACATTTTTATCCAATTTTACGACTATCTAAAATCTGTTTATTTTACGTGTTTAAGCAATTAGTTGGTTCGATTTTTATCCCCTGTTCCCATTGTATCCTTTGAAAGTACGAATTTGGAAAAACCATTTATTTTTCGTGTCTACGCAGTGAAAGGAATGTATACTCCGAATTTCATAACTCTAGCTGCGGTCATTTGGTTGGTACTATTTTTATCCCCTTTTTCCATATCAACCCCAAAAAGTACGAATTTCGAAAAATCACTCTATTTTACGTATCTACGCAATCAGAGGAATGTATACACCGAATTTCATTATTCTAGGTGCAGCCATTTGATATGTACCATTTTTAACCCTTTTTGCCCCATTTCACCCCCTACGAATAAAAATCGTTTTATGGTGCACGTGTTACAAGCAGACATATTGAAAAAATAATCTTAAATACTCTAAAATATTAGGGGTTATTATGGGGTTTTTCAGTCCTTGTGGGGGAAAAATGTTTCCCTTTGGGCCGATTTCGCCCAGTTTCAATCCCAATAAATCTACGACTATGTGACGTATTTATGTAAAATTGGGAGTTCCTTTCGTTTAGATGCTAGCGTGCTTTCAACAGACGGACGGATATGACTTAGAATTTTATAACGATCAAGAATATATATATTTTATAGGGTATCAGACAAAGTTAGTATACCCCCTTCCTGGAGGTGGAGGGTATACTTAAGTTGAAAGCTATTAGTGTGGTCTGATTTCATTTTTTGGTACACCTTTTTTGGGAGATGCCCACATGAATGGCAAATATGGAGCATAACAAAAGACGGATAAAATTTTACATTGATTACTAAATATATTTAATTTTTCAAATATTTGAACGATTTTTGATGTTTCAAAAACCATAGAAATTCAGTTTTCCCACAGATGTTAATTTAAACCAACTGAGACAAGAGAATTGTAATTTATATTTAGATCAAATTGTATCTGAAATATGCTACACAGTTTTGACAGACGTATCCGGAGGAAATATCCTACGCCTTGACGATGGTTTCTTACCAAAATTCGAAAAAAAAATCTCGCAAATTCCTTTTATCTATTGAGACATACACATGTATATATCTATATATGTAAGATTGAATGTAGTTTGAAATAAATACTCGACCGAAGAGGAAATTACAACTCCCTTCTAAATTACAGGTTTTATTTCTAGCTCACGTTTCGTGCTTGAGGAAGATAACTTCGTTAAAGAGTATATTTGACGAATATATTTTGAAGTTTTGCATTTAGGTCGTTTCCAGTCGAAATAAATTTGGAATTATTTTTCACTTGGAAAGACAAGAAGCATTTATTTCATTTTAGCCCTCACTTTCTTTGTTCGCGGGTTTTTCTAAACCAATATATTTTCAATATAAATATATGTATCAAAAGAAATTTAAAAAAAAATATTTTGTGTCGACTTTATTGGACTTAGCCTCGATATCCATCATTTTGACTTACACTGGATAATTATCCAGGCTAAGTCAAACAGTTTTAACACAAAATTATTTTTTCAAAATTGCTTTTCACACACACATTGATATTGCTTTTGGCCACAATTTTAAAAAAGAATTTTTTATTTTGAGTGAAATTTTAACATTTTATTTATATTTTTGTTATCGCAGGTTAGTTATCCAGTCTTAAAGAAAAACAGCCATATTATCTCCAAATGTATATGACCATATTAATACCATAATAATATTAACTGCACATGTTAATAATGTGCAAAAACGTTATTTCCATCCAAACTTTGTGATGGAATACTGCCCAAATATGGACTGTCACTACATCGAATTGAAACATTATTTGAATGTCAACAGTTCAACAGTTCAAACGTTTAAATTGTTTTCAAAAAAAACAAAAGCAACAAAGAGTGCAACAAAGTATTCGCGCAGAGATTTCAGATTGCCACACAGCCACCGACATCATCCATCCCCCAAAACAAAATTGAAGTCTTGTCCCGCTGTGTGCTGTGTGTGTCTGTGACTATGGGGGAGTTGTGTTGTACGTCCGTTGTTGATGCCAACAGAAAATTTCAATTTGAAATTTGATTTGTTTTATTTTGAACTTTGTTTGGTTTTTGTTCTCGGAATCATTTAACAAATCAACCACAACTTTTGGTCATAGAATCGTGAATTGATATTTCTTCATTTAGTCGTATGTATTTCGGATTTCTTTTTCTTTTTTGAAACGAATGAATGAATAAAAAAACTAAACAAATAAATCAATATTTTCGGTTTATTGCGCCGGGTGGAAAGCGTGGTTGGGGCATGAAACCCCACCATGTACCCACGCTTTGCTCGAGACAGTTAACATTTATGGACACATCACCAGCCAAAAGACAATATAATGACCAAACCATAATGAACACTTGTCCATGGATACCCTACAGCCAAGGCACAATGATAGAGGGGTATTGTCTACTTCGCGATTTCCATTGTCAAATGGAAATGACGGATAAATGTCATGGCACAAAGTTTAAAAACACATTTAATTTCATTTTAAACATTTGGAATGTAAACAATATGATTCGGAATGATGCCCAAATCAATTTTGTGAATGTTAATCCGCGCTCTCATAATAAAATGTATTGAATTTGACAATTTCGGTTACAAACGACACTTGACACTTGGACAAAATAAGAAACATTGTAATCAGACGCCCGATGGACGTCAGACCTTCAATATCATGGAATGCTCTGGCTTTAAATTTAAGATTTTGTTCGAAAATGGGGTATTATGTATAGGGTGGGCCATTTAAAATTTCACATTAGAATCGAATATAAAAAAGTTCTGATTATTTTTTTTTAATTTCTGTTTCGGAAGGTTGCACTTTGTTATTTGCGTTAAAGACTCGCTTCTAAAATATCCATGACCAATGAATAGCATGACCAATGAATAATTTTACAATTTTAATATTTGAAATGTGTAATGTTTTCATAATCAACCATGACAACAGCAGCGAGTTTTCTCTCTAGTACCCGTTTATTTTTTATTAATCCGTCTTGAGCCAATGAATAATTTTACAATTTTATTGTTTGAAATGTGTAATGTTTTCATAATCAACCAAAAAAATAAAATTGTGATGAATGCAATATACATATTTTCCACATACTAGTACTACCATAAATATTTTTGTTTTTGAATGAGAGACAGATATAGATAAATTGTATATGCTGGAAAAAGCTTTTTTGTGACAACAGCAGCGAGTTTTCTCTCTAGTACCCGTTTATTTTTTATTAATCCGTCTTGAACCAGAACAATATCCCAGTTTAAATCAAATATTGATTACAGACCAAAAAAATACAAACGAAAAAACTAAAACAAATGAGCGTTGGCACGGCAGAAGTATTGCTGAATGAGATGCTTGTAAGATAGAATGTGTACTTTATTACTTGGTGCTATTTTTTAAACACAAATTCGGCAAGTGAGTTATGCTTCTCGTTTGTGAGAATCATCTCCTTATAGAGGCCGGGTTTGATGTTCGAAATCATGATCGTGGTAGCGTGCAGCCAAGTAATAAATGTCACCATGTATCATTTGTCATTTGTAAATAAATTTGCATTATATTAAATATAGATGCAAAATGGTCTTGAGCCAGGACAATATCCCAGTTCAAATTAAATAATTTTACAATTTTAATGTTTGAAATGTGTAATGTTTTCACAATCAACCACAAAATTAAAATTATGATGAATGCAATATACTATCCATACTAATCCATTACCATAAATATTTTTTTGAATGAGAGGCAGATATAGATAAATTGTATATGCTGGAAAAAACTGTTTGGTGATAACAGCAGCGAGTTTTCTCTCTGGTACCCGTTTATTTTTTATTAATTAATATTATAATATTAAATAGTACTAATTAATTTAATACCAATTTTATTTAATGTTTATTTGTATTATACATTAGTACATAATAACCGAATATTTTGTTAGGTTTTGTGTGGCTGCTGAAGCAAAACTGCAGATAATTTGCTGTTATAGCAGACAAATTGCTGTAATAGCAGAAAAAGTGCCTGCTGATGGCCAGCAAACAATGTCTGTTGTTAATAGCAGTCTTTTTATTCTAAAGAGTGATTTTTTTGAGGTTAGGATTTTCATGCATTAGTATTTGACAGATCACGTGGGATTTCAGACATGGTGTCAAAGAGAAAGATGCTCAGTATGCTTTGACATTTCATCATGAATCGTCTTACAAACGAACAACGCTTGCAAATTATTGAATTTTATTATCAAAATGCGTGCTCTGTTAAGAAAGTTCATTGCGCGCTTCCATTTTATGGTCAGTTTAATCGACCCACTGAAGCGGCTATTCGGGCTATTGTGACTAAATTTCGCACCAAATTTACATTGTTGGACATTAAACCACCAACACGCTTACGTAGAGTGCGAACTGAAGAAAATATCGCAGCTGTATCGGCCAGTGTTAATGATGACCACCAATTTTCGATTCGTCGCCGTTCGCACCAATTGGGTCTCTGTTACTCAAAAACGTGGAAATGCCAAAATTGGACTAAGCGGATGGACCACCTAAGACGCAGCCGCGGTCAACATTTAAATGAAATTATCTTCAAAAAGTAAATGTCATGGACCAATCTAACGTTTCAAATAAAGAACCGATGAGATTTTGCAAATTTTATGCGTTTTTTTAAAAAAAAAGTTATCAAGCTCTTAAAAAATCACCCTTTAAGTGTAGGACGACCCCCAGCATTCGGTACAGGAATAACATTTCGACGTTTTTGGACAAAAATTAATAATAATAATTCTGAAAAATTGGACGAAAGTGCAACGTAAAAACAATACAAGAGAAAACATGTTATTTGAAGGTGTTGTCAGGAGCTTTTAGCTCACAGATGGCTGGAATGGGTTATATACAAGATTTATTCACGCCATATTTAACACCCTTTACAGGCTTCTTCTCAAAAACCTTCGCACTCCCGGTTGTTATAGTAGGGTACGACTTGCTGCCATGTTTGCTGACTTTCCACGGAATAGGGGGTGGATAGGAAGGAGCTACCAGATATTTACTGCACGTTGTTCTTTGTGTGTGATCACTTTGGTTGGCATCGATGTGATCCAGCGATCACCAATCACAACGAAATTCGCAATTGTGTCACTCTTTTTTTCGCCACCAGCCGACAAGACAGCAAAACAACAATGTTTTGGTGGCGGTGGTGTCGCCGTTGCCGTTGCTGCTGTTGACTGTTGCATGTGCTCTGCCATGGAATATGGACATATACACAATTACGGGGTACATGGTGATGTGTGGCTTCTTTGCATTTAATTTGACCGTGTGTGCGAGTGTATGTTTTTATTGCCAAAAATAGCAACGCAACACAAGTTGGTTAATAACAATAATACGCCACCAACACCATGGTCACGAGTGTGTATGAGTAACAACACAAGACAACATCTGAGTGTTGTATGAAACTGAAAATGGTACAACTTTAATGACAATGTGACGTTATGATGATATGTGTTGTTGTGTTGCACATGACACATGTGCTGGTGTTGGTAGGACCCCGACTCGATTATGCCATGGTATGATGGTACACAACTTAATTCCCCATAGTTGTACTGAAGAAGAAGAAGAAGAAGAGGAAAGAAAACAAAGAGTTGTTCCAAATAAACAACGCATTAACAACTCTTCGAGCCATTTTTCGGTGGGTTGAGTTATGATGGGCCAATGTTTGCTGCTGCGTCCCCCAAAAAGACTCCGCGGTATGGATCGACCAAGTGTCGTGGGCCTTTGTTTTCAGAGAAAGTGTCTTAGGCGATATACGTAAATAGTTAACCCCCACACACACAAAATGTTGCTTTGGCGTTCCATTTTGAATGAAGGAAAAGTTTCTGGTTGTTGTAGTGATGCGAGGCTGCGTGGCTGTTGCTATTATAAAACTTGAAAAACAACAAAAACACAACTCAAACTCAAGTTCAAAATACGCAATTCTTAGAAGAATAACAACAACAGCAACAACACCAACGGCACACGCAACACATTCAACACAAATGAGAGTAGGTGTCGCACAGCACAGAGCTCACAGATCGCATTAGGCCAAACAACACAACATCCCACCTGATCTCTTCAATGATCACTATTTGTAGCCTTAAAAGACTTGAGTTGAGCTCTCCATCACACCTCTTTTGGAAATGAAGTCAAAACTGAAAACATTCCAACAGTCACACCACTAGATACAGTGGGTAACCAAGGCATTGCGACGCAGCAAATGTGTTCTGTGTGTATGTGTATGTAAATACTTCTTATCTAATAATTCTGGTGTTCCTGGTTTCATTCATTCAGGTTCTTTGTTTGGCTGGGAGCAATTCTGTACAAAGTAGATTTGTGTGTGTGTACTTTCATCACCAGCATGAAAAAAGATCGTAACCTACGTCCCCACATAATATCTCACATAACATCTACAATATGAGCCCCTAGAAGCGATTAATGAAAATGGACAACTGATTCAGTTGATCCATGTTACACTGATACTTAATGTTTCCAAACTCCATATAGCCTTATTACAATGCCATTCAACAGGGTGGTCCGTCTGGTGGCAGAAAATCAGTATCATATCTCCGTGGAACGAAATGATTCTCTGAAACGCCTGATATAATGCAAATTTGTATCCAAAGTCAATACTGTTGTATTAGAATTGAAGTTTAGGCCGATTTTATTCTAAAGAAGATTTGGCCGAAATTAGGAATGTCTTCCCTAGAGCGGTAGGAGCAAATTTTATACAAAATTTTGGTTTTGGTAGGAAGTCTATCAATTTTTCTCCTTAAGGAGTGGTGGTGGTGATTGGGAAAATGGTGGCGATTGAAAACTACATGTCTCCGCAGTTTTCGGGCTTTCTTTCATGAAAAAAATTTTAAAAATTAAGGGTTGAAGATAAGAAAATATTGGGACTGAACAAATATTGGGGGTTGGTCATAAATTGTACTCCATTAGTGGCCTCATCGGGTCACTTTTTTCTCATATTCTTATTTGTAGATGATTTGATATAATATATATAATTAAGGGAAAATAATATTTGTTTGCAAACAAAATTTTGCAATATTCGAAGGAAGAAAAAGTAGAGCTTTATACTATCAGCACATGCAAACTTCAAAGTACTGTCAAATTTTAATTTGTTATCATATTTGATTTTTTTGATTTATGCGATTATGATTTAAGCTATTTTTTAAGATAAATAATCTTATAAAATATACAACGTTGTATATTTTTTATTTAAATTATTTATTTACGAAGTACAACCATCCCTAATTTACCACAAAAAATAAAACAAATTCTAGTGCTGTTTTTCTTTAAAACTGGATACTAAGCTAAATCTAAATATTTATAGGGTTCGAAAAATAACTTTTTTTTTTTTGAAAATGCTATAAAAAAACTACTGAATATATTCTCAAATTTCTTTTTTTATTTGAAAGTACAATCCTTCCGGTTAATAATGCAAAATAATTTCATTCAAATGGCTGCCTCGGGCACCCCACAAATAATAGTCCAATGGTTGAATAGTTGAAAAAAACGTTAAATGGCGGACCCTTATATAGCTTCCATACCAATGTCTCCTATGATTTACTTTTTCCGCTCTAGAAACCACATATTTCAAGAAATAACTTTTTTTTGAAAATGCTATAAAAAAACTACTGAATATTTACTCAAATTTCTTTTTTTATTTGAAAGTACAATCCTTCCGTTTAATAATGGAAAATAATTTCATTCAAATGGCTGCTGAGGGCACCCCACAAATAATAGTCCAACGGTTGAATAGTTAAAAAAAAAAACGTTAGATGGCGGACCCTATATAAACAATAGGGCCATAACAAAATTATTCCAAGCCGGTTTGTCCGATGCCAGTGCCTTTAGTTCAGGGTTTTCCGAGATTATTGGCTTCCAGGTCAATGACCTGCCTGGTTACATCGTTTGTCGGTTTCCTTAGTGTGTGGCCAAGCCATCACCATTTTCTTTTGCGGATCTCGATGTGTATGGGGTCTTGCTTGGTATCAGCCCATAATCTTTCGTTTGACACAGTGACTGCCCAAAATATTCTCATGATCCGTCGGAGGCAACGATTTACAAAGACTTGCAGCATTTTTGAGTGCTTGCGTGCGACGTTTCAGGATTCGCAGCCATACAGGATCGTTGATTTGATGCATGAGTTGAAAATGTTGATTTTTGTTCTTTTTGAGGTGTGTGGATCTCCATATTGGGCTTAGGTTGCCGAATGATTGTTTATCAGCTTTTAAGTGATTTTTTACGTCTTCGCTGGGGCCCCCTGATGTCGTTGAAATGCTGCCTAAGTAGGGACGTCCTCAATATTTTGCCAATTTATTTGGAGTGGTGTGCTATTTGTTGTGTTTATTCGCAATGGTTTGGTTTTTGCGATGTTGATTTCCAGGCCGGTTTTACTAGCTTCATGCGATATTTTTGATATTTAGGCTTGCATGTCATTGATCGAGTGCGCTAGTAAGCAAATATCTTCGGCATAATCCAAATCTTCGAGATTTCCGTTTAGGCCCCATGTAATTCCTCTGTGATCCTGCAAGGATTTCATCATGTGGCTATCCAACACAATATTAAATAATAGTGGAGATATAACACATACGTTCGCTAGCACAACCTTGAGGGCTTTTATGAGGTCTGTAATTCTTTTGGGCGTTCCCTTACACCCAAGACTTTGCCAAAAGCTGAATGTGACAGTGTGTGAAAGCCTTCTCAAAATCTATAAAAACTAAGTATAGCGGAGAACTCCATTTACTGACTGCTCAAGAATGATCCGGAGGCTGTTTATATGATCTATGCACGATCTTCTTCGGCGAAATCCTGCATGTTCGTTGCGTAGAACTGGATCGAATGCTGTTTTTTGTTTATTACTTGGCAGATAACCTTATTTATGGTGTTGATTAGGGTGATACCGCTCCAGTTTTTGCATTGTGAGAGCTCGCCTCTATTCGCTATATTTATAATAAGACCTTCCTTCAGGTCATCGCATATTGAGGCGGTTATCCAATATTCGCGTATGATGCTGTAGATGAGTTTGGAGCTAGTCATTGGGGTTACCGTGAATAACTCAGGAGGTAGGTTGTCTGGTCCAGGTGATTTGTTTTTTGTTTAATTGTGTAATGGCCTCGCTTATTTCTTGTATATCAGGGCAACCGGGTGATGTGGCTGCGACATTCACAGAGATTGTCATTGGTCTCTGTTGCGTG
Organism: Polietes domitor; assembly: GCA_947397865.1. Lineage (NCBI taxonomy): Eukaryota > Metazoa > Arthropoda > Insecta > Diptera > Muscidae > Polietes > Polietes domitor. The sequence goes on from OX377618.1 coordinate 258,548,457, forward strand.
GGCTAGCATCCACCAGTAGTATTTGACCCATGCGTTAATTTGTTCGTTCTTTGAGGTGATCAGTTCACCACTGACATCTTTTAGGGGATTGTTCGACATGAAGCTTTTCTGCGTAAGTTTTTTTGTAATTTTGTACAAGTCCCTCGTTATAAAGGATGTTTTTTATTGAGGTATAGAACTTCGAATTGAAATAAAACACAAGAAAATCGTTTTAATGTCCATCAATTTGGCTTTATTGGAAGGATAATTTTATGCCATTAATGTTTAAATAATCCAATGGTGTCAAATCACACGATGTTGGTGGCCAATTTACAGGTCCATTCCGCGAAATTATGCGCTCATCGAATGTTTCCTTCAATAATTCCAATTGCTGTGCACGGTGGCGAATCGATTCATTCGGGTCCTCTTCAACACTTTGCTCTACAGCGGCAATTGTTTCTTCGGTGCGCACTGTTCGACGTCTCTGCGGATGCGTATTATCACATAGAGTAAACGTAGTGCGAAAACGATCCATGGTTAACCGAATTAATTGCTCTGATGGACGATTATGTCGACCATAAAATGGACGGAGCTTGCGGTGAACTTCGCGAACTGAACCATTACTTTCGAAATAAATTTGCACGATTTGCAAGCGTTGTTCTTTTGTCAACCTGTTCATGATGAAATGGCAAACCAAACTAAATATTAATCAAAATGGCCGCCAGTTAAAAAAGTGATGCCAACTAAAAGTTCTATACCCCAATAAAAAACACCCTTTATTAGTGGATAGAGGGTATGTGTGCTCGAAAAAATGTTGGAGAGGGAAAACTATTGGGAGTCGGTATTACATACAGCAGCGGTCAAAAAATAGCAGCGACGAGATAAAAAATGACGACAAAGAAAAATACTATTAAATTATTAAAAATTAAACTATTAAAAATAAAATTACTTCGAAAATCCTAATAGTTTTTACGGCGATTGAAAGGTAGTATTGTGCCATTCTTAATATGGCTTTAAATAAAAAATTAAGTTTTTGTAATTTTCAGATTAAGCCTTTAGAACCATTTATGTCAAATTTAAAAACTAAAAATATTTTGTTTCAATTCACTTTAATTGAAAACTTGTTTGAATAATTACTTAAGTTGTAATGACTTTATTGCTTAATATTGTCACATATCGTCGTTACTTGGAATCAACTAGTATTTTGCACATTTCATGCGGTATTTTTGACCATGCCTCTATAATTTCGTGTCAAATATCGTTATTGTCTTTCAGAATTGCTAGTGAGATCTCATTTTAGTCATCAAACTTGGCTGGTGTTTTCGGGATAATTGACCTGCTAGAAGACACATTTAAATGGCATTCCACATTCTGCATACGCAAGCATAATTTTAGGCAGTATTTTGATGTACTGGACAGAGTCCATAGTAGTTCTGGGCCAATGTATGGACCTAACACCATAATATGAAAAACAAGCCCAAGCCATTATGCTTGATACTCCCTATTTGACAGTTTTGGTGATACCTGGAGATGTATTCTGTGGACGTCTTACAAACTTTAACTTAAAACAATTTTTGATTCAATTGACCATAAACCCACTGAACCCACTTTTTGGTTGCCTACTGCAGGTGTATTTTTGCGAATTGCAATTTTTTGTGACATGTCATTTATTTCTAAGTGGTACTTTTCTCTGACTTCTGGCTTACGGATTATGTTTCTTAATATTCTACGAACATTTTAAACTCTCAAAGATGGACAGACATTGTTTTTTATTTCGGTGTCGGGCGTAAGTGGGTTTTTTTGTACTAGACTTTACTATTCGGCGAAAGGTTGCAGGTGATATAAACTGATTTTTTTGACGTGATTTTGTTTTTTTTTTTTCTTATAATATCGAATTCAAGGCGTATTTATACAGGTGATAGCACTAGAACAACAACAAATTCGGCAACAACAAAATACAAGTAATTTTTTGAATGGTGAGCCATACTGTCAATGCAAAACATATGTGATTTGACAGTTTCGGTTACTTTCTATCACCTTTATAAATACGCCTTGATCGAATTTCTGATCATTTTAATAGAACACTGGAATAAATGTCGAATTTCACCATATGATTTACCCTCAGATTTCAAACTTTTTATATGTACTCGATTTTGTTCTCCACAATGCTCTCCAATGCTATAACATCAAATCGAATTGAAAAAATTAGATAAAATTCCTTTTTCTTGAGATTTTTTGAATGCTGCTATTATTTTTTAGTGTTTGTAACCTCATTAAACAGCATTTAATGCAGTAGTAGCAATAACAAATTATCACACAAATAAATATATGAAAATGTATTCTGACCTGTAGTGTGCTGCTATTATTTTGACCGCAACTGTATAACCCCTCTTGGGGCGACTCCGAGGGATTTTTTGGGCATTTTCCCCACATTTGACCCCGATGAACGCCCACTTACACTTTCAATAATTCTTTCCCAACCTCACGAAATTAGGGGTTCGAAAAGTCGTGGACTATCCCAGCCCTTCAGTAGTCGAGATAGAGTGTATGTGTGTTCGAAAAAATGTTGGGGAGGGAAAATTTATGGTGTTCGATCTTACATTTAATCCCTCTGGAGGCGACTTTAGGGCAGTTTTAGGGCTTTTGCGTATTTTTGCCCATTTTCTCACTTTTATATGGAATAGAAAACAATAGGACCGTTCGTTGCTAGCTTAAGATTAAGATACGTTTTTATCCCTTGGATTTGTTTAAATAAATCAGAGATAAAAATCTGGCACCACCTTACTTCGTAACTAAGAGAGAGAGTAAGCTACTTTCTTCTTAAGCGAGTAAATTGCATACAAATATTAATTTTGGCCTCCTTATAGAGGCCTCCTTATAGAGGCCGGGTTTGATGTTGAAAAGTCGCTGCGAAGCCACCTGAATGAAACCTTTAGACAGGGTGGAAATCATGATAGTGGTAGTCTGCAGCCAAGTAATAAATGTCACCATGCCATTTGTAAATAAATTTGCAGTCTATTAAATATAGATGCAAAATGGTCTTGAGCCAGGACAATATCCCAGTTCAAATCAAATATTGATTACAGACCAAAAAAATACAAACGAAAAAACTAAAAAAAAAAATTTTTACAAATTAATATAATATATTGCAATTTGTTGACTGCTAGACATTTTGAAAGGCATTTTCAAAGTCCTTGCTTTTTCGGAATATTTAACGGTATAACGAAATTTCTTTATGAACTTTGAATATATTTTTGGAATACTCTCTCAATATGGTTACCACATATTCATGCCAATATAGAGTATATCTACATACATACTACGTATGTATGTATGTTTTTTGCACGTCTGTCCATAACTATGCATTCAAGTGCGTACTAGTGTAGTGCGTCTGACAATGTTGGCATAGCATGAAATGTTGGTTGTGTCTGGTTTCCATTCCCGATTAGTAGACGGACGGACGGACGGACAGGCAGACGGACGAACATAACTTGAAGTATCAGCCATAATAAAGATCTAATGGAATTCCAATGCGGGTGTTTTATGGTCACAAAACTCCGGTATCAAGTATTTGCTATGGCTGCAACATGTTTGTCAATCTCAGCTATGCGTAAGACACTGCAAAAAATCTCGTAAATTAACTGCCAAAAAATTGTCATTTAATATAATTTCAACACTTTTAATGCGCATTATTTGTGCTAAACAACTCCAAATCATATGAACGCATAGTTTGGATTTGGAAATTGGGAGGGGTATCGCAGAGAATGTCTGCCAAGCGTTAAATCACAAAACTGCAAAAAAAGTCAATGAAAACATATAGGGTGGGTTGCGTTATCTAAAAGAACGCGAAGTATTAAATTTTCTGCATTTATTTATGTAGCAACAAAAAACGTTGGGATTGATGTCTAGCTGTAATGACATAAGGTCGATTTACAAATGTCAGATCCCATACAAATTTGACACTTGAAAATGAACCTTATGTGATTTCTGTTAGATTTCGCATGCGGTGTGAAAAGGCGTAAAATATCGATGGTTGCGTTGGCTGTGTGACATGTGGTCCGGTCTTGTTGAAACCAAACGTCGTCCATGTTATTCTCTTGAACTTTTGGAAACACAAATTCGTTGAGCATAGTGCGGTAACGCTCCCGTTGACAGTAACGGCGCAATGCCGACAACCCAAAGTCCACATCAAACAGAGAATCGTTGTGGATGCATTGGCTTCTCAAGTCTCGAGTGGGTTCTCTGAATCCCATATGCGGCAATTTTGCTTATTGACATAGCCCCCGAGATGAAAATGAACTGTTGAGAGAAAAGTATCAGCCATATATTTTCAGTCCATGTTGAACGTGCCTATTAGTGGAGGCTTTGAACTCTTCTTCTTCAAACCGATAACTAATCGGTTTGAATAGAGTTATTCTTCCTTTCTGTGTTTTCTGTTGCACTTTCTTGGATATCAATAATTGTACAATAGGGTTGACGTCCTTATGATAATTATAACGTTCAGAGCCAGATTCGTATTAATCAGGACAATGTAAAGCGAACCAACATCAACTCTGGAATTCCTCTCGAATTGTTGACTGTGAAATCTGATTATTGTATAATAGATTAGCTAGCCTTTTCAGATTGTATGCAAAATCTAACTGAAATGACATAAGGTCGATTTACAAATGTCACAACCCATACAAATTTGACATTTGAAAATCGACATTGTCATTGAAATCTATTGATTTTGCATTCAGACTTCATTAAAATTTCCTATCGAAAAGTAAATTACAGGACGACTCTTTCTATTTCCTTTTTTCTTTTCCGTGTACCACTTATGCTTTCAATAATGTTCAGAGAGAAAAACAAAAAGTAAAAGTTGATCGCACATTTTTGGCATAATGAGTCTGTTGAAATCCATGTAGAAATAGAAAAAAAACTAACAAACAAACAAACACTGAAATATGAACACTAACAATATTAAATTAAATGGAAATCGTCAAACTGCAATTTTCCCACATACATTTCAACTCCACATTTGTAGCAGACATGAGTTTTGCTATGACTTTTTCACTCCATTAAATATTGAATGAAAATTTGTTGAATTACAAATCGTCTACGAACACGCACTTTATTAAATCGAAAAAGTCGTCTCCACCCCCTCCAACCAGATACAGACACGAACACAAACTACTAACTGGCAATGTTACCTTCCACTCAGTATGGACTTGGCTGAAATTGTTTGCAATTGAAAATTGTGGAAAAAAGTATGAAATTTTGTGAGAGCAAAAAAAAAAAACAAAACGTAAAACATTTCAAGTTAACACCTTACTTCATTTCCATCACTCACACACACACATTGTATAGCGTACATGATTGGCGTGGTTGAGAATGCCGAGGGATAGTGTGGTAAGTGAGGAAGGATGGGATCTTATGGTGATTTTCGTTGGCTTTTGAGTCTAAATCCCTGAGACATCGTGTTCATAGTGAATTTAGACTCCGTCGTGAGTAACTCACGTAGAGCAGACGGTGCCAATTCTGACAAATCTTAAAGAAATACATAAATAGTCAGCGGTCACCACCAGTGTGAAAAGGACCAAAGTTTTTTATTTTAAACGCTGTATTTTCTTTTAATTGTGTATGGGTAGCCGAATCAGCTGTTCAAGAAAAAGCAGAGTCGTCAAACGACTAATCCCATTGAAATTGTATATCCGAAATGGATAGACTTCGCCTTCAGAGTGAAAAGTCCACTACATGCGAAATCAATCGATTTAAGCTTGAAATGACATAATAGCCTTGTCACGCTGCATGCGAAATCTAGTTAAAATGACTTAAGGTCGATTTTCAAATGTCAAATTTGTATGACATCTGACGTTTGTAAAACGGCATTATATAATGTCAGCTAGATTTCGCATGCAGTGTGAAAAGGGTATTAAAGAAAGGCGATCAAATCGAAGGAAGAAATTTGAAAAAATGTCATAAATCACGATTGGACATTTAAGGGAACAGTTCATTTCCATGGAAATTTTATTCCCGATATTTTGTGACAATATCTTCGCCCTAACCTCAATTGTCATACCACCATGGAGTTGCAGTGCGCGATAGAAATACCCACGATCATTACACATTTATAATAACTTTGATCCGCGCCACTCTTGAACGCATTTCATTGCCTCTGCTCCATGGTGGGGATGTGTTGGCGGCAGCCAGTGTTTTGGAGCTCCTCAAGTGCTGGTACTAAGACAACAAAACCAACATCAACAATGAACGAAAGAAACGTAACGTAACGAAACGAAACAAAACCAACGACAAACGACCAATTTCCTTTTGGGGACATTGCAATGACAACCTCATTTGAGACACAAGATTCAAGCCCAGCTCAATACGATATGATTCGTACGAGAAAGAAGGTAAGACAGGATTTGCTTTTCTTCCATTGTTGTTGGTTGGTTGGTTGGCTGGCTCTGATGCAGGAGGCGTTTTTGACATGCGTTTGTATGCAAATTTCTTGGTGTTTCTCGCGAAGACAAATTTGTTGAAATGCAATTTTTCATTGAAGTTTTGGTTGAAATTGATTTATGTTTGAAAATGACAACGACTGCGACGACAACGGCGACAACCATAATCGATTTGAAAACAAATAAATGCAATTGGGTTAAACTCAATTCAAACTTCATTTTTGCATATACACAATTCCCATGTAATGTGGTATTTAGAGGTTTTTTTTTTGCGGCTAAAGAGCACTTGCAATTTACATAAGACAATATTGAGGGGCCTCAATTCGTCTCTACAAAAGTCGACCTTAGAATTATCTACAATCTTAAACATCTGTACCAAGGCGTATTTATAAAGGTGATAGCAGGATCCCAGCTGACTGAAATTTTTTTCATTCAAAAGTAACCGAAACTGTCAAATCCCATATATTTTGCTTTGACAGTATGGCTCACCATTCAAAAAATTACTTGTATTTTGTTGATGCCGAATTTGTTGTTGTTCTAGTGCTATCACCTGTATAAATACGCCTTGATCTGTACGGTGTAATATCTTAAATTTGACATTTAAAGCATAACGTCTCAGCTATCCCAACACTTGATGGGGATGGCCAGATATTCACTAACACAGCTGCCAAAGCTAATATATTGCCTGAAATATTTGTAATAACCTTATCACACTGCATGCGAAATCTAGCTGAAATGACATAAGGTCGATTTACAAATGTCAGATCCCATACAAACTTGACATTTGAAAATCGCCCTTATGTCATTTCAGCTAGATTTCGCATGCAGTATGACAAAGCTATAACGAAATCATCCCTGTCGGAAAGTGATCAAAAATGTATCAAGTTCCAAGCATCAGATAATTTTTCGTACGCGGTTTAATAGCCTTGTCACACTGCATGTGAAATCTAGCTGAAATGGCATAAGGTCGATTTTCAAATGTCAACTTTGTATGGGATCTGACATTTGTAAATCGACTTTATGTCATTTCAGCTAGATTTCGCGTGCAGTGTGACTCTGTATGCGAAATCTGGTTTAAATGGCATTAGGTAGATTTTTATATGTCAGATCCCATACAAATTTGACATTGGAAAATGCCATTTCAGCTAGATTTCGCATGCAGTGTGACAAATCGATAATGCTAGAATTTTCAAAGTTTTAAAAATAAGTTTCCTAATCGCTATTAGTAATCAGCTGGATGGATGCCTAAAAATTTCGTAACGGAAATGGTTCAAACCATTTCTTTGTTCATATGCATCAGTTTGTCTGACTGTTTTAATTTTTAAAAGTGTCTGACACTGGGTTCGTTGATGTTTTCCCTTCTCCTCGCCGACACTCAATGCTGATCTGCAGGATAATTTGCATATGATTTTGGTAAAACCTCTAATGAATTTCAGCCAATACCGGTCCAAGTACGATGATTTTGGGTTGGAACACAGACACACCAACACATCTGATGCATGTGCCGTTGTGTTGGTATCGTCGTGTCGTATGAGTGTAACATCCTACACAGCCGTTATGAAATGTTGAAATGAAATTTTAATTTGAATTTGCTTTTGGTAGTTTTGTGTTTCTATTGTACGTATAAAACAAAGAGCTATTGAAATTTGTAGTGGTAAATGATGATGATGAGCGTGAGTGGATTTTTTTTTTAAGTTAGCACAATGTTTCAATAAGAGTCCCTGTCGGATCATATAGCGTTGGGATTAAACAAAAATCAGTTTATATTTGTCATGTTCATGTTTGGATATAAAAACAAAATAATTTTTTCGGCATTTTGGTAAGAAATCTATTACAAATTGTATGGGATTATTAAGAGATGGACAAAAATCCAATAAAAGTAGATTTTGATTGAATATGCGAACATTACATAAAGGTTCAGGAACGCAACCATCGTATCGTATGTTTTGACCAAAGCATCCTCATGCCATTTGACACACATTTTAGTGTGTGAAACTATGACTGCAGTCCATGGAGCCCATAAATCGTCATATTGCACATTTTTGAAGGGTGCACAATTTTATATTTTATGAAAGTGTTGAAAACGATAGTAGCTTAGATGGCGATTAATTGGCAACATAATTGTGATAAAGTGAAATCAATTGGCAACATTGGCTGATAGTACTCGTCAAAGATAATGGAAATACATAGATAAAATAGTTGTAGTTGCAGCCATGGCCATTAGGTGGCGAATGTGTAAAAAGTACATTCTATTTCACTCAAAGTACATTCTAATTCACTCAATTTTGTACTCTCTTTCGCTTATAATACTGAAAATGGAAAGAAATCCAATGAAGTAAAAGTTACTTCCAATGATTTTTATGACTCTACGTCAAATACCACACTTCAGTTTATTTAATTCGCTTTTATTTTCCATTTATTGCAGTTTTTAGGAAAAAGGGAAATTTTCTCTCCAAAATGCCGTTCAGAGCCATCTAAATAATTGTCTTCGTACTACGCATTTCTCTGAGAGTTTTGTTTAATCTATATATTTCCATTATCTTTGTACTCGTGTAATAATTGTTTATATTTTTTCAGTTCGGAAATACATATTAATTTCTTAAAAACAAAATTATCCGGAGTTGGACATTTGTTTTCGACCTCTCTAATTTTTTTAAATGAAACAATATATTTCTCTGAAAGGTCTTCACAGAAATACAAACCGATTACAATTTGTACAGTATATCTACATGTGTAAACACACCTAAAGACTTTTCTTTCCATTTCAAAAAATAAATAATATAAATTTTTTGCGAGCACCGATTTGTCTTTCGTATACAAACCTTAATATCAGACGGACCAACTACTGTCAAAATCAAATTCCGTCCTAAATAAATGTTATGAACTTTCCTTTAATAGATAAAAATTTAAAAATGTCCCTTCATTGTGCAGTGCATGCCAGCAAATGAAAAGGGGCGTTTACACTTAAAAATTGATCGTACATTTTGAATTGCGATTCCATTACTATGAATGCTTTCCAAGGGAAAATATCGCATTATTTAGTAGATGGAATTGCGATTCCATTACTATGAATGCATTCCATGGTAAAATATCGCATTATTTAGTAGATACAAGTGTAAAGTAACTGATAAAACTTATTTATTTTTATTGCTTTTTGTTTTAATTTTACAAAATTTATTTTTAAGTTGCACAAGTGTAAACTCCCCTAATAATAAGCCCAAACGGAATTATTTGGAAGAGGAAATTTCGTGGCAAGTGCATAACGGGATTAGAAAGAAAAAATAAACTAAATTTAAATATATTTTGTTTTTATAATTTTTTTTTTTCTTTAAAAGAAAGTCATTCATTTTGCCGCACAATTTCTCACAGTGTATACTACTTATCCCACTACCTACACACCGTACTTATATTTGTCTCTTTTCCACCACCGTAAGAAGTGGAGAGAGGAAAAGAGAGGTGTATAAGCACCATGTGTAACTCGATTGAGAGAGGTTGTTAATTTCGTTTTTCCTCTTACGATCAGTGTTACCGCTGAGAAATTTCAAAAAGTATCACAAAAAGGGGATTTCTTCAAAAAAAAGTGGCACATTTGTTAGAAAAAAGCACAGTTTTTTAGTTTTTATTTCGAGAAAACAACAGATTACATGAAGTTAACAAAAACAATTCTTTTGTAAAGAGTGATTTTTTTGAGGTTAGGATTTTCATGCATTAGTATTTGACAGATCACGTGGGATTTCAGACATGGTGTCAAAGAGAAAGATGCTCAGTATGCTTTGACATTTCATCATGAATCGTCTTACAAACGAACAACGCTTGCAAATTATTGAATTTTATTATCAAAATGCGTGCTCTGTTAAGAAAGTTCATTGCGCGCTTCCATTTTATGGTCAGTTTAATCGACCCACTGAAGCGGCTATTCGGGCTATTGTGACTAAATTTCGCACCAAATTTACATTGTTGGACATTAAACCACCAACACGCTTACGTAGAGTGCGAACTGAAGAAAATATCGCAGCTGTATCGGCCAGTGTTAATGATGACCACCAATTTTCGATTCGTCGCCGTTCGCACCAATTGGGTCTCTGTTACTCAAAAACGTGGAAATGCCAAAATTGGACTAAGCGGATGGACCACCTAAGACGCAGCCGCGGTCAACATTTAAATGAAATTATCTTCAAAAAGTAAATGTCATGGACCAATCTAACGTTTCAAATAAAGAACCGATGAGATTTTGCAAATTTTATGCGTTTTTTTTAAAAAAAAAGTTATCAAGCTCTTAAAAAATCACCCTTTATATATATATATTAGGCTGGGTCCATACAAATGGAAAAACAATTTCCAGTCACACCATGAAAATAAAGTTTGGATTGTTTAATGATGATTTGCAAAATATTACGTTGAAAAAGCCCTAAAAATCGTGTTTTCTATTGCATTTTTGTCCAATTTTTTCTGCATTAATGAAACCAATTTAAATATAAATTCTGATTCTTGTCTTAGGGTAACTTATTGGACGTTTATAGTCATTTTTATGTGTTTTTAAATAGTGTTAACTGTAAACTTTTTCGTAGTTTGTGGTAGTATCTCATAAAAAATAAATACCTTTCGAATAACCTAAATCATGTAGATCGGAAATAAATTGACGCCGCAGCGCTTATTTTTGTAAAAAGAATTTTGGATCTGCAAAACCATCTCCTGTTTCCAAGAAATATGAGTTTTTAGCTGTAGCTTTGAAAACCCACAAAAAATCAATAAGCGTCCAATAATATGACAAATGTATGACAAATTACAAATTTATATTTTAAGAGCTTCCAAGGATCTATAAATTCATAGAAAAATTTGGACAGAAATGCAACATAAAAAAATACACGTGAAAAACATGATTTTTAGAGGTGTTTTCAGGAGCGTTTAGCACACAGATGTCTTGACCCAGTGACGAAATATTTTGCAGATTATCATTAAACAATCCCATCTTCATTTCTGGGGGGTGACCGCAACAGTTCATTTTCGTGGCCCATATATATATATACTAAACTAAAAAATAAATTAAATCACATTTTGGTATTTATTTTTAGTTACTTTTTGGTAACTTCTTTCCCATACTTTTCAATGAGAACAGTACTGGGAATCCAATCCTCCAACTTCACGTCAAGTTTTTATCTTCAACCTGTTCGTTAACCTATGTTTCATTATAGTCAGCTTAGAAAAACGCTCTCTGCGCAAGCACTGCTATGAGGCAAAGTTAAAACATATATGGCAAATTGATATAAATCATTTAAATTATTTTTTAAATTTCCCACTTTATACCAGAAAACTTCGACATTAGTACTAGCAAATACTGCTCGTAAGTTTTATCATTTGACTTATATTCTAATAATTGTAATTCATTTACAAAAGCCTGTGGTTTCCTAATTACATCACTAAATTCAGCCCCGTTGGCAAAATAGTTGATATCATCGTTAGATTTTATATAAAAAGGGTCTAAGAATCTTAAACTATTCATTTGTTTTTTGTCATTTATATAAACTCTTGAAAATATTTTTATAATCGATATCTATGTAAACATTATAAACTCTTTTTTAAATGTTTTTAAAAAGTTGTTTGTCATCGAAACTATATCTTGTGTGAAGTCTCACTTTGCAAACTTTTGTTTAGTGAGTTCATGATTTTAAGAATATAAATTTTAAATATATCTTATTTTTTGTTGACAGTTCTTGTTGAATAATTTTATTAGGGCTGTTTTTCTTTAAGCCGGGATAACAAGCTGCGATAACAAAAACGTTAATAAAAATTTAATTTTTTGCTCAAAATAAAAAAATATTTTTTCACATTGTCGCCAACTACAATATAAATATATGTATCAAAAGAAATTAAATTTTCAAACAAATATTTTGTGTCGACTTTATTGGACTTAGCCTCGACGACGGAGAACGATTGTTCACATTAATAGTGAGAAATGTTTGTTCGTTGTCCTGTCGCTTCGAAAACTTTAAATTCTTTCGGATACACACCCAAAATTTATTTTTCCCGGATTTTAATTTTTTCATATGGAGCTTGACAGGGAAAATTGCCACTTCAGTGGCACAACGGTAACACTGGTTGGCTGGTATCCTCTCGCTTATCTCTCTCACTCTCTGTGCTCTCCTGTGGTGAAAGCAGCAAACTCACTCACTCGCTCTCATTCTTAAATTGCAGATTCTTTATTTTCACTCATTCTTAAATTGCAGATTCTTTATTTTCACTCATTCTTAAATTGCAGATTCTTTATTTTCACTCTTTCTTAAATTGCAGATTCTTCCATTCTAATCCATTCTATACTCCCCTATACTCAACTCTGCGCTCTGCTTCTTTTTTTAGCAACTCGTAACTCCTTCCACGTAAAGCTCCCAAAGCCCGCGCCCGTTAAATGTTATTGTGATTTTATATTTTATAAATTAAATATAAATTATATTTAATTATGTACAAAAGTTCAGAAAGGTGTGCAGTGAAAGGCTGCAAAGTTCGACGAGGTGATGGAGTACCTATGTACAGATTCACCTTAGCGAACAAGGCGATATGGAAGGAGATTATAGGAATCTCCGAGTCTGTCGTCATCATTTCACTCCAGATTGTGTCGACATGAAGACCAAACGACTGCTGCCAGGATCAAAGCCCACTCTCAATCTGGGCCTAGGGGATAAGTGGTCTTTATGATGGCTTGAATGGCGTATTCAGCCCTTCTAGCAGTTATAGGTTATAGTTGGGTGGTACTAGAAGGTGCGTGATGGAAAAAATATTCGAAGAAATATGTAAAATTTTCAATTTTTTACTGAATTCCCGTGGTATTCCCGTACGATACGAGAAATGAAAAAGTGACACAAAAAAGCAAAAAGTACCACATTTAGTACCTCAATGAAAAAGTGGCACAAAAGTATCTCACTAAATTGCCACTTTAGTGCCACAACGGTAACACTGCATCGAACTTAAAACACCGATGTTTAAATGAGTAATGAGTGACATCGATGTCGACACTGCTTACGATCGTTTCTGATTCAGTTTTATTTTTTCTCTTGGATCGGTTGTACGTGAAACGCACGCAATAACGCAAAACGCTAACAAACAAACCTATAAAAGTAAAAACAGAAGGGATGAATTGAGATTAAAACAACAACAAATAAAACAAAAAATTACCATAAGAAACGCAGCAAATGAAACATTTTTTGATTCAATGAATTTAATGATTCAATACCAAATCACGATTTTGTTTTTAGAAAAATAGAAGAAAACAAGTTTAAGAAAAGTGTGAAATAGAAACAACAAAAACAACAATAGCAACATCGAGAAAGAAACAAGTATGCGAAAAATACACAAGCAAGGAACATGACAAAAAGACACGACAAAAACTTGTATTGAATTTGGGGGAGAAAAGAAAGCAAAAAGAACATAACATACAAAAAAATTTTCGAAAATAATATAAATACATGTCAGCGGAGGAGCGAGCAAAGAATACACACCCACAGAGAAGAACCCTCACTCGGCACCAGAAAAAGGAACGGTCTAAAAATAAATATCCATCATGCATTCCAAAATAACTTAGAGAAATTTATGACATTTTCTTTTTGTCTTGTGTTCCTTTTCTTCGGTTTTACTGCCGTCTGTCCGTCCGTCCATCCATCGGTCGTTTCTCGGTGCCTCTTTTTATGGTTATTCTCGGTTGTAGTAAATACGTAACTTTAAAATTAAATGAGTGTCGCCGCTAGAGAGAGAGATGGCGCGGCGGCAGAGCGTGTTAAAATTAATGCACTGTGAGATCATTTTCAGATGTGAGAAGTGTCCTCTGGACAATATTTTCTTTACACTTGTAAATGGAATAAGGTCCTTGAAAAGGATCGGCATGATCAGCAGTTGGTGATAAACATGTTCGTTTTCATCATCATTTGATCATTTATTTCTGTAACAATCAGCTCTCTTGCGTACGAGGCCTTTTTTGTTTTGATTTTGTGTGTTTTTGTTTTACATGCACAGCGGCAGTAGCAGCAGCGCAGCAGCAACTTGAAATGTTCTCTTTAGTGCTCTGTGTCGCGTTCTTGCTCTTTCCCTCCCCTGGCTAACAGATTTTGTGAGCACACAGTTCTCTTGCGGTGCTGTGCGGTTGTAGTATCGCCGTTCGTTTGTTCGTAACATACATTGTTGCCCACTTCTTCTTCTTCTTCGCGCAGTACTTCTTTTGCTGTGTATTTTTATAAAATTGGATTAATCATTTTACAATTTGTTTGTATGTTTTGCTTTTCTCGATATTAAATCAATTGATATTTTTAGAATCGTTGTGCCATGGCCTCTTCTCTCAGCTAAAATTCCAATTAATTGAATTTTCCGTTTTTCGTAGTAAAGTGAAAGAAGAAGCAGAACAGAACAGAGCGGAACATCGAATTCTAGTTGTGGCAAATTGTAGGTGTGTGTGCGTATGTACGTGTGTACAATGGGATGGAGATGAGTAGTGTGGTGTATCATGATAATGATGATAGTTGTTCTTCTTCTTCTTGTCGTTGCTTGCTTTCTTCTCTCTCACAGCGCCCAAATTCAATACAACAAACTTTGTCGTCTTCTTTCGAACCGACGAAGTTGATGATGACAAAGAACCCCACAAATAGATTTTAATTAAAAAAAAATCCACTATTTTTTCTGCATTTTTTCTTCTCCTCTCTAGAAATCCATACACAACAACAACAACTACTACTACTAGTACTACTTCAAAAAAAGTTACAAAACGTGTTTCAAGTTAACAACAGCAAAAAATAAGCAAAACCGCAGCAGCAACAGAGTAAAAGAAGTGTGTTAATTTTGTGCAATAATTTGAAAATCAAAATAGAAAAAAGTTTAAGAAACTGTTCACA
This sequence comes from Polietes domitor, assembly GCA_947397865.1. NCBI lineage: Eukaryota > Metazoa > Arthropoda > Insecta > Diptera > Muscidae > Polietes > Polietes domitor. Next base: position 258,563,746 of record OX377618.1, read on the forward strand.
ACAAAAGTCGTTTAACGATAAGCCATAAGCCCGTAGAACAACAAGAACGATTATCCTTTGCCCAAACAAGAGGACGAAAAAAACACAAAATTTTTTACATCATGAGTGTGTGTGAAAATAACAATTCTGTGCAGCAGCTCCAACAACAGACCATGCAACACCAGCCAGGTCCGCAGCAGCCACAGCCGGCGCAAACGCCCCAACAACAGCAACAGAATACACAAAGTATCGCTGATTATTTGGCTCAACTACTTAAGGATCGTAAACAATTGGCGGCATTCCCCAATGTTTTCAATCATGTGGAACGTTTGCTCGATGAAGGTAAGTGAGTTGTGAATACAAAAATTTAGAAAAAATTAAATTTGAAAAAATTCCATCTATCGTCTTATAGAGTTGCACTAAGGACCATGTGTTCTGTGTTAGAGGAGGGAGAAGTGGAAAAACATATATAGATTTAAAATGCAGAATTTATTTTATATCTGCTCAGGGACTTAGAATTTGAAGTCGTGAGGACATCTATGAAACGAAGAACTAATAATTTGGACATAGAAAGGGCAACAGTTCAGTTTCATCAGAAACAATAACATCAATCGTGCTTAAAAAACTCTCGAATTGTAGTCTTGGATACTATTCGTCTCCACGTAATCATAGTCCTTTTCTTTCCTTTTTAATTAGTTGCAGTTTTTAAAAAGGACCACAGCTTAAAAAAATACCTGAAAAAGACCAATTTTCAGTAACAATAACATCATGATTAAAACGCTCGAATTGTAGACTTCGTCGCCACGCAATCAAATTCTTTCCTTTTAATTAGTTATTGTTTTTAAAAAGGGCAACATTTAAAAAAAATATCTGAAAATATCAGTTTCCTCAGAAACAACATCGTGATTAAAACTCTCGAATTGTAGACTTGAATACTATTCTTCTCCACTCAATTAAAGTCCTTTTCTTTCCTTTTAATTAGTTATAGTTTTAAAAAAGGGCAACATTTTCTTCAGAAACAATAACATCGTGATTAAAACTCTCGAATTGTAGACTTGAATACTATTTTTCTCCACTTAATTAAAGTCCTTTTCTTTCCATTTAATTAGTTATAGTTTTAAAAAAGGGCAACATTTTCTTCAGAAACAATAAGATCGTGATTAAAACTCTCGAATTGTAGACTTGACTACGAATGTCTCCACGTAATCAAAGCGCTAAATATAATAGACATTATTCATTCATTCTCCGGCTCATTTTTTTAAATATTTTTTATTTTATTCCCATTTTGAAGGATTAATTCTAAAAGGTTTTTTGTCTTTTCTGACAAACCTACTTTTTGAAGATAATTTCTGGGGTAAAATCTGTAGCAATTTATTTATAAAACAATTATTCAAAAATATATTCTAAACCTTTGATTGATTATTCTCAATTTGGTCTTTAATGCAATTTTTCACAATTGGAATGACAAAAAGAACAATTCAGATTATTTTGTCATAAAAAAATCCCATTGATTGATTCATTCATTCTTTTATTTATAATTTAGAAACCATTAGAATTATAATAAAATTACAAAAGACAACAGATAAATTCTTATCATGACTGTAGAAAAAAACCTAAAGATTATTTTTTGACTTATTTCGACTTTGTAATGTTTTTTGGTTAGAATTTATTTAAAGCCAAATCACTAAAGCATGTTCTACAATGACTGCATAGTAAAATGTAATAGAAAACGATTCAAAATCGTTCTGCTTTTTGGAGACTATTTAAAAAGCAAAATTTTAAGTTTTTCGTACGATTTGAATTTCTGTAATGCTTGATAATATCAGATTTTGCTGCATAACAAGCCAAAGGAAAACTCTTTACAAACCCACTAAAAAGGATACAAAAGTATAGGGAATCCAAATGAATCCAAATACTTTTTTGGACGAAGAGTATAGACAGCTATGATTTCAAACATAAATCTGATTTATTGATCCAAAGTAATATTTTTTTGAATCCGAATAAATCCAAAGACTTTTTTATGAAGAACAGGCAAATACGATATTAAATATAAAAATAATCTATATTTCCCATGCAATCATTATTTGTTTTTTTTTTCAATTGAATACTATTCGTATCTAAGTACAAATCATGAATGCAAAACCCCGGAATAAATGTTAATTTTAAAATCTTTAATTAATCACGACATGAGTAAGAACCAACTTTGTGACTTGTTGCAAGAGTTGCAGTTTATTTTTGATAGCGTGGGTCATGTCACAGATTCCCTTTTGGAATTGATTTGATTCCGTAAAGTAAAGTGGTAGTTTCATTTTTTAATAAAATATCGTTTTACATTTTCTGTAGAAGCAAAAATAAGATTACAATCCATTTCCGAACGGAATTTTACACTCTGACAAGGTCCTGTGATTAATACTCATTCAAACAGAGCAACATTTGTTCAATTCGAACAGGATCTATTTTAGAATATAACTCATAAAGTGTTGTCCAAAAAGAGCATTTTCCTCCTCTTAACTTTAGTAGTCTACAGTACAAAAATTTCGTGTTGATATTTTTGATTTTTTATATTCGGCCTTTAGTTTGGATTCAATTCCTCAAGATGATCTTTTATGGGAAATGTAAACCTCTTATAAATTTCATAACCTCTATAAATTTCGAGATAACTGATGAGAAACAAAAAGTTTTCAGAAAATGAAAAGATAATATAAGTGTGCTGCTTATTTTCGTTCGTCTGAAACGAACGATCAAAAATCACACAATTATTACTTCCTTTCAGAAATAAAAACGAAAAAGGATGTATTTCGTCAATTGGCTGAAAAAAATAGATTTTTTCATCAGAAAAGAAAACTCTAGGAACACGTTTCCGATTTTCCATAAGCTACAGAGATAATTGTTTGATTAACATCAAAAAAATAATAATTTTCCAAAAACAAAGGACAAAATGCACAGATGCCTTAAGGGATTATCTTTCACGGAAAATAAACAAATCACTTTGTAAATCCTTTAGTGTGAACGTGACCTTTTTTACAATTATTCGAATATGTGTGGTATTGGAATATTTACATTGCTTGTGGCCGATATTTTAATTCAAAATTATGCATTTTCCGAAAAAATTTCAAAAGATTTCTACAAACAAAGGAAATACAATTTTTGGGGGAAAAGCTAGAGAAATTTGGCTCTACTTATTTGAAAAGAAAAGGCTATCAAGGCCTTTAAATTATGCTCAAATTAATCGATAACATTTCACTCTTTAGATTGCCTTTTAAAATGCTTTTCAGTTTGTGGTTACAATGGGGGAAGAAAAAGTCCTACTTCTTTAAGCAATAAATTAATTAGACTAATTCCTAAAAATATTTCTTCCAGATGGATTGATTTAATAGAAATTTTATGCGATTATACATTTATTTACTCCACAATGAATTCAAATATAATCACATTTCGACCAGATGGATGACTGAATAGTCATACTAGTTTGATTCAAGAGAACATCTACTTTCATGTGAAGTTTTGACTGAGATTTTGAAATTTCTCACAATTTATTAGGGAAATATGAGCATTACCAGCAAAATGGATATTTCGAACAAACAAAAAATAAGATGCGTCTGAAATGGAGAACTCGTATCTATTATTTTATATTTTTTGGGAGACGAAAACTTCGAACTTCTCAATAGCGTAGCTGTTGGGGCCAGCGATTTTCCATGTTATAGAAAAAAATCGTTACAGAGAGATCATTTAGTGTGAGCAATTAAACATGGCTCTTAAAAGAAGATTCGTAATAGAGAATAGGAAGGTTTGAATGTACGTTGCTTTCGTGATCGATTTCCATTATTCAAATTCGTGGGAGACAAATGAATCCTCAAATTTGACTACTTAAAAATGTGGTCTTCTAGAGGTCGTAGAAGTTAATTTTTTGGAAAAAAAAGTTATTTTTGCATATAGCGAACGTATACCTAGAAGAAATGTCTTCTGGGTTGTCAATTGCAAGTTATAACGCTTTCATTTTAAACGATTTCTTCGTCTCAGACCAAAACCAGTCCTAATAGTAGCCATAAAATATGGATGAAATGCTAGTTAGGAATTATCAATTCCTGACATTGGCATTGATACTATACAACGGATATGAATACTGTGGCTTTTAAAGGCATTCCACAATCGATTTTATACAAATTTTAAATATGTGGCGAATGGAAAATAATAGTAATCTACGAGACCATCAAAGACCATTTTTAGATTCTTGATCTAAGCCTGCATTGCTATAAATTTCAAACCTCCTCCCAACAATTAATGACCTATTTCTTGAAGTTATGAACTGAATGATTGTAACCATCAAACAACACAGATCACTTTGACTAATGACCTGTTGAAAATGCCACATTTTTGGCACAATTTGTTAACTCTTAGCAAATATGTTGGACTTGCATTAGAATAAAATTAATACCACCCCTACCAAATGATGATGACGTATTACTTGTTGTTATTAATTTTTAACTGAATGGCTATCGATTACTTGTTTGTTTTTTCTTTGTTTAGCCATAAAACGATAATTTGTTAACGCCCGATAAGCTACAATATATTTCACAAGTGATGATTTCCTATAATTGTCCACAAAATGTATAGACAGACGTTCAACTCCATGGGCTGATTATGGCTATTGCAATAATACCTGACAATATTCCTGCAGTTGTCAGTCATGATCCCCGACGACGTTGTCTTTGTCTTCTTTTTTTGTTGTTTTTGGTAGATTTCATTTCATTCCATATCATTTCATTTATTAATCGATTAATTTGTATGCAAGACCATGCCGGCCAACAAGTAAATGTGTGATTGGTGATGGTGGTGGTGGGATGTGTAGTAGGAATGGTGCTGCTGCTGCCCAAGTAGATTCCGTGTGATCGTTGTCGTTAATAATGGTAATCATTCTGGCATGCATACGCGCGCACACACACAAAGACACTCGGGACATGCTACTATTATATCTACTCGAGAGTGGATATGCACTGAAATCGTCCAGACATCTCTGACAACATGCGCGCACATATGTACAAATGAACAATAGGGTGGTGGGGATCAAAAATAATTAAATGGGGATTTCAATGGAATGCGGTAAGGCTGGCTTATGTCTAAAGTCTTTTTAGAGCTGTGGCATTAAAAGAAGAAAAAGAAAAATATATAAAATCTGCATTTAAATTGTATTCTTGACATCTTTCAGTAAATATTAAATTTATTTAAAGGTCATATACATTTGTTGGGCACAATTTCCCATTTCGAATGGAAAAGAGGCAATTCACTTTAAATTTAAGGCATCTAAGTAAATGGGAAAATTATAAATAGAAGCACAACACGATTGTTTTCCAAATTTAGTTGACTTGTTGTTGGTTTTTAGGTAGTTTCCTGATGTGAAATGTTTTCAAGTGGGAGTTTCTTCGAAATATTTTTTGAAGAAATATGTTAAAACATTGAATAACTTTGAAATATCTCAATATTGAAATAAAAAATCCATAGATAAGTAACTTGAAATTTCTAAATTACTTTTTAAAATGTCTTTATTATGTTTCACAAGTCCACAACCCACCCGTATATGGTTTCTGAGTGATCTCAGTCTCTACCTTGAACAGCTAACCTGTTACCTTTCGTTTGCCCACACAACCTACACAGCCCACTCTAATGTACAATGATGTACTTATTCCACAAAAGCATTTGTATCCAAAGTAGTAGGTATGTATATACAGCGAGTACTACATACATATCTACTGTATGTGTGCATAGGTATTATGGTGCTGCAATACAAACTGTTTATGGCAGCAGAATACCGACTACAAAAAGGAGGCAAAAAGGAAAGGAAAGGCCAGAAAAGCGAAAGAAAGAAAAGAAAAGTATTTCTTACATGTGGTGTGTGGCGATGGACTATGTGTGGTGTTCGACGCTGCGCGTATTTTTGTTTTGTTCTGTGTTCGTTTGCTTGTTTGTTTTCTTTTTTTTTTCAATTCTTCAGACGCTGATCTCTTCAGGATGCCGAGCAGAAGAGGCAATGGCAATTTTCAGTTCATTCCACTTTTGCACTTGTAGCAGGCATCCATCCATCCCATAGGCAGGCGGTGGGGAAATGTATAACAAAAATCTCCAGGCCTGCCCGGAGATGTGTGTATGTACATCCATGCCACCATATGTATATGTAACTTCCAGCAGCAGTGGTGTTGCTCCCAAAATAACAACACATGTCTGCATGCATTTCCATCAAATTCCACAGCATTCGGTAGCATTTGTTAATTCCACCTCTTGTTTGGTTGTAAAAAATGTAGACTTTTTTCAACAATTGTTGCACATTTGGGTGATCATTAGATTTTGATGCTGCTCTCTGGAAGAGAAGGATATTTGTTGGTTATTTTAAGGGCAGGCATCCTACGATTCGTTGGATAAATAATAAACAAAAGTTGATCAACATGAGCAAATATTTGTCTTTGGCACATTAATGTGAATACAAACTCAAGAACAATTGCTTTGATACTTTACAACGGATATGAATATTTGACTATTTTGGTTTTTAAGACATTCCAATTTTTTATAAACATTTTAAATATGTGGCGGAAGGCAAATAAGAGTAATCCACGAGACCTTCGAGACCTGTGTGCATTACACAGATCACGGACGACTTCCGAAAGTTGGCAATTTTATGAAACATTTTTTGAATTAATTTTGATTTTGAGCTAGGCCTGCATTGCGATAGATTTTTTTTTCATCGAACGGTCCCAACGCCTTTCACACCCGCCCCTTCCGACCGATAGGGCCACGTCCCCATAACGTAGGGACAGCGTACACACCATAGTCCGAACCATGGCGGCTAAGCAGTAGAGTGTGGACACCGGCTACAGATCAAATATCAACAGCCGGTAATTGATGACATATTTCTTGAAGTTTTTAACTGAATGGCTGTCGCTTTCGAGAGTAATTCGGGAGACCATCAATTCACACAAATCACTTTGACTAATGACCTCTTGCAGATGTCACATTTTTGTCACAATTTGTAGACTCTTGCAAAAATTTTAGGCAATGTTATACATTTCATAGCACCCCTAACAAATGATGACGTATTTCTTGATGTTATTAATTTTTTAACTGAATGGCTACATTTCATAGCACCCCTAGCAAATGATGTCGTATTTCTTGATGTTATTATTTTTTAACTGAATGGCTATCGTTTACTTGTTGTTTCCTTGTTTAGCCATAAACGCATTTCAATGCACTCAGATCATTTTGACGGACGACCTACGAAAATTGATCAGTTTTATGGAATTTCTGCTCAAAGAGGCATTAAATCAATTTACTTTCACAAAAACAACCAATTTAATTAACTAACGAAGAAATATATTCAATTTATACTTTTTTCATTTCTTTCCCTATTCGCCGTAACACATTTCAAAAGGCAATGCTTAAAAAGTGATCTTCTAGAAATCACAGGATTTCGTTATTTTGGATAGACTTTTGTAAACCGCAAAAGTCCTTTCTGCAAAAATAAAATGATTTAATTTTAAATGATTGTGTGTCAGAGACAAGTTCGTTAAATGCTAGTTAGGAATTGTCAATTCCTGACAATTGCATTGATACTTTACAACGGAATATTCGACTACTGAGGCTTCTAAAGGCATTTTGAAGCCTCAGTAGTCGATAGGAATTTTAATTGTGTGTTGGTGGCAAATAATAGTAATCCACTAGACCATCAATCGCTTTGACAGAGGACCTTCGAAATTTGGCCAGTTCTATGAAATTTCTGCGCAAAGATCAGATTAAATCGATTTACCTTCGCAAACCAATACCAATTTAATTAAATAAACCAGCAATAATATTCAATTAATACTTTTTCCATTTCATTCCCTATTCTCCGCAACATATCTTCCCATTTATTCTATTTTTGTTGTGATCTTTTCCCAATTTGTTAACAAAATAGTCTTATAATTTTTCAAAATTTAGTGCTTAAAAGGTGAATTTCTAGAAGTGAAAGGATTTTGTTATTTTGGATAGAATTTTGTACTCCGCAGAAGTCATTCCTGCAAAATATAACGATTTAATTTTAAACGAATGTTTGTCTCAGACAAATTCGTTAAATGCTAGTTAGGAATTGTCAATTCCTGACAATTGCATTGATACTATACAACGGATACGGAATATTCGACTACTGAGGCTTCTAAAGGCATTCAAAGGTCGATTCTATAGGAATTCTAAATATGTGTTGGTGACAAATAAGAGTAATCCACGACCATCAGTCACTTGGATGGAGGACCTTCGAAATTTGGCCAGTTCTATGAAATTTCGGTGCAAAGAAGTATTAAATCAATTTACCTTCGCAAAAACAACCAATTTAATTAAATAAACGAGCATTATATTCAATTTATATATATTTTTTTTTCATTTTTTTACCTATGTTGCCGCAACATATCTTCCCTTTATTCCCTTATTCCATATTTGATGCGATCTTCGTTAACAAAATTGCCTTTAAATTTTTGTATTACATTCATCAGAGTCATCAGAGGTACAAAAATCTTGGACGTTTTAAAATTCTTAAGAAGACAGCGCTGTTTTAATGCATCCTAGCTTTGTATTTCGGTTTATCAAAGAAAAACAAACCAAATGACAAATCGGGTTTATTAAATTGTTCGTACAGTTGCATAGTAATTCCGTGTTCTGAGTTTCGAGACCATATTCTATATTTACTTGGATCGTTTTTCATATTTACTTGGATCAGTTTTTCATTTTTTGTGGGCTTCAAATGATTGTTTTGTTACGAAAATTCAAAACTTAGGGCCTGCTTCTGCAACTTAATTTCGTTCGTCTGAGGCGAACGATCAAAAATCACCCAATCACATGAATTCTATAAAAGATTTTTAGCTACGATCTCTGCGTGATTTTCTATAGATACAGCGAATTATAGACTTTTTTGTGGCCAGATCGTTCGCCTCAGAAGAAGATGAAGTCGTCTGTGGCATAAATAAAGTTTTATAAGTCGCAGGCTGTGATATTCAGATATATTCAGAAAAGTGTAATCTTGAGACTTATACAAATCCAAATCGTTCATCTTCTGGAAACGAACTATCTGCTGGTTTATTATATTTAATACTTTTATTCCTGGACTAATTAAGTGGATAGCGGAGTCGATACTTGAATTCAAACTTTTATCTGTTGTTTTATTGAAAATTAACTCCATCCTCGAGCCTAATTTCCAATAAAATAACAGATATTAACTAAAAGGTCAAATAATAAAATAAATAATCATAATCGATATTTATTTTTTTTCTAAGAAAGTCGCTTGTCAAATATCAGCAAACTACTACTTTATGGAAGTGACCAAAGCGTATTTATATCAGATGAAGTCAGAAGCCCAGCTGACTGCAATTTTTTCATTCGATTGTAGTAGAAGCTGCTAAATCCCATATATTTTGCTTTGAAAAGCTCATCATTCAAAAAAATTGCCTGTATTTTGCTGTTGTTGATTTATGTTTTGGAAGGGACCAATAAAGATAGAAACAAATAAAATATATATTCGGATTGTTTTACTCTTCTTATTGACGAATCTTGGATACTCAAATAAAAGGAAAATTTCTTTCGAAATTCAGAGACAAGATCATTTGCTCCTGATCATTTCTCAAGGAACAACCATGCGGAATTTTTAAATAATAAAATCACGAACTTAAAAAGAGATGAATTTAAAAGATCTGGATAGATGTAAACTTATCTAAACACTGGGAACACTTGGGGGTAAATATATATAGTTTTTTTTATATATGTATACTCTTATTCTGATCAAAATTTTATAAACATACGACAATGTGACATTGAGAAGAGAACATCAGGTTCGTTCTTGTCGATCTCAATAAACTAATGTATTTATAAAATTACTGATGTATATCTTTTTCACTCAATTTCTGGACTTTTAGAATTGTTTCTGGAGCGCCCCGGTGGGGGTTGTGGGTTCGATTCCCACCAGAGGCTCTGGTCTGTCGCTGCAATAACTAGCTATAATGGTCTTAGTCACCCCAGCTCAATCCCTGGACCCAAAATTAGAATATAAATTTACTTTGTATTGTAATTCATAATAAATAAATAAACAAATAAATAAAAATGTGAGCTTATCCGATTTTTTCCATGTCAACAAACTGATGCCAGACCTTTGAAATCATGGCTCATTGTTGGCCGATAGTTTAAGAATTAAATTAAAAAGGGGAAATATTAGTTCTCTTAACTAAACATGGATGGACAACGGCGGTTTTCTCAACTGTGGGGATTTTTTGTTCCAGAACGTTGTGATATCCTGACGCATTGTTGGCCTTTAGATTGAGAATTGAATTGAAAAAGTATTTTCAGTTCACTAAAGGAGACATGAATGGACTACGATGGCTTCCTCAACTGTTTCAGAATGTTGTGATATCAGGCAATAACTTAATTTGAGTGAAACTTGTAATTTAAAGCGTTTGTCTTAATTTTTGTAGCTGATTTATTAATGTTTTGGAGTTCTTTGGCAATGGCTATGCAAAACTTGACTTTGATATGATTCCCAATTACTGCATCTCACATTGATGAAAAGTTATTTTCATAAGGAAATGCCTCGTTTAAATGTTTTGTTAAAGCATTTGTTTAATTGTTTATAGTCAATTTCTCTATTTTTTGAGTTTTTTTTTGGAACGACCACGCAAAACTTCGCCATGATAGGTTTTTCAATTTACAAATACTACTGATATTAGATAAAATCGGCTCTCATCCTGTTGAAAAGTTCTTTTCATAACGAAATGACTCTTTAAAATGTTTTACAAACGCTCAAAAGCCGTTTTGTATTTTCAAAAATAAAAAATTGAAATCAAGTCGATAATGAAATTAATCAAATCAAGTCAATTGCGGATAATTTCAACTGTCCTAATGAGTGCATGGAATCTGTTGTTCACAAATCTCCCCCAATACGTTCGATATTTATTTATAAAACGCTTATCTAACGCCCAAATAGAACAACTTTGAAGTTGAGGCGGCACGAGTGGGTTCAACACTTGTGGCTCTCCTTTTTGGTTTTTAACTTTCAAACTGAAAATGAGAGATGTAAATTGAAACCCAGAAAATTCAATTTGAAATGGAGAAAATGTAAATTGAAATTCAGAAATGAAAATTGAAGTTGAGAATAAACAAATTGTTATTCAGAGGAATGAATTCCTCTCTTTTTTTTCTACTGTTCCTTTTCTTATTTGAATTATAATAAGAAATGAGTTGAATTTCGTTATTAATTTCAAAAATAATGACTTTGAAATGCTATCGGGTAAGGGTGCATTGTTAATTTTAGACAAAAATGTGAAAAGTTCTTTTCATAACGTTGAAATATTTTGCAAACGCTCAAAAGCCGTGTCCACTCTGTTTTGCATTTTCAAAAATAAAAAAATTGAAATCAACTCGATAATGAAATTAATCAAATCAAGTCAATTGCGGATAATTTCAACTGTCGCTTAGAGTGCATGAAATCTATTGAATGACCTCCTCCCTCATCTTTGTTCACAAATCCCCTCTCCCACATCCGATATTTTTTTATAAAACACTTATCTAACGCCCAAATAGACAACTTTGAAGTTAAGGCACGAGTGGGTTCAACACTTGTGGAGGGATTTTTTTTTGGTTTTTAACTTTCAAAATGAAAATGTGCCATCATTGAAGCGTTTGGCAACAGAGCGAACCACCCACCCGAACGACCAATTGAGATGAAAGGCAAGTCCGTTTCTTTGCTCTTCTTCTTCTTCTGCTTTTTAAATTAATCAGCTGTCAAAAGCAAAGTGGTAAAATTGAAAAAAAAGAAACAAATTTCAAATAAAATAAACAATTAATGCAGAGTATTTGAGGGAAATCGATTGTGGGTTATGGGTAAATCGAAATCGATTTAAAGGCAGTATAAATATACGGAAATAAATCAATTTTTAGGTTATAAAATTTCAATTATCTTCATATTAGGGGGGATCTTTTATTTGTTTCCATTGATTGCAACTCCAACCCTACTTTAAAGCACTTATTCCGGAATTTATTGTTTTTATGGTTATTTTTCCGTGTTTAACTCTGCCGTAAAAAAGAGATACAATTAAAGGCAGACCAGTTGGTATAAGATGCTGGTTTGGAAAAAGTTTTCAATTTGTTGTATACTTTTCTGTTTATTTTTAAGGTTCATTTTTATCTTTGTGTGTTTGCCCAGCGATAAAAAGAAAAAATGAACAGAAATATTTGTCTAGGGGTGGGGTGGCCTGTAGACAGACCCTCTAAGGCGGGCGGCGGGGTACTGCTAATAGAGCAACAAGAGTCAGATTCAAGTGCCGAAACCTGACTGCCGCCAGCTGAAAAAGAAGAAGACGAAGACGAAGAGGATGTTGTTTTATCTTCGTTTCCATAAATGTTTGTATTTTGATAATCTTCAAGTGTGTTTGCACGGCCGTCTTCCTTCATCCGCCACAAAATGAACAAACAAATTAGACTTTTTTCTCTCTGCGAATGAAAGAAAAGTAAGTAAGACACCATATGGAAATGGGCTCATGATCATCAAGACTTCATCAGCCCTGCTTGACAGATTTTTAAGCCCTTTGGGCGCGTTCACAACAAACCAAGCCAAGCCAAACAAATAAATAAACAAACAAAACGAAAGAAATGACTCTGACGATTGTCGAAAATCCCCCGGCCTAGGTGTGAACAACTTTAGGTAGTCATTAATGGCACAGAGACAAATTAAATTACTGCAGACTCGGCAATTTAGAGGCGTTTGGTGTGCACAACTTGTTCAGAATTCTCACTTTTGTGAGCGGATCGCTTCTTCTCGGACATAAACCGAACACACATCAAAGGGAGAATCCAAGCAAAATTCTACCTACCTAGCTTGCTGGCGGCGGCTATTACCTGTGGGTTTTTTATTACATTCTCGACTGCTGGCAGTATGCATTCGCTTAAATATTCATTCGATAAGGCGGAGGGATCGTATGGTCGGCCACCACCCAACCAACCAGCCAGCCAACCAACCTCTTGGCCCGCCAGTCCGAGTCAGCACATCTGTGCAGCATATGCAATTCAATATTTTCTGTGTATAAAGTATTTAAAATATTTTTATTTCTCTCTCACACACACACTCTTCGCCTTTTTCAACATTACTTTGGTCAAGAAGTGCGGGTAGCACACGGACGAAACGAAGGCAGGGACAGAAAGACGGCAGGCAAGCCAAGACTCAACAACACTACTGACCCACACTCGATCGATACTCTACTCAACTCACCTCACCTCACCTCACCTCACCTCACCTCACCTCACCTCACCTCACCTCACCTCACCTCACCTCACCTCACCTCACCTCACCTCACCTCACCTCACCTCACCTCACCTCACCTCACCTCACCTCACCTCACCTCACCTCACCTCACCGCCGCCGCACCTCACACCTCTTTTCACAGTTCAGTGTATGAATGAGCAATCACTTCACTTCACTCGGACTAAACAGAAACACTTTTTTCTCATTCTTCTTTCCGAGTGTGATGTTGGTTGTTTGGTTTTTGTTTTTTTTTATAAAAATATTCAGAAATCGAAATTGGAAATCCAGTTTATTTATCTGAAGATTAATTTGATTTGTGCGATTCAAATGCTTGAAATGCCACCCGCCCGCTTTAGCTAGCTGGCAGCACACTCTTGTTTTTAATTGTATATCAGCAGTAAGGCTCAAAAGTAATCGTCACGATGATGATTAGCCCCATTGGGAAATGTTTCTCAGTTCAAAACAGAAATCATGGAATTCCGAGATTGGTTTAATATTAAATTATTTCAGATAACTAAAATTATATTAATACTTTTCATTCTTGGCTAAATAAACCCAAAAACAATCAAATCGATCACTAATCTAACATATAAATATATATAAACTATAAATAATAAAATACAAAATAATCGGTGGTTTCCAATTTGTTTGGAAAAAAATCAATCATTTTCATTTTTCCTTTTTAACCACTGTGCACAAACTATTGGTTGGGGAAGTTATAGCCATTATTTCTGACCTAATTCTATGTGTCTCAAGATATAGACCATATAAAATATCATCAAATGGAAAAGTATTAGAAAGGAATTGATAATAATTAATAAAAATATTTAGAAGAAGTTATAAAATAAAATATTAAAAATAAATGAAAATTTAAAAATATATTTTTCTAAAATAAGAGAAATTTAAAAATTAATTAAAATTAAAACTAGGTTTTAATATCACAAAATAGAAAAGAATTAGAAATGAAATAAAAATATTTAAAAGAAGTTAGCAAATATTAAAATAAATTTATTAAAAATAAATAAATAAATATTGAAAAATATATTTAAAAAAAAGAAAAAAAAATAACGTAATATTAAAATAGGTTTTAATATCACAAAATAGAAGAGAATAGAAAGAAATTAAATAAATTACGAAAAATAAAAAACTTAAAATATCATAAATTTGAATAGAATTAGAAAAGAATAAAAAAATAATTAATAAAAAATATTTAAAAGAAGATAAAAAATGTAAAAATAAATTTATTAAAATTAAATAAGTAAAAATGAAATAAAAATTGAAAAATATATTTTTCTAAAATAAGAGAAATTTAACAATTAATTAATATTAAAACTAGGTTTTAATATCATCAAATAGAGAAGAATTAGAAAGGAAATAAAAATATTTAAATGAAGTTAGCAAATATTAAAATAAATTTATTAAAAATAAATATATAGAAATTTGATTTGAACTGGGATATTGTCCTGGCTCAAGATATTAAATTAAATTTAATATTAAAACAAGGTTTTAATACCACAAAATATAGAAGAGTTAGAAAGGAAATAAAAATATTTTTGAAAGAAGTTACAAAATATTTAAATAAATTTATTAAAAATAAATAAATAAATATTGAAAAAATATATTCTTTGAAAATAAATAAATAAATTGATATTAAAAATAGGTTTTAATATCACAAAATAGAAGAGAATTAGAAAGAAATTAAAAATAATTGACAAAAATATTTAAAAAAAGCTAAAAAATTAATTTATTAAAAATAAATATATAAAAATTTGATTTGAACTGGGATATTGTCCTGGCTCAAGATATTAAATTAAATTTAATATTAAAACTAGGTTTTAATATCACAAAATAGAAAAGAATTAGAAAATAAATAAAAATATTTAAAAGAAGTTAACAAATATTAAAATAAATTTATTAAAAATAAATATTGAAAAATATATTTTTGAAAAAAAAAAGAAACAACTAAATTGATATTAAAAATAGGTTTTACTATCATTCGGCAAGTGAGTTGTACTTCTCGTTCGTTTGTGAGAATCATCTCCTTATAGAGGCCGGGTTTGATGTTGAAAAGTCGCTGCGAAGCCACTTGAAAAGACTTTTGACATGTTCGAAATCATGATAGTGGTAGTCTGTAGCCAAGTAGTAAATGCCACCATGCCATTTGTAAATAAATTTGCAGCCATGTAATAAATGTCACCATGCCATTTGTAAATACATTTGCATTCTATTAAATATACACACAAAATTGATTAGAAAGGAATTGAAAATAATTAATAAAGATGTTTAAAAGAAGTTAACAAATATTGAAATAAATAAAAATTGAAAATACATAATTACAAAACTGAAAATAAATAAAAATTGAAAAATAAACAAATACAAATTGAAAAATATATATTTTTTAATAAATAAATAAATTTCAAAATTAATTAATTATTTTAGATTTTATTCTACACCGAAGACTTTAATATACAAAATATATATGAGGTACATGTATTTATATTTCCGGAATACAAACATGTTTTCTTTCCTGAAAATAACCAGGAAATGCAAGATTAATATGCAGTATTTATCACTAAGTATCACTGTTACGTACAAAAGTAAACGTCATTAATTCTCAATGCAAAGAACTTAACGAAACGACTACGAAAAATTAATGTAGACAATTAATTCATTCATCGCTAACGATTATTAGGTTTACATTTTTGTTTTTCTTTTTGTTTTTTTTTTCCTTTTTAATATTCCTGAATCGTTCTAAAATCCATTTTTTGTTTGTGGCAATAACGGTCTTTTCATAATATTCCTGAAAAAGGTTTTTATTTTATTCCAAATTCGACAATTTTGTCGATTAACGAAGCCATCAAACAAAAAAGAAAATGGGCAAGCTGCTAAACAAATCAGAAAATATGAAAAGGAGCTGCTTCATCCCCAAGCAGATTTTGTTGTATAGCCTAAGAAAAGTTTTTTTACATTTTATTATTTATTTAAATATTCCTGAAAAAAATCTACTACTTTTTGTTCGAAAAGTCAATGTCATATTTAAAATATTCGCATTGTTCTAGGGCCTCAACAATCAATCCAGAAGTTAGTCTTACGCCAAATGTGACAATTTTGTCGATTAACAAAGCCATCAAGCTGAAAATGAGCTGTTTGATTGCCAAATATGATTTGGTTGGACAAATTAAACTTATTTTTAAAATATTCACAGTAACCTATGGCCTCAACAATAAATCTAGAATTAAGTTTTACTCCAAATGCTACAATTTTCTTGACTAACAAAGCCATAAATCTGAAAATTAGCTGTTTTATCTCCAAATATGATTTTGTTTAATAGTTTAGGATTAAATTCTTATTTTTTAGATATTCCTGAAAAAACAATCAATTATTAGTTTTGCTTTAAGCCAAATGCACCAAATTTTTCAATTAACGAATCCAACAAGCCTAAAATATGCTAAATCGTTTTTGTTCGAAAAAATCAATGTTATTTTTAAAATATTTGAATTGTTCTATGGTGTCAACAATCAATCAGGTTTTGGCAGAATTTAGCTTTTTACCAAATGCTACATTTTTGTCGATTAACGAAGCCAACAAGCTGAAAATGAGCTGATTCATAACTGATAATGATTTAGATGGACAGATGTGATTTATTTTTAAAATATTCGCATTGTTCTATGGTCTCAACAATCAATCGTGAATTTGGCTTTACTCCAACTCAGACCAGCTGGACTATAAGTTTATTCTATTAAAATGATTCCCTTTCAGAATTATAATGTCGCTACTCTGTTCCAAAAATGCTGTTGGAAAGTGTAATTAATAAAAAATGATATATTTGAAGTACATATTTACAACCATAAATTTATAAAATTGTTAAGTAAAAGTGTTTAAAGCAAGAAACTTCAACAAAATGTTCAGTTATAAAAATAATAATAGTAATAAAAAGATATTTCCCTATCCACGATACGAACCCGAGACCAACATCACTTGTGAAAATCCTATTCGTAATACGTTACGGGATATTAACTTATTATCATTTTTTGCAAGTTGCTCAAAAAAAAGCGGGAAATATGCAAACTGGGAGTTTGTAATGCGATTAAAATATGTTTCCTGCGGAAGTAAAGGGTGGTTAAATTGTAAGGGCCGATGTTGAATGTGAACCACACCTAAACGTCAAGTTTTTTCTGCATTTCATGGATATGGACTCAATATAGAATAAACTCTATGAGATACATCCTCAGTAACCAATTTCTCAAATAGCTTCGGAATAGCACTCAACTTAGCTATCCCTCTATAGTTTGAAACATCAATTAGACTACCAGACTTATGGAGGGGATCTATGAATGAACTCCTCCAAGCCAAAGGGAAATATCCAAAACTCAATGAAGTATTAAATAATAATGTTAGCGGAATAGCCAAACCACTAGCACAGAATTTCAAAATTATACTTGGCACCCCATCAGGGCCAACACTATTTGTGGATTTGAGATTATTCAAACTCGACAAAACTAAGGGTAAATCAATAACAGGGATTTCTAATTGACTCAATGCAGAAATATTATACGGATAGGCGTCACTCGACCCATAAGATCGCTCTGAGTATGTCGTCGCAAAAAATTTTGCAAAACAATCAGCAATCGCCTGATTATCACCAAACTCTAAGCCATCCATTCTAATCCTTGTCGGCTTAGTTGAGGACCTACGTTTCAAATTCACAAAGTCATAAAAAGATCTAGGGTTCTTCCTAAAATCATTCCTTAGTTTTTCCAATTAGATCTTATAACATCTCTGAGACTCAATGCTATATTTCGACCTCGTTCAGATTTTATATAGCCCCCATATTAATTTCACTCCCGATTTGACATTTTCTGCTGTAGAAACCATATATTTGAACAGATGTTCTTCAAAATTGGCAAAATATCTTATATTTTAACTAGAAACACCCACGGTGAAAATGAGCCAGATCGGTTCAGATTTAGATATAGCCCCCATACGAATTTCACTCTCGATTTGACTCTTTTCACTCTAGATACCACATATTTTAACAGATTTTCTTCAAATTTGGCAACACATCTCATATTTAATCTAGGAACTCGTATGGTGAAAAAAAGTCAGATCGGTTCAGATTTATATATAGCTCCCATTCAAATTTCGTTCCCGATGTTACTTTTTCTGCTGTAGAAACCACATATTTTAACAGATCTTCTTCAAAATTGGCAAAACATCTTATATTTAAACTAGAAACACCCATGGTGAAAAGGAGCCAGATCGGTTCAGATTTAGATATAGCCCCTATACGAATTTCACTCCCGATTTGATTTTTTCCGCTACGGAAACCACGTAGTTTCATCTAATTTCTTCAAATTTGGCAAAATATCTTATATTTCCATGGTGAAAATGAGTCAGATCGGTTCAGATTTATATATAGCTCCTATACAAATTTCGCTCCCGGCTTGATTTTTCCGCCTCAAAAACCACGTATTTTCACCGAATTACTTCAAATTGAGCATAACACGTTATACTTTCACTGGAAGAACCGATTAACGAAGCCATAAAGCTGAAAATGAGCTGCTTCATAGCTGAAGATGTTTTAGTTGGACAAATCAGCTTTATTTTTAAAATATTGCCAATAAAGAGTAGCTACAATTTCTACTCTATCAAATGCTGAGCCTCAGTTTATTAGAATTTTATATTTTTTCTAACACTCTCTGATTTACGCTTCTTAAAAATAACAATCAATTCAGAATTTAGTTTTACACCAAATGCCACAATTTTGGTCTCAACAGTCAATCGTGAATTTGGCTTTACTCCAAATGCTACAATTTTGTCGATTAACAAAGCCATCAAGCTGAAAATGAGCTGATTCATAGCTGAAGATGATTTAGTTGGACAAAGTAGCTTTATTTTTAAAATATTGCTAATAAAGAGGAGGCGTGATTCTCATTTTATTGGTCTGCCATTATTAATAACCCTCAAAAATGAATTAATTAATTAATAACCCTAAATTTCTATTTTATCAAATGCATCTTTTAATTTTTTTATATTTTTTTCTAAGAATTTTTTAAATTTATTATTTTAACTTCTTCTATTTATTCTTTGGTCATTTGAGTCAAACCAAAATGCCTTGGCATTTGTGCCGCATTTGTCATCTGACCTTGATTTTTTTAGGTTTGGTCTGGGCTTGTTTAACAATTGTTGGGGTCACTCGGTCGTCATGCTAGCTAGTCAAATTAAGTGCAGGTCTTTCGCCCTCATTGAACAGTTAGAGTATCTACTTTAAAACTTTACTTGTTGTGTGTGGATTTAAGCGTGTTTGCTGCCATGTCAGACATTTATTTGAGCAAGATTTCCGTCTGCTATGCCAAGAAGAAGCCAATGGACATGGACGGCCGGAGAAGATATTTGTCATTAAGCATTTCCATTGTGCTGGTTGGTGGTGATGGACAGAGGCGACGGATTTTCGTACTCTGCAAAGAAGTTGATATTTTTGTTGTTGTTTTCTTGGCTTGGCAACTTTCTCTTTTCAATTGCTTTGATTGTTTGCAAACCAAAGAAAAGATTTACTTTTTGAACCTAATGGATTTTTGTTGCCACTTTTTGTTGTCTTTGCTGTGGCTGTTGTTGCTGTTGAGGTTTGCTTTGTTTTAGTCATTCACAAACAATGATAGAAACTATAGCCACTATAGCCAACTTTAAATATTGGCCATGAATTATTTCTATTTTTTCGTGTTTCTCTTTTTTTCTTGAATTTTTTTTTGGCGCAACTCCTTTTGTTTTTTTTTGTTTGGTTTCTTTCTTTCTTCTTATTAAGTTTCATTAAGATTATTTCTTGTGTTGAGCTGTTGTTGTTGTTGTTTGTGATGGCCAACGTTAAAGTGGTGGCTTAATTTGATTTCTTGTTTTGATTTTTGTTCGAGGGGGTCGACACCGTCTTCTTAGCTTATTCCTTCCTACACTTTTCTAACCTTTTTCTACCTACTTAGCTGGCTAGCTAGCTAGCTATATAGCTGGCGTCCAACGTACACTGAATGTGTCTGCTTAATCTACATATTTCATGTGATTCATACTTAGAGCGCGTCCATACAGCCATCCATCCATCCATCTATTCGTGCGTCCGTCCATCCGTCCCCGTCCATTCATCGTTGTAGCTGTCGGATATCTTTCTTGTCATGCTGCTGGCTGGCTGCTTGGCTTGGCTTGTTGTTGGCTTTTGTTACCTTTTTTCTGCTCTGTTGTCGTTGTTGTGAATCTAAACAAATAAAAGTATCTAAACTTTTTGTGTGGTGTGATCTGCTCTTCTAGTCGTCAATTTTCAGCTTTTTTAAGTATTTTTTCCACTTCTTGTGCTATGCTTTGATGGACTTGCACCTCTTGACTACCGCCACCTCCCCTAGATTCTTGAGGTCTAGTACAATGTAGCAGCATGACTACATGAGGCTGTATCCGTATCCTCTGTATCTCTGTAGATGTCTGTGTGAAAAGTATCTCAGATTTCTGGCTCTATTGTTGTCAGCAGCAGCAACATCATCAGCGTCACCATAGTTTTCCATTCTACATTCCCCATTTTAGTTTATTGTTATTTTTGCAGCACTATTTTTAGCCAGTGCTGTTGAGAAATACCCCCCCCCCCTCTCTGTACTTACATTTAAACTTATTGTATTGTGTTGTCTTGTTATTATTTTTATTTTTTATTTATTTATTTTTTGAGCTCTAAACTTGTTGTTCATGCAATTGCCACGACAATGAAAACGATTTTTTTTCGGTTATTTTTCTTTTGAGAATTTGAGAAGAGCTTCTAAAATATGATTTAATTGGAGTTTGTCATTTGATACTCTAGAAAACCTGATGTTTGACATTTCGCAAAAACATTGACATTTGAAATTATGCATCATTATAATGATGCAAGAGATATTTGCGCAGTTTTTTAATGATAAAAATGTCTGGGGAAGTGATTTAACCTTGCCGATCGAATTACTTGAAAATGGCGCCCAACGTAAGCTCTTCTAAAGATTTTAATCGAAAAATATGTTTCAGAATGTCAATAAGATTTCTTGGCCAAGGAAAATTAAAAAAAAAATAATGGCGCCCAACATGGATTGATAGTAATTTAAAAATGCGATTTTTGCAACAAACAATTTAAAACAAACATTTTTATCTAACAATGTATGTTAGTGATTTAAAACTTTGGTAGAGTAAATCTCTTTAAATGGCGCCCAACGCGAGCTTCTCAAGATTGTGATCAAATATATGTTTCAGAATGTCAATAAGATTTTGTTCACGTTGTATCATGTGTAAAAAATGATTGTAACTTGGCCAAGAAAAATTAGAAAACTAATAGCGCCCAAGTAAGATAGTAATTTTAAAATGTGATTTTTGAATTTTATATTCAACAAACAATTCAAATAACTTTTTTCTAACAATGGTAGTGATTTAACTTTGGTAGGCTAAATTCATTTAAATGGCGCCCAGCGCTTCTCAAGATTGTGATCAAAAATATGTTTCAATGTCAATAAGATTTTGGACACAATCGTGTTTAAAAAAGGATCGTAGTTTGGCCAAGAAAAAAACAAATAATGGCGCCCAACATGGATTGATAGTAATTTTAAAATGTGATTTTTGAATTTTTTATTCAACAAACAGTTTTTTTTAACAATTTCAGTGATTTAACTTTGGTAGGCTAAATACATTAAAATGGCGCCCAACGTAAACCTCCAAAGATTGTGATCAGAACTAGGTTTCTGAATGTTAATAAGATTTTGGACACAATAATGTTTAAAAAATGAATGTAGCTTGGCAAGGAAAAATTAAAAAAGAAAATAATGGCGACCAACATGTATTGATAGTAATTTTAAAGTGTGATTTTTGTAACAAAAATTAAAAAAATATAGTTTTTTATCTAACAATGTTAGTGATTTATCTTTGGTACACTAAAGATATTTAAATGGCGCCCAACGTGAACTGCTAATCAAAACTACATGTGTATCACAATATTGATAAGAATTTGTAAAAAAAAGTATGCTAAAGAAGGAATTTAGCTTGGCAAATAGAAAAGTCTGTGTTAATTTTAAAATATGCGCATTGTTCTATGGTCTCAACAATCAATCGTGAATTTAGCTTTAAGCCAAATGCGACAATCTTGTCGATTAACGAAGTCATCAAGCTGAAAATGAGCTGCTCATAGCTAAACATGATGAACAAATCACAGAAACTATGAAAATGAGAGATTAGGATTAAATTCAAATATTTTTACTATTTATTGAATAATTCCTGAAAGAACAACAATTAATTCAGAATTAAGTTTTCCAAATGCGACAATTTTTCCGATCATCGAAAAAAATATTTTTGTTCGAAAAGTCAATTTTAAAATATGCGCATTGTTCTATGGTCTCCACAATCAATTCTGAATTTAGTTTTACGCCAAATGTAACAATTTTGTCGATTAACGAAACCATCAAGCTGCAAATGGGCTGCTTCATCGCTATTATTTTTGTTGGAAAAGTCAATTTTTTATTTTTAAAATATTCACATTTTTCTATGGTCTCCACAAGCAATTCTGAATTTAGTTTTACACCAAATGTAACAATTTTGTCGATTAACGATGCCATCAAGCTGCAAATGGGCTGCTTCATCGCTATTTTTTTGTTGGAAAAGTCAATTTGTTATTTTTATAATATTCGCATTTTTCTATGGTCTCCATAATTAATTCTGAATTTAGTTTTACGCCAAGTACGACCATTTTGTCGTTTAACGAAGCCATCAAGCTGCAAATGAGCTGCTGAAATTTTGTTGGACAAATCAGAAAATATTAAAATTAGTATCTAGAGTAGTTTAGGATTAAATTCTATTTTTATTATTTATTTAATTATTTCTGAAAATAACAACAATAATCATAGTTTTTACGCCAAATGCGACAACAATTTTGTTGATCAACGAAGCCATCAAGCTGAGAATGTGCTTCTAAAAATCACTAAATCGTTTTTCGTTGGAAAAGTTAATGTTAATTCTAAAATATTCGAATTGTTCATTGGTCTCAACAATCAATCGTGAATTTAGCTTTAAGGCAAATACGATAATTTTGTCGTTTAACGAAGCCATCAAGCTGAAAATGAGCTCTACTTCATAGCAGAAGATGATTTTGTGCAACTAAATCAGCTTTATTATTAAAATATTTCTCAACAAAGAGGAGGGATGCCATTCTTCCCTCCCTCAATATCGAGCTACAGTTTCTACTCTATCAAATATAACGACTAATTTGATTAGAATTTTATATTTTTTTCTAAGACTCTTAATTTTCTAAATTTAACTTCTTAAATTTATTAACTATCCATTTGAGTCAAATGATTCGAAAACTAAAATTCCTTGGCATTTGTGCCGCATTGCCACTAAAAATGTTATGGCTCAAAAAGTCAATGTGAATTTTTAAATATTCGCATTGTTCTCAACAATCTATCATGTATTTAGTTTTACGCCAAATGCAACAATTTTGTCGATTAACGAAGCCATCATGCTGCAAATGAGCTAATTCATAGCAGAAGATGTTTTAGTTGGACAAATCAGCTTTATTTTTCAAATATTGCCTTCCCTCAATAATCAGCTACAATTTCTACTGCATCAAATGCGAAGTCTCATTTTATTAGAATTTTATATTTTTTTCTAACAATCTCAAATTTATCTTTTTAAATTTATTCTCTGGCCATTTGAAAGCTGAAATTTCTTGGCATTTGTGTCACATTGTCTGGCCGTGATTTCGTTTAATGAATATAAAGAGGTTAGGTTTGGTATTCGGGCATGCTTAACAATAGTTGGCGTCACTCGGTCGTCATGCTAGCCACTAGCTAGACAAATTAAGTGTAGGTCTTTCGGCCTCATTGAACAGTTGGAGTATTTACTTTAATCACTTGTTTGATTGGATATAAGGGTGTTAATAGAGCCCAACAAGGATAGATTGCAATTTTAATAGGTGCTCCTTGTAATGTTTTTATTAAAAAACAACGTGGAAGTGATTTAAATGTATATAACCTATCACTATATAGACTTAAATGGCACCCACTGCAAGTTTCTCAAAATTCTAATCAGAGATATGTTTCTTAATGTCGATAGGAATTCGTAAACAAGCATGCTTAGGTAATGATTGTTTGACGATAAAAAATAATGACGCCCAACATGGATTGACAGCAATTTTAAAAAGTGATCCTTGTATTTTTGATCAAATATTTAAAAACCTTTTTTTTGGTCCAGTAAATACAGTCAAATGGCGCCCAACGCAAGCTTTCAGGATTCTAATCAAAGATATTTTTCATAACATCGATAAGAATTCGTAAACAATCATGTTAAGGGAATGATTGTAGCTTGGCAAGAAATAATAATGGCGCCCAACATGGATTGGTAGCAAATTTTAAAATGTGATCCTTGTATTTTTTATCGAACAGTTCGAAAACTTTTCTATAACAAAGGAATTGATTCAATTTTGGTTAAACCACCTTGTTTTTGTTTCTAAAAATTTTAATTAAAGTTAAGTGTCTGAATTTGTAAATGGCGCCCAACGTAAGATTCTAATAAAAGATAAGTTTCTTAATGCCAATAAGATTTTCTACACAATCATGTTTAAAAAAGGACAAAAAAATAAATGGCACCCACCATGGATGGATAGTAATTTTAAAATTTTGATTTTTGTATTTTTTATCCAACAAACAATTCAAATATTGTTTTCTAACAATGGTAGTGATTTGGCTATGGTAGGCTAAATACATTTAAATGGCGACCAAAGCAAGCTTCTCAAGATTCCAATCAAAGATATTTTTCTTAATGTCGATAAGAATTAATCTTTAGAGAATGATTTTAGCTTGACCAAAACAAAAAAATGGCGCCCAACATAGATAGATAGCAATCTTAATATGTGATTTTTTGTGACGCCCATTTCGTAAATAAAGCAATCACGGCATATTGCAAACAAAATTACTCTAATTCATTCCTCAAACAATTATTATTATTTTTTTAATGCTGTCCCCCAATTTAATTTAATTTATTTATTACTGATATTTATAAACCATAACCATATAAAGCTTAAGACTTCTTTAAACGCAAATAGATTTCACTTTACTTTTTGCTTTCTAAAATTCAACAAGCCGACGAGCGAGCTACCTACACGAAAATTTCAAACAAAAAAGAAATATTGAAATAGACAGCGGACGACCGGACCCCCCCCTTGATGCCTGTAAAATTTCCTGACAAATAATCATATAAATTATACTTGACGAAAATTATGAGACTCTGGGAAATGTGAAAAGCAAAGAAATGAGAAGAAGCACACCAAACTCAAACCATATGAAAAATTTGAAAATTCAAATTATTCGACAAAAAATAAAAAAACAAACGCACGCACACACTTTGTAGGTGGAGGAAATGAAGAAAGAATCGACAACGAATTTTGAATACGACGACGACGTTGACGACGTTTTGTGTCCAAAAACCAAAAAGGTTGGTGAGGTGATGGGGGGGGGGTGGCAGAGGTTGAAGGAAACGATGAACACATCACGTTCAAATCAAATCGAGTGGATTTCAAAAATATCCGCCCACGCATGTGTCTCATTATGCGCACACACTGAGAGACACATACACAGAGCGAGAGAGAGAGAGAGGGTGTGAGAATGGGAGAGTTTACGAAAGAGAAAACGATTTTTCGTTGCGGTCTGAAAAAAAAATCCCACAGCATCTAGAACAAAATATGCACCATCTTTATATTGAAATGACGACGACGACGACGATCGCCGACCACACATCGAAATGCCACAGTGGAACCCATTAATGGAATGTATTTATAAAATCATTTTATTACCCCAAAGTAGGAGGAGTACCACCAAGTAGTTGTGTAAGTTGTGCATTAGTAGGAATTGAATTTGATATCCTCGATTGCTGCTGCCACTGTTTCTTGAGTGTGTGCTGGACAGACATATTTTTATTTCATTTTACACATGTGGGCCAGTTTGATATCCATGTGGACTGTGTCATCTTGAAGATCGTAAAATTGAAATTGAAATTATTTGTTAATGTTGTAAATAGCCAACAAGTTTGTGGGATTTTACTACGACGCGGTATCAGTGGTACTTTTCATAAGACATTGCAAAGAGCTGAACTATTTAAGAAAAGTCATGCCGTCACATTTTTCAAAATATGAAGGGAATGCCAGATCTTAAATTTAAATTAAAAAAATGTTTTCAAAATAAAGATTTTGTAACAATCACGTTTAAAAAAGCCAAAAAATGGCGCCCAACATAGATAGATACCAATTTTAAAATGTAATTTTTGTAATTTTCAAACCAACAGTTCACAATTAGTTTTCTAACAATGTTAGTGATTAAACTTTGGTAGCCAAAACACTTTAAAATGGCGCCCAACGTGAGCTTCTCAAGATTCCAAACAAAGATATGTTACTTAATGTCGTTAAGAATTTGTAAGCAATTATTTTTAGAGAATGATTGAAGCTTGTCCAAAAAAAATAATGGCGCCCAACATGGATTAATGGTTATTTTAATTTTTTTCAAACAGTCCAACAAACTTTTTCTTACAAAAGAAGTGGTTTAACTTACACAAACTTCAATAACCATACGTTGGGCGCCATTAAAATGCATTGAATTCGAGACCTGCTCGGAGGAACCACATCTCAAATATTACAAGAATGTCAACACAATTGGAAACATTTTTCAAAATAACCAACAACGTTTCTTATGCCATTTAAAATACCTGAAATACCTGCAAAAATATGAGGAACCAAGACTACAATTTATAATTTTATAAATGGAAATACACAAAAACTCAATATTCTCATTATATATTTTTTTAACTCTATCATGTTTGAACATATTTTTTATTATTATTTGTTATATTTATTTATTATTATTTGTAATAATTTTATTATAATTATTTATTTTTTATTTAAATATGGCGGTTTTATTGGAAAATTTTACCCTTTTCAAAATAATTTTTAAATTTATAATTTAATTTAATTTTTAAAGCCATTAGTCTAGGAAACTTTCTACATGTTTTTTTCATTTAATGAAGAAGCCATTAAAATTCATTTAAGATAGACCAAGTCAGATTTTAGGTGGCCGAGAATGTCAAGTAGTGGCTGAAGGCAAGAGAAATTTTTCTTTGTGTCTGTTTACGGAAATATTCTAAGAAAGTCAGATCTGATTTCTCTTTTGTTTGATAAAGTATTAATATCTTCACGTTGGGCGCCAAAAAATGAATCATCTTCCTTTAAGGAAATATTCTTTGAAAGTCAGAGCATATCTCTCTTTTTGATAAAATATAAAAGTCCTCATGTTGGGCGCCACAAAAATGAATGATTTGACTAAAGTCATATTCTTCCCCCAGGTATCATATTTTTTCTAATAGTCACGCGCTGGGCGCTGGATGTAATATTCTCATTATATATTATTTTAACTCTATCATGCTTGTTTGAACATATTTATTTATTATTATTTGTTATAATTATTTATTTTTTTATTTAAATTTGACAGTTTTATTGGAAAATTAACCCTTTTCAAAATAATTTTTAAATTTATAATTTAATTTAATTTAAAATTATTGAGCAAGTCATTGATTTTGAAACAATTCTGGTTGAGTTGGCTTAAGGCATATTCCCTCACTATTATTCTGTTTCATGGCCATTTTTCTAAGGTTGCCTAGGTAGATGTTTAGCCACGCGTTGGACGTCATCATATATGTATATTAAACTTAGAAGTTTGTAATAATATTATCACATTTTCAAGTTGTCGTTAAGTCGCAAGTAAATTGTGTTTGTCTTATGAAGAATCACGTAGAATGGAATTATTTTAAATAAATTTAAAATATTCAAAATTCTAAAACATGCATTCGAATGCAGTTGCTAAGTAGCAGTCCACTTAAAATGCTATTAATTATTGTTAATTCAAATAGAAATTGATACAACAAAATTTATATTGAATATTGTCTTTGGAATTTTCTTGAAAAAATAATTCAAAATTTCATAAATATAAAAACATGCATTTTAATGGCGCCCAACGTGTGACTAAACAAATGCTTGCAACATATTCCATAGAACTACTATTATAACGGGAAAGAATATGACTTTAGCCAATTAATACATTTTATGGCTCCCAACCTGAAGATATTAATACTTTAGAAATTGAAAATATAATAAAAATAAAAAATTGATCTTAAAAAAGTTAATTTAAAATTTCATAGATTTACATTTTAATGGCGTCCAACATGTGACTGAAACTCTGCTAACGCATGCTTAGAACATATTCTTTTAGATATATATAATACCGGGGCAAAAATATGACTTTAGCCAATTCATATATTCATATATGGAGCCCAGCGTGAGGACATTAATACTTTTGAAATTAGAAATATTCATATAAATATACATTTTAATGGCGCCCGACACGTGACTACCTCTGCTAATGCATGCTTAGAACATATTCTATTAAAGAAATGCGAATCGGGTAAAGTCATATACTTCCCCGGATAAAGAATATGACTATAGCAAATTAATTAATTGTTGTGGCGCCCAAAAAGTTCTCGTCTCTCATAATTTTACTAATTGAGGTCAAATAAAAATACTTAATATTCGAAAAACTGGGTTTTTATCCGCATCTCAAGATTTTGAGGGTGTCTAGGAAATTTCAAATACAGTTTCTTGTTCTAATCGACAATTTCCTGAAACGTTTTTTTTCTGAAAATAATGTCATATGTCAATGTTCTCACTTTGGGCGCCAATAAAAAGTATGAATTATTCATTCCGGATTGTTTTTTTTTTTTTTGAAACTAATATTTTAAGAATCTCAATACAATTATTTTGATTTCAAATATAAATCTTCTCACGTTGGGCGCCAATACAATTTAGGCATTAACCTTCCCGTATTGTTTTTTCTGAAACTAATATTGAGAGAATGTCAATATTCTTCTTTTTTTCGTAGAAAGATAAATTGACTCACGTTGGGCGCCAGTAAAAACTGAATTATTCTTCGCGGATTTTTTTTCTCTAATATAGAGAGAATGTATGAGAGAATGTAGCCAATAAGAAATGTTGTTCTTTTCTCAAACTAATATTTTAAGAATCTCAATGCAGCTATTTTGTTTCCAAATATAAATGGTCTCACGTCGGGCGCCAATAAAAACTGAATAATTCTTCCCAGATTTTTTCAGAAACTAATATTGAGAGAATGCCAATGTAGTTATTTTTTTCGTTGAAATATAAATTGACTCACGTTGGGCGCCAATATGGGCGTTGGGCGAAGTATGAATTATTCTTTCCGGATTGTTTCTTTTTATGTGAAACTAATATTGAGAGAATGCCAATGCAGTTCTTCTGTGTTGAAATATAAATGAACTTAATAGTGATTATAGATCTCATAGAACATGTCTTCCCACATATAATTCATTGAATATAATTTAAACCTTGCTAACTTATTTTCTTTACATCACATTCAACGTTTTATTCATATTCATAGCTTTCGAATATATTTACCAAACTTTATATAATATATACGTACGAGGGGGAGGTTGGTAATATCTGTCCAATTAAACTGGTACTAACTGGAAATATCATTTAAGTTAAGTTTAATTCAAAAAAAATCTGGCAGGATATCATTGCTTTGCTCAACGAGAGTGAGTGTTAGTTACCTCATCTTCACTATCTTCAGTTCGCACAACTGGTTTTCCCCCAACTTCTGGTGTACCATCCATCCATCCATACCAACCATGTGATGTTTGCAGCGACACTTTGATCATGATGATGGATCGCCGTAATTTCACAAGATCAGGCAACAAGAGATTTGGTGACTATTTCTCAAATGAAAGTATAAATAATTAAAAAAATTCGCAGAAAGACACTTTCAAACATTGTCAAACAAATTATTTCCAATTTCTTTTTTTTCTTCTTTTAAAAAGAATGTCATTTGAGAAAAAAGATTTTAGCTAACGACGACAACAACAATAAGAAACGATTAATTTTAGCCAGAATTCTTATGACGCATCTGCATCAGCAGCAGCCGTGTGGTGGTGTGGTCTGGTGTGTGCGAGCGAATTAAGAGCGTAAGACGCAGATGACATTATCAGGGGTAGAGTGCCATAGCTTTTAGGGGGAAAGTGGCTGTTACAGGTGGTGGCTGAATTTTAGCATCAAGTCATTTGGCAACATCTCAACAAATAGTTGTTAAGCAATAGCCATACGTTGGGCGCCATTAATATTTGTAATTGAGAGCCAGGCCATTAGGCAGATAGAAAACTTTCTAAATATTTGCTATTTAATAAAAATACAATTCAAATTCAATTGAGATAGATCTAGTCTGGGTTTAGGTAGCCGGGAATGTCAAGTAGTGCCTGAAAGACATTTGAAGGCAAATTAAATTTTTCTTTGAATCATGTTTATTAAAGAAATATTAGAAGAAAGTCAGAAAAGATTTCTCTTTTGTTTGATAAAGTATTAATATCCTCACGTTGGGCGCCAAAAAATGAAGCATGTTCATTAAAGAAATATTCTTTGAAAGTCAGAGCATCTCTCTCTTTTTGATAAAATATAAAAGTCCTCATGTTGGGCGCCACAAAAATGTATGAATTGGCTAAAGTCATATTCTTCCCTCAGCTATCATATTTTTTCTAAGTCACGCGCTGGATGTATATCTATAAAATTTTGAATGAATTTTAAAAAAATACCGAAGAAAATTTTATATTTAGATTTTGTTCTATCAATTTTTTATTTGATTTTTTTTTTTAATTTCTAAAGTATTAATGTCTACACGTTGGGCGCCATAAAATGTATGAATTGGTTATATTCTTCTCCTTAATTAATAATTATTTTGTCACAAATTGGGCGCCATTAAAATGTATATTTATAAAACGTTTTTTTTTTTAGAAAATTCCAAAGAAGACAATTTTAAATATAAATTTCTATTTATCATTTTTTTTTTTAATTTTTCTAATTTATAGAGTATTAATGTCCCCACGTTGGGCGCCAATAAAATGTATATCTATAACATTTTGAATTGTTCTTTTTAAGACAATGCCTAAAAAAGACAATTTTAAATATAAATTTTGTTTTAACAATTTTTTTATTTGAATATTTCCTATTTATAAAGTATTAATATGCTCACGTTGGGCGCCATAAAATGTATGAATTGGCTAAAGTTATATTCTTCCTCCGGTAGCATATTTTTTAATAGAATATGTTCTCAGCAGAGAATATATCTGTCTAAGCCTAAGATTACACGTTGGACGCCATTAAAAACTATTTTTATAAATATTTTAATATTTTTTTAAGAAAATTCCAAAAAAGACAATTTTAAATTTAGATTTTGTTCCATCAATTTTTATGTGAATATTTCTAATTTCTAAAGTATTAATATCCTCACGTTGGGCGCCACAACTTTTTTTATTAAAATATGTTGCAAGCAAATGTTTAAAAACACGTTTTGCGCCATTTAAATGTATACTTATTTGAATATTTCCAATTTATAAAGTATTATTGTCCTCACGTTGGGCGCCACAAAAATGAATGAATTGACTAAAGTCATGTTCTTCCCCAGTTATCATATTTGTTTAATAAACTATGTTCTAAACATGCCTTATCAGAGTTTTAGTCACAATGCCATTAAAATCAATTTTTATAAAAAATTTAATTATATTTTTTTGAAGAAAATTCCAAAGGAGACAATTTTAAATTTCCATAATTTTTTATTTGAATATTTCTAATTTCTCAAGTGCTAATATCGTCACGTTGGGCGCCACAAAATTGAATGAAATGGCAAAAGCCACATTCTTCCCCAGGTATCATCATTTTTTAATGGAATATGTTCTCAGCATGCATAAGCAGAATTTTAGTCACACATTGGGCGCCATAAAAATGTATATTTATAAAATTTTGAATAATTCTTTTTTTAAGATAGTTCGAAAGTCAATTTTAAATACAATTTTTGTTCTATGTATTTTTTATTTGAATATTTCTAATTTCTAAAGTATTAATATGTTTACGTTGGGCGCCAGAAATGTGAAAGTATTTGCTAAAGTCATATTCTTCTTCAGGTATCATATTTTTATATTAGAATATGTAACAAGCAAATGTTTAGTCGCACGTTGGACGCCATTAAAATATAGATTTAATAAAGTTTTATTCAAATTATTTTAAGAAAATTCCAAAGAAGATAATTCGAAATTTAGATTTTGTGCTGTAACTTTTTTTTGGCATTTTTTAATTTCTAAAGTATTAATGACCTCACGTAGGGCGCCATAATATGTATGGATTGGTCATTCTTCTTTCTTAGGTTTCATTTTTCTAATAGAATATGCTCTAATAAAATCTGGTTTTTCTTTAAGATATTCCCAAAGACTATTTTTTATATAAATTTTGCCTTATATATTTTTGTATTTTTTTATATTTATTTTTTTTATTTATTTTTTTGTTTATTTTTTTTATTTTTTTTTTATTTTTTTTTTATTTCTTATTGGTCATATTCTTCCTTAGGTTTCATTTTCTAATAGAATATGCTCTAAGCATGCCTAAGTAGAGGTTTAGTCACACGTTGGGCGCCATTAAAATGTATATAAATTCTGATTCTTTTTTAAGATATTCCAAAAGACTATTTGAAATATAAATTTTGCCATATTTTTGTATTTTTTATATTTATTTTTTTATTTCTTATTTATTAATGTCATCACCTAAATATGTTTGTATTTTTTTGTATTTTTTTATATTTTTTTATATTTTTTTATATTTTTTTAATTTTTATTTTTTATTTTTTTTTTTAATTTTTTATTTTTTTTTTAATTTTTTATTTTTTTTTATTTCTTATTTATTAATGTCATCACGTTGGGCGCCATAAAATATATGAATTAGCTAAAGTCACATTCTTTCCCAGATATCATATTTTTTCGAATATGTTGCTAGCAAATGTTTGGTCTCACGTTGGGCGCCATTAAAATGTATTTTTATGAAAATTTTAATCAATTTTTTTAAGAAAATTTTTAAAGAAAATATTTTAAATACAAATTTTGTTCTATCAATTTTTTATTTGAAATTTTTACATCTCTTTTTCTCTCATATCTACCTCAAATCAACATTTGTTTTTTTATTTTTTTATTTTTTTATTTCTTATTTATTAATGTCATCACGTTGGGCGCCATAAAATATATGAATTGGCTAAAGTCATATTCTTTCCCAGATATCATATTTATTCGAATATGTTGCTAGCAAATGTTTGATCTCACGTTGGGCGCCATTAAAATGTATTTTTATAAAATTTTTAATCAATTTTTTTTAAGAAAATGCCAAAGAATATATTTTATATAAAAATTTTGTTCTATCAATTTTTTATTTGAAATTTTTTACATCTGTTTTTCTCTCCTATCTACCTCAAATCAACTTTTGTTTGAAAGTAAATATCGCACTGCACCCCTGAATGACTAATATCGTTGCCGTGGTGTGTTGATACTATTTTCAAAATGTTGTTGGTACGTTCGTTCAATGATCTGAACAAATATAAATAATCCGTGTTACTCTCTACTTACTGAATTTATGAACGGACGGACATAGCAGTTGAGTTATGGCATTGCCGAGTATAATTAGAAAAGCCCGCATTTCTCACCAT
The DNA here is from genome assembly GCA_947397865.1 of Polietes domitor. Classification (NCBI taxonomy): domain Eukaryota; kingdom Metazoa; phylum Arthropoda; class Insecta; order Diptera; family Muscidae; genus Polietes; species Polietes domitor. The sequence goes on from OX377618.1 coordinate 258,597,640, forward strand.
AAGTTAGGCCCACAGTTACAGATGACACAGGGTGGAGGGAAGGGGACGAGCGGGCGATAGGGTAGCTAAACAACCACCCCATTATTTGTAACCTCTTCATGTTAGTGTAGTGGCTGCCGCTGCCGCCGAGTGGCATTTGTGTGTAATTAAAGACTGATCAATTATAACGATTAAAATTAAAGATCATATGCTGCGACGACGACGACGTTGATCAGTAGCCAACCATGCAACCATTCAGTCAGCCAGCCAGCAAGCGTACAATTTAAGCGTGCCCGCCATACGGTGCAATCATTCCCAGTGTAGGCAGACACTCTAGCAAACAATGGGTTGTTTCTTTCCCCATTATGGCCCGGCAGTGGCAACAAATTCGATTAAAACAATAACAAACGATTCAATAAGACCGACTTGCCTGCCTAGTGATGATGGCATAAAATGGCATTCCTTCTAAAATAATAAACATAAGGCGGCCCACAAGACATGTGTGTTGTGTAGGCTGGGTTACTTAGATTGCGATTGGCGGCGGCCGACGGGCAAGAGGGCGAGGGTATTTTTTTATCAATTGAAAATTAAAACTTTGGATTCAATTTTAATTAAACCTTTAAAGGAGAAACGCAATAAACAAACAAAAAGACAAGGAAACTGAGATAAATTAAAAAAACGAAATTCAAACCGTAAAAATAGGCAGAATATATACAAAATTCTAGCACCGAGGTAGATGTAGGTCGTTTGTTTTGAAACTATATTGGCCCCTATTTAAATCACATGTATGAAATTATATGTCAAGCATGTTAATGCATTAACATTAATGACCACGTTGGGCGCCAACATTTTATTTTAATAAGTTAAACACATTTCCCCTACGGTAGCATGTGTGTTAAACAAATATTGTAATAATTTCAATTATTGATTACATATTAATGATCTCACGTTGGGCGCCATTATAAGTTATGGAATTGTTTAAGACATAAACTTACCGAGATCTAGTTAAATCTTCCCACCAAAATGTTCCCACCCAGATCTATTGAATATAAGATCATTTATTGGTAGCATATTAATGAACTCTCTCACGTTGGGCGCCATTAACGGTTATGGATTTGTTTAAGTCACGTCCTTATCAAGATCTAGTTAAATCTTCTAAGAATGTTCCCCACCCCGATCTATTGAATATAAGATCATTTATTGGTAGCATATTAATGATCTCACGTTGGGCCCATTGACGGTTATGGATTTGTTTAAGTCACGTCCTTATCGAGATCACGCTTTTTAATCATGTAAAGATGTCCACATCATTTTAAACATAGTGCCCCGATAATTGTTATTTTTTGTCCAACTTGAGATCATTAACATCTCACGTTGGGCGCCATTAGCAGCATTGTATGGGTTTGTTTAAGGCATATCCTTACTGAGATTTAGTTTTTTAAATCTTTTCAAAATGTCCACCACACCCAGATATTGTGTTTAAATATTAGAGACGCCAGATTGGGCGCCATTTTCGATTTATGTAATCACTCTCCAGGGTAATTTTTTATATAAGTTCAATCGCTTTCATTCTATAATTGTTTCAGTTTAATTTTAGGTTTGAAACAAATTGTAAAATGAAAAAATTAGCATTGTGTGATTAAATAAATCGAAAATGGCGCCCAACGTGGCGTCTCTAATATTTAAATAAATATTTGGTAAAAAATTAATGATTTCACATTTATGAATTTGTTTTAGACAAATCTCTACTAAGATATTGTTTTTTTGCTTTTAATTATCTGTTTATATCGTGTCAGATATTTTGTTAACATATTATAACAACCTCACGTTGGGCGCCATTTAAATTTATGGTTCTTATGTATCTCAATCTTATTGATATAGATCTTATTTTTTTTAATTTTTAAGGACGCATTTTCCCAAATATTTCGTTAAAATATGAAATGGTAACACGTTGGGCGCCATTTAGATTTCTGGAAGCACTCTCCTTGATAGTTTTGTAAATAAGCGCAATTGTTTTCATTTTATAATTTTGCTTCATTTTAATTTTTGGTTTGCATGAATGTCAATTTGCATATTTTTGATAATAAAACAAATAAACGTTGGTCGCCATTAATATGTTTGACTTTGTTTGATAACAAAACAAATAATGTTACGTTGGGCGACATTAATATTTTTGGTTTTGTTTAAGAAATATCATCCAATATTATGTTTTGTTTGTGTAATTTTCTGATGATGTCGAGGCAGATATTTTTCTCAACATATTAATGACCTCACGTTGGGCGCTAATAAAATGTTTGCATTTATTTTTAAGCCATTTACCTTTCCGAATCATTTTTTTAATTTTCTAAGGATGACATTTTTTAAATATTTTGTTAAAATATTTTTTTTAATATTAAATTGGGCGCCAATAAAATGTACATACATTTGTTTTTAAGCCACATACTTTTCGGAATCTTATTTTTTGATTTCTAAGGACGTCTTTTCCCAAATATTTCGTGGAAATATAAAATGGTAACACTTTGGGCGCCATTTAAATTTATAAAATCGCTATTCTTTTTATATATATACAATCTGTCTCATTTTCCCAGTTTTTTTAATTTTAAATATATTAACACATACATTTCAATTACATTCTTTACTAATTTTTCTCATTTCCCTTCTTTTCATTCCAGGTAAATAAACTCTAAATTTTGTGATTTCTTGTATCTAGAAGTTAAACTCTGAAGCTATACTCATTGGTAAACTAGAAAATAATGAATTATTCATTTCATAAAATTATGAAGAAGGCACGAATGTGTGCCCTGGTGAGACATATCTTAAAAAATAATTAAAAGGATTTGTGTAGGGTTATAAATGGGATTCATGAAAAAGTGGATTACTTTAAAGGTTAACATGGTTAACTATGGGATAGAGTAGTACTAAGGGTGTGCCGTAAACAGCCACAACAGTTGAGTGATCACCGGCTTTATAAAATGGTGTAAAACATTTTTAAACCGACTACATTAATTTAGAATGTATGATTTCACGGAGAACCAAAATGATTCGTCCTAAAAATATGGTTTTGCATTTCGTCTTTTAGAAAGATCAAATGAATATATTTATAAAGTGTTTAAGGTCCCCAATAAATACCCATTGTTGACCTCGGGAGAATTATTTTCAAATTGTTGACTTGCTTTTCGACAGTTGATCCGAAGATAATCGTTGCAATTGGAATATAAATTCTATAGTATTTAATGCTATACAAATTTTTGGCCCAGGTCTAGTGCTATTTATTGGCACACTGTTGTCAATTCAGTTGATCTAAAGGAAGGGGGAGGGAGCAACGGAGCTAGCAAGCAAATTTGCAGTTGCTGTTGTAAACACAGATGTGCTAGAAAGAATGCTTCAAACAATAACAACCAAAAACATATGGTTTTCCACGATATGTACATGTACGAGGGTCGTATGTTGGTAATTCCAAGTAATGTCATCTACCTTTATTCAGCCTCATTAATGCTGGCGACCCGTGTGGGCAAAAATCCTTGTAAATCTATATTTTTTTCTTCGGGAAAGTTTCTTTATAATCTGTTTGAGATTTTGAATACCAAACAATTGTTTTAGAAATTAGGAGTGTGTCGATATTTATTATTTAAATATTATATTATTTAAATATTAAAAATTCAAAAATATTAAAATATTTAAATAATAAATTAAAAATATAGACTAAATATCAAAAATGCACTTTTGAAAAATATTTTTTTTAGTTTTTATTCAAATGTGAACACATTTGCATCCTTCAGACGGTTGATGATGATGATGAATGATGGAAAGCATAATCTTGTTAGTCGATATTAAAATTTTTGTCTCGTTGGGCGCCATTTCAGCTGAAAAGATTTTTGTATTTTATTTTATTCCTATGTGAAGAACAAGAAATTCTTTTTTTAAACACTATAAAATAAAACAAGTCTTAATTTTTTATTTAAAAAAAATACTTATTTTTGTATAAAAAATACCTATTTTTTGTCTAAATATTTGTATTTTTTCGTAAAGGAATAATTTTTTACTTAAAAAAATTACTTAATTTTTTATAACAAAATAATTATATTTTATTTAAAAATAGTCATTTTTATTCAAATTTAATTATTTTTTATTTAAATATAATTATTTTTTATTTATAAATTATTACTTTTTATTTAAAAATAATAATTTTTTTATTTAAAGATAATTATTTTTCATTTAAAAATTATTATTTTTTATTTAAAAATTATTATTTTTTATTAAAAAATTATTATTTTTTATTTAAAAATTATTATTTTTTATTAAAAAATTATTATTTTTTATTTAAAAATAATTATTTTTTATTTCAAATAATTATTTTTTAATTTGAACACTATTTTTTTATTTTCGAAAAATTATTTAAAAAATACTTATTTTTTCTTAAAAAATTATAAATATTTTTTTAACAAAATTATAAATATTTTTTTTAACAAAATTATTAAATTTTTCTTTTTTTTTCATTATTATTTAATTCTTATTTTTTATTAAAAATCTTAATTTGTATTTAAAAAAATATTTTTGGCTAAACAATCAGATTTTTCTTCGTAGAAATTAAAAAAATATTAATTTGTTATTTAAAAAAAATAATTTTTGTATTTGTCATTAAAAAATAATTATTTTTTTTTAAATAATTATTTTTTTTAAAAAATATTTTTTATCTAAATTTTTTAAAAAATATTTTTTATCTAAATTTTTTAAAAAATATTTTTTATCTAAATTTTTAAAAATACTCATTTTTTTATTTAAAAAATAATCATTTTTTATTTAAAAAATAATCATTTTTTATTTAAAAAATAATCATTTTTTATTTAAAAAATAATCATTTTTTATTTAAAAAATAATCATTTTTTATTTAAAAAATAATCATTTTTTATTATTTTTTATTTAAAAATACTATTTTTTTCTTAAAAAATTTTATAAATAAAAATATTTTTTTTTTAATAAAATGATTAATTTTTTATTTTTCTGTTTATTCTTTATTATCTAATTCTTATGTTTTTTATTAAAACATCTTAATTTTTATTAAAAAAATATTTTTTTGGCTAACAAACTAATTTTTCTTCATAGATATTAAAAAATTTTTAATTTGTTATTAAAAAAATTGTATTTGTTACTAAAAAATAATTAATTTTTATTAAAAAATATTTTTTATCTAAATTTTTTAGCTATTTTTCATCTAAAAATTGATTTTTTGTAAAAAAAAAAAACAAATTAAAAGTAATTAGTTTTTATTTAAAAAAATTCTTAATTTTCGTATTTAAACAAATTGCTTAATTTTTTTATATATATGATTTTTTTCATAAAAAAAATATTTTTTATTAAAAAAACTTTTTTTATTAAAAAATATTTTTTATTTAAAAAATTATTTTTAAAAAATATTTTTTATTTAAAAAATTATTTTAAAAAAATATTTTTTATTTAAAAAATTATTTTTAAAAAATATTTTTTATTTAAAAAATTATTTTTAAAAATTTTTTTTTTATTAAAAAAATTATTTTTTATTTAAAAATTATTTTTTATTAAAAAATATTTTTTTAAATATATTTTTTATTAAAAAAATGTTTTTTATTTAATCAGTGACTATTTTTTATTTTATTAACAAAAATTTAAGTTTTTATATCAAACATACTTTAATTTTGTTGTTGTTTTATGCAGAAATTAAGAAATGTATATTATGGAGGTTTATTAAATAGTTCTAGTTACTTTGAGGATAAAGCTCTAAAGCTTTAATATATCAATATCCGTATATTTGTAAAAATTTTTGTGAAACAAAAATTTGCATCTTTAAACGTCGAAGTTAGTGGTCTTTGGTAATTGACAGCTCGCAGCTAAAACTTCATCCATTTTAGGGACTCAGAACTGTGTCTCCTGCTAACATATTGAAATGTTAATTACCATCATCATCATCATGGACTTCGAACAGTCCAGAAATTAAAATTACAGAGGGAGACATTTCATTATTTTAGGAAAACATCTCTAAAACATAATGTCAACGATCTATATCTGTACACGAGTGAGTACACATGATACTGGAGCTGACCACCATGCAACCAGCCAGCCAACCAACCAACTAGTCCAAATGGGGCGAGTTGTATAGCTATGGAGTGGAGTGCAACGGATAGATAGATATGATGACAAAAGCTAGCAGCTTTGAAGATGATGACGATGCTGATGAAGATAATGGATGACGATGATGAGCCACCAGAAAGTGTAAAGAATGTATCAAATGTTTTTAGTTTTTGCTTTTATTTTTTTTTCGTTTCGGAGGAAACAAATGCTTTGAGTGAGTTTTTGAAACACAACTCAACTCAACACAATGCAACAAAAACTTGACATGACGCAATTACATGGTTGAGTGATCTCCAGGCCAGGCCGGGCCATGTATGTACTCTACAAGAGTAGCAACATGTTTGAAATCATACAAGTAATGGCTGGGGTGGAGGGAGGGAGGGGGTTGTACTGACGTATGAAAGGGTGAGACCGAAAACAAAACTCCTAATGCGCCGCGCGTTATGCAAAAATCGAAAAAAACAAACCCCAAGCAAAGCTTTCATTTTACGGATGCCACGAATCGTTAAATCGTCAAATCGATCAATGTGATCGATTGATTGTTTGTTCATGGGCCAGTAGTTACACTTTTGTTATTGTTTTTGTTTTGGATTTTCGGATTTTTTTACATGCACATCGGAGTATCTCTATTTTAAGATTTATGTATTCCATGATCTGGCCATGTTTGAACAACTACAACGGCGGCGACGACGGCGACGGCAAACCCCCAAAGTGAAAAAAAAAAACAATTGTGTGTGTGTCGATGTGTGTAATGACCATAAATTTAAGGTTTAATGGCCGTCTCGCTATTTTTGGGATTCAATAGACAACGGGCCGGCGATGACGGCAAACGAGACGAGCGCACTTTTCACAGCCAGGCGGGTTGGGTCGGGCGTCAGCGCATTGTCAACGCAACGCGGCCTTACTGGCAGTAGTCCAGTCCAGCGCGCGGGGGGTTAGATGACTGGGAATTGATTTTTATGATACGCGTCATAAGCTGTCGTCTATGTGTGGCTGCTGCTCCACCCACTTTTTGTTTGACATTTAATGTACAGTGACGAGATATTTCTTTATTTCGCCAAGTTCCTCCACAAAAGGGCATATTACAATGACAGAAACATAACAGCAACCGATCAAGCGTCACAGTGATCACATCCATCCAATGTTTCGTTTTTTTCGACCACAAACAACTTTTCGATGAGATCAATTTTATGTTGTCATAGACTAAAATTTTGTTTCAGGCCACTAAGTTTCTAAACAAAAAGAAGTAATTTTCATTCCCCCTGATTATTTTCTGAAAATTCCATTCTTTTTAGAACCCCTCCCAAAAAAGTTAACTCAACAATAAATTAATTTCAAAAATAACCGAGATTAATTTGAAACAATGAATAAATTAATAATTTGGGAACAGAATTTCTACAAATTAAATTCTTATAAAGATGAGAATTTCTGGTTATTTTTTAAAAATCCCAACATTTTGAAAATACCAAAACTTTAATATATTTTGGAAACAAAATTTCCGTTCTCTTCGAATATGTATTGACAGCAATTTCTATTCCTAATCTGTCAGTATATTGTCTGAAAAGATTTTCGTATTTTATTTTATTCCTAGAAATTCATTTTTAGTTAAGATAAAATAAAGAAATTACTAAATTTTTATTTAAATAGATTTTTTAATACTAAATTTCTTTATAAAAAATAATTAATTTTTTATTTAAAAATTTACTTCATAAAATCAAATTTTTTCTTAGTTTTTTATTAAAAACAAATTTTAATTTTTTATGTGTTGTCATTTATTTTGGTTTAAGACCAAAGGTTGTGCTCAAGTCTTCAGCAGAACCCAAAAATAACAAAATTTTTAAATTAATTTTTTATTTAAAATTTTTTTGTTAACTTTTTATTTAAAATATTTTCTATTTTTTTTAAATTAATACAATCTTATTTTTTTAAAAAAATTTCTTAACTCTTTATTTAAAAGAATTCTTAATTCTATTATTTAAAAAATCTTTTTTTATTTGAAAAATTAATTCATAAAATTAAAAAAAATAATTAGTTTTTTTATTTAAAAAATTTCTAAATTTTTTACTTAATTTTTTTTCTTATTTGACAAATTTCCTTATTTTTTATTTTTTTATTAAAAAATCTTACTTTTTTATTTAAAAAACTTATTTTTTTATTTAAAAATCTCATTTAAAAATACTTAAGTTTTTAAAAAGAAATGATTATTTTTTGTTTAGTAAATTACTTCCTAAAATTAAAAAATATTTCATTTTTAATAAAGAAATTACTAAATTTCTTAATTTTTTAATACTTAATTTCTTTAAAAAAATTAATTTTTTATTTAAAAATTTACTTCATAAAATTAAATTTTTTTCTTAGTTTTTTATTAAAAACAAATTTTAATTTTTTATGTAGTCATTTATTTTGGCTTAAGACCAAAGGTTGTGCTGAAGTCTTCAGCAGAACCCAAAATTAACAAAATTTTTAAATTAATTTTTTATTTAAAATTTTTTGTTAATTTTTATTTAAAAAAATTTCTATTTTTTTAAATTATTTTTACAATCTTATTTTTTATTTAAAAATTGTCTTAATTCTTTTATTTAAAAAAATTCTTAATTCTATTATTTAAAAAATATTTTTTATTTGAAAAATTAATTCATAAAATTAAAAAAATAATAGTTTTTTATTTAAAAATATTTCTAAATTTTTTACTTAATTTTTTTTCTTATTTGACAAATTTTCTTATTTTTTTACTCAAAAAATACCTAATTTTTTATTAAAAAATCTTACTTTTTTATTTAAAAAACTTAATTTTTTATTTAAAAATCTCATTTAAAAATACATAAGTTTTTAAAAAGAAATAATTATTTTTTGTTTAATAAATTACTTCCTAAAATTAAAAAATATTTAATTTTTTATTTAAAAAACATTTTTTATTTAGAAAAATTTTCTTAATTAATATAAAAAATTACTTAATTTTTTTATAAAAAATATTAGCTTTAATTTAAAAAGTATTTTTTGTCTAAAAAAATATTAGCTTTTATTTAAAAAATATTTTTTTGTCTAAAAAATAAATTTTTTCTCTAAAGAATTGCATATTTTTTATAAAAATATAATTAATTTTTTATTTAATACATTACTTCATAAAATTAAATTTCTGATTCACAAAAATTTTCAACTTTTTGTCTAAAAATGTTTTTTGTCAACAAATTATTTAATTTTCTTAAAATTGTATGATTTTTATAAAAAAAATAATTAAAATAAAAACATAATAAAATACATTTTTTAAAATAAAAAATGCGAAGTTTATTAAAAAAATGCGAAGATTATTAAATAAAAAAATTAAGAAATTTTTATTTTAAACATTTTCTTAATTTTTGTATTTAAAAAAAAATTATTTTTGTATTAAAAAAAAATTATTTTTTTTATTTGATAATGACAGTAATTTATATTCCTAATTATTTTCTGAAAAATCCAATCTCCCTTAACATTTCCGAAACAAAAGAAAAATCATTCACGAGTTGAATTTCAAATATACAAATATTGTTTGGATTTGGCAACATCAATTAACTTTTGAAAGAAATAAATTCCATCATCCTGGATATTCTAAAAATTCCTCCTTTTTAACAAAAAATCTTTCACAAGATGAAGATCAAATATAACAAAATTGTTAGAATTTTGGAATAGAAATTCTCAAAAGATGGGATATTCTATCCTGGCTGTTTTCGGAAAAAATCCAATCTTCTGCAAAACTCCATCTATCCGTGGAAATCTTTCCTTGGAAAATTTCAATAAAATTCCATAAAAATGATTTGAAATTTATTTGGAATCGACCAAAATATTTCAATTATATTGTCATTGGCAGCACAATATTTTTTTGAACATCACTTCCAAAAAACAAGAAGAAATTCCTTCCCTAGAAATTTTCAAAAAAATCTCCTGCTCTTTTTAAATTTCCATAGAAAATATTTTAAATCCACAAAAATTGTTACACATCATGTGTGTTTTGAAATAAACATTTTTAATGTTTTCCTTAATGATGTGTGGGCACATTTCAAACGATAGATTGAAAAGAATATTGATCCCCACCTTTCTAGTGTTCTTTGAAAATGTCATTGTGTAGTTTTATTTGAACATCCCTTTTCTTGTTCACTTTTTCTTAAATTTTCTAGTATTTTCACCTTAAGTTTTTTTATGTTCTGCCCTGGCCTCTTCCTCAAACGGAAGTTGCCCAAAACCGGAAACCATAAAAATTAATGCAGTGAATGGAAATCTAGCGACTTTCTTTTTCGTTTTCCGCTAGCCGGCCAACAGAACACACAAATACACTCACTTTTTCTTACAAGACAATGGTTATGAATGAGGTGGTGTGGGGAGACGGTCTTCAACATAAATAATGTGAAAATTCAAAAACCGTAAAACCACCAAATACGTGATATTTTTTTTGAAAAATCATTTTAACGCGAGTAAATAAATCAAATTAAAATTTTAGAACACATATTTCCTGTCGCTTTGCCAGCCATCATTTGGGCAGGAAACAAAAACCCCCAAAGAGCACAGTGGGGGAGTTTACATAAACTTTCTTTCATCAGATGGGCTGCATCCAAAGTGTTTGTCGGTTGGGAGGGAAAACTTAAACTAGGTTGTTGAATTCCAGAAATTTATTTTAATTTATATGTAGTCCTTGTAGATATGATTGTGTATCCACAATATCCAACCATCCGTCCAACCAAATGGGACGATTGTCATCGATGTATCCATTTTTATTTTTTTTAATATGAAATAACGCCTCACTAGGAAAAATTCTCTCAAACTGAAATTTAAAAATGCCTCAAAATATATTTCGACTGTTAAAAATAAAGTTAAACTTTTACACTGCCTAGTCGGCTTTGAACTTATCCCAGAGGAGGGAATCTTTAAATGGAAATTCTATACTTTTTGGGGATAATTCTTCATTTTCCGGAATTGGGTCCAATTTTCGGTTATCTTAAAAAAATAGCCTCAATTTAAACGTCACTAAACAAATATGTTTTTTGGGGCCATTCTTCATTTTTCGAAATTTGGCACAATTCTTATTTTTTCTTAAAAAGAAAAATGCAAAAATACAAACAGAAAAAAAATAAGTAGATCCTCATGACATTTACTTATTTGCCTGACTTTACTCGACTTGACTTTCACTTCCAAATCTCTCACTACTTTCCCAAAAAAATCACAAAATGCTAGCAATGCGAAATATTTATTTATTAATTTTTATTTATATTTTTTAATTTTTAATTTATTATTGATAAATATATTTCCATACCAAAAGCATTTTAAAATTTCCCCTTAAAAACAGACTAACAATTTTAATTGTATTCCGTTTATTAACGAAATTGTTGAAAAGAATTTCAAAAATTTTAGCAATCCGAAATTTTTATTTATTTATTAATCATTTTTCTGATACTGCACTGATATTATATTATTATTGATAATTTTTTTTAAATTCCTAAAAGTAAATGCATTTTAAAAGTTCTCATTCAAAGAAAAAAATGATCGAATTTAATTTTATTCCGTTTATTAACGAAATTGTTGAAAAAAATCTCAAAAATTTTAGTAATTCGAAATATTTTATTTATTTCTTTATTAATCATTTTTCTAATACTGCATTTTGCAGCTTGTTTCTGATTTTATATTATTATTGATGAAATCTAAATTCCTAAAAGTAATTACATTTTAAAAGTTCCCATTCAAACGAACAATTTTAATTTTATTCCGTTTATTAACGAAATTGTCGAAAAAATCTCAAGTGAATCATGATGATTTATTGGCTGGCCTGGCCTGGCCTCCCCATTTAACTGCGATGTGTTGTTGTTGCTGTTGTTACTCGCATGGACTCAAATTACTCTCACGACTACCACCCACCACAGCCCCCCTGTGTCCATACATTCACACCAATAACCAATACAAAATTAATTTACTCGTTTCATTGAATTCACTTCTCTAGATCACTCACTCACTCTCTCTCGCACTCCCTCTCGGTTAGGCACTCTGTGTGTGTGTATTGCTCTTTGTAATGCCCCGTTGTAATTTATTTGCAATTGCTATACAATGTAGTGTGGAGTGTGTGTGTAAGTAGTAGTATTGTTGTGGGTAGATGTTGTTGCTGTTGTTGCTACTTTTGCTCCAAGAGTTGCCAATACAATTGGGCGCATGCACACACTCGCACACCTTATGCTCGTTACACATTATTGTATTGTGTTGTATTAAGTCCCGTTTGAAGCACTAATAACAACAATTGTCGCCGCCACCACCCGTTTAGGTTTGATGAGAATACCCCATCAGGCGGCTTATAATCTCTAGTCCTTTTTATGTATTTCATTTATTTATTAGTAAATGTTTGAAAATCACAAAGCTTTTGTGAAGGATTTCCAGCGAAAAGCACTTCAAATGTAAGTTATAACTGCAGGTGGACATTCATTTGGGAGATATGAACACAAACATACATGTTTTTAAAGCGTGAGTGAGTTAGTACATATGTTGTATGTGAACATGTTTATGTGCGAATGTTGGTTGGATGTTTGCGAGAGTTGCTTGAGAACATTTGTTGTTGATGGCGATGATGATGTTGATTGAGGTTTTTATCACAGTGGGCTCTCATACAATGAGGGAGGGGGTGTTTTTAACTACTGGAGGAGAATTATTAAAGCAACAATATCACAACATCACTGATGTGATACACAAGAGAGCGAGGTTGTATCAATCAATAATAGACCATTATCATTATAATCACAATAATTCACATGACGTTTGACTCGTTTTGCTCGTATAGGGTTGTTTACACATGAAGACTTGATGTATAACTATGAATCAACTTCTGTAGAGATCTTTCATATAAAAATATAACATTATTTAGTAAATCTATGTTTTATGTTGCCGATAAAATGTATATTCCATCGAACAAAGCTAAATTTGTTAAGTTTTCATCATATCAAGCTGTACAATAAATCTTTAAATATGAACTCCCCTTATGAATTGAAATTTAACCCTAGAAAGATAACCTACGTCTGAGAGACGTATGCCTTTTTAATTTTTCGCTCTCCCTCTCTCAAATTTTTGTGCAACACGTTGCTGTTTTTGTTTTTCTCAGTCGTCTACAGTAGCCAATAACGCATTTAAATAATAAAGAAATATATAAAGAATCCATGTAAGTACAAAAAAGGTAAAAAATATTTCCATAAATGTTGTCACCATAAAGAAAAACTATGATACGTCCCACAGACGTATGGTTATCTTTTCCGTAGCTTCCAATAGGGTTATCTTTCTAGGGTTAAGGGCAGCCGGGATAACAAGCTGCGACAACAAAAACGTTAATAAAAATTTAATTTTTTGCTCAAAAAAAAAAATTATTTTTTCACAATGTCGCCAACTACAATATAAATAAATTTTACAAAATAAATAAAGAAATTTTCAAAAAATATTTTGTGTTGACTTTATTAGACTTAGCCTCAATAACCATAATTTTGACTTGCACTGGATAATTATCCAGGTTAAGTCAAAAATTTTCAACACAAAATTATTTTTTCAAAATTTGTTTTAACACACACATCGATATTGCTTTTGGCACCAATTTTAAAAAATATTTTATTATTTTGAGTGAAATTTTAACATTTTATTTAGATTTTTGTTATCGCAGCTTAGTTTTCAGGGTTTTGTGAGTTGTTCTTTAAGTTAAATGATAAAAAATCAAATACAAATACACGAGCAATTACGACGAGGATCATTATTTATATTATTTGCCTTGACAACCTTAAAGCCATATTCGCCATTAGATAAAATTTAGAATCGATATTAAAATGTATATAAAATCGCCACGTTGTGCGCCATTTTTAATAAATTAATTATATAAGTACTTTTAAAGTTGGCATTCTTTCCTGACCTCAAAAATATTGTTTAATATGATCAATAATTTCTTTTGAGAAAGATCATAAGATTTTTGTAATTTGCTTTTGATTTTTTGAAGGCAAGTAAAATTGGAATATTATCATTATTCATTAGTTTAAAATATATGAGTTGTGGAATATGTTAACAAAATAATCTTATTCGGGATTTTGTGAAGAATCTTTTAGAATCTTCATGTAATTTGCAGCAAATTCCTTTAAAAAATCCAGAAAAAACGATTTTGCTAACATATCCAAACATAACCTCATTTAGAACACGCCACACGTCTTTCTTTAACGTTTGTTTGTCAGCAGAAATTTGGAATTAACTCGTACAAATTATCATGTGATAATTTATTATGGTTTCCGACCATAACTTTAGAACGTCCCACGTCTTTCTTTAATTTTTGTTTGTCAGCAGAAAATTGGAATTAACTCGTACAAATTTTCATGTGATAATTTATTACGGTTGTCGATGTGGATTAAAAGACCCCTCTACATTAATTTTTGGCTATGAACCTTATTCAGAACGCGCCACAGTCTTACTTAAATTTTGTTTGTCAGCAGAAAATTGGAATTAACTCGTACAAATTTTCATTTGATAATTTATTACGGTTTCGGATTAAGAATACCATAGTCTTACAACAACATTTATGCGATTTCGAGTTTCTAAATTTCCAAATTATTTTTTAAAATGCTATTGTTTAAACGAACAACCTCTTCATTTGAAAAAAAAGTTGCTTCAAAGACAAATGCGATATTTAGAAACTCGAAATTGACCAAAAATACGATTTGAAAATCGAGCTTCCTCTTTAAAACACTGGTGTAACTAATATTTTATTCCTCGCGGTATACAATATTGTATCATTATTTAGCCCTGAAAAAGAATTGTCTTTGCCTTCTTTTGTGCGACTAAACAATTTGCAACGCACCTTATTAGTTCACCCTTTAAACAATTTTATTCGACTCGATTTCAATTAAAACCCACATAAACTTTTCCTGTGTCAAAAACTTGACAAATAGCTGCAATAAAGTAACACCACAACGACATCTACTTTAATCGGGGGTTCCGACATCCCTTTCCAAAATTCTAACATGTCGGATTAAATCTGTGTAGAATAGAAAAATATTGGCAATTTTTGCCTTCGAAACCGGTTATCTATGCACGTGACAGACAATTGAAATTCAAATGAATGCATAAACTATGTCATTTCGAGTCGATCTTATTAAAACTTGATCAAAAAATCCGGATCCGTATTGGAAAAAAACAATTTAAATATTAGTTTGTAAAGCATTTTACTGATGCTAAATGACAACATCCATTAAAATCTCATATAATAACCGGATATTCAAGTTGGGCGCTAAAAAACCGAATAATTATTGCTGGGTGTGTTATTGTTCGGGCCCCGTTAAAGGCTTAAATTGTCAAATTGTCAGGGGCAGCTCAACAAATAGCCGAATATGAACATGTGAATATATTTTTTGTTCAAAACGTTCTATTTCTTAACATAGTCAGCTAGTCTAGCTCGATATACTAAGGCCAGCGTTTCTTCAATTTCAGACCTCCAAAATACAAATCAACAATATTCAATATTGGCCCCAAGACACAGAGCTGTATTAATTTTTTTCACTCGGTCATTATATTTTCAATATTTCATAGTTTCTCTATTCTTGGGCGACTTTTTCAAGCAAAAACTAACTTTTAATGATATATTTTCAAGAAATTCGAAAGTTTCTCAAATAGGAACTACTACCAAGGAATTGTATATGAAAGATATTTATTCTTTATTTGCGTTCAAGTGATATATAGCCTCATATTTTGAAACGTAACGATTCAGAGTCTCATGTTGGGCGTCATTTTAAATAAATCATTTTTATTATTTTATTTTTATAGCCATTCCTGCATGGCCAAGGCTCAGATATTAAAATGTTTTCAAAGAAATGCTATTTCAAATAAATTATTATCGAAATTTATTTGAAATAATTATTATAATTGTGAATTGATATTGTCACATTGGACGCCATTTTTTATAATTGTGGAATAATATTGAACGTTGGGCGCCAAATGTTATAATTGAGAATTATTATTGTCACGTTGGACGCCAATTTTTATAATTGTGAAATAATATAAAACGTTGGGCGCCAAATGTCACAATTGAGAATTAATATTGACACGTTGGGTGCCGATTGTAATAATTGTGAATTAATACTGACACGTTGGGCGCCAATTGTAATCATTGTGAATTAATATTGACACGTCGGGTGGCAATTGTTAAAAATGAGATTTTATATTGTCACGTTGGGCGCCATTTGTTATAATTGTGAATTAATATTGTCACATTGGGCGCCAATTATTAAAATTTTAATTTAATATTATTGTTACAATTGAAAATTTATAGGAAAACTTATTCAAAATCTGTTCACGGGTCGCTGTTATAAGCAAAAATTTTGTAACCCATGTTGGGCGCCAATTTATTTATTATTGTTATAATTCTTATTTGCTTTTGCCTGACTAATTATATCTGTACAATTTTTTTTGATAGATCGCTGGTTTAAGAAAAAGTACGGTATCCCGAGTTGGGCGCCATTTAAATAAATAAATTATTGTATTATTGTTAGAATTGCCGGACTATAACAGATTATGAAAAAAAAGGTTTTCAAAAACTTGTAGAAAATCGCTCTTTTAACAAAAATGTGTGTTACACGTTGGGCGCCAATTTCAATAAATCGAAGAGAAAAATGTATTATTATCAGAATTACTATTCTTGGGCTGTCAGAGACATACTACTAATAATAGAAAAAACTTTGCTCCAACGTTGGGCGCCATTTTTCAACAAATCATGGAAAAAATTAGTCTTTGTGAATTAATATTGTTCACGTTGGGCGCCAAATGTTATAATTGTGAATCATTATTGTCACGTTGGTCGCCAATTGTTATAATTCAGAATTAATATTGCCTCGCTGGGTGCTACTTGTAAGAATTTAGTATTAATATTATCACGTTGGGCGCCAATCGTAACAATTGATAAATAATATTGTTTCGTTGGCCGCCAATTGTTATAGCTGAGAATTAATTTTCGTAACAATTGAGAATTAATATTACCATTAACGTCTAAAAAATAGGTCTTAAAAAAATCGTTGTTTTTAGAAAAAAAAAATATGTATCCCATGTTGGGCGCCATTTTTAGCAAATCTAATTCAGCTATTTTTTAAAATTTCTATGCTTGCCTGTTATTTTTTTAGGAAAGGTTTTAAAAATAGTTTTTATGGATATTTCAACAAAAAATTGGTGTTTAACGTTGGGCGCCAATTCTAATAAATCAAAAAATGTGATATTTTTAGGATTACTATTCTTCCGTGGGCAAGACACAACAGTAATAGGCAAAACTTTGAAAATATCACTTTTTAAGAAAGTTGTGATGGGCGCCATTTTTTTAACAAATCATAAAAAATCTGTTAGAGTTAGATTTGACATCCTCTTCTTAAAAAATAGGTCTTAAAAACTTGTGAAAGATCGTTGTTTTTAGAAAAATGTTGTATGTTATGTTGGGCGCCATTTTTAACAAATTATAGAAAAAAATCAGTCATTGTTAGATTTGACATTCTCATCTACTAAATAGGTTTAAAAATATTTGAAAGAAGATAGACTTTTAGAAAAAAGTTGAATGTCATGTTGAGCGCCATTTTTAGTAAATCTAACTCACTTATTATTTTTATACTTTTATTATTTATTTTTTTATTATTATTCTTTTATTTATTATTATTTATTTATTATTATTTATATATTATTATTATTATTTATTTATTTATTATTATTTAATTTTTATTATTATTTAATTTTTATTATTATTTAATTTTTTTTTTGTTATTATTTATTTTATTATTATTATTTATTTTTTATTATTATTTATTTTTTATTATTATTTATTTTATTATTATTATTTTTTTTTTTTTGAAAACGTTTGATTTTTTTTAATAAAACAGTAAAAATTATTAGTATTAATATTTTTGCCTAGCATGGAACTTTTGAAAGTCCGTAGTTTTTAGAAAGCTATTTTATGAAATTTGGATTTCCATGTTGGGCGCCATTAAAAAAATAACAATAAAAAATTTTATTAATATTAATTGATATTTTTGTCTAGCTTGAATAGATATTAAAAACTTTTGAAAAACTGCAGTTTTTCTTTTTTTGAAAAAGTGTCGAGCCACACATACACATTGGGCGTCATTTTTAATTAATCAATGATATTACTAATTTCAGAAGTTATATTCTTTTGTATTCATTACTTTAAAAGACATATGTTTATGTTGTTGATTGAAATTTTCGTGTAGGAGATTTTCGTATGTGAGTTCTTGTGAAAATTCAATTTCAACTTCAGCTTCATGTTTATTAGTTTTAAGAATTAGTTCTGCCCAAATAGATGTTATCTTTCCCTCTCTGCCCAGGCGTATATTTTCCAGTGAATATACGAGTTTATAAATACATTTGCCCTTGTTTTCCTTGTTGCCAGCGTCCTAAGCCCTCATAAATTATGTCCATTTCTTTATTATCCTTATTGACATAAGAAGGATGCTGAAACCTTTTTCTGTTTTTTTTTTTGTTGGTCCCTTTCAAAGTCTCAGATTACAATTAGCATTTGAGAGGAATCGTCTTTGGGTTTGGGTGGGTAATTGTCAAGTGCTTTGTCAAGTTGCCATTGTTACATACATTCGGAAGACTAGCTAGCACTACGACTTCAACTCCGGCAATAACATGTGGAGACAGCCACTTATGTTTGTCGCAACAGGTCCAAGCAGGCAACAATATGTGTCGTTGTTATGTCTTCCTTTGGGTTAGTGGTGGAAATGTTAGTTAATCTATTTTTGCTCCCCCACGTTTCATCCTAGATATGATAACAATTCATACTTGTTGCATGATGATGTCTGCCACACTCAGACTCCTGCGTCCGACGAAAACGAAGGCACATTTAAGTTATGTGTGTACTCGAAAAAAAAACGAAATACTTTGTATTTGTTTACATATGAGATTAACCTCGCCACTGCCGCATTCTTTGCGGTCATATGCCGCCTTCCTGCTGGAGAGCCCAGAAATCAACAACACAAGCATTGCGTGCGAACGATATTTGGGAAAAGGAAGTGTGTGTTCAATAGCGAGAATGCCTGCCGGCTGTTCGGTTTTGTTTATATTTGAAATCTTTGTATTGATGTTGACGGGATGACGACGTTGCGTTGCATGCCACACATCACCATCAAGGCGGGGAAAAAAATCCCTCTCCAGTTGCTGCCTTATTGCTGGTGCCTAAACTATAAACATTTGATTATAAAATAGACAAAATGGTGTTGTTTTATTATTGTGGGGCTCCCACCAATGTTTTGTATCTTTTTTTTTTGTTTCGAACGGAACATAAGGAACAAATCAGGTCATATAAACACACCACCAGGAGGAAACCAAGAAACCAAGTTTTGTTTGTCTGAAACGCCATGATGAGTGAAATCTTTGTTTGTTTTTTCCAGTAGAAGGAAGGGATAGGTATGCGGAAGGATGTATTGCCGAAAATAACTTGTAAACAAAAAAGGGTCTTCTGGGAAATTAAAGTTTCGGCCTCATGGAAACATATCAGAGAGAAAGAGGAAATATAGACGGAAGATCGGGCAAAGGATGGATAGGTGGAGAGATGACATCACAAAGAAATACTCACAAGGTCAATCACATTAGAGATTGAAAAAGACGGAATTAGGATGGAAAAAATAAAATTTATTCTTTAATTTAAATATTTATTGATTGAACGGTTCCAGAACTGTTATAGAAATTCAAGCGTTGGGCGCCAATTGCTATAATTGTGATTACGTTGGGCGCCAGTTACAACAATCAAGAATTAATATTGACACGTTGGGTGCCAGTTGTAATAATTAAGAATTGATATTATCACGTTGGGCGCCAGTTGTAATAATTGATAATTATTATTGTCACATTGGGCGCCAGTTATAAAAATTCAGATTTAATATTGTCACGTTGGGCGCCAATTTTAAAAGTCGATGATAAATATTGACTCGTTGGGCGCCAATTTTAAAAATTTATGATTAATATTGAATCGTTGGGCGTCAATTTTAAAAATTTATGATTAATATTGACTCGTTGGGCGCCAATTTTAGAAATTTATGATTAATATTGTCACGTTGGGCGCCAATTTTAAAAGTCGATGATAAATATTGACTCGTTGGGCGCCAATTTTAAAAATTTATGAATTATATTGACACATTCGGCGCTAGTTGTAGTTGAGAATTATTATCACGTTGGGTGCCAATACTAAAAATTTAAGATTAATATTTTTACGCATTGGGTGCCAATTGTTATAATTGTGAATTAATATTGACACGATGAGCGACCAATTGTAACAATTGAGAATTAATATTATCATGTTGGGCGCCAATTATAATTAAAAATGATTATTGTCACATTGGGCGTCAATTGTTATAATTCAGAATTAGTTTTGTTACTTTGGGCGTAATTTTTAATAATTGGGAAATAATATTGTCACGTTGCGAGCCAATTCTTAAAATTTAAAATTAATTTAATCACGTGTTGGGTGCTAATTGTTATAATTCAGAATTAATATTGTCATGTTGGGCGCCTGTTGTATTAATTCAGAATTAATATTGTCACATTGGGCGCCAATTGTTATAATTCAGAATTAATATTGTCACGTTGGGCGCCAATTGTAATAATTGAGAATTAATATTGTCATGCATTGGGCGCCAATTGTAATAATTGAAAATTACTATTGTCACGTTGGGCACCAATTGTTATAACGGAGAATTAATATTCTCACGTTGGGCGCCGAATGTAATAATTGAGAATTAATATTGTCATGTATTGGGCGCCAATTGTAATAATTGAAAATTAATATTGACTCGTTGAGCGCAAATTGTTATAATTCAGAATTAATCTTGTCACGTTGGGCGCCAATTCTTAAAATTTAAAACTAATATTGTCACGCATTGGGCGCCATTTATTATAATTGAGAATTAATATTTTTATGTTGGGCGCCAATTTTTGTAATTGTGAATTAATAATTCATAATTAATATTGAAGTAATAATTCATAATTAATATTGACACGTTGGGCGCCATTATTATAATAAATAAATAATATGGTCACCTTGGGAGCCAATTGTCACAGTTAAGAATGAATACTGTTACGTCGGGCGCCAATTGTTATAATTGAGAAGTAATAGTGTCACGTTGGACGCCAAATGTAATAATTGAGAATTATTATTTTTACTTTGGACGCCAGTTGTAATAATTGTGAATAAATATTGACACTTTGGACGTAAATTATTATAATTGAGAATTAATATTTTCACGTTGGGCGCCAGTTGTAATAATTCAGAATTTGTTTTGTCACGTTGCGATCCAGTTGTAATAATAATATTTAAAATTGTCACGTTGGGCGCCAATTGTTATAGTTGTGAATTAGTATTGACACATTGGGCGCTAATCGTTATAATTGTGAATAAATATTGTCACATTGGGCACCAATTGTAATAATTGAAAATTAATAATGTTATGTTGGGCGCTAATTGTTATAACTGTGTATTAATATTGGCACGTTGGGCGCCAATTGTAATAATTTTAAATAAATATTGACACGTTGGGTGCCAATTTTAATTATTTTAAATAAATATTGCCACGTTGGGCGCCTATTGTCATAGTTTTGAATTTATATTGTCACCTTGGGCGCCAATTGTATAATTTTAATTAATATTCTCACGTTTGGCGTCAATTCTTAGTAATAAAAATTAATATTGACACGTTGGGCGCCAATTATAATAATAGAGAATTAATATGGTCAAGGTGAGCCAATTGTTACAGCTGAGAATGAATACGTTTGACGCCAATTGTTACAATGGAGAATTTTGTATTTCCTCACATTGGGCGCCAATTATAATAATAGAGAATTAATATGGTCAAGGTGAGCCAATTGTTACAGCTGAGAATGAATACGTTTGACGCCAATTGTTACAATGGAGAATTTTGTATTTCCTCACATTGGGCGCCAAGTGTAATAATTGAGTTTATTTTTTAATCATCAATATTAATTCTTACTCAGTATTTTTATGGTCCTGTGCTCTTTATGGGATCGAAAGAAAATTATAATATTTTTTGTTTGTTTTGTTCACTCGTTGGGCTCCAATTTTAATAAATAATAATTATTCATGTTACTTTTGCTATATTCACACGTTGGGCGCCAATTTTAGTATTAGTTGAGTATTATTTAATATTGTTTAGTTTCCAATTTGCTTGGATAACAAAGTTGGGAAAATGAAATAGTTTTTAATGATAAACATTTGTTTAGAATTTATTCAGAGTTAACAAGGATAAATAGGAACAAAAATTTTCAACTTTGCCTATTTTTAGGCAATCAAAATTCTATAAACAGTTTTATTATTCACACGTTGGGCGCCAATTGGAATAATGGAACATTTACTTTGTTGCGTTGGGCGCCCATTTTAAATATTGATACCAGACCTCGAGCTTGATTAAATAATACATTGTCAGTAAAATAACGAATAAAAGGTCGAATACTTAGAATTATACTACAAATATAAAAAAGAGAATTAATATTTTTATGTTTCTTACGTGCACACGTTGGGGCTGCAATCAAACTTCTACAAAATTGTTTTTGTATTTTCTATTGTTTTTTTATTTAAACATAAAGAATTCACAAATAGCATAACTAACTTAATATGCCGTCCAACATTCTGTACTACATACAAAGTAGTGGGCATACCACTCCTGCGTATTATACATTTGATATATCCCCCAGAGGGTTTGTGACAAAACACAATATTATTGTTACAAAATAAATTGAAGCGAAAGTGAAAACATAAGAAACAACAACGTTCTTCAACTCCCAACTGAAGTGGAAATGGAAATTCCGGAAAGGACAAGAAAATCAACCCCCACGTTTGATTTAAAGTGTTGTTGTTTTTTGTTCAAGTACGAATGCGAATCAAATTGTAACATTGTAAACATACCTACAATTGAGCTACATACATAATCTCTGTGCACCTACATGAATACGAGTACATTGCAAAATAAAATCTGTTCAATATATGTTTTTTCTGTGTGAAAGAAATCTTACAACTACGCAAATTTGGTTTGATTTGATTTTTTCTTTTTTGCCAATCGACGAAACCTTAACCTTAAAACGTTGTTAAATACAAGTTTCAGTTTTAATAAACTCGTACTCGTACAATTGTTAAAAGACAAAGAATTTTCTACCTGTAGCCCCATCCTACTTGAAATACTTCGATTTTTTTGTTAACGAAACTACAAAAAAATCTAGTGGGATGCCGCTGATAAATTTCAATGCCATTCAATCTTGCCTTGAATTATGGCGGCGGTCTCGCGCGTTAATGTCGCTTCGAAAGCCTCTGACAATAAGTGAGACGAGGAGTTGTGTCTGTTGCGCTGTTGAAAGACAGAAAACAAAATCCCACTCCAATTTTCGAAAATAGCTCCGAACATGTGTCCACTGCTGCTGGCCAACGCATTAAAACCACATACTCTACTCCTATGGTTGGACGGTCATTATTCCGATGCAAATGCAAAACTTTAAAATAAAACATAAAATTAAATAATGAGCAAGTAGCTAGCTTCATTTGAGATCGAAAATCATTTTGATAGAATGATTTTTCGATCTATTCGATCTAATAAAAGGAGATGTACTACGAACAAGTAAGAACAGTATTAAGACGGAATCGAAATTACTTACTTACTTAATTATTTGAAACAATTTATTTTCGACAAATTTATTAATTATTGGGATAATGTCTTTAATTTGTGGCTACTATTTATATAATTTTTTTGCTGAGATAATTGCGTTAAAATGTTTAATATTTTTTTAATTAAGCTAATTAATTTTTTAGTATATCCAATTAGCTACTTCATCGAGATACTTCATTCATTTTAGTTGTGGTAACTACTTTTTATTTGAGAAAATTTATTTTTAAAATGTCTTGTCATTTATTTTGGTTCAAGACCATAGGTTGTGCCGAAGTCTTCAGCAGAACCCAAAAATAGCAAAGAAGGCAAAGTGAGACCTTTATTGTTGCAGCTGAAAGTTGACTGCGCAGTTTCGATGGGCGCTACACCATCTCATCAGAACTTTCGCAACGAATGTATGTCTTTGACTTAAATCAGGGTTCATATTAGTACCAGCGGTCACATATTTCAAATGAGAAACGCTGATAAACAAAATATTCCACCGAACTAAGTCGACACACTAAAAATCTCACTTTGCCAATTCAATGTTGTGCATGTGCTCGCATCGCTCGCAACAATGCAAAGGTTGTTGTTGTACGGTATGTCCCGTCTTCACTGTACCTCGTGTGTATTGTTGTTGTTTGTGTGTATAGTTGGTCTGTTATGTTGTAAAATATTTATAAATTATTGAGAAAATAAAGTTTTAATTATATTAATTTTTTAATTAAAACAATTAATTTGTTAATGGATTCAATGAAGGAAACTATTAATTTCTAATTAAGACTATTTTTGAGACTATTATTTTTTTAATTGGGTCAACTATTCTTTAATTGAGAATTTATTAAAAAAAAAAAAAAAACAAATTAAAAAAGTTTTTACGTTTTTTACTGAGGCAATTTTTTTTAATTAGTTCAATTATTTTTTAATTGTGACATTTTTTGGACAATTAACTTCTCAACGGAACCAGTTAATTATTTAATTGAGTCAATTAATTATTTAATCATATCAATTAATTATTATTCGGAGCAATTAAATATTTAATCGAACCAATTAATATTTATTATGTCAATTATTTTTTAATTAAGTCAATTAATTATTTAATCGAATCAATTTATTGTTTAATTGAACCAATTAATTATTTAATTGAACCGACTAATTGTTTAATTGGACCAATTAATTATTTAATTAAACCAATTAGTCATTTAATTCGACCTATTATTTTTTTAATTGTGTCAACTATTCTTTAATTTAGAATTTATTAAAAAAAAAACAAATTAAAAAAGTTTTTACATCATTTATTGAGGCATTTTTTTTTAATTAGTTCAATTATTTTTTAATTGTGGCATTTTTTGGACAATTAACTTCTAAACGGAACCAGTAAATTATTGAATTGAGTCAATTAATTATTTAATCATATCAATTAATTATTTAATCATATAAATTAATTATTATTCGGAGCAATTAAATATTTAATCGAACCAATTAATATTTATTATGTCAATTATTTTTTAATTAAGTCAATTAATTATTTAATCGAATCAATTTATTGTTTAATTGAACCAATTAATTATTTAATTGAACCGACTAATTGTTTAATTGAACCAATTAATTATTTAATTAAACCAATTAGTCATTTAATTCAATCAATTAATTATTTAATTGGACCAGTTAATTATTTAATTAAACCAATTATTTAATTAAACCAATTAATTATTTAATTCAATCAATAAATTATTTAATTGAACAAATTAATTATTTAATTGAACCGATTAATTATTAAATTGATCTAATTAATTATTTACTTTATGCAATTAATTATTTAATTGAACAAATTAATTATTTAATTGAACAAATTAATTATTTAATTGAACCAAATAATTATTTAATTTCAATATATTCGCTAGATCTATGAAATAATGTTTAATGTATTTCAGAAATAACGAGGATAAAATAGGCAAATATTTGAACTAATTAACTATTTAAATGACTAATTAGTTATTTAGATGAGCCAAGCTAGAGTAATTGAACCAATCAATTATTTAAATAATTAAATTTAAATAATTGAGACAATTAATTTTCTTTATTTAGATGATTAATTATTTAATTGAACCAGTTAATTATTATTATTCAAACAAATTTATTTCAATTTAAATAATTAATTGACTTTATTGATATAATTAATTATTTAATTGAACAAATTAATTATTTAATTTGACCATTTAAACATTTAATTTGATCAAATAATAATTTTATTGAAACAATTAATCATTTAATTGAACCAATTAATAATTTAACTGAACCCATTAATTATTTCATTGAACCAATTAATAATTTAATTGAACCAATTTATTATTTCCTTGAACTAGTTAATTTATGTGAATCAATAATTATTTAATTCAGTCAATTAATTACATAATTGAACCAGTTAATTATTATTATTTGAACCAATTTATTTCAATTTTAATAATTAATTAACTACATTGAGATAATTAATTATTTAATTTGGCCAAGTAATTAATTAATTGAAAGAATTTATTAATTAATTGAAAGAATTAATTATTTAATTGAAAGAATTAATTATTTAATTGAGCCAATTAATTATTTAATATGACCATTTAAATATTTGATTTGACAATTTAAATATTTAATTTGACTTTTGAATTATTTTATTAAATCAATTAATTATTTAATTGAACCAATTATATTATATTATTAATTATATTATTTATTTCGATTTACATTTTTATTGAGATAATTAATTATTTAATAAAGAAACATTTTTTTTAATTGAAATGTATTTGTTTGAATGGACAATTAAATTTTAATTGATTTGTTTTTTGGAAAATAAATATTTGTTTTGATGAATTTTTGCGATTTTTTCAAATCAATGTAATCCATTCATCGAATGAATGCAGTTTTGAGTCATTTACACTAGGCTTTTGGTCCGTCCGCCAACAGACTCACTCGCCTCATACATCTCACTGCCATTCCTGACAAAGTGAAAGTCGTTGTGGCCTTTTAAAGAATCGCAGCAGTGGCTGGCACAGTGGTGACCACAAAAATGTGAACCATGTGGACATCGGTGCGATTAAAAGCCGCCTTCGACCATAATGAGCGTTTATTGTGGCGATTTGTAATTACTACTTATGGTCGGCCGGTCGTCGTCGTCCAAATGCCGCCTGGCCACATTACGTTAATAAATATCATTTAGCCAAGAGCGACAGTAGCCGCCACAGAATTTCGGTTGGTATTTTTATGATGAACAAAATCAACTATGACTCCTGTCTAACGGCAATTATGCTATTTCCTCCTCCTCCTCCTGCTCCTCTAGCCCCTTTATTTTACAGTCGATGTGGTGGTGGTGGTGGCGTGGATTTTGCCGGTTTGGCAAAAGACAACAGAGTGACATTGTCTGTTGCACTTATAGTGTGTGGAGCCAGTGGCCAGAGATGCCGCCACAAGTGGCAATTGGCTGAGATAAACACGATCATTAGAAAAAAAAACGTTGGCTAATATGGAGTTTGCGTGTGCGGTTGGCAATCCTGTGCGCGCGTATGTGTGAATTTTGTGCGGTGTTGGCGGCGGCGGCGTTGGTCGCCGGTACTTTTTTGCTTGTCTCTCGGTTTTTTTTCGTGTGTGTTTGGTTCGCGTTCCTCTGAACCAACATTAAATGGCGTCTTTGAGTCCGCCGTTATAAAATAAACAACAAATGCTTTTTTTTATTTATTTACTTAACAAAAATATCTATTTTAAGACATCTGTTGTTGCCGTTGCCGCTACACACCGCACCGCACCGCGCGGCCTTTTGCTGGCGGGGCTGGTTCAATACGCTTTTTCTCGGCTAACAAAATGCGTTTTGTAAACTCTCGCATCGCCAAGTGGTGGGGAGGGGGCGAGGGTCACGACAACAAACAAACCGAAGCGTACGAAATTTATCCGAAAATGCCAAAAACGAAATGAAATCGTGAAAAACAAAATGTTAAAAGATATGAAAAACGTGGCCACCAGTTCAAATGTTTCCAAATACCCTTCACCCCTCCACATCAAGATCTTCCCAAAATGTAGAAAAAGAAACCTAAAATGTTGAAATTTGTATCTGTTTACAAATAAATAGAATTTATTTGGTATTCGTGTATTTTGAATGTAAAACATCTGTTGCTACTCAACATTTTTCGTGAAGATGCGAAATTTGAACATTTTTGTTGTAGTATGATTCATCGATCGATTGATCGATCAAAGGTTTTATTAAAATAATGTTTTCAATATTTTTTCAAAATGAAATAAATAAATCTTTGTTAAAATATTTGTGTTCTAACAACCACCACCAAAAAAAAACTCAGTTAGCTACATTCATTGAACAGTAAGGCTTTAGCTTTCTTAAAATAATTCCTATTTGGAGGGTAATATTTTTCTGTCTGACAAAAATCCAAACTAAACTCTAAATTCTCATCGAAAACTGCGATATGTTTATTTTCTTGAATTTTGTCGATTCTGAAGTAAAAATAGAAAAATTGGCAAAAAATATTTTTGTAGCAGTCACGATTGAATTTAGAGAAAATCGGTTTAGAAATCACATCTTACCTCGGATCGTGACCAAAGTTTCCAGATAACGTTCTATTTCGACTAGGAACCCATACCGTGAATGTGAACCATATGTGTCCATGTTTTGATATAGCCCCCATACAAATGTACCTACGAATTACACTATTTCTAATGTAGAACACGTATTTTACAGCGGATCTGCATTAAATCCTCCAGATCGTGTTCTATTTCGAGTAGGAACACTTTCGGTGAATGTGAACCACGTATGTCCTTGTTTCGAAGTAGCCCCCATATAAATATACCTCCCATTTACACTATTATTGCTCTGGAACACACATCTTTTATCAGATCTGGCTAATATTTTCCAGATCATGTTATATTTTGATTAGAAACACCTACCATGAATGTGAACCACGTGTGTCCATGTTTTGATATAGCCCCCATATAAACGTACCTCCCATTTACACTATTATTGGTCTAGAACACATATCTTTCATCGGATCTTGATCAAATTTTCCAGATCGTGTTATATTTCGAAGAGGAACAAGTACCATGAATGTGAACCATGTCGGTCCATATTCTGATATAGTCCCCATATAAACGTATCTACGATTTATACTATTACTGCTCTAGAACACACATCTTTCATCGGATCTTGATCAAGTTTTCCAGATCATGTTATATTGTGACTAAGAACACCTACTATGAATATGAACCGAATGTGTCCATGGTTTGATATAGCCACCATACAAATGTATCTCTGATTTATAGTATTACCGGTATAGAACACACATCTTTCATCGGATCTTGATCAAATTTTCCAGATCATCTTTTGTTTCGAGTAGGAACACCTTCTATGAATATGAACCATATGAGTCCACGTTTTGATACAGCCCCCCATATAAATGTATATCGATTTACACTATTATTGCTCTACAACACACAGTTTACATGGGATCTTTATCAAATTTTCCAGATCGTATTATATTTTGAAGAGGAACAAGTACCATGAATGTGAACCATGTTGGTCCATGTTCTGATATAGTCCCCATCTATCTACGATTTACATTATTACTGCTCTAGAATACACATCCTCTATTGCATTTTGATCAAATTTCCCAAATCATGTTATATTGTGACTAAGAACCCCTACTATGAATATGAACCAAATGTGTCCATGTTTTGATATAGCCACCATACAAATGTATTTTCGATTTACACTATAATTGGTCTAGAACAAGCAGTTTACATCGTATCTTATTGAAATGTTTCAGATCGTGTTATATTTTGACTAGCAACACCTACCGATAATATGAACCATATGTGTCCATGTTTTGGTATAACCTCCAAAGGAAAGTACCTCAGATTTTGATCAAATTTTCCAAATCGTTGTATATTTGGATTAAGAACACTTACGGTGAATGTGAACCAAATGTGTCTATATTTTGATATAGCCCCCCATAGAAAAGTACCTCCGTTTGACACTATAATTGGTCTAGAATAAACAGTTTACATCGTATCTTGTTAAAAATTTCCAGATCGTGTTATATTTTGACTAGGAACACCAACCTTGAATGTGAACCATATGTGTACACGTTTTGCTATAGCCTTCATGCAAAAGTAACTCCGATTTAGACTATTGCTGGTACAGAATGTACATCTTACATTGGATATTGATCAAAATTTCCAGATCGTGTTATAATGTGACTAAGAACACCTACTGTGAATATGAACCAAATATGTCCATGTTTTGATATAGCCACCATACAAATGTATCCCTGATTTATAGTATTACCGGTGTAGAACACACATCTTTCATCGGATCTTGATCAAATTTTCCAGATAATGTTTTATTTTGACTAGAAACACGTGTGATGAATGTGAACCATATGTGTCCATGGTTTGATATATCTTCCAAAGGTAAGTACCTGCGATTTTGATAAAATTTTCCAGATCGTTGTATATTTTGTTTAAGAACACTTACGGTGAATATGAACCAAATGTGTCCATATTTTGAAATAGCCCCCATAGAAAAGTACCTCCGTTTGACACTTTAATTGGTCTAGAACAAACAGTTTACATCGGATCTTGTTAAAATTTTCCAGATCATGTTATATTTTGACTAGGAACACCAACCTTGAATGTGAACCATATGTGTACACGTTCTGCTATAGCCCTCGTGCAAATGTAACTCCGATTTAGACTATTACTGGTATAGAATGTACATCTTACATTGGATCTTGATCAAACTTTCCAGATCGTGTCATATTGTGACTATGAACACCTACCATAAATATGAACCGGGGTGTATAAAATTGTAAAAATTATCTTTTTAATAAAAAATATATTTTTTTGGTTTTTAGTGAAATTACAAACGTGCAAATGTAACTCCGATTTAGACTATTACTGGTATAGAATGTACATCTTACATTGGATCTTGATCAAAATTTCCATATAGTGTTATATTTTGACTATGAACACCTACCGTGAATATGAACCATGTGTAAAATTGTAAAAATTATATTTTTAATAAAAAATATATTTTCTTGTTTTTAGTGAAATTACAATTAAATTATTTCAATTAAATGTTTCACGAACAAATATTTTTATTAAAAATATCAAGTTTTTTAATTAAAATTAATTATTATAATTTCCTGTTTTCTTCTGTAAAAATTTAAATAAAAAAATTTTTTTCTTGTTTTTAATAAAATTACAATTATGTATTTTAAATTAGTTCAAGAACAAATATTTTTATTAAAAATATCAAGTTTTTTAATTAAAATCAATTATTATATTTTCCTTTTTTCTTCTGTAAAAATGTTTTTTTTTTAATAAAAAATATATTTTCTTGTTTTTAGTGACAGTTACAATTATGTATGTAACATTATTTCAATTAAATGTTTCACGAACAAATATTTTTATTAAAAATATCAAGTTTTTTAATTAAAATTAATTATTATATTTTAATTTTTTCTTCTGTAAAAATTTAAATAAAAAATATTTTTTCTTGTTTTTAATAAAATTACAATTATGTATTTTTAATTAGTTCATGAACAAATATTTT
Source organism: Polietes domitor (assembly GCA_947397865.1). Lineage (NCBI taxonomy): Eukaryota > Metazoa > Arthropoda > Insecta > Diptera > Muscidae > Polietes > Polietes domitor. Next base: position 258,628,993 of record OX377618.1, read on the forward strand.
TATTAATAATATAAAGTTTTTTAATTAAAATTAATTATTATAATTTCCCTTTTTCTTATGTAAAAATTATTTTTTAAAATAAAAATATTTTTTCTTGTTTTTAGTGAAATTACAATTATGTATTTTAAATCATTCATTTAAATGTTTCACATATATTTTTATTAATAATAGCAAGTTTTTTATTAATATTAATTATTATATTTCCCTTTTTTTCTTATGTAAAAATGATTTTTTAAATAAAAAATATTTTTTCTTTTTTTTAATAAAATTACTATTATGTATTTTAAATTATTTCAATTTAATATTTCACAAACTTGGCAAATATTTCTATAAAAAAAGTTTTTTTTTAAATAAATTAAACCTTTTTTCTTCTGTAAAAATTATTTTTTAAAAAATAATTTTTAATTAAAATTAATTATTATCTTTTCCTTTGTTCTTCTGTGTAACTAATTGTTTCCTTTCTTCTCTTTCTTTCTTCTTCCAGGTAAGAACAAAAACCTACGATTCTCCATTTTTGTTTGTTCAATTTGTATATTTATTATCTATACAAATTACCGAGACTGCGACCACTACTGGTCGCTGATTGGCGGTTAAGTACAAATACACCTACAAATATTCCTCACACATATGTATGTATGTACTCTCTCATATATGTATATATTTATAATTAATTAGTTGTTTTTGTTACTGTTGTCTCGGTATCAAATTATTATGATGCAGTGATTATCTGCATACACAATTCACCTACTGACTGACTGACTGCCAGGCGGGCAAAAGGCCCCAGCGAATAAAAATATTTTAATTGCGGCGGTGGAGGCGGTTTTGGTTAATTTATGTAAAAAACAAATGAGCCGTCATGCCTCGTCCCCCCAGTAGCTGGCACCCGCATACCCACTCCTTCACTTTACTACACTTGAATGTTGTGATAGTGATGGTGGTGGTGTTGGTGGGTAGATAGGCAGGTAGGTAGGTAGGTTGGTAGTAAACCCCTTTGGCGATAATAAATTGTTAAACATTTCGCTGATTTTTATTGGCTCAATAAATGTGTAGTTAATTCATTAAACAAAGAAGATAAGGCAGAAGACGGGGGCAACAAATAAAGAAAAACTTTAATGAATGGCAGGCGGGAAATTAAGTTCAGTGAATATTCTCTCACACCCACCCCTCCCCACCGACAACTCATTCAGTTCCATTGCAACGGCGTGTGATATTCAAATGCCGGAGGGTCGGCCTACGAACAATGGATTGTAATGCAATCATCGATTTGTTCAAACAACAAGTTCGATCGTTACTCTCTGTAATGCCCAATCGACCGACAAGTTTGATGACGGGATCTTAATTAGTTTTTTCCCCTTCAGTGGCTTTATTTTGTTGTTGTCTTTGGCTTTGTTTGTTGGTGAGCTTTTTTTCGGGGTGTGGTTTCCTTTTTTTAAACAGTGAACTGGGAAAAAATCAAACAAATGTTTCAAAATATTTTTTGAAAACGAATATCGATAACCCACAGACAGATTTATTTGTTGACAACATGTCCACACTTGTTGTCAGCCATGTAAGCAACCTAAAATGGTCACATGAACACAAAAACAAACAAACGAAATTTCAAAGAAAATCAAGCTTTTTCTCGCAAAAGTCCTTTTCATTGACATTTTAGCCTGAAGTGCGTGCTTCGAATGAACACATCCAACTCTGACATGTCTCAGGCACTTTCATTCATTCATTCAGACATCTATCATCTATCTGATCTGATGATGATGATGATTGTGTCTACTATTGACATGTTTACTTTTGTTTCAGCTGGTTTTTCGCATTCGCCTCGTTTAGATGGATTCAATTCATTCATTTGTGAGAATAATTTACGTAAAGAAGCCGGGTATGTTGTTGAAAAGTCGCTGCGAAGCCACCTGAGGAAACCTTTCATAGTCATGATAGTGATAATGTGCAGCCAAGTAATAAATATCACCATGCAATTTGTAAATAAATTTACATTCTATAAAATATAGAGCCAGGAGAATATCCCAGTTCAAATCAAATTAAAAAATAATAATTCGGTTCAGAATGTGGCTGCAACCATTGGAAACTTCATCGTCTTATATTTCACCTAGTCAATTACCTTTATGAACAGATTTTCGATGTTTCGATACTCAAAGTTTAGATACTCAAACAACAAAAAAAAAACAAATTTAAAAGCAAAAAACGAAAAAAGAAACAATATGTATACATTTTTTTTCTAAAATTGGCCTTAACTTATGTTTAAAATTGTTGTCAATTGACAATCATTAATAAAAAATCCCATATAAATTCCTTTCTTTAACAGCTTTTTATGACCAGATTAGTCAAATAAATCCCAGAAACAAACAAAACATTATTCACTTATTCCTAAAATCTTTAAATCTTATACATTTTAAATCTATTTTCGTGATATTTCTAAAAATTTAGAATATTCGGACAACACCTGACAACTAATCCATTTTGCTATATTTATAAAGAAGAAAAAAAAAATAAAACAACCAGAAGCGACAAACTAATTAATCCACCGCCCTGGTGAATATTTATGATTGCAAATGTTTTTTTTTTCTATCTCAAAATTGAGAAATCCATGCTGCTGCTGCCTATCCGACCAACAAAATTGCTCTCCATATATATATGTATTTATAACGCGATTGGTGATTTGATTGAATATTTGCGAGTTTCAGCATCATCATCGCCGCCATCATCATTAATGATGATTATCGTTACTTATTCTCAAAGTGCTGTGAGAAACGTCAACGATTTTATTTTTTCTGTGCTTTTGCGGATTTCATTCAAAATGCATTTGGAACGACATTTTCAAGGTCTTTTTTTTTTCGAAAAAAACATAAAAATGTATTAAACATATTTCACAGCCACCACTGCTGCGACAGCCAAACATATTAAAAATTAGTTCGATGTTGGTTGAAATGACGATGTCAACGGAACAACAGCGCGCAGCAACATCCATCAACCGAATGAGAATTATCTGTTGGATTTGTGTGCGTCAAACAGTGCTGGTCAGAATTAGCAATATCCAAGAACAACAACAAAAAAAAACAAATAACAAAAGATAATCCTCTCAAATCATGTCATCTGTTTGATGTTGTTGTTCTACGTGTTTGTCTTTGTCAAAGTCACAAATGCACGAGATAATTCTCATTCGTGCGATGACATGTTTTCATATGTTCGAGTCTGATGAGTTGTCATCATCATCATAATTGTCAGAGATGACATGATGGGTATTTTAATTATTTTCTTGGCTCCTCCATTTCCTTCGGTGTGCGGTGTGTGTTAGTGGTGGATTCCAGCATCCAACCTATTTTAAAATGCAAGAAATTGGTCCTTCTCTTCCAATTAATGTGGGCATAATGTCATAATAATACCTTTGTCGTACTAAAAATACCAAATCTTTACATTCGGTATGAATGCCAGCCACATGTCCATAAGTGGGGGGTATGTTGTTGTGTCAGCGTGATTGTGTGTCCCACATCCACCACTCGCATCTAGTTGGGAAGAAGACAATTATGCAGCAATCAAGTTGTTGGTACATGCCACCACCACCTACCTACTATCTACCAACAGAGGAGACATTTGACGTGTTTTTTTGTCGTTCCTCGTTTTTCATCTTTCGTCTCTGGCAACTCAAGCCAAGTGGGCGGCGGCGCGGCATTCACAACAATACACCTCTTTGTTTTGGCGAAGGTTTTTTGTTTTCTAAAAAAATTGTTTAAAAGTAATCTCACCAAGAATGCCGAGTAACACACAATTAATGCTGCTGCATGTAGGTTCCAAATGTTTTTTAGAAATAAAAACATCAACAATTTTAGCCAATAACAACTTAATCATATGGCTCACTTCATCACATACCTAGATTAGTAGAGAGACATCGCCGTCGTCCATTTTAATTGTCCAAACATTTTGGGTCATTTCCACCTGACCGGTGGATTTATTATGTGAATTGCTTAGATCACGAAATCTTTTTCAAAGTTGAACTGTCTGACTGGTATTCCGAATGCGTCACGCAATGTCAAATGAAAAATTTCCCATGGATTTTTTTTATTGAAGATTTGCTTTTTATTTCATCATATATGGTTCATTGTGCTGAAGAGTAAAAAATCTATGCCAAAGCTGTGCCAAAAATAAGCGTTGATATAGGAGTTGCGACACGTCAGACAAATCTACAAAATAATCACTTAGACCACAAGAGATCCTTGTGTTAGCAGGGTCTATTAGGGTCCATAGCGGAATTATCTTATGAGACTTATGATTTTTTTTGGTTAACCAGTGCCTCTAAGAGCCTTCTAAATGACCTGTTGCGTTCGCTTTTCTTCTTTCTATATTTATTGATGCTGGACAGTCTTTAATATAAATATTTTTTTATTGGTTAGGTTTCTATATATTCGTGTATTGTCTTAGAACCACTACCATTTTAATTATTTCAATTAATCTTTGGCAAATCTTTGACATTTAATACGACAATATTATATGGAATTTTTGTTTATATTTTTTTATTAAATATTTTTTGTTAATTATTTTTTCTGCGTTTGATTACAAAATTATTATTATTTCTCTAATTTTTCCCGTTTATTTTATATTTATTTATATTTTAAGTAAATATAAAACAAACTAATATTTAAAGAAATAATTTAAACACAAAAAAATATTTAATTAAAAACAGAAATTTAGTATTTTTAATTAGATCTTATTTAATTCATTCTGATTATTAATTATGAATAACAAAATCCAAATTTCTTTTTTTAAGAATATACATATTTTTAAATTATTTTTTATTTAATATTTATTATATTATAATATTTTTTTTAAATTAAAAAAAATATTTGATTAAAAAAGAAATATAGTATTTTTATTAGATGTTATTTAATTTATTCTGATTATTAATTATGAATAAAAAAATACATTTTTTTAAGAATATTCATATTTTTAAATTATTCTTTATTTAATATTTATTATATTAATTATTTTTTTTAATTAAAAACTTAAATTATTAATTAAAAATCAATATTAATAATAATTTAAAAACAAAATATTTTTAAAAAAATTTCAAATTTATTTTCTTTAATAAAAAAAAATAAATCTTCAATTCGATTTTTGGATCCAAAAAATATTATTCTTTTTAATTAAAAAATTTTGTTTGCGATTTTAATACAATTTTTATGATTTAGTTTTCATTATTATTATTAATTTTTAATTTAAAGAAAATTTCGTTTTTTTAATTTTTAAATATTTTTTATTAAAAATATAAAGAATAAATTAAAAAAATATATTTTTGGGTAACAAATTTTCAAATCTTTATTCCTTTATTTCATTAATTAACATTTTTAAATCTACATTTTGACTTTTGTATCAAAATAAATGTTAATTCTCTATAATTAAAGAAATTTGTTTGTTTTTTAATTATAATTTTTTCGATTTATTTTTAATTTAAAGATTTTTTTTAATTTTTAAATTATTTTTTTTAACTAAAAATATTAAACATCAATTAAAAATTTTATTTTTTAATTAAAAAAATGTTTATAAATTTGAAAAATTTTGGAATATAAATTTTGATTTTTGATTCAACATAAATATTAACCCATTTGAACCCAGTGTTCGATTAATCGAACAGTAAACAGTAATAAACGACAAAAACGAATTTGGCTGGGCTTTGATGGGTTAATTCTTTTTAATTAAAAATTTTGTTTCATTTTTTAATTATAAAATAAAATAATTAAACATTTTTTTTTTTTAAAAAATAAATAGTTTTAATGGAAAAATATTAAACAACAGAATTATTTTTGATTAAAAATATTAAAAAAAAAAATAAATAAAAAAATAAATAAAAAATAAATAAAAAATAAATAAAAAAATAAATAAAAAATAAATAAAAAATAAATAAAAAAATAAATAAAAAATAAATAAAAAATAAATAAAAAAATAAATAAAAAAGTAAAAAAAATAAAAAACTATTCATTAAAAAATTCAAAATATTAAACAGAATTATTTTTGATTAAAAATATTAAGATTAAAAATATTAGAAAAATAAATAAATAAATAAATAAAAAAATAAATAAAAAATAATTAAAAAATAAATACAAAATAAATAAATAAAAAAATAAATAAAATATTTAAAAAAATATATATTTTGTTTCATTTTTTAATTATAAAAAAGCTATTCATTAAAAAATTCAAAATATTAAACAGAATTATTTTTGATTAAAAATATTAAAAAGAACTATTTTTGATTAAAAAAAAATTAAAAATATTAAAAAATAAATAAAAAATATTAAAAAAAGCAAAAAAAAAAACTAAAATGATAATTTAAAAAAATTAATATTTTTTAATTAAAACCAAATATTAAATACTAAGTTCCAAAAACTAAAAATGTAAATATAAACAAGAAAATATTTAAAAACAAATAAAAAGTTTTATTAATTTTAAATTTTAATTTTTTTGTTTAATTTTGATTGTTTAAATATTTGTTTTAATTAGAAATAATTTTGTTATAATAATAATAATTTTGTTATAATAATAATAATTTTGTTATAATAATAATAATTTTGTTATAATAATAATTTTCTTTTTAATATTAAATATTTTTTGTTTAAATTTACATTTTTAATTCTGGAAACTAAATATTTAATATTTGGTTTTAATTAAAAAATATTACTTTTTTAATTATCATTTTTGTTTTTTTTTTGCTTTTTTAATAGTTTTTATTTTATTATATATATTTATTTTATTTTATTATATTTTTTTTATTTTTGTTTTTTTTTTATTTTTTGTTTTTTTATTTTTATTTTTTTTATTTTTTGTTTTTTTATTTATTGTTTTTTTTTTATTTTTTTTTTTATTTTTTGTTTTTTTTTTTTTTTAATTTTTTGTTTTTTTTATTTTTTGTTTTTATATTATTTTGTTTTTATATTTTGAATTTTTTAATGAATATTTTTTGTTTAATATTTTTTCCATTAAAACTATTTATTTTTTGACAAAAAAAAATGTTTAATTATTTTTAATTTAAACTGTTTTTATTTGATATTTTTTTTTATTAAAAAAATTTCAATATTTAAAATTAAATTTATTGCATAATTTCATAAAATGTTGGATGTTTAGTTTTACAAAATATTTGATTTTTTAAATTTTTAATCAATACATTTTTGACTGCCACTCTCTTGATTTCCACCCTGTCAAAGGTTTTGTCAAGTGGCTTCGCTGCGATTTTTCATCATCAAACCGGGCCACTTTGAGTAAATGATTCTCAAAACAACTCACTTTTTAATATTTTGAAATTAAAAACAATTTTATTTAATTAGTTTTATTTTTTGAAATTAATTAAAAAAATAATTAATTTATTAAAAACAATAAATTTATTAAAAATAAGTAATTTATTAAAAATAATTAATTTATTAAAAATAATTAATTTATTAAAAATAATTAATTTATTAAAAATAATTAATTTATTAAAAAAAATTAATTTATTAAAAATGTTTTTTATTAACCATGTTTTTTTATTAAAATCTTTTTTTATTAATATTTTTATTTTTTTTATAACAAAATTTTTTTTAATTAAAAAACGTATCAATATTTATTTTTAATTTATTGTATTATTTCCTAAAATGTTGGAACTTTTACAAAATCATAAACAAAAATTTATTTTAGTTTTGATAACTAAATGAATTAGATTGCCAAATATGTAATTCTGTGTGTGTTGATGAACGGACGGTCATCCATTTGTTGTTGCTTTTTAAAGTCATTCCTTTAACTTTCATTTTTTGCTTAATTTTCCACGGAGTCATGCCACCCATGCATGTTAAAGATGTTGATGATGGAAAAGTTCATGTTTTGAAAGCCATTGTTAAGGTGGTCTACATATGTATGTATTTCTTCCTCTCTCTCTCTCTATCTATCTTTCGATTCTCTGGGTCGAAAGAAAGACTACATTCCCTCCCACTATCAACCGAGCGTGGCAGCAGCCGGCAGCATTGTCATCCGTATGTTAATGATGGGAAATGCTTTACATGTTTCGTGACATTAAAGTCCACGATCTACGAAGAGAACAATGATGGTGGCAGCAGAGAGCTAGACTTGCGTGACTTTTATTTCTTTGCCATGATAATAATATCATTCATTCATGCAGACGACTCATTTGTTTTGCCGGCATCTTTAAAATTAATTCTGAAAATTTGCAGTAAACTTCAACTCGAAAATCTAGGTTAATTAAAACGAAAGAAAAAGTTTTCTTTCTTATCTTTGAAATTCACTTTTATTTTTTATATGCGATTTGCATGGGATTTTCTTTTTCAACATGACAGCGTTGAAAAGTTGTTTCGGAAATGGACGGACGGCCGGCAGGGCCAACTCATATGAGTTAATCGCCGTCTCTGTTGTGGTGGGAACTTGTTTTTTGTTAGCGGGTTTTTGCGGCTGCTGCTAGTGGTTGTCTTTATTACTGTCTTTTGTGTTAAATGGATTAGTGGCAATTTGTATGTTTCAACCGTGTTCAGTGTGTTTTTTCCTCTATGTTTTTGGCTAAAATCCGAATTTGGGTTAAGTCACTTTTGGCATAGATATCTCAGAGATTGTTTGTAAATCCAAAATAAAAAATAGTTTTTTTTTCGGTATTAAAAGCGGGTGAACTCCTCTGCTCAGCCATTATACGGGCGGAGACTTTCATTCATAATTGTTATGGTCATATTGTGGGGCCAGGTGGTTGGTTTGGACCGGCCAAAATACCAGCTGTGTCCCATTCGTCTTTGCGATTTGAAATTCAAATCTATTATTTGTCGTTTTTAATTTGTATTTCCAGTTTTTTGCATAAATTCCAGTCTTTTTTGTATGCGTTGATTTTGAAAGGTAGTCCCATCGAAAAGTGCTGCTTTTTCACTGTCAAACATTCGTCTAATGTTAAATGAGGGATACCTTTACGTTTAGGGTCAGTTACAGTGATAGTAATCATTATAAACTATCATCAATTTCATGGAAAATTGAGCTGATTCCAAATGAAATTGATCACATATCTTTCAAAATATGGAAAATGGCATACTAATTTCATAAATTCCTCATTTGAAAGTGGATTAGAGAAGCTTCATATTATGATCAAAAATTAATCATTGTATAGTCATTTTTCTATCGTATAACTCTATTATGATAGAACAAAAATACGAATGGCTGTGTAATATTTAAAGAGCTCTCTCAATCATAATATTTCCAATAATATGATTGAATTGGAAATTTTCGCTTCTAGCCGCCGTTAGAGGCGCTACGACTCTTATAATGTCTAAAGCTAATCATAGCATAGTTATTATATTATCATATAAGCAATAATAACAATATGATTGATGGAATAATATCTGAAGAGCTCCATATTATCATCCCAAATAATATGATTGGATTAGAAATTTTCGCCTCTAGCCTCTGTATGACCGGGATGATGACTAAAGGCGTTGCTACTCTTATAATGTCTAAAGCTAATCATAGCATAGTTATTATATTATCATATATGCAATAATAACAATAATATTCATTGAGTAATATCTGAAGAGCTCCATATTATCATCCCAAATAATATGAATGGAGTACAAATTTTCACCTCTAGCCTCTGTATGACCGGGAAGATGACTAAAGGCGTTGCTACTCTTATAATGTCTAAAGCTAATCATAGCATAGTTCTTATATTATCATATATGCAATAATAACAATATGATTGATGGAATAATATTTGAAGAGATCCATATTATCATCCCAAATAATAAGATTAGGCTAGAAATTTTCACTTCTAGCCTCTGTATGACCGGGAAGATGACTAAAGGCGTTGCTACTCTTATAATGTCTAAAGCTAATAATAGCATAGTTATTATATTATCATATATGCAATGTTAACAATATAATTGATGGAATAATATCTGAAGAGCTCCATAATATCATCCCAAATAATATGAATGGAGTAGAAATTTTCGCCTCTAGCCTCTGTATGACCGGGATGATGACTAAAGTTAATCATAGTATAGTTATTATATTATCATATATGCAACTATACTATGACATAATAATATGATGGACTAATATTTGAAGAGCTCCATATTATCATCCCAAATAATATGATTGGACTAGAAAGTTTTGCCTCTAGCCTCTATATGATCGGGATGATGACTAAAGCTAATCATAGTATAGATATTATATAATCATATATGCCACTATACTATGACAAAATAATAATATGATTGATGAGGTAATATTTGAAGAGCTCCATATTATCATCCCAAATAATTGGACTATACGTTTTCGCCGCTAGAGTACGTTAGGGACATATTATGATTGGAATTATGATAAAAGTTAATCATAGTATATTTATTTATTATATAATTACAATATTTGATTGTGGATTATAATAAAAGCTAATCATATTATAAGATCCCAGTCATTATATTAAAAAAACATGACAAGTTTTTACCATTACTCAGAGGCGGTGTTATGCACCTATTATGACTGTAATCATAGTATGTTTATTATATTATTATATAACTATACTATAATATAATTATTATATAGTTGGCGCAATGATACTTGAAGAACTCTCTCTATTTTATGATGTCAACCATAATATCCCAAGTAATACAATTGATTACAAGTTTTCGCCGCTAGCCACCGTTAGGGTCGCAGCTGAATCTATTATGACAGAAATGATGATAAAAGCTGTTAATCATAGTATAATTATGAAGCAATAATAATATAGTATAGTATAGCATAGTATACACAAAATAAGTAAATAGATTTTTTTCTTTTTCTAGCCAAGTGTCTTGAAGAGCAGACGTTTTTTGCCTTCTACCATGATATAATTAAATGATTGTCGGATTAGGATAAAAGTTAATCATAGTATAGTTATTATTCTACCATTTAACTATACTATGGTTACATATTGTTAGACAGAGTGATATTTGAAAAACTCCATATTATGATCTCTATCATAAAAGAAGGCCTGTTCGATTGGGCTTACTAGCTTAATTTTTGTATGGAATTTACTCGCTTAACAAGAAAGTAGCTTACTACTCTCTTAGCGTTGCTGCCAGATTTTGGTCCATTTAAGATAATTCAATGGGCAACAGTGATCAAGTCTCTTAATCGTAAGCTAGTAAACCCAATCGAACAGGCCTAATATGACAAATGATTGTATTGATTTATCCCTGTTTTGTCGCTACCCTCCGCTAGGGTCGCTGTTGTGTTATGATTGTTCTATGTCCTTGTGTTAGTTGATCGATGCATTTGAATTTGTATTGTAGTGTAAATTCTTTTTAGATTGAGGCCAACAGAGAATCGTTCATTTCTGGGATATTAACAAGAGAAGGATCATTTTGTGTATTTGAACATGGCTTGTTTGTCATCGTGGTTAACGATTACGACAGAACACCATTGCCACCATAAATGGCAAGTTATTGATCAGCTTGGTGTTGTAGCTAGCGCACGAGAGTGTTGTAATGTGAACAGATAGAAAAGATAGATCATGAAGCAATTACTCACTGCCGCCACCGCTACAAACAAACACTCGGAGTTAAGGTGGCGCTTAACTTGTCTGCTGACTGGACTTGGTCGTGCTTGACACCGTCAGCCATAGTCTTTATTGGCCATTGTCTCTCGCGCATTGCAATAGAAATTTACATACATATGTATGTTCATGTAGTGCCTGCCGTGCCGACGCCATCATCTTAATCCTGTTGACCTCCAAAGATAGCTTCTTGGCAATTTGTTTTTTTTTTTTTGTTTGCAATGTGCAGTGCAATCTTTATCGCAATTTGAGATGTTGTTCGATTTATTTAACGTTTATTTTGCCGATGACTGTTCGCGTCGTTCACAGGCTGTTTACCGAGTTTAATGTTTTTATGTTGCAATTGTCAGAGCCATAAAAGCGAAACATGCTTAGAAGATTATGACATGTGTTGGCCGCATTGTGTGGCGGTGGCGGTGGTGGTCATAGACCTTGAATTGTTTCGCCATTAAATATTATCTATGTTTACGTATCTCAGATTTCTATAGGCCATAAGGTTTGTTTGCATAAAAAATAACGATCGTACAGAGAACGAATTCATTAATTTAATCATAGTTTATGGGATATGGACAATATTTTATGTATTTGGCCTGCTGAACTCCAAAATTAAAAAACTATATATTTTTTCAAATTTAAGAAAAGCTTACTTTTGACGTAAATAAAAAAAAATATTCTCGAAAATAAATACTTTAAATTTAAAAATATTTAAAATAAAAAAATGTTTTTTTTTTATTTTTTAGATTTTAATTTGTTTTAATTTACAAGTAATATTTTAAATTAAATTATTTTTCAATTATAAATGTGTTCGTAAAAAATATGTCCTTAAATATCTTAAATAAAATTTTTATATTAAAAAAAAATTACAATAAGTAGAAAAATATAAATTTAAAAAGTTTTTAATATCTTATAACTTAAACGATATAGTAAAAAAATTAAATTTAAGAAAGTTTTTGATTTGTTATTTTTTTTTTTTCAAATATTTGTTAATGTATAAAATATTGTTTTATATTGAAAAATATTTAAAAAATATTTTGAAGTATTTTTTTTTTCAATTTTTTATATATTGTTTTAATAGTTTTCAAACGTTTTTAATTTTTTATAATTAAAAAATATTTTTTTTAAATAATACAAAAACTAATTAGAAACAAATAATTTTGAAATTCAAAAGAATATGCAAATTAAAAATATTTTTTGTAAATTAAAAAAGTAATTGTTTTTAAAATTTAGAAATATATTTTTTAATTTCAAAAAATATTTTTAAATAAAAAATTAAATTAAATTTGATATTCATATTTTATAAAAAAATAATAAATGAAAAGGAAAATGATTTAAATTTAAAAACATATTTTTAATCAAGAAGTGGATTAAATGAAAAAAAAATAGAAATTGATATAAAAATTAATAACTAAATTTTAAATTAACTAAAAATTAATAAAAATAAAAATTAAATTAAAAATTATATTTTTTAATTCAATTTTTTTAAATCTATATTTTTGAATTTTAATTTTTTTTAAATTATAATAAAAAATAAATTTAATTAAATAATAAATAAATTTAAATTTTTTGTAATAAAAAAAATAAATTTAATTAAATAATAAATAAATTTTAATTTTTAATAATAAAAAATAAATTTAATTGAATAATGAATAAATTTATTTTTTTACAATAAAAAAATTTATAAATTAAAAATATATATTTCTTAATTAATTTTTTTATTTAAAAATATATTTTTTAATTAAAAAAATCTCTTTAAAATTAAAAATATATATATATATTTTAATTCAAAATATTTTTTATTAAACAATCCATATTTTTGAATTTTAAATTTTTCTATAAAATATAATAAAAAATAAATTTAATTAAATAATAAATAAATTTAAATTTTTTAGAATAAATTTAATTAAATAATAAATAAATTTAATTTTTTTATAATAAAAAATAAATTAAGTGAATAATGAATACATTTTTTTACAATAACAAAATTTATAAATTAAAAATATATATTTTTTAATTAAAAAATGTTTTTTATTTAAAAATATATTTTTTAATTTAAAAAAATCTCTAAAATTAAAAAAATATATTTTTTAATTCAAAATACTTTTTTATTAAAATATCTATATTTTTTAATTTTAACAATAAATGTCGAATACAAAAATTTATATATTTATTAATTAAAAATATTTTTTAATAGAAATATCTATATTTTTTTAATAGAAAACTCTATATTTTTTTAATAGAAAACTCTATATTTTTTTAATTTTTGTTTTTGCCATATATTGTTTAAATTTAAGAAGTCTCAAAAAACATTTCTTAATTGAAAGCAAAATATACTTTATACAACTATATGCTGGACAATTCAATAAGGTCCTTAAGAAACTACGTGACGCTCCCGTGAGATCGATCACGTAAAACAATATGCAGGGCATTACTAATCTGAAATTCATGCTTTCTCTCTAGATATAGGACGGTTTTAAGACTTACTAAAATATAGGGCAGTTTGCTGCACATTGGGTCTTTCTGTTAGTATTATTATTATTTTTAGACATACTGAAATATAAGATTCTTTGCTGCACATTGGGCCAGAAGATTTAAGGAACTATTGGATTATATATCCTAAAATAAAAATCTAACGAAAAACCCTTAGTAACACGCATTTGCAAAGTCGAAAATTGGAAACTAGCCAAGAATTTTGGCTAATTTAAAAAAAAATCAGTGAAATGAACTTGATAAATATACAATTTTTTGTCTGTTTTAAGATTCATTAAAAAAATCCGCAACCCTTTTGATGAGGATGATTGTTGACCATACAGTGGAACCTTACTAATGTGAGGAGATGTTTCCTCAACAGTTTTAGTTAAAGTGAACTGTATGTCATGTCATCTGTGTAATGGGTGTTGATGTTGTTTATGGTGGTTTGTCACCCACTTTTTCCACTCTGAATTGAAATTAAATTAATTAATTTTGCTACGATTACAAATGTTTTTTTTCTGATCAAACAAACACACTCCCCTTCTCACAAATTTGTAATTAAAAGTGCTTTTGAATATTTCATGGCATAAATTAAATTAAAGTGACTTTCTTTGAAAACTTGCGCGCACACGGACGGGACGGGCCTTATCTCAAACCCGCTCGGCTCCTTTTAAGGGATTGTGGTATTGTGGGGGTGAAGGTGGGTAGCGAGCGAACATATCAAAACATTTGCTAATGTTGTTGAATGAATGGGAGAGAGAGGTGAGTGTGCGCGCAAGCGCGTGAGTGTCGCTGGTGGGTGTTAAAGAAAAAACTTAATAATTTGTTGTCGGCGCTGCTTTATCTGCAGTTAAGCACTTCTACGTAAATATCGGAGTGCGGTAGTGGAGCTTAAATTATGGCTGTTTGATTTTATCATGGTCATACTTTATTTTTAATTCGCAATATTGTTTGTTGTTTGATACGTTTCTTTGTTGTTGGTTGGCTGGTTGGTTGTTTTTCGCTTTTTTGTTGTTTTTTGTTTTGTTTTAAACAACACACAACAAATTATTCAATGCTACAACGATTATTTCGCATTTTTTGCGGAGGATTTTGTATGTATATGAGCGTGTAGTTTCGCCTCTGCCTTGGTATTGGTAACGTCATGTCAAAACTTGGCTTGAATAGTGCTGCCAAAAGCCAGGTTAACTTGTGCGCCGCCGCCGGCGCTGCGGTGCGGGGCAATTTCAAGTTGAGTTATTAACGCTTGTGTTTATGTCGTTCGTTGTTTCTATTCGAGCTGCGAGTGTATTTTTCAAATCCCTTTTTTGGCATATGGCAATGCGCCTTGTTTGGGCCGAAGCTTCTTGAAGAAATACGACGACATTGTGGTGGGCTGGATTTATAGATTTGTATTATGGTGCTGCTGTTGTGCTCATGTGTTCCGTCCATGTCCAACCAAGTCCGTCCGTCCGTCCGCCCGAGCACCAACCAACCACACACTGTGTAATGACGCATTTCAGTTGAGCAACGTCAAATCAGATTTCAATGATAATCAACACTCGTACACACACACACACTCTAACAAAAAATCAATAATCGAATCATGTAAAATTCGAATTTTGTGAAAAACATTTTCACACTCATCATATTCGACACACTCACACACACACCAACAATTTTACGAAAAATTTCAAAAGTTTGTTGCAATTGCTGCTTGCATCCGTCAGCGCATATCTTTGTGAAAATCGTTTTCCTTCACAGAAGGGTTTTATTTTCGCTCGCTTGTCAGTCCATCCCGCTGTTGCTTTGCCGCTTATTAAAAATTGAGCACTTAAAAATATTTAAAATTAGCATATGGCTGTCAATAAATTGTCAAATTTATGCCAATAAAATTGTGTTTTTTTTTTCGTTCTTGTCCGCCAAGCAAAAGAAGAAATATGTTTTCATATTGCATAGACGGACAGGGCAGGGCAGCAAGCATGCTGTGCTCATAAATCTCAATATATGCCACCATAAGCCATGTGCATTCATAGCAACGTACTGAGATATGTAGGTACAGTTGATTGTATTTCAAAATAGTTGAGAATCATTCGTAATCGTCGAAATATGCTGCTGGGTTTTCTTTTCAGGCTAAGGGAATATTAGGAATTTGATTTGTCTCGAACAAATTTGTTCCTTCTTTAAGAAAACAAGACAGATCGGGTGGTGGCAGAACAAAATATTTGTATTAAAAAAATAATAATATAACAAAATATTTGTATATAAAAAAGACCATTTTAAAGTTTAGTCATATATAAATTCAATCCAAATGAAAAATATTTAAAACATTAAAAAAATATTAAAAAAATAAAAATAAATAAAAAAATACATAAAAACTAATAATAATAAAAAATAAATAAATAAAAATTAATTTAAAAAATTAAAAAAAAATTATATGAGTTGTTTTTCGACATTTTACCTAATAAATAATAAGCTCGAAAAATAAAAAAATAATTTATGAGTTGTTTTTTCGACCTTTTGCTTCCAAATAAATAATTAATATTTTTTATTTTATTAATTTTATTATTATTTTTCATTTATTTGAAAAAAAAAATAATTAAAAAATATAATTTATAAATATATATAATTTATAATATATATAAACATATATTTTTTGCTTAAAATAAATTAGATCAAAATATACATACTTTCATTTTTCAAAAATCTAAATTAAATTAAATCTAAACAATATTCAATCCAAATGAAAAATATTTAAAAAATTAAAAAAATTTGATTTGAACTGGGATATTGTCCTGGCTCAAGACCATTTTGCTTCTATATTTAATAGAATGCAAATTTATTTACAAATGGCATGGTGACATTTATTACTTGGCTGCAGACTACCACGATCATGATTTCGACCATGTCAAAAGTCTTTTCAAGTGGCTTCGCAGCGACTTTTCAACATCAAACCCGGCCTCTATAAGGAGATGATTCTCACAAACGAACGAGAAGCACAACTCACTTGCCGAATTTGCGTTTAAAAAATCGCACCAAGTAATAAAGCACACATGCCATCTTACAAGCATCTCATTGAGTTGAATATGTAAGTATGTGTATATGCAGGTATAGTTACCCAGCAATACTTCTGCCGTGCCAACGCTCATTTGTTTTAGTTTTTTCGTTTGCATTTTTTTGGTCTGTAATCAATATTTGATTTGAACTGGGATATTGTCCTGGCTCAAGACCATTTTGCTTGAGTTAAAAATATTTTTCAAATTCGTGATATTTTCCTTAAATTGAAAAAATATTTGTATATGAAAAAAGGCTACGACAAAGTCGAAAACTTAAACCCAAGATTAGTCATGTATAAACTCAATCCAAAAATAATAAAAATAAAAATAATAGGTAATAAAAAATAATTAAAATAATAAAAAAAGAATACAAATATTTATAATTCATAAATATTAAAAATATTTTTCAACGGACAAATATTTTTTTTCAAAAATAATAACAAACAATTAAAATAATAATAAGAAAGAATACAAATATTTATAATACATAAATATTAAAAATATTTTTCAACGGACAAATATTTTTTTTTTTCAAAAATAATAAAAAACAATAAAAATAATAATAAGAAAGAACAAAAATATTTATAATTTATAAATATTAAAAATATTTCTCAACGGACAAATATTTTTTGTGATTAAAAAATATTTTTTCAAATTATTATATTTTTTCCTTAAGTTAAAAAAATAAATTAAATAATTTATAAATATTGTATTAAAATTATTTTTCAATGAACCAATATTTTTTGTAATTTTTTTGTTTTTCAAATTAAGAATAATTTCATGGTTATTTAAGGAAATTTTAAAAATCGCGATATTTTCCTAAAATTAAAAAAAAATATTTTTTAATTAAAAAAATAATAAATATTTGCATATGAAAAACCTCAATTCTAAATGAAAAATACCTTAAATTTGATTTAATTGATAAATATTGGAAATTTTCATTGTTATTTAATAAAATTTAAAACATTGTGATATTTTCCTTAAAATGAAAAAGTATCAAAAAATATGTTTAAAAAATATTAAAAAAAATATTTTTTTATTAAAAAATATAAATAAATATAAAAAATATAATTTATAAATATTAAAAATATTTTTCAATGAACAAATATTTTTTGTAATTAAAAAATATTTTTTTAAATTACCGATATTTTTTTTAAATTCTTTTTCAATGAACCAATATTTTTTATAATTAAAAATATTTTTCAAATTAATGACGATTTCACGGTTATTTAAGGAAATTTGAAAAATCGTGATATTTTCCTAAAATCGAAAAAAATATGTTTTAATTAAAAAAAAATTGCTTTTGTAATTATATGTATATGAAAAAAGTCGCAATTTTAAACACAGTCTCAATTTCAAATGAAAAATACTTTTAAATTAAAAAAAAAAAAATAATTTAAAAAAATATATTATAATTTATAAATATGGGATATTTTCATGGTTATTAAATGAAATTTGGAAAATCGTGATATTTTCCTAACATTGAAAAAATATTATAAAAAAATATTTTTTAGTTAAAAAAATTAAATAAATTTAAAAAAATATAATTTATAAATACTAAAAATATTTTTCAATGAACAAATATTTTTTGTAATTAAAAAATATTTTTTCAAATTACCGATATTTCTTTATTCAATGAACCAATATTTTTTATAATTAAAAATATTTTTTTCAAATTAAGGATAATTTCACGTTTATTTAAGGAAATTTGAAATATCGTGATATTTTCCTAAAATAAAAAAAAATATTTTTTAACAAATTTTTTTTTGTAATTATTTGTACATGAAAAAAGTAGCAATTTTAAACACGGCCTCATTTTCAAATGAAAAATACTTTTAAATTAAAATTAAATTAATTAATTAAATTAAAAAAATAATTTTAAAAAATCTATTATAATTTATAAATATGGGATATTTTCATGGTTATTAAACGAAATTTGAAAAATCGTGATATTTCCTAACATTGAAAAAATATTATAAAAAATATTTTTTAGTTAAAAAATATAAATAAAATATTTTTCAATGAACAGCTTTTTTTGTAATTAAAAAACATTTTTTTTAATTACCAAGCAAAAACTCTCACTACTTATTTTTCGGATCCGTTTCTAATTATTTATATTTTTAATTATGAAATATAATATATAAATAATGCATTAAAAATACGACTAAAAAGTCGCAATTTCACAAGTTTAGTCTTTAAATGTAAAAAAAATATTTAGAGAAAATAAATATAAGTTATAAATATTAAAAATATTTTTCAATGAACAAATATTTTTTGTATTTTTTTTTTCAAACATGAGAATATCCTTCAGGTTATTTAAGGAAATTGGAAAAATCATGATATTTTCCTTAAATTCAAAAATATATTTTTGAACTAAAAATATTTTTAATTAAAAGAAATATGACTAACTGTTATGTATATATAGTGTATTTTAGGCACCAACATTATATTATAAAAAGTTTCTTTGTCACTCCATATATTCGAAAACTTTCGACCATATTTTCATTTCCCCTGAATCTTGCAATTTAATTTTATATTTTTCTCTTTTGAATTCCTCTGTCTTTCGATATATTTTATTATTTATTATTCTAAGGTGGAAATGTTTATTTTTATGTTTTATCGCCGCATATGTCTCTAATTTGTTGTGATTTATTGGCCCGCGTTAAATGTGCTTGTGTGCAACAACATCATTAACACGTTTATGCGATTTTCAATTGGAAACATGTTCCTCCTCCTCATCCGTGTCTGTTGTGTTGTGTGCTCCTCATTATGAATATGTTTTTGGAAAATGTATCATAACATTTTTGGACATTTTCCATAAGGTAAGATCATTTATTTGCCAAATGCTGGTGATCATTATAAATCATCACACACACACGCATCGATATTTATATATACAGAAAATTATGACTCAAAAGTTCACACCAAATGTCGATATTTCATTTCGAAAATATATATATATATATAATAAATACAAACGTTTGTTGTAGGTAGAATGAGGCCATTATTATTGCCATTAATTTGAAAAAAAAAAACGAAATCTACCATCTTCCCCATATGGCAGCACAAGATTCTTTAATTGGCTTTTGTCCCCTCCCCCCACTTCCCATGTATTTAAAAGAGATGTGCAAATTTTTTTTGTTTTATTTAACCCACTTCTACTTCCCCATGACCATAAATTTTTATTCTGTTCAATTTGTTTGTCTCGCTTAAGTTATTCCAGTCCAGTCTTCTCTAAACTGTTGATCAAACATTTGGCTTAAAACTAATCAAATATTGAGTTAAGCAAGCGATTATACTTCTACTCCCACCCCACCACATATTTACATAAATTTCTACTCAATCAGTGTGTGAATGAATCATTTAAAAATAAATGAATATTTATTACAGTTGATTTAGTTTAGACACATTTGAAATGTTGCTGCTTGGCAAGAAAAAAATGTTCCTCCTCGTTTGTTTCACAGCGTTAGAAATATTCATCAAATGAGAGATAGTTTCCCACCGAATTGTGGTTTCGCTGCTAGCCCCCGCTAGAGGCGCTGTACCTATTTTCAGAACAAAAAATCGATTTATTGAATTTAATAGATGGTCGAAGTCATTTAAATAATTTTTGTTTTTATATTAAACTAAAATAAATTTAATGCTTGATAAATATTGTTATAATTGTTGTTGTTAATGCTCGCTATTAGATAGATCAGCCATTCCATTCTAACTATTCTCAGAGCTGAACGTAAACATTTTTTGTTAAAATGCAAAATTTATATAAGAATTAATTAGTCTTTAAACAAATAAACAAAATCATTTGTCTGTCTGTCTGTCTATCTTTCTACCCGTCAGAGGTAGCTTCGCTTCGCTTCTATTCTATGCGTGTACGAAGTGTTTTTATTTGCCAGCAGCGAGCAATTGGTATGCATCAGGTAAAGATTTGCTCAATGAAAAATAAACAAAAATTATTTCTCGACTAAGGTTCCCTTCCCCTTCGCACTGCACATTCAACTTTTTTTAACAAGAGCATTTTAGTTAGGAATTTTGCAAAATAAAAATGAATGGCTCTACTATGACGTAATGGCATCGTCGTCTATTTAACTAGAGAAGAAGAAGAGTAGGAATTAAAGTCTAGTGGTTGGTGGTAGTCCGTCCGTCCTCCCCAATCATAAATTTCGATTTTATCTCAAGTTGGCACACACACAATATCTGTTGCCTGCTGTTGTTGTTAGTATTATAATAACATTTGAAACAAGTTGAATGACTTAAATATATTCTTTAAAAAATAATTTGAATTGTTAATTGTTTGCCAGCAGCAGCTAGATCACATGTGTGCTGTGCAGTCATGCAGGCGATTCATTCATTGATAAAAATTTTGTGATGGCTTCATGCGGTGCGAAATCCCCCCTAAACAGCGTTTGGAATGTTTATTGGAAGGTGAGGTGGAGTGGAGTATTGATCTTCCTCGTGTAAGGCCATTGTAATGTGTCATTTTGCTGTTCAAAAATCTTTGAAGATAAGCTTTTGTTTCGTTTTGCGTTCGAATTGATTAATAAATCGGTTATTATTAGAAATGCTGTTGGCTGTTTGTAAACAAAGTTTTTTTTTTTTGTGTTTTCTTTTATTGCTGTTTCGTGTTAGCCAGAAACCCTTCGTCATCATTAGTATCGTCATCGTTACATTCCAGTATTTCTAGGATATTGACTACTACTAATAATAAGAGATGATGTTATTTATTTTTTCGATTCCCAAATGCACATTCCTAAAAGATATTGTAATGCTACGAAGCAAATGGAGAATCCTATATTAAAGGAGGAGGACAAAAAGTTTGATTGACGTCCAATCGTATTTGAAACTGTCATATTAAGATTATAAACAAAAATATATAAATATTATATATTTGTTAAACTTGAATCGAACAAAATCTTTTAAAGAAAACATGTTTACTCAAAACAAAAATAAATGAAAAAAAAATTAATTAAAAAAAATATTTTTTAAATTAAAAATTATATATATTTTAATTTATATATATATTTTAAATTATGGCAAAAAATTCCAAAAAAATAAAATTTAAAAAATATAAATATATATACATATATATAAAATAAAAATTTATAAATAATTAATAATTTATTAAATGAAAATAAATTGTTTTTAAATTTAAAAACCTATGTTTTTAATCGAAAAAGAAATAAAAAAAAAAAAAACAAATTTTTAAACTTAATGATGAAAATTGATTAAGAACCTCAATTAGGTAGAAAATATATTTTCAAGGAAATGTAATTTAAAAAAATATATATAAAAAATTAAATTACAAAATAAATTATCAAAAATGTTAATATTAATTAAATTACAAAATAAATTATCAAAAATGTTAATATTAATTAAATTATTAATTAATTAATATTAATATAAAAATAAAAATTTATAAATTAAATAATAATTTATTAATTGAAAAGATATTGTTAAAAAAATAAAATAAAAATTAAAAAAATAAAAGAAAAATTAAAAAAATGAAATAAAAATTAAACAAATAAAAATATAAAAAAATAAAAAAAGTTAAAAATATATATTTTCAAATTAAATTGTTTATTATTAAAAAATACTTTTCAATATCAAAAAAATTATTAAAAATATTTTTTAATTATTTTTTAAATGTAAACAATATTTTATAATAAAAAATATTTGAAAAATAACAAATAAAAAACTTTTTATTAATTAATAAAAATAAACATTAAAAAAAAATTAAAAAAAAAATAAAAATTAAAAAAAAAATAAAATAAAAATTAAAAAAAAAAATAAAATAAAAATTAAAAAAAAAAATAAAATAAAAATTAAAAAAAAAATAAAATAAAAATTAAAAAAATAAGTTAAAAATATAAATTTAAAATTATATTTCTAAATTTAAAAAAAAATTCTTTCGGCGTTTTTTAATTTAAAATTTTTTTTATTTATGAATATATATGTATATATATTTCAAAATTATTTGTTTTCAAATTATTGTTTATTATTAAAAAATTCTTTTCAATTTCAAAAAATCTTTTTTTATTACAATATTTTTTAAATGTAAACAATATTTTATAATAAAAAATATTTGAAAAATAACAAATAAAAAACTTTTTATTAATTAATAAAAATAAACATTAAAAAATATAAAATTAAAAAAATATATAAAATTAAAATAAAAATTAAAAAAATAATAAAAATAAATGGCAGAGCATGCCATTTGTAAATAAATTTGCATTCTATTAAGTATAGATGCAAAATGGTCTTGAGCCAGGACAATATCACAGTTCAAATCAAATATTGATTACAAAAAAAAAAATACAAACGAAAAAACTAAAATTAAAAAAATATTTTTAAATTTAAAAACAATTTCTTTTCAATTTTTAATTCTATTTATTATTTTTCTTAATTTCAATATAAATGTTATTTTTTCATTTAATTTGTATTTTTATTTAAATTTCTATTTTTATAATTTTTTATTTATTTTTATTTTATTTTTTTTATTTTATTTTTTTTTTTTAATTTTCTTGTTCTGACAATGAAATTTGACATAGAATATTTTTTCCATTAACACCACTTCCTCCTAAAATTCAATTAAGAAAAAGTACAAAAGTGACCCTAAAATGGCTAATTTAAGTTTTGACTTATTTCTGGTATTTAAGTTTACGTTTGAGTTGTGGTGTATTCAGCGAACTATAATATAATTTTACGGCCGATATTTTTGTAGAACACTGTGGGCCGTTAAGCCCACGATTTAAGGGTGTTTTTACCATTTTGAAAAAGGGACCGAAAAACCGCTTAATTGAGGAGCTAGAGAGTTAAAGTGTTTCACAAAAATGTTCCTCGTAGTGTTGTAAGTAATATTGCTGAACACAGCGTGGACTTAAAATATTAGGATTACAAGGGGGAAATATTGACCCCCCTCTAAAATGAACTTCAGACGTAAAATTACACAACGCCAGTACACGAAGGATGGAAAGTAGTAGGCGAACCACACTCCAATCGATGCATCTCAGCTTCAAATGCTAAGTCTAACTAATTGGTCCTTCGAGCTCGAGATTGAAAATGCATAAACTAATTATTTCAATCTTCAATTTCTACAATGGCAAAGATTTGTCGACCCGTGGGTCATAACCAAATTACCTCAGAATTTTATTCTCCAAATATGGCCATGGAAAGAAATAAATAAATTTAGCAAACTGACGATGAGTGACATCATTCATTCATTCGTTCGTTCGAGTTTTGTTGCAATTGTTGCACCTGAAGAACATGTTTCAGTGCTGCCTAAACAACCCCTCCAGCCCTGACTCTGTCTCAAGGCATTATAGATCTTTTAAATTGTTTGTGCTGCGCCACATTAAATCACACATTGTACATTGTTTTGTGGAGGGTAAAGACTAAGAACGAACATAATTTTTAACATTTGTTTCTTGTTGTTTTCAAACAAATCATCATAGGAGTCAAACTTTGTTTTTTTGTGCTTTTGTCTCTTATAATTGGCATTAGATCACTTTTAACACCAGACCGACGACGCCGTCGTCGAATTGTATCGCATATCGTGTCTTGGTGTTGTTGTACTCATAAAATTAGCAACAATATCAGTTGTATGCGATCACACACAACAACTCTCCTCCTCCGCCTCCTCCAAGTCGAAATTAAGTGTCTAAACTGACTGACTGAATCTAACTCTGACTCTGGCTCGGTCTCTGCTCTGTATGTTCTTTTGTATCCGTACAATTGACGTCGTCATCGCATATCTGATGAATGCAATTCATTCATAGACGAAAGGTTTCTATTGTGTGTTTTTGGCCGGGTCGATTGGTCGGACGGTTGTTCGGTAAGTGCTATTGGTAGTGCTGCTGCTGCAGTGGCAGTGGAGATTGCATCTGCGTGGGTGTCATTTTTGTTTTGTCTCAAACTTTTAAAAGTCATGTTTATTGTTGCGGTAATTGTTTTTTGAAGCATGATTTTCCATAGATACCAATCAGCAGGCACTTGTAGTCTCTGTGTTTTGTATGTCTAGTTACTGGACTGACTGACTACTGGATTTAGAAAAGAAAATGACGTGACGTTCCTAAAAGGCCACTTTAAAGTAGAAGATGAATTATGAGTATCAAATAGTTTTTATCTAAACGAAAACAAATTGAATTATGTATAAATAAATTTCTAACGAAGTGCAATCACTCTACAATATTTCAAAGATGAAGTGGAAAACTGACAAAAGAAAAATCATAAAAAATATGTGGAAAAATCCTTACATTTCTTGTATCAAAACTAATAACAATACGATATGAAACTTTATTTTTTTTATTATTTTTTAATATTTATATTATTTATATTTTATTTATTTTAAAATTTAGCTGACAAAAGAAAAATCATAAAAAATATTTATTGAAATATATATTTATTTATAAATATGTATTCTCATATTTATTATATCAATATGAAACGATCTTTTTTAATTATCATTTTTTTAATTTGAACTGTGATATTGTCCTGGCTCACATTTTGCATCCATATTTATAAGATGCATTATTTACATTTTTTATATTTATATTTTTTAATTTAGCTGACAAATGAAATGAACACTCATTAACAATATTAAGAATAAGATTTGCGCCATTTAAATACAATTGTTAAATTTTTTATATACACGCCAAGATCAATGCAATTACTTTTTAATTGATTATTATTATTCCAATTAATGTTTATTTTTTATTTAATTTTTAATATATTTTTTAATTTTTATTTTTAATATTTTTTAATATATATTTTTATTTTTTAATTTTTTTATTAATATTCATATTTTTTTAATTTTTAATTTATAATATGTATTTAATTTTTATTTTATTTTTTAATTTTTATTTTTTTATTTAATTTTAATATATTTTTTAATGTTTATTTTTAATATTTTTTAATATATATTTTTATTTTTTAATTTTTATTAATATTTATATTTTTTAATTTAATTTATAATATATATTTAATTTCTATTTTTATTAATATTTATTTTAATTTCTATTGTTATAATACTTGCGCCGTTTAAATACAATTCTTATTTTTCGCTGAGAAGCTTTAAATTCTTATTATTCTTTTTCTTCATTTAAATTTTATTTTTTTAATTTAATTTTTATTTAAATTTTATTTTTTTAATTTAATTTTTATTTAAATTTTATTTTTTTAATTTAATTTTTAATATATTTTTTAATTTTTATTTTTAATATATATTTTTATTTTTTAATTTTTTAATAATTAGATTTTTTTAATTTAATTTATAATATATATTTAATTTTTATTTTTATTAATATTTATTTTAATTTCTCTTGTTATAATACTTGCGCCGTTTAAATACAATTTTTATTTTTCGCTAAGAACAATCCGATGAGAAGCTTTAAATTCTAATTATTATTTTTCTTCATTTAAATTTTATTTTTTAATTTAATTTTTATTTAAATTTTATTTTTTTAATTTGATTTTTATTTAAATTTTATTTTTTTAATTTAATTTTTATTTTATTTTTTATTTTTTAATTTTTATTTTTTTTTATTTAATTTTTAATATATTTTTTAATTTTTATTTTTAATATTTTTTAATATACATTTTTATTTTTTAATTTTTATTAATATTTATATTTTTCTAATTTAATTTATAATATATATTTAATTTTTATTTTTATTAATATTTATTTTAATTTCTATTGTTATAATACTTGCGCCGTTTAAATACAATTCTTATTTTTCGCTAAGAACAATCCGACGAGAAGCTTTATATTCTAATTATTCTTTTTCTTCATTTAAATTTTATTTTTGATTTTTAATTTTTATTTAAATTTTATTTTTTTAATTTAATTTTATTTTTTTATTTAATTTTTAATATGTTTTTTAATTTTTACTTTTAATATATATTTTTATTTTTTTTTTAATTTTTATTAATATTTATATTTTTCTAATTTAATTTATAATATATATTTAATTTTTATTTTTATTAATAATTGTTTTAATTTCTATTGTTATAATACTTGCGCCGTTTAAATACAATTCTTATTTTTCGCTAAGAACAATCCGACGAGAAGCTTTATATTCTAATTATTATTTTTCTTCATTTAAATTTTATTTTTTTAATTTAATTTTTATTTAAATTTTATTTTTTTAATTTAATTTTTATTTTAATTTTTATTTTTTTTTATTTAATTTTTCATATATTTTTTAATTTTTATTTTTAATATTTTTTAATATATATTTTTATTTTTTAATAATTATATTTTTTTAATTTAATTTATAATATATATTTAATTTTTATTTTTATTAATATTTATTTTAATTTCTATTGTTATAATACTTGCGCCGTTTAAATACAATTTTTATTTTTCGCTAAGAACAATCCGATGAGAAGCTTTAAATTCTAATTATTCTTTTTCTTCATTTAAATTTTATTTTTTTTTAATTTAATTTTTATTTAAATTTTATTTTTTAGTTTAATTTTTATTTAAATTTAAGTTTTTTTATTTAATTTTTATTTTATTTTTTAATTTTTATTTTTTTTTATTTAATTTTTAATATATTTTTTAATTTTTATTTTTAATGTTTTTTAATATACATTTTTATTTTTTAATTTTTATTAATATACATTTTTATTTTTTAATTTTTATTAATATTTATATTTTTCTAATTTAATTTATAATATATATTTAATTTATATTTTTATTAATACTTATTTTAATTTCTATTGTTATAATTCTTGCGCCGTTTAAATACAATTCTTATTTTTCGCTAAGAACAATCCGATGAGAAGCTTTATATTCTAATTATTCTTTTTCTTCATTTAAATTTTATTTCTTTAATTTAATTTTTATTTAAATTTAATTTTTTTTTAAATTTTATTTTTTAATTTAATTTTTTTTAAATTTAATTTTTTCTAATTTTCATTTTAATTTCTATTTTTGATTTAAAAAATATTTTTAAATTTAACAACAATTTCTTTCCGATTTTTAATTCTAATTATTTTTTTTCTTTATTTATTTTTTTTATTAATTTTTACGTTTTTTTTTTATTTTTATTTTTTTAGTTTTATTATTTTATTTTTATTATTTTTTATTACTATTATTTTTATTAATTGTATGCAATTATAATAGCGAACAGATCTTTGGTTGAGAAAACTCACAACTTGTGGGATTTTTTTTCCAATGAAATCGTATGATAATTATGATTAGAAATCATTTGTATATTTACATTGAAGGTCTGGGAGTCGGATCTGAACATTAGGTCCCTTTTTGAATGAGCCTAAAATTACATAGCGAACAGATCGTTGGTTGAGAGAAGCTAAAACCTTCGTGGATGGTTGTAGGTTTTTTTTTTATTTTTCAAAAATTATTTTAAATACTTATTCGATCTTTTTGTTAACTGTATAGATGTCGAATAAATGAGGAGAATATCCGTTAAAAATAATTTAAATTTCATGCGTCTA
Organism: Polietes domitor; assembly: GCA_947397865.1. Classification (NCBI taxonomy): domain Eukaryota; kingdom Metazoa; phylum Arthropoda; class Insecta; order Diptera; family Muscidae; genus Polietes; species Polietes domitor. Next base: position 258,657,496 of record OX377618.1, read on the forward strand.
CCTGCTTTAGTTTAGCTTTAACATCCATTTCAATCTCGCCCCTTAGTTTATTTAGTTTATTCATATTTTACTTTTTAAGAGGGATAAGTTGAAATAATTGTCAATTCTAAACTAATACAATAAGATGAAATTAAAAGTATTTTTAACAGCTATTCTCTTCAATAAGTTGACCATAATACCGTTAATATAGGGTGCATAGAAGTATTTAAAATAATTTTTGAAAAATTGTATACCACAAAATTTCAAAAAAAAAAAAAAAAATCCCACAACCTTCCCGAATATTTTAGCTACTCTCACTCAATGAACTGTTCGCTATATATAATAATTCTTATTTTTTTATTTTTCTATAGACATAAAATTAACAGAAATAATTTAAAAAAATATATATTCTTGGAACTTTTTGTAGTCCTGTGAAGGGACAATGAAAAACTAAAAATGTCAATTAACTACACTTTGCCTATAGTTTCACAAGTATATCATTCTGATCAAGTGTAATATGGACTGTGGGACGGTGTTATATAAAGAACAATTCATTGATTGAGCAAATCTACCGTTTTGTACGTTTGCATATTTTGGGGACACGCTAACGTATTAATTTTCTCTTTTCCAATCCTCTATTGGGCGCCAATTTTCGCTATTTTGGTTTCTCCTTTCTCAAAATAAGTAATGATAACATTTCATTTCAGTATTTAGATAATTAATTTTATGTACAAGGACACCAAACGTTGGGCGCCATTTTTTTTTAAGAAATTCGCTCCTAGTTTCATTCAAATACAGATTTAGTTACAGATTTTGTGAATCCACAAAAACTAAAATATCAGACGCCCTACACTGCAAACAAGTAGCTGAATTTTGCATAATGTTGTCATGCATAAATGCAATATTTTCATCTTAATGATTTCTTAATGGAAATAAATTTAAATATTTAAACATTAGAAAAACTATGAAAATCTATTGTAAGTAATAGCAGCACATGTCACAGAATTAATTATCAGTGTTGGCTGACTGGCTGGCTGGTGGTGTTGTCACCCACCAAACCTCTCGGCTGACTGGTGAGGTAATTCATTTATGGCCAACAATAAGAATAGCACGAGCAACAACACGAGTAAGTCTATGTATATGTGAAGGAGGTCAAATGTTGTACTGCTACACTGAGGATCATTAATCTTAAGCGTTGAATGACTTTTCTGGACTTGCCTTGTCTTTTCTAGAATGGATTGGCTTGAAACCTTTTATGTGCACAAAATTAATTCAAATCAACAAAAGTTTTCAAATGTAAAAAACTAAATGGTTTATACTCCACACAATCTCTCAATACACTTGTGGCAGAATATATTTAATTGTTATTATAAATTTAAATTTATGTCATTTTGATTTTTCTAATCACTACTCCCGATGTTTATAAATTAACACCAGGTAGTAAATATTGATAGAAAAAAATATAAACTACATGATGTAAATTGGTCGGGTGATTCATTTGATGACGACCGACCGACCAGACTGAAATGACCATAAATGGTTAAACTTTTGTGGTACTTATTTAATCTCCATGTCTCGCATAGAGTCAATTTGCCGTGTGCTGTTCTTTTTTAATTGAATCATTTATCTTAATTAAACGTTGTGTGTGTGTTTGAGTGAGTATATATATAATTTAATAAATATCATGGGGAGCGGCAGTGAGGGGGAGGGAGGTGTTTAGCTAAAATGACAAATTATTTATATCTTCAAAATATTTAATTGAAAATATTAATTATAAGACCATTTAAGGCGATTTAAAAGCCATTGGAGTGACATTCTTCAGTTACTCATGGGCCTGGCCCTCCAAATTATTTATATATTCAAAATATTTAATTAAAAATATTAATTATGGTCATTTAAGGCAATTTAAAAGACATTGGGGGATCTTTTGCTTATTTATGAGCTAGGCCCAAAAGTTGAAATATTAATATTATTACATTATTATATTTATTAATATTAATAATATTATATTTATTAATAATAATAATATTATATAAATTTGTATTATTCCTGAAATATTCTTTTTTGGAAGTTTATATTAATTGTATTTTTCCCTTTTTTCCTTTCCAGAAATTGCCCGTGTTCGTGCCTCACTGTTCCAAATAAATGGTGTGAAAAAGGAACCCCTAATGTTGCCTGAACCAGAGGGTGCACCCGTGTCATTAAATGAAAAAGTCTATGTACCTGTACGAGAACATCCAGATGTAAGTACCACACATTTTTTATTTATTCAAACTGGGTAACACAAACACTATACACAAATTCCACTGATGAGTTTCCTCAATATGAGGATAATTTTGGTCCCTTTTGTGCAAAAGTGTAAAAACACCCCTAAAACAGGAGTTTAAAGGGTCAAATTGTTCTACAATAACATCGACCATAAAATTCTACTAATGTTCGCTGAAACTCAAAATTCGACTTTTGAGTCAGAAATAAGTCAAAACTTAAATTAGTCATTTTAGGGTTAATTTGGAACTTTTTCTGATTTTTTGCTAAAACTGAATTTTAGAAGGGTGGTGTGAATGGAAAACATATTCTATGTAAAAGTTAATTTCATTTTTGTGAAACATTTTAACACTCAATATGGGGTCTTTTTGGCCCCTTTTGTGCAAAAGTGTAAAAACACCGCAAAAACAGGGCTTCAAAATGTTCTACCAAAATATCGACCATAAAATTCTACTATAGTTCGCTGAATATACCAAAACTCAAAACTCAACTTAAATGTCGCAAAATAAGGCAAAACTTAAATTAGTCACTTTAGAGTTAATTTCGGAATTTTTCCGAATTGGGTTGTAAACTGAATTTTAGACGGGGGTGTACACCACCCACATGGAAAAAATATTCTATGCCAATTTTCATTGAATTTTTGTGAAACATTTTAACCCTCTAACGACTCAATATAGGGGTCGTTTTGGTCTCTTTTGTGCAAAAGTTTAAAAACACCCCTAAATCAGGAGTTTAAAGGGTCAAATTGTTCTACAATAATATCGACCATAAAATTCCACTAAAGTTCGCTGAAACTCAAAATTCAACTTTTGAGTCAGAAATAAGTCAAAACTTAAATTAGTCATTTTAGGGTTAATTTGGAACTTTTTCTGAAATGGTGCTAAAACTGAATTTGTGGTGTGAATGGAAAAAATATTCTATATAAAAGTTCATTTAATTTTTGTGAAACATTTTAACCCTCAACATGGGGTATTTTTGGTCCCTTTTTGCAAAAGTGTAAAAAACACCTTTAACAGGGCAAAATGTTCTACAAAGTTCGCTGAATATACCAAAACTCAACTTAAATGCCGCAAAATAAGTCAAAACTTAAATTAGTCATTTTAGGGTTAATTTCGGACATTTTTCGAATTGGTGGTAAATTGAATTTTAGAGGGGGTAGTGTGAATGGAAGAAATATTCTATGTCAAATTTCATTTCATTTTTATGAAACATTTTAACACTTTTTGTGGTCCCTTTTTGGGTTAATTTCGCACTTTTTTCCGAATTGGGTGGTAAATTGAATTTTAGAGGGTTCAGCCATGTAAATTGAAATTGAGAAATGCAAATTGATATTTAGAAATGTAAAATTAAATTGAGAAAATAGAAATTTAAATTTAGAAAATAAAAATTTAAATGGAGAAAATACAAATTAAAATTCAAAATTTAATTTAAAATTGATAAAATAAAATTTTTAAATTTAAATTGAAATTGAGAAAATACAAATTGAAAATCATAAATATAATTTGAAATTGAGAAAAAACAAATTTAAATTGAGAAATGTAAATCGAGAAAAAAATTAAAATTCAGAAAATAAAATTGGAAATTAATAAAAACACAAATGTAAATTGAAATTGAAAAATGCAAATTGAAATTCAGAAAGGTAAATTGAAATTGAGAAAATAGAAATTTAAATTCAGAAAATAAAAATTGACATTGGAATTGGAAATAGAAATTAAAATTCAAAAATGTAAATTAAAATTCAAAAATGTAAATTAAAATTGAAAAAATAAATAAAATAAAATTTAAATTGAAATTGAGAAAATACAAATTGGAAATCAGAAATATAATTGAAATTGAGAAAGTAGAAATTTAAATTCAGAATATAAAAATTGTAATTGAGAAAATAAAAACTTAAATTCAGAAATGTAAATTAAAATTGAAAAAAAAAATAAAATAAAATTCATAAATGTAAATTGAAATTGACGAATGCAAATTGATATATAGAAATGTAGAATGAAATTGAGAAAATATAAATTTAAATCCAGAAAATTCAAATTGAAATTGAGAAAATACGAAATAAAATTCAGAAATGTAAATTAAAAGTGAAAAATAAAATTAAATAAAATTCATAAATGTAAATTGAAATTGAGAAAATTTCAAGAAAAAAGAAATTTAAATTCATAAATGTAAATTATAATTGAAAAATAAAATAAAATTCAAAAATTTAAATTGAAATTGAGAAATGCAAATTGAAATTCAGAAATATAAATTGAAATTGGGTAAAAAACAAATTGAAATTATAAAATGTAAATTGAAATTGAGAAAAAAACAAATTGAAATTCTGAAATGTAAATTCAAATTGATAAAATACAAATTAATTTCAAATTAATTTTTCGAATATCAATTTGTTTATTATCAATTTTAATGTACTTTTTTGAATATCTATTTGTTTATTCTCAATTTCAATTTTCATTTTCTCACTTTCAATTTTTATTTTCTGAATTTCAATTTTCATTTTCTCACTTTCAATTTTTATTTTCTGAATTTCAATTTTTATTTTCTGCATTTCAATTTTAATTTTCTCACTTTCAATTTTTATTTTCTGCATTTCAATTTTAATTTACTCAATTTCAAATTGTATTTTCTGAATTTAAAATTTTATTTCTCGATTTAAAATTTCATTACTCAAATTCAAATTTCATTTCTCAATTTCAATTTGTAATTTCCCAATTTTAATTTGTAATTTCCCAATTTCAATTTACATTTCTCAATTTCAAATTGTATTTTCTGAATTTCAGTTTACATTTCTCAATTTCAATTTGCATTTTTGAATTTCAATTTGAATTTTCTCGATTTCATTTTTTAATTTCGAATTGTATTTTATTAATTCAATCTACATTTCTAATTTCTAATTTTCATTTTCTCAATTTAAATTTTCATTTCTCAATTTCAATTCCGCTGAGATTAAAATGAATTTAACTTTAAATACCAAACATATTTAATTGCAATTTTTGATAAAAACCTTCCTCTTTGCTATTTCGACATTGCGACATTATCTTCAATTATTTGACTAAAATGTCATTGGCGCCCAACGTGAAATGTCAGAAAATTAGTGTATTTTTCGTATATAATTGAAATGTTTGATAAACCTTTCGTTTTTGCTGTTTCTGAGTCATTTTCCTCAAATATTTGACTAAAATGTCATATATTACAATTGGCGCCCAACGTAAAATGTAAGGAAAAAGTGTATTTTTCATATTTAATTAAAATTGTTGATAAAACTTTCCTTTTTGTTATTTCTGAGTCATTTTCTTCAAATATTTGACTAAAATGTCATATATTACAATTGGCGCCCAACGTGAAATATCAGAAAATAGTGTCTAATTTTCGAAAACTGTACCTTGTGGATGATTTGTATATGAAGTGCAAGGATTATACAAAATAATATTATTCAATATAATAATATGAGTTCCACTGATGAGTTATCCCCACACAGAATACGAGATAGGTATATGGACAAGGTGGTTTCATTACCAAGTAATAAAATTTCCTTCAAAAGAATTCCTTTAGACTTTTGAAATACTTTTGTTTCGCCATAGTTGTGAGTGCTGCGTGCACTCACATATTCACGAGAACACTTAAAAATTGCACTATCTCTCGCAGTGACAAAATGTGATGGGGGAAATATGTGTAACATCCATTTGGGCCGCCACAAATGCCAAATGGAATTTGAAAAATGAACATTTCATGTACAAACGTACATCATCATCAGCAGCATCATCATCATGAATGTTGTGAAAAGTGAAAATGAAATGAAGCGCAGCCGGAAGATATGTGGCACAGAATAGAACAGAAGCCACCGATCGTGGGGCACAAAAATTGTGTGAACATATGGCAGATGGTGGCACGGCACAAAACGACACTACCCAACTGAGAGTTTAGGAAACGCATCGGCAGTGCGAGCGATCAAATGTTGTTAATGCATTTGCGTGAAATATTAATTGTTTATGCAAAACCTGTTAACACTTAACGGAATGAATATTAAAAATATCGATTGCAAAATGGGCCAACAACAATATTGAGGATGGAGATGATGGTTGGTTAAATACCTCTCCCCTCTTCTCATATTTATTAATGCATTAGCTATATATCCATTAGTGTTTGTTGCGCGGCATCAGAACATGTCAATATTGGCTAAAAAGATTTGAAAGACAAGACAATAAGAAAAAGCTGAAATGAAACTGAAAACTATTGTTGGCTGGGGAGACTCTGGCGCACCTTAAAAGTGATTTCCGGTGTACCAGATACTCACTGAGCTTTAAAATGTTCAACTCAAAAACAAATGCCACCTCCACCTTCTGCCACATCCAGCACTTCCATCCAGCAAAACAAAAACAATAGAAAATAATGTTATTAAAAAATAGCAGACAGACGCATGGCGCGGGATGGACAGACAGAGAGACAGAAAGACAACGACTCAAATAACAAAGCCAGGGTTTGTCAATTCTAATTAACGGAAACTGATCTCACTCGTGATGAAAAGTATGACTACAAAGGAATAAATGCTATAAACAATGAGAATATTTATCCAAAAAAGAATGTCTTCAATAATATATTTTGCTAAATCGCTTACATTGCGAAGGATGGATAACGTTGGGCGCCATTTTTATAATTACTATTGATCTATTCTTTCTCAAGTATAGTAAGAAATGACAAAATTTCATTTCAGTATTTAGATAATTTATTCAGATTTCTGCGACATTTTCCTCAAGTATTTGACTAAAGTGTCGTATATTCGTATAATTGGCGCCCAACTTGAAATGTCCGAAAATAGTGCCTTTCTTCGCATTCAATTGAAATTTTTGATAAAACCTTCCTTCTGAGTCATTTTCCTCAAATATTTGATTAAAATGTCAGATTGGCGCCCAACTTGAAATGTCAGAAAATAGTATATTTTTCGTATTTAATTCATTTTTTTAATAATCCTTCCCTTTTCCATTTTTTGTGTTATTTTTCTCAAATATTTTACTAAAATGTCATATATTAAAATTGGCGCCCAACGTGAAATGTCATTTTGTTATAATGTATTAATTGACTTTTTTGATAAAACCTTTCTTTTTTTGCTATTTCTGCGACCTTTTTCTTAGATATTTGAATAAAATGCAATATATATTAAAATTGGCGCCCAACGTGAAATGCTAGAAAATAGTAACTTTTTTCGTATTTAATTGACATTTTTGATAAAATCTGTCTTTTTTTTACTATTTCTGCGACCTTTTTCTTAGATATTTGAATAAAATGCAATATATATTAAAATTGGCGCCCAACGTGAAATGTTAGAAAATAGTAACTTTTCTCGTATTTCATTGACATATTTGATAAAACCTTTCTTTCTTGCTATTTCTGCGACCTTTTTCTTAGATATTTGAATAAAATGCAATATATATTAAAATTGGCGCCCAACGTGAAATGTTAGAAAATAGTAACTTTTTTCGTATTTAATTGACATTTTTGTTAAAAACTTTCTTTTTTGCTATTTCTGCGACCTTTTTCTTAGATATTTGAATAAAATGCAATATATATTAAAATTGGCGCCCAACGTGAAATGTCATCATATGATGTCTTTTTCGTATTTAATTGATTTTTTTTAGATAAAAACATCCTCTTTGCTGTTTCTGAGTCATTTTCCTCAATTATTTGAATACGTTTTCCATATATTCCAATTGGCGCCCAACGTGAAATATCAGAAAATAGTGTTTATTTTCGTATGTAATTGAAATTTTTGATAAAGCCCTCCTTTTTGCTATTTCTGAGTTAATTTTTCTTAAATATTTAACTATAATGCCATATATTACAATTGGCGCCCAACGTTAAATTTCAGCAAATATTGTCTTTTTTCGTATTCTGCTTCTTTCTGAGCCATTTTCCTCTATAATATATGACTAAAATATCAAATGGCGCCCAACGTGAAATATCTGCAAATAGTGTCTTTTTTGTATTTAGATTACATTTTTGCTATAATCTTAATTTTTTCTATTTTATTTTTTCATTTATTTTTCATTTACCTCAAATATTTTTCAAAAATTTCATACTATTACAATTGGCGCCCAACGTGAAAAATTTTTTTTCGTATTTATTTCGATTTTTTTTTTATAAAATCTTCCTTTTTTTTTTGCTATTTCTGCAATATTTACCTCAAACATTTGAATAAAATGTCATATATTACAATTGGCGTCCAACGTGAAAAAAATTTATTTTAATTTTTTTGATAAATTTCTGCAATATGGCAAAAACGTGAAATTTCAGAAAGAAACCATACTCTCAAAACTATATACAATTTATTTGTGATTTTTCATCTATATTACAATTTTACCCAACAACGTTGGGCGCCATTTATTGTGGATTCTGCAAGTAAGACTATGAAATGCTTTGAGTTATTTTCTTGCAATTCTATTCTATCTCAAATCCACACACTGTTTCAATGGCAACCATATTTACGATTTGATGACCTATTCTCCGTGTTGAAGCGATCTTTCCACAAAAATCCATTTCTACGGATAATTTTGTAGTGCGATTGTGAGAAAAGACATCCTTATAAAAAAGCATTTGAATTTCACACTTCTACACTACAATCAATTAATTTCAAAATTATAGATTTTTTGTGTTTCACATATTTCTACCAAGTGTAAAAGTGATTTGTTTATAAAAGTAAATCATAAACATGATACTGACCATCTGTGTTGTTTGTCAGCGAGCGACGCGTAACGTAACAGCCTCAGGGGGTAGCCATATTGAGGAATCTTGAAAAGTATATTTAAAGCGATGATCGCCATTACGATGACGACGATGGCGCGATGGTGATGCTATGCTACAACGATGCGAATTTTTCTGATTATAGCGAATAATACTTAATAACTAATTTGGAATTTTTGTTCAGTTTCAGTTTTTAGTTTTAGAGCTTTGATAACTAAATTCCAAGCACAGGTATATTTTACACATGAGAAAATGTTGGCGTACGAAACAAAAAAGATTAATCGCATTTTGTCATTCTCTAACATTAGTTAGAGAGATTCCAGTAGATTGGAAATGACTGTCAAGCCAAGTTGGTGTTTGTTTGTTTATTCACGATTGTGATAGTGAATAGTGGGTTCGTTTATTCATTTGCGTTTTGGAAGTTTTAAGAAAAAACAAAAAATAATGAACTTTTTTTTCAGAAAGGAAATCCGTTTGTCTAAACGTTGAAATAACTTACGTTTTTGGAGATATAACAAATTATGTTTTTTTGAAATTATAAATTATTGTGGTCGCTGGCCAGAGTATTTTTTGTATCCTAATATGATCAACGAAAAAATAAACTAAAGAGTTGTATATTTTCATTATTATTATTATCGATATGATAGTTTAAAAATATTATAAATATTTTATCTCCTCAAAAACTGATGAGAAGTATTATTTCGATATATGTGAACCACGTTGGGCGCCAGTTCTAACATAGACTTCAGACGAGCTTAAGTGAAATCAAATATTAGAATGAAAATTGGGTGTTTACCGTTGGGCGCCAGTTTTTTTGTAATATTCAAACATAGCTCTAGCCTTTTAATTTGTTGGTGTTTCACATCGGGCGCCATTTGCCATTTCCTCAAAAAATTATGGCAAATACTGGGCCTGGCGCCCAACATAACAAACATAAACTATTTTTTAGAAACTTGAGAAAGGCGAAAAAAATATTAAAAAAATGTATGTGGACACGTTGGGCGCCAGTTGTTGTATACACGATTTTTTTTGTAACATAAGACGAATGTGTTGTCATTTATTTTGAGACCAAAGGTTGTGCTGAAGTCTTCAGCAGAACCCAAAATTAGCAAAAAGGCAAAGTGAGACCTTTATTGTTGCAGCTAAAAGTTGACTGCGCAGGTAAAATAAATTCAAATATCAGCTAACATAGCTCTAGCTCTTTAATTCCTTGGTAATCCACGTTGGACGCCATTTGGCATTTCATCAAAAACTGATAATAAGTATTACTTCCATTTCATATTTTCATATGTGAACCACGTTGAGCACCAGTTTTGACATAGCGATTTTTATTTTAGAATCTTAGGTGAATTCAGATCATTATAAAAAATGTTTTTGGACCACGTTGGGCGCCAGTTGTACTATTGAAGACTTTTTTGGTAACATAAGATTACTTTAGGTGAAACACAATCAAATATTATGAGCTAACATGGCTCTAGAATTTAATTTGTTGGTGTTCCACGTTGGGCGCCATTTGTGCTATGGCGGGTTTATGCGTAGATAAGAATCTAAAAATGCGAGGAAACCATTTCGTATTAACAAAGGCGATAAACTGAGACTTTTCCTGACAAATTTATGGTTTTCCACGTTGGACGCCATTTGTAGTATGGCGGATTATGCGTAGAAAAGAAGCCAAGATGTGAATGGAATATGCGAATTTTCGAGGTAAAAATGGAAGCTAAAATAAAATCCAATATTATGAGGAACTCTAGCTCTTTAATTTGTAGGTGTTCCACGTTGGGCGCCATTTGTAGTATGGCGAATTTATGCCTAAAGAAACCAAATTGTGAATGGACTATGCGAATTTCCGAGCTTAACTTGAAAGCCAAAATAAAATCCAATATTATGAGGAACTCTAGCTCTTTAATTTGTAGGTGTTCCACGTTGGGCGCCATTTGTAGTATGACAAATTTATGAGTAAAGAAACCAAGTTGTGAATGGAATATGCGAATTTCTGAGCTAAAATAAAATCCTATATTATGAGCACTAGCTCTTATTTTTTTGGTGTTCCACGTTGGGCGCCATTTGTGCTATGGCAGATTTATGCGTAGATAAGAAGCTAAAATGCAAGGAAATCATTTCGTATTAGAAAAAGAGACCAGCTGGGGATTTTGTTCACATATCTATGGTGTTCCACGTTGGGCGCCATTTTTGGTATGACGAATTTATGCATAGAAAAGAAGCCGATTACAGTGTGGAACAAAATATAACTTTGTTGAACGATTTCATCAAACATAAGTGCCTATTGATGAATTCTATAATCCCTAGAGTTTTCATTCTCTTCTAAACAAATTGTTACCGATATTTTATTTATATATATTATCTATCTACAGCTTTCTTTTGTTCGGTGACTTTTAGGGAAATTTGACGAAGAATAATTCTTCCATTTATACCACCCTCTAAAATTGAATTTTTTGGCACAGTTTAACAACAATTCGGAATAAGTTCCAAATTAATGACTAATTTAAGTTTAGACTTATTTCTGTTATTTAAGTTAGGATTTGAGTTTTGGTGTATTCAGTGAACAGTAGTAGAATTTTATTGCCGACATTTTTGTAGAACATTTGGAATCGATAAATCCCTGTTTTATGGGTGTTTTTTAACTTTTCATCTGTTTTAGGTGTGTTTTTTTTTCACAAAAATTACCAAAACGTCCTTTTTGTTGAAGAGCTAGTTGGTTAAACTATTCCACAAAAATGTTCCTCGTAGTGTTCTCAGTAATATTGCTGAACACTTCCTGCATATAAAATGTAAGGATCACAAGGTTTCCTATGGCGTTTTCATCATAAAAATGTGCAAAAAGGAGGCATTACTTACTCCCGCCCCTCAAAAATGACCTCTATACGTAAAGTTTCGAAAGTCTGATATATATATATAAGTATATTCTTTTTTTAACCCCTCAGAATTCAGAGACTTATAGTAGAATTTTAATAATTATATTTGTGTATTTGATTTGTGCATTTTGACCCGAGAAACCCTTGTTTTAGGGGAGTTTTTACTCTTTTGCTCAAAAGGGACCAAAAAGACCCCTATATTGAGGAGCTAGAGGGTTAATATGTTCTACAAAAATTTTCCTCGTAGTGTTTTAAGTACAATTGCTGAACACACTCTCCACCTAAAATGTAAGGATCAGAAGGTTTCCTATGCCGATTCATCATCATAAGATTGTGCAAAAAGGTGAAATGAAAAATTTCAAAACGTCAGAATCTTGTTATTGATTCGCTCGTTGGGCACCAGTTTGTAATAAATCTATTATTATCTATTATTATAAAGCTATTTTCTATTAATTTTCTAATAATATTAAAGTATATAGCCAATAACAGATTTATTACAATTGGCGCCCAACGTGCGGAGCTTACAACATAACTCGATTTTTGAAGTGTTTTCTTTCAATGAATATTTTTTGCTTTCTACTGCGTAGCCCATTGCCCATATATATTTATATGTCTATGAGTTTGCAGAGGGCAAATGTTCGCATTCATCATCCGCTAATTTTCCTCCAACCAAAAAAAAACCGCATCATTAATTCCAAAAATATTCTCTTGTTTTGTTCACAAAATGCCAACCAAATAAAGTCAGAAATCCCATTAAGAAATGTTCTTGTTCTATTTTAGACACACATATGTGTGGTCCAATTTTTTTTTGTAACCAAACAGACATCAAGAGACTTGCTGACAAATTTATGAAAATATTGTAGCATCTCTGGCTCTGCAGTCATTAAAGTGAACATTTTGGCCAAACAATGGCAATTTTTCTTTTGAGAAAGAGAAAAGATCAAAGCAAAAATTCACAAAACACAAACACAATTCAATTAAAACTCTTTTCGCTGTCGATTTTCCTGTCGATCTCTAAACGATAATGCTGATGAGGTATCATTATTTGAAGGGTTCGGGCGATGAATGATTTAACTATGATGACTATGAATGAGAAGGTGGAGGTGGAATGAATTACTCAGCGTTCGCCTCGGGCGCAAATCAAATCAAGTTAGTGCAATGAATGAGGTGGAGATGGGTTTGCTACCCAACAATTATTTCGTTATGACTAATTTTCTTTTTAGTAGTTTCTCTCTCTATATATATATGCTAATGCAATTGTTTTCTTGTCCGCCCCCCTCCCCTTGTCACTTGTTGTTGTTTCCTGCATCTTCACACTAGTTTTTCGGTTTTCAGTTCATCCGAACACCACCCACTCATTCGGTTAATATGATAAATCATTAGTAGAGCTGCTAACGTACAGTGTGACAAACACCACACTTTGCACTTTTTGACATTTTAATTTTTATTCTCGGCTTTTCACATATAATTAATCAATTTTTATTAGTACGACCACCAACCATAAAAGTAATGAACGAAAAAGAACCAACAACCACAAAATTAGTTTTTTTTTTTCATTCTTTCTAAATGATTATAATTTAGAAAATATACAAAGAATGTAGTACATTGTGTGTGTGTGTGTCTTCTTTAAATAAATATAAAAATGCTAGCATGATGAAGTCGTATGTGTGTGTAAATATGCTGCGACGACAGGGTAAAAAGTTTTCACTGTTAACTATATGTGATTGTTTTTTATCGGTTGAACTTTTGACTTTAATTTGTGAGATATGTGGGGAATTTATAGCTGGATTAAACCACAAGTAAATGAGTTTTTATTAATTCACTTATTTTTTCACAAATTTCGATCTTTTCATTCTCGTAGTGTTCTCAGTTCTCAAACGTCCAAAATGACCTCTATTCGAAAGCTTTCAGAATGCCGATTCATCTCTATTCTTTTTTACTTTCTCTATTATAATCCATTTACAAATCATTGTTATTTAATTCGATTTTTGTTATATGTTTTTGTTTTTGCGTTGGGCGCCAGTTGAAATAAATCTATTTTTCAAGAAATTTATACATTTTTCACAAATTTCGATTTTTCATTCTCGCCGTTGGTCGCCAATATATCGAATTCGTGCAAAAAACATTCATTTTCTGAGAAAATATTGGCAAATAATTGTCAAATCCACGTTGGTGGGTGCCATAAAACTCTAAATTTGAAAATTTCATAAAATGAACAATTTAAAAAATTTAGAAAATAAAGTATATAAAGTTTATTATCTTACATTACATTTGTCAAATTCAAATTTTGAGATACACTGCACGTTGGGCGCCATAAAAATTTGAAATTTTAAAATTTCATAAAATGATAATCACGAACTTTTTCGGAGAAAAAATTCGAAATTCGAATTTTGAGCAACATAGAGATATGAAACTGAAAATATAAAGAAATATTTCCATAATGTTAATGTTTTAGAAAAATTATATAAATTTAAAAAAAATATATGAAAAATTGTGGATGCATCACCTTGGGCATCAGAATTTTAAAGATAATAACGAAAGATAGAAATATTTAGTTTATTCTGAGATAGAAATTTGCTAAATATTTAAAAAATCCAAAATTTTTGCATGCACCGTTGGGCGCCATACAAATCTGAATTTAAAAATTTAGCAAATTTTGGTAAATATATGAAAAATATGGGTGTAAAAATTTAAAAAAGTGTTTCCATCTTGTTCCTTTTCTGCGAAAAATTCGGAAAATATTTGTAAGCCAACATTTTTCATGCAACTCCGTTGGGCGCCATAAATTATAAAATATTTCCAATAATTTCATTTTCCGAGAAAATTTTGGTTGGTCGCTCTATAAATCTTAAACTGAAAATGTAATGAATTTCATTAATTTAATTTTCCGACATTTTTTAAAATATTAAAAAAATCAATATTTTGGATTTAACACGTTAGACGCCATATAAATATCGTTCATTTAAAAAAAAAAAAAGAAAAATGTTTATCACAATTTTTCATGCACCACGTTGGAAGCCATAAAAATCTCAAATATATCAAACTTTTGAATGCAGCAAATTTACTATTAATTATTATTATTTTTTTAATTTTTACTAAAATTAAAATAAAATAATATTATTACAATTAGGTATGCACTAAGTTGGGCTCCACATGTGGAACTTAAAATGTAAAGAAATAATTAAAAATTCGATTTTTTTTGGATGTATCACATTTGGGCGACATAAAAATCAAGTTCATTTTAAGAGAAAATTTTGAAAAAATCAAATATTGAATTTTGACATATTAAAAATTTTGTAAATTGAAAACTAGACAAAATTTTGAATGTAGCCGTTATGTGTGAATTTTAAACTAAAATCGTTAAAAAAAATTAAAAAATGAATATATAAAAAATAGAAACTTGAAATAAAATCATAATGAAATGTTTACATTATTATGAGAAAATATACAAAAATAATAAAAAAAAATTAAATGAATGAAAAATAATTAAAAAAATATTAAAAAAATAATTTAAAAAATTATTTAAAAAAAAATAATAAAAAAATTATTAAAAAAAATAATTAAAAAAATATAAAAAATAGAAACTTAAAATAAAATCATAATGGAATATTACATCGTTATGAAAAAAAATAATTTAAAAATAATTAAAAAAAAATAATTTAAAAATAATTAAAAAAAAAATAATTTAAAAAAAATAAATTTATGAAAAAATTGCTGCAACATGTTGGGCGCCAATTTTAAAAATGTAAAAAATATATAAAATCATAATGCAATATTTGCATCGTTATGAGAAAAATAAAAAAATAAATCTGTGAAAAAATTGCTGCACCATGTTGGGCGCCAATAAACCTGAATCTACAAATTCAAGAAAGTGTGTTCATCAAGTTCATTTCCTGAGAAAGTAATGGGCAAATATTTGAGAAATAAAAATTTTTGATGCACCACGTTGGGCGCCAATAAATCTAAAACTTGAAATATAAGAACAATTTTACATTTTTTTGTGAGTACCACTTTGGGCGCCTATATATTAAGTTGTTTATTTTCTGATTATTTCTTTTTTTTTTTGAATGAAAACTAAAAAGTTTTAAGCTCCACGTTGGGCACCATTTTAAGAAAATATTTATTAATTTTTCATATTTTTGTCTTGTTTAGATGATAATAAATAAATTCGATCATCGTAATTTTCGGATAAAACATAGGTATAAGTTCACATTTTTTGATTCGTCACATTTGATGCCATTTAGTCAGAAGCTGACATGTAGTACAGACACATTGATATATTTTTTTGAGAAAAAAATAAGAAAATGTTTTGAAACCCCCACATTTTTTCAAACTCCACGTTGTGCGCCATTTTTTTTAATTTATTAAAATTTGTAATATTGTTGTAGTGTTTAGATGATTGGAAAAAATGTCCATTATTTAAATTTTCTGAGAAATCAAATTTTTTTGATTTCTTTAATTTTTTGATTCGCCACAATGGGCGCCATTTAATCAGAAACTTACTAAATGTACAGACATTTTAATTTATTGAGATCAAAATTGGATTTTTTTTTTGAAAATTCGAAATCTTTCAAACTCCGCGTTGGGCGCCATTCCAATAAACATTTATAGACTTTAATTTGTTCATATTTTGAGCATTGTTTTCATGTTAAATGCCCGAAATACGTGTCCGTCCGCCTACTCTTAACTATTATAATTGTTCAATACAGAACCCCAGCAGCTCTTTCGTGTAAAGATCCTACGCAAATATTTGACGACGACGACGACGACAACAATTTGTGGCAATAAAACACACATTATCTATATAAATCTCCTGGCCTCTTCTTTCTCCCCCCGGCCCTTTTGTTTTCGATAACTTATTAATTCATTAATTACACTTTAGTTTATTGCGGACGTCATACTCTGCCAGCTACACACAAAGTTTTTTTAAACGTTCCATTTATGCTTTTAATACAACATCTATAAACAGCACAGCAGAGTTACTTACTTATGTCATACACGCCGCTCATAATAATAATAGTATCCACATTGGATGATATACATCTGAATATGTGCTTTTGTTGGTCTCCATCCAATCCAATCCAATTGTCAGCAGCGTGTCTAGTGTGTTTGACGGCTCAATTAAATTGAACAAATTCTAAATGTCCGTCTGTCTGTTCAACCATCCATCCATCCATCTATTGGATGAATGTAGGGAGGGAGGGGTTGGAGAGGTGGTTATACTCGGCTACTAGTATCTATCCGAACTATAATACCAATCATACCATCATATATATACATGCATGCATGTGAAGAATATCTGTCCATTCATCCCCATCCATACATCTGTTGGTTCGCTGACTGGCAGGCTTGTCTCACTTACAGTAATCTCTTGATGATGATGATAATCACCATCATCCCCATCATGCCGAACAATAATATGATTCATAATGACTACTAGCCACTGGCATATTTTCCCTGAGTGTATGTGTGTGTTATTGTTGTATTTAGACAGACGTATATTTTGTGTAGCTCTCAAAAATCTTAATATAAATTTTTGAAAAATATCTTATACTTGCCACTCATTTGTTGATTTGAGTAGATCTATTTATTTGCCTACCTGTGCAGAAATGAAAACTATTCGAAGGTGTACAGGTACAGCAAGAAATGAATGTGCAAAATTCGATGTAAAGTGGTTTCCAAACCAAGGTCAAATTTTAATATTCCCTTCGAAACTCATATAAAACCTTATTACAAAATAGAAAGAAAAATAGAAAGATAAGTTGTGCGCCTACCTTAAGTAATATGAAGATTATTTTCATACAGATTTGCTAAAAATTGCACTCTTTAATTTCTCTTCAGAGTTGTGTTTGAAAAAATCGCACTCGTTGGGCGCCAATTTTGATTAACTAGCATCTTGGATAAGGCGGTCTGCACCGTATAGGCATTTACTCTTCCCTTTTTAAATTTTCGTCAAAGCCATCTCAGACCAGAATCCCAATGGAGCAGACAGCCTTCTTCAATATTGATATTGCTAGTTAATCAATGTTGGCGCCCAACGAGTGTGATTTTTTTAAAACACAACTCAGAAGAGGAATTAAAGAGCGCAATTTTTAGCAAATCTGTATGAAAATTTTCTTCATCTTACTTAAGTAACTTCTGTTTCTGTTTTCTGAAAATATCCAAGTCAAGCGGAAATTTTTTCGCTGGGATCTGCACAAATCGCAAATGTCTTTCGCCGCCACCGGCATTCCTTTAATTTGGCAATTATTGAACAATTTAAACTTACGGCGTTTCTCTTGAATTGTTCATCGACGATTGTCGAAATGACACTTGTGTCAACAATGTTGCTAATCTTGGCAGTGAGGTGTCTGTTTGTATTATTATTTTCTTTTTTTTTTGGCATCAGTAAATTAATAGAACAATTACAAATTACATACATACAGCCAACCATAACAGACAGTTTGTTATGTATATTTAGCTTATCTTATATATGTAAATAGAATGGCTCATTTGTTCAAGAATGGCGGCGGCGAGGGTGGTTCTTTCTTTCTTCTTTGCATCTGTTCTTTTTCATCATCATTTTCTCTCAGTGTATATGACAAATCAATATTTTAATTTGTTTTTGCTATACTGCTGCGCATACATAGTATAATAAACTAATGAATGAATCAAATGGTCAGTGTGTAGCATGACAACAAACTAAAGCACGCACAGTGTTTCAAAGGGGAGGGAGAAGGTGAAACAAATTTGAAAAATAATTAAACAAAATTAGAAAAAATATTTAATTCCTCATAAATAAAAATAATTAAAAAATATAAAAACAATAAATAAAAATTACACAAATATATACAAAATTCGATAAATAAAATTACGATAATTTTATAAATTAAAAAAAGTAATAAAAAAATACAAAAATAAAAAATTACAAAAAATGGGTTGTAAGATGGCATGTGTGCTTTATTACTTGGTGCGATTTTTTAAACGCAAATTCGGCAAGTGAGTTGTGTTCCTCTTTATTTTGTGAGAATCATCTCCTTACAGAGGCCGGGTTTGATGTTGAAAAGTCGCTGCGAAGCCTCTTGAAAAGACTTTTGACATGGTCGAAATCATGATCGTGGTAGTCTGCAGCCAAGTAATAAATGTCACCATGCCATTTGTAAATAAATTTGCATTCTATTAAATATAGAAGCAAAATGGTCTTGAGCCAGGACAATATCCCAGTTCAAAATACAAAAACAATAAATAAAAGTTACAAAAATATATTAAAAATTCGATAAATAAAATTACGATTATTTTATAAATTTAACTAAATAAAAATAATTAAAATATATAAAAACAATAAATAAAAATCACACAAATATATACAAAATTCGATAAATAAAATTACGATAATTTTATAAATTTAAAAAAAAAATAATAAAATACAAAAACAATAATAAAAAATACAAAAACAATAAATAAAAATTGCAAAAATATATAAAAAATTCGATAAATAAAATTACGATAATTTTATAAATTTAACTAAATAAAAATAATTAAAGAATATAAAAACAATAAATAAAAATTATACAAATATATACAAAATTCGATAAAAAAATCACGCTAATTTTATAAATAAAAAAAATAATAAAAAAATACAAAAACAATAATAAAAATACAAAAACAATAATAAAAATACAAAAACAATAAATAAAAATTACAAAAATATATAAAAAATTCGATAAATAAAATTACGATAATTTTATAAATTAAAAAAAAAATTAAAAATACAAAAACATAAAATTACAATTATGAGATAATTTTATAAATTATTGAATAAGCTATAAAAATAAAAAACAAATAGATGAATAAAAAAATAAAACTTAATAAATAAATAAAAATAATTAAAAAATACAAAAACAATAAATAAAATTATGAGATAATTTTACAATTAAATACGTAATAATAAAACAAAAAAATGGATACAAAAATTCATTAAAATTAATAAATAATAAAAAAAAAAACAAAATTACGATAATTTTATAAATTTAACTAATTAAAAATAATTACAAACCAACATAAATACGAAAGTACAATAATTTTCAAAATTTACAAAATAAATAAGAAAAATTAAAAATAGAAAATATGATTTTAAATTACAGTAACAAATAAAAAATAAAATATTCAATAACTAATATTCCATTTTTTCACGAAAAAAAAGCTGAAAATAAATAATAAATGATCAATAAATAGAATTAAAAAAAGTAAATAAAAATTTATATATATTAAAATTAAATAGGAAGTAAAAAAAACAGAACATAAAATTAAATATTTATTAAAAAATAAAATAAATATATATACAAAATAAAAAATAATGTTAAAAAAAGAAGAATAAATAAATCATAAAAATAAAGAAATAAAAAGATACAAAAATTGAAGTATATAATATGTATCATATATAAATTAAAAATAACCAATTGAATGAAACGTAGAAATAAATACATAAATACAATAAAAATTAAATATTTACTTTATAAAGAGTGATTTTTTTGAGGTTAGGATTTTCATGCATTAGTATTTGACAGATCACGTGGGATTTCAGACATGGTGTCAAAGAGAAAGATGCTCAGTATGCTTTGACATTTCATCATGAATCGTCTTACAAACGAACAACGCTTGCAAATTATTGAATTTTATTATCAAAATGCGTGCTCTGTTAAGAAAGTTCATTGCGCGCTTCCATTTTATGGTCAGTTTAATCGACCCACTGAAGCGGCTATTCGGGCTATTGTGACTAAATTTCGCACCAAATTTACATTGTTGGACATTAAACCACCAACACGCTTACGTAGAGTGCGAACTGAAGAAAATATCGCAGCTGTATCGGCCAGTGTTAATGATGACCACCAATTTTCGATTCGTCGCCGTTCGCACCAATTGGGTCTCTGTTACTCAAAAACGTGGAAATGCCAAAATTGGACTAAGCGGATGGACCACCTAAGACGCAGCCGCGGTCAACATTTAAATGAAATTATCTTCAAAAAGTAAATGTCATGGACCAATCTAACGTTTCAAATAAAGAACCGATGAGATTTTGCAAATTTTATGCGTTTTTTTAAAAAAAAAAGTTATCAAGCTCTTAAAAAATCACCCTTTATAAATAAAGAGTAAATATATATATATATATATATATATATTTGTAAAAGCAATATAAAAATAAATAAATAATAAATTAAAAATATAAAAATAAATAAATAATAAATAAAAAATTTAAAAATAAATAAATAAGTAAGTTAAAAAATAAATAAAAAATATTCATATAAAAATACTTATTTATTTATATTTATATAATTATTTTTTAAATAAACGTAAAAATAAATACAAAGTTAAAAAATAAAAATGATAAATAAATGAAATTTAAAAAAATATAATCGTCATACAAAAAAAATAAATAAAAACAAAAATAATAAATAAGTATAAAGCAAATAAATAAAAAAATAAATATTTACTTTATATAAATAATGAGTAAGTATATAAAATTGCAAAACAATATAAAAATAAATAAATAAGTAAGTTAAAAAATGAATATAAAATTAAAAAAAATAATTATGTAAAAATACTTTATTTATTTTTATATAATTATTTTTTTTAATTTTATTTTTATTTTTTTTAACTTAACAAAAATAATAAATAAAAAGTGTATAAATAAAATAATATATAATATAAAAATAAATAAATAATTGAGTTAAAAATAAAAATATGGAATGAGAAATAAAATAATATTAAATATTTATTTCATATAAATGAAAAGTAAGCATATAAAATAAATAAAAAAGATGGAATATATAAAATAAATATTCAAAATGGCCAAAGTAAAATAAATAAATATTGTGGAATATATATGAAAATGATACATATTAACAAATTTAAAAAAATATGGTTAACTTTCTGGTGTTTTTTTTTGTATTTTTGTCTAATTTAATATTTATTTTAAATTTAAAAAATTTGCTTCCGGAAGAGATAATGACCATATCCCTAAAATCATGTTAATGTATATAATAGAATAAGCTTCTGTTTGCAATCACACGTTAAAAAATTGATCTGTAGAAGGAATTAAAGAAACAATTAATGGTCACATGACTAAGCTGCTTTGGGATGTTCGAGGAGGTGGGTTGACATATTTTGTTTACTATTACTTTCAAAAATCAAATCAAGTGTTTTAACTATTTGTCAGATTTTTTAAATTCGTTTGTGACACGTTTTCCGTCACCCTCTCTCTTTTCTATCTATTCACATCCGTCCGTCCCTACCGTATATTGTAATTTTACGATATGTAAAATGTACGTTCATTTATATTTTCGATGCTGATTTGTGAAGTGAAAAACCACAGAAATTAATTTTCATTCATTGTTTTCGATACGAACGCATCTTCAGTGTGTTGTTCGAAAAAAAAACAAAGAAAAGAAAAAAAACCAAACCAAATGTGAAAACAAAAACATTATTTTAAGCAACAAAAAAAAAAACTATTTAAATATGCGGTTGCGTTTTTTCTCTTGTTTGGTTTAAGTAATTTAATATGTTAAAATTAATGAGTTTTTTTCAGAATTTATATTTTTATGTTGTTGTTGTCACAGTTGTGTTTTTTTCTATGGCTAGTTTTTTGTGTTGTCCGTTTAGTGTTAATCATCATCTATTAATTTGTAAATATTGTTATAATCTATTTACATTTTGTGTTTGTTGCGACGCTGAACGGCGGACGACAGACCAGGCCAGGCCAGACCGTCCGTCTCTCGCTCGCTGTATATTTTACTGAACTTTTTGTTGTTGGTTGGTAGGTTGCTGCTGTTGTTCTCATTCCCATTCCCATTTTGATGTGTTTTGTTTTTTATAAAAGGTTTCTTTTTGTGCTTTTGTTTTTTGTTGAAATATTTTTTTCTTCGAACTTATATATGAATGATCGTTATTCTAATGTTCAAATAAATACGTGCATGTTTTCGATTTTTGATCTTAACCGCGTTTTTTCGGAATGCATTCAAGTCTTTTTTCATTTTTGCTTTGTTCTATGTTGATTGAGTCTGTCTGCCCAATGGAGTATCTCGTAGTTGTGAGTAGCATATAATGCGCAAATTTACTACGGCTGCGAAATACACTGGGCAATGAAAGTAGTCGTCACAAATAATAAAATATCGTTCAGTTAGAAGGACATCAATTGTTGCTTGTCTTTTGGGGGGATAAATATAAAATGATTTCCAATAACACAATGGAAAAAAATAATTACCTTACCTACCTACTGATATTTTATTTATAAATATTATATCTACATCTTCCTTTTGTTCTTTGACTTATAGTGAAATTTAATGTAGAATATTTTTTCCATTTACACCATCCCTGTAAAATTCAGTTTTATGGGTCAGTTTAGCAACAATTCGGAAAAAGTCCAAAATTAACCCTAAAAGGACTAGGTTAAGTTTTGACTTATTTCTGGCCTTTACGTTGAGTTTTGAATTTTCGTGTATTCAGCGAACTATAGTAGAATGTTATGACCAAAATTTTTGTAGAACATTTTGACCCGTGAATCCTCTGCTTTATGGGTGTTTTTTACCCTTTGGCACAAAAAGGGAGCAAAAAGACCCCTACATTTGGGAGTTAGAAGGTTAATATGTTCCACAAAAATCTTCCTCGTAATGTTCTAAGTAATATTGCTGAACACATCCTATACTTAAAATGTAAGGATCACAAGGTTTCCTATGGCGATTCATAATAGAAACATCTGTTATAGGGATGTTCTTTATTCTTTTGCAAAAAAGGACTAAAAAGACCCCTATATTGAGGAACTGGAGGGTTAAAGTGTTTCACATAAATGTTCTTCATAGTGTTCTAAGTAATACTGCTGAACACATCCTATACTAAAAATGTAAGGGGATCACAAGGTTTCCTATGGCGATTCATCGTAAGAATGTGCAAAAGGGGGAAATACGGCGATGTTCTCGGCTAATTTGAAGTTTCTTTGGCTGATTGTCTACTGAATCGATCTTCTCCCATTTGATCATCAAACGTTGAAGAATTGACCGTGGAACAGACAGAGGCACGCTGAGAATGTAGTTGTTCCTTTTGTGGATTTTCAAAAATCCTAAATGTAACAAGGTTAACGTTTCACAAAGCTATAAAGCTGAAAATTAACCTGTTCTGAGGCTGACATAGATTTTGTTTCAAAAATCATTGTCATTGCCTGGCTGAGGATTAATTTCTTCCTCAACAATCACTCATGGATTTGTTACAATTTTAACGTTTCACAAAGCCACTAAGCTGAAAATGGACCCGCTGACATTGATTTTGTTTCAAAAATCAAAACTTACAAAACAGTTGCAGGCTGATGATGTACTTGTTCCTCAACAATCACTCATGAATTTGTTACAAATGTTAACGAATCACAAAGCTATAAAGCTCAAAATGGATATGTTGCAATGCTGACATTGACTTTGTTTCAAAAATCATAATTTTAAAAACTTTGGCTGCCTGAGGATTTATTTGTTCCTCAACAATCACTCATTGATTTGTTACAATTTTAATGTTTCACAAAGCCATTAAGCTGAAAATGGACCAATTGCAATGCTGACTTTGATTTTGTTTCAAAGATCAAAATTTTCAAAACAATTTTCCTCAACAATCACTCATGGATTTGTTAAAAAGCGATTAAGCTGAAAATGGACAAGATGTAACGTTGACTTGGTATTTGTTGCATTTTTTCTTATTTTAATTTTTTTATATAATTTACATTTTTTTATATAATTTACATTTTTTTATATAATTTAATTTTTTTTATATCATTATCATTTTTTTTATAATTTTCAATTTTTTTATAATTTTATTTTATAATTTTCATATTTTGTATAATTTTAATTTTACATTTTTTATTTTAATTTTTTGTTAAATTTTCATTTCTTTTTTATTTTTTTTTTTTAATATTGATTTTTTTTAAATGAAAATTGATTTTTTTTAATGAAAATTGATTTTTTTTAATGAAAATTGATTTTATTTTTAATGAAAATTAATTTCTGTTTTATTTTTTTTTATAAATGAAAATTGATTTTTCTTAATTTTCAATTTTTTAAAATTTTAATTTTTAAAAATTATTTTTTTTATTTTAATTTTTTTTAATTTTCATTTCTTTTTTTTTTGAATATTGATTTTTTAAATGAAAATTGATTTTTTTTAGTGAAAATTTATTTCTTTTTATTTTTTTTTGTATAAATGAAAATTGATTTTTCTCAATTTTCAATTTTTTAAAATTTTTATTTTAAAAAATTATTTTTTTTAATGTTCATTTCTTTTTTAATTTTCATTTCTTTTTTTAATTTTCATTTCTTTTTTAATTTTCATTTCTTTTTTAATTTTCATTTCTTTTTTCATTTTCATTTCTTTTTTCATTTTTTTTAAATGAAAATTGATTTTTTTAAATGAAAATTGATTTTTTTAAATGAAAATTGATTTTTTTAAATGAAAATTGATTTTTTTAAATGAAAATTGATTTTTTTAAATGAAAATTGATTTTTTAAATGAAAATTCATTTTTTTTAATGAAAATTATTTTTTTTTGTAAATGGAAATTGATTTTTCTTAATATTCAATTTTTTTAATTTTAGTTTTAAAAAATTATTGTTTTTTAATTTTTTATTTTAAATTTAATAAAATATTTTTTTTAATTTTCGTATTTTTAGTATTCAGTTTTTTTTTAATTTTCAAAATTATTTTTTCTTTAAATTTTCGATTTTTTTTATTTTAAATTTTTTAATTTACACATTTTTATGGTATCCACTGTCCCTACTGTACCTCTCATTCTGTGTATCGACATTTCGAGCTCTCCACCAAAGATCAAATCAATTTAAATGTAATCAACTTACACATCACTCATTCACCCCAACACTCTGGGCATTGCAATTGTCGTAAATCAATCACAGCTGAATTCCTGAAGCGTTTTTTCCTGTGTGGCAAGACTACAAAAAAAAACGCGCTCTATGAAGATCGATTATTATCAAGATATGTGGGTAGAGGGAGGAGGAGTACTCGCTACATATCCCATAACAATCAAAGATTGTTGACTTGTAGTCTTTTTTCGTTCTTTCTTTGAGAAGTCATGAGTTCTAATAGAATATAATTTCTAGCCAGCAAAGGAAGTTCGGTTCATTGCCTCAACAATGAAACACCACGGTTTTTTTGGAGCTATAATTACACCCTACACTCTACTCAGTCGTTGGCATTTAATTTCTTACCGGAAATTAATATAATCATATTTATTTATTCCTCCTTATCCGCCGCCTCCACCTGCACATCCATCGCCTCCTCCTTCTCTTTTGTTTTAGTCTTATTTCTTATTCTTTTCCTCCACCAATTTGTGTCTGTCGTGTCTGTGTCTTACGTGTGGATTCTACCTTTAAGAAAATTTCAAAATTCAAATTCTTTTCAAAACAACCTAAGAAAAAAATGTATTTTTGGTCTCCGACTATACACAGCTGCGGCCGCTTCTTGGCTGGTTGGCTGGCTGGTCCCCCACACTACAAACACACCTTTAGACTGGTTGTGTTGTCGATTGACGCCGTTGTTACTGTGCGTGTTGTCTATTTTTTACTTTGGCACACTTTTGCGTTTTGTTCTGATTTTTTTCGCGTAAGAGGATTGTATGATGAAGCCGGGGAAAATTAATTAGGAAGCCTCCAAAAATGAAAAACTCCCCCAATGAACTCTCCGAGACACTAGGGTGAGCAATGAATGATGCTGTGTATGTTTGTACTCACTGAAAGGCACCCACTGTTTAGAACCAGCTATAAAGTGGTTGGTACTCACTATTTAGAGTCGTCGTCAAACGTGATGGAGCCTACTCTTTAGAGCCAGATCCGTACGAGAACTACAATGTACAATTGGCTCCGAACACTTCTTGAAGGCTTCTAGAGCAGTTTTACTACTTACTCTTCAGTATTAAAAGTGCTCATTTTCATTTCAATGGTTAAAATTGTCACATTTTGGTTTCTCAAAATCAACTGCACCATTTCCAATTGAAATTGAGAAAATAGAAAATCATATTAAGAAAATACAAATTGAAAATCAGAAATTTAAATTGAAATTGAGGAAATAGAAATTGCAATTCAGAAAGGCAAATTGATATTGAGAATATACAATTTAATATTGAGAAATAAACAATTGAGAAAATACAAACTAATTTCAATTTACATTTCTGCATATGAAGTTGTTTATTCTCAATTTAATTTTTTTCATTTCTGAATTTCATTTTGTATTTTTTTAATATCAATTTACATTTCTGAATATCAACTTGTATTTTCTGAAATTCAATTTCAATTTTTTTTTATTTGTAATTTCAATTGAAATTGAGACAACATTGACAACATGTCACTATTTGATGCTGGTTTTGGCCTGGTGACACCCTTAAATTCGTCTTCTTCGAAACTTGAGTTTTATTGGCGCCCAACGTGGTATTATGGACCGTATAGAACTCATATTTTATTTCATGACGAGGAAGGAGAAGGATAGCAAATCATTTTTGAACTGGTTGTTTTGGTCGGATGGCATTATAGAAACATTTTTCTTCGAAACGTGTGGCACAGTGATATTTTTTATGAAAAATTCCCTTTGGGGAATTGATGAAAGTTTCAGAACTTTTTCATTTTGTTAATTGTAAACTCTGTGCAAAATGTGAAGACATTCCGAGCGATACAAAAAAAATTCCCGGGCATGGTCGATTTTGATGAAACTTTCAGAATTTTTTCATTTTGTCAATTGTAAGCTCTGTGCAAAATTTCAAGGAATTCAGAGCGAAACAACAATTTTTATATCAAAAATTCATTTTAAGTTACATGGGCGGTATATGATGGGCGTGGCCGATTTTGATGACACTTCATATTTTCCTTAATTGCGTTCAGAATATGCTCGGTGCCAAGTTTCAGCACTCTGCGAGCACTCCTTATACCATTTGCACTAAAATGTATGAATGTAAGGCACAGTGGGCGCAATATAATTTCATGATATGGATGTGGATAGCATGGAGTTAATCTTCCAACTATTAGTTAGAAAAGTAACTAAATTCAGCTTATATATTCCGAGGAGAAGTAGTTTTCAAGAACAGAGAGTTCTATGGAATTGTCCATTTTTGGGGGGTTCCCGAAGAAAGTTCCACCATTTAGGTCAATGCAGAGTTTTACATGTTCATAAAAATATCACCAACTTAATTTTGAAAATGTTTCAATCACTCTTACCCTAGTTCTATGTTCTTTATTATTTGTGATCACTTTTTTAATTATTTTTTTATTATTTTATTTTTTTATTTTTATTTTTTTTTTATTTTTATTTTTTTTTATTTTTATTTTTTTTTTATTTTTTTTATTTTTATTTTTTTATTTTTATTTTTTTAATTTTTTTTATTATTTTTTTTTTATTTGTTAATATTATTTTTTAGCGTTTCTTTTATTATTGTTTGTAATTATTTATTATTATAATTTGTATTTGTATATGAAAAATTCATTCTAAGTTAAATGGGCGGTATATGGTGGGCGTGGCCGATTTTGATGACACTTCATAGTTTCCTTAGTTGCGTTTAGAAAATGCTCGGTGCCAAGTTTCTGCACTCTGCGAGCACTCCTTATACCATTTGCACTCAAATGTATGAATGTAAGGCACAGTGGGCGCAATATAATTTCATGATATGGATGAATAGGATGTGGTTAATCTTCCAACTATTAGTTAGGAGAAGTAGTTTTCAAGAACTGAGAGTTCTATGGATTTGTCCATTTTTGGGGGTTCCCGAAAAAAGTTCCACCATTTAGGTCAATGCAGAGTTTTGCATGTTCATAAAAATATCACCAACTTAATTTTGAAAAATTTGCAATCACTCTTACCCATGTTCTATGTTCTTTATTATTTTTTGATCAATTTTTTAATTATTTTTTTATTATTATTTTTTAATTATTTTTTTATTATTATTTTTTTTTTTAATATTTTTTATTTATTTATTTTTTTTTATTTTTTTTTTAATTATTCTTTCTTATTCTTTAATATTTCTTTTATTATTTTTTATTTATTTTTTATTTTATTTTTATTTTTTTTATTTATTTTTTTATTTATTTTTTATTATTTATTTTTTATTATTTATATTTTATTATTTTTTTTATTATTTATTTTTTATTATTTTTCTTTTATTATTTATTTTTTATTATTTTTTTTTAATATTTCTTTTATTATTTTTTGTAATAATTTTTTAATTATTTATTATTTTATTTCTTTATTTATTATTTTTTATTATTATTTTATTATTATTTTATTATTATTTTGTTTTTTTGAGTCTCTGAATGTAATGTTGCCCAGATCTGTTTGAAAATGTTAAAAAACTCTCGGAAGTTTGTTCCCGTCTCATCATACAACCCTCGTATATAGTAGAGGACGGTCGAGTTGTTTTGAATAACAGCAACAGCAGCAATAAACACACAACATGGGTCTTGGGTTCATTCATTCTAGCGTGTTGGTGTAACAATTTACTTTTTGTTTTCATGTAGTTGTTGGTTTTTTTTTGAATCATCATAACCTACAATTGAAAGTTTTTTTTTCTTGTCTGACCAAAAACGCCGCCTTTGTCTCAGCTTAAATAGCAAGAACAAAGTTTCTGACCATAAATATTCCAGGGCCTTATGACTTGAACCAAAACGCTCAAAGAAAACATAACTAATTGCTTTACGAGCCTTCCCTTTAACGTCTTAAAACACCACCCTTTTCAGTTGTTGCACTTGTTGGTGTGGAGCTGTTAACATTTATGTGTCGCCTGCTGTTTAATTTACACCCCTTTACACTTGTTGAACCGGGTTTTTGGGCTTTCAGTGATATGATTGTTGCTGTTGCTGTTGTGTTAACGCATTTGCGTGCCAATCATGAATGAAGTCATGGCTTTCAAACGTGTTTGTGGTGTTTTTGGCCAAACACACCGAAAACCACAGAAAATTCAGTGATATGAACTCACCGCTGTTGTTGTTGTTGTTTGATTAGTGGCAAATCAACAGGCCCAAAAGAGTCGTCATTGTGTCTAAGACAACATGGTGCCTGGTGCATATGGTTGGTGTTCCCTCCTATCATTTCGAAACTGTTTATCGGTGTCCCTTTTGTTAGGCCTTACAATGAGACAATTGCCGCTCTGACCCAGATTAGGTTTCAGTTTTTAGGACAGTTTCTTCGAACAAAGTCTACGACGGCAGTTGGTAATTTAGGCCCAAAAAAGCTGGCTGATTATCGTCAGATTTTCAAAGAAGAAAGTCGCCTTGAAATCTCATTTCAATATCTTGGAATTTTTGAATGACCAGAATTGGCCGCAATACCAATTTAGATTTTAGATTATTTGACAAACCCTAATTTTCGAAGATTCATCCTCAATTGTTATTTTAATACACAGGCGTATACGTATTATGGTTATGTTTATAACGTATACGCACGATCTGTGTAAAGAAAAAAATACAAAATACTACTTCTATATAATTACTCATTACTTCAATATTTACGGATAAATTTTCATCTGTTTTTTTTTTTCTTTTTAGAAAAAATCTACAATTATTTTGCTATTTTTTACAATTTTTATTATGAGCGGAAAATATATATTTTTTTTATATTTATTCGACTCGAATACCTGAGCAATATTCTCAGTGTTTTTATTTTAGAATAAATACATTTTCTTTTTCGTATGATTTATTTTTTCGTTTGACGTTGCCGCCTTTTTCACAGAATTTCACCTCCACTTTCCATAATGAACATCTGGGCCAGAGAGTGCTTTGGCCCACATATGATTCCAGTGTGTGCGAGCGACATGAGAGTGGGTGGATGGTTGGGTGTGTTTGATATCATTCTTTTATATAACAACACTCACTCACTGTCAGTGGCGGCATGAGTTTTATCGTTGATTTTATTTATTAATTTTTATTGGTGATAATTTATGCAACACAATCTATTAAATTAATTACTTGAGAGGAATACACATACGACACAACGACGACCGTATTCATATTTAAAACCACTCACGAAAGTATTCGAATTAATTTAAAAACATTTTATTTCGATTTGAAAACCCACTCGCTCGCTTCCCCGAACACTTTTCCGTCTTACTTAACATTAACATTGGTTGGTTGCTTCTTCTTTAAAATCACGTTTTTCTTGAGATGCCATATAATTGGCTGCCTACTACTTACACACCCACTCCTTCCACATCCACCTCCATCTCCATTAGCGCCAACAAGTTGGAACTTAATGTTGGTCGTTGGCCAATCGTCGGCGACATTTGAGCATTTGAACGATGCCACCACCACTGCCACCCCATCTCTCAAGTGTGGAATATTTATGTAAATGTGGAGTTGTGCGGTGATTGATGGCCATCGCCAACATCATCCAGCCAAACGACACGACAGCAGCCAATTTAACCACTACATCATCATCATGTAATTGTTAAATTGGCTACAAAACTAAACAAATCATTTTCGTTTCCATATATTGCGGCCTGCCAGTACACCAGAGTCACATATCGGGGGCAAAATTAAAATAAATCAATTATAAACGGTTAAGATCGAAAATAAGATAACAACACCGGTGTAAAAAGGCCGGAGCTACCTTTTATTATTATTAAAGAGTGATTTTTTTGAGGTTAGGATTTTCATGCATTAGTATTTGACAGATCACGTGGGATTTCAGACATGGTGTCAAAGAGAAAGATGCTGAGTATGCTTTGACATTTCATCATGAATCGTCTTACAAACGAACAACGCTTGCAAATTATTGAATTTTATTATCAAAATGCGTGCTCTGTTAAGAAAGTTCATTGCGCGCTTCCATTTTATGGTCAGTTTAATCGACCCACTGAAGCGGCTATTCGGGCTATTGTGACTAAATTTCGCACCAAATTTACATTGTTGGACATTAAACCACCAACACGCTTACGTAGAGTGCGAACTGAAGAAAATATCGCAGCTGTATCGGCCAGTGTTAATGATGACCACCAATTTTCGATTCGTCGCCGTTCGCACCAATTGGGTCTCTGTTACTCAAAAACGTGGAAATGCCAAAATTGGACTAAGCGGATGGACCACCTAAGACGCAGCCGCGGTCAACATTTAAATGAAATTATCTTCAAAAAGTAAATGTCATGGACCAATCTAACGTTTCAAATAAAGAACCGATGAGATTTTGCAAATTTTATGAGTTTTTTTAAAAAAAAAAGTTATCAAGCTCTTAAAAAATCACCCTATATATGTTTGTGCTAAATATGTGGATTTTCTTGGAAAAATATTTAAATTTCTTTGAAATGTTTTTTGGGAAATATCCAGTTTTTCTTCAAAAATATTTTAATTTTAAAGATCTTTAAACAAGAAAACAATTTTAGCACGTTGGGCACCAATAAATTATAATTTTTTTAAGAAATCATGATAGCCGCATGATTGTAAGCCATACACGACTTTGAATCTTCTTCCATAAGCCAATATATTTAACCTTTCTATGCTTAATTTATAAGTAGTTTTTTTTATAAAGCTTTCTTAATTTATTTTCTATAGGAGAAATTGTAACATCTTCGAAATGGATTTAATCTTTAATTAAACATATGAACATATGGTCTTGTTCTAGAATCCAGAGATCATATGAAGAAAACCTGTGAACTCAGTTTGCCATTTGGCGATATTTTCTCCCTCTCTCTCTTACAGGACTTTTAATAATTAATTTTTTATAATAATTTATTTTTAGTTCTACGAGCCATACAAAAGCGTTATGGGTATCAAATGAAAGAGAAGAATGTCTGTTAAAAATACTTTAAATTTCATGTTCATTTTTATTAGTTTGTCATTAACAAACAACCAGTTGAGACCACGTTGAGCGTCAAAAAAAAAAACTAAAAAATACTTCTCCCTTTTACAGGGCTTTTTATTTATTTTCGTATTTGGATATAGGTACCAACTTATATGTAGTTTTTTACAATGCTTCCTTAATTAATTTTCTATAGGAGAAATTGTAACTTCTTCGTCATTGCTTTAATCTTTAATCATACATCGCTGAGAAGCGTCCTGTAGAAATCATGATATGTCTCCATGTCATTTGTAAATGAATTTGCATTTTATGAAATACACCCTGTGGCAATTTTGATTTTCTACATTTTTTGGACCTGAACCAGACCTTATTTAGAATCCAGAGATCATATGTAGAAAACCTGTGAACTCAGTTTTCCATTTGGTGATATTTTCTCCCTCTCTCTCTCTTACAGAACTTTTAATAATTATTTTTTTATAATAATTTATTTTCGTAGTTCTACGAGCCATACAAAGCCGATATGGATATCAAATGAAAGAGATGAATGTGTATAA
The DNA here is from genome assembly GCA_947397865.1 of Polietes domitor. NCBI lineage: Eukaryota > Metazoa > Arthropoda > Insecta > Diptera > Muscidae > Polietes > Polietes domitor. Next base: position 258,690,688 of record OX377618.1, read on the forward strand.
AAAATACTTTACATTTCATGCGTCATATGTATTAGTTTAACGTTAACACGCTACCATTGCGTCACGTTGAACGCCAAAAATATTAAAAAATACTTCTCTTTTTTATAGCAATTTTAATTTATTTTCGTACTTTTGCGAGTCATACAAAGGCGTTATGGTTATCAAATGAAAGAGAAGAATGTCTGTTAAAAATACATTAAATTTCATGCTTGTTTTTATTAGTTTTTCATTAACAACCAACCAGTTGAGCCTACGTTGGGCGCCAATAATACCAAAAATACTTCTCCCTTTTACAGGACTTTTAATTTTTATTCTTACTTTTGTGAGACACACCATGACGATACGGACATCAAATGAAAGAGAAGAATGTCTGTTAAAAATACTTAAAATGTCATGCTTCATCTGTCATTTACAACCAACCAGTTGTAACTAAAGGGTGATTTTTTAAGAGCTTGATAACTTTTTTTTTTAAAAAAACGCATAAAATTTGCAAAATCTCATCGGTTCTTTATTTGAAACGTTAGATTGGTCCATGACATTTACTTTTTGAAGATAATTTCATTTAAATGTTGACCGCGGCTGCGTCTTAGGTGGTCCATCCGCATAGTCCAATTTTGGCATTTCCACGTTTTTGAGTAACAGAGACCCAATTGGTGCGAACGGCGACGAATCGAAAATTGGTGGTCATCATTAACACTGGCCGATACAGCTGCGATATTTTCTTCAGTTCGCACTCTACGTAAGCGTGTTGGTGGTTTAATGTCCAACAATGTAAATTTGGTGCGAAATTTAGTCACAATAGCCCGAATAGCCGCTTCAGTGGGTCGATTAAACTGACCATAAAATGGAAGCGCGCAATGAACTTTCTTAACAGAGCACGCATTTTGATAATAAAATTCAATAATTTGCAAGTGTTGTTCGTTTGTAAGACGATTCATGATGAAATGTCAAAGCATACTGAGCATCTTTCTCTTTGACACAATGTCTGAAATCCCACGTGATCTGTCAAATACTAATGCATGAAAATCCTAACCTCAAAAAAATCACTCTTTACGTTGGGCGCCAATAATACCAAAAATATTTCTCCCTTTTACATGACTTTTAATTTATTTTCTTACTTTTGTGAGTCACACAATAACGATATGGGCATAAAATGAAAGCGAAGAATATATGTTAAAAATACTTTAAATTTGATGTTTCATCTGTATTACTTTAGCATTGACAAGCTACCTGTTGCAACCACGTTGGGCTCCAAACATACTTCTCGTTTTTACATTTAATTTATTTTCGTATTTCTGCGAGTCATACAGATGAAATATGAGTATCAAATGAAAGCGAAGAATATCTAGTAAAAATACTATAAATATCCTGCTTCTATCTGTATTAGTTTAGCATTAACAACCATTTCAAGTTAACCCCCTTAGTTTATTCATATTTTACTTTTTAAGAGAGAAAAATTGAAATGACGGTTAATGTTAAACTGTTATAGATAGAAGCTTGAAATTTAAAATATTTTTAGCATATTTTCTCTTCTTTAATTTGCAACTAATAACATTATCATAAGATGCGAATAATTATTTAAAATAATTTGTGAAAAAATGTATCCATTTCAAATTTCCCTCTTAGTTTATTGATATTTTACTTTTTAAGAGGAAAATTTTTAAATGTTTGTTAATGCTAAACTAATGCAGATAGAATTTAATGAAAAGAAAAAATTTAAGTATTTTTAGTACATTTTCTCTTCTTTAATTTGACACCAATACCGTTTAAGAGGGAAACATTTAAATGCTTGTTAATGCTAAACTAATACAGATAAAAGCTTTTAATTTAAAGTATTTTTAGCACATATTCTCTTCTTTAATTTGACACTAATAACGTTATCATAGGATGCGAATAAGTATTTAAAATAATTTGTAAACAAATCCATTCAAGTTTTCCTCTTAGTTTATTCATATTTTACTTTTTAAGAGGGAAATCTTTAAATGCTTGTTAATGCTAAACTGATATAGATAGAAGCTTGTAATTTAAAGTATTTTTAGCAAATATTCTCTTCTTTAATTTTACATTTATACAGTTATCATAGTTTGTCAATAAGTATTTAAAATAATTTGCGAAAAAATTTATTCATTTCAAATTTCTTGATTTATTGATATTTTACTTTTTAAGAGGAAAATTTTTAAATGTTTGTTAATGCTAAACTAATGTAGTTAGAATTTAATGCTGAAAAATTTTAAGTATTTTTAGTACATTTTCTCTTCTTTAATTTGAGACCAATACCGTTATCATAGGGTGCGAATAAGTATTTTAAAAAATTTTTTGAAAAAAAAAATTCATTCAATTTCAAGTTTCATCTTTTTCTTTTTAAGGGGGAAACATTTAAATGCTTGTTAATGCTAAACTAATACAGATAAAAGCTTTTAATTTAAAGTATTTTTAGCACATATTCTCTTCTTTAATTTGACACTAATATCATAGGGTGCGAATAAGTATTTAAAATAATTTTCTGGAAAATTGTATCCTATGGAAATTAAAATAAAAACGCCAATAAACTCAATTTTACCTATAGTTTCATACATATATCATCCGGTTCAAGTGTAACGACTATTTATAAATTGTCGAGTTTGCGATTTAAAGTTTTTTTAGCACATATTTTCGTCTTTAATTTGATATTTATACCGGTATCAGGGGGTGCGAATAAGTATTCAAAATATTTTTTGAAATAATTATTTGAAATGTTTTCCTTTGGAATTTTGTAGTCCTGTGCAGGGGCAACAGGATGAGGATATGAAAAACTGAAAACACAAATTAAATTTATTTTATCTATAGTTTCAGACGTATAGCATGTGCTAAATGTGTAATATGGAATGTGGGACAGTATAATTGAAATAATATTATTTCTTGAAAATATTATACATTGCTTTTTAATTGTTTTAATAAATATTATGTTAATATAAAATGATATTAATTGAAGAAATCACACACACGTACAACCAAAAATTACCATCAATTGTTAGTTAATTAAATTAAATGTTGGCTTTCAACACTAATCCTCCTTAATAATTGCTTTAATTAAACATTTGCTTAATATGACAAAAAAGTGAAAATTGAAATAAATCTTAATATTTTTATCTAACAAATGAATTGAATATTACAAATTACAAGATTTTTTTTTGTGCGATTCAAAATCTTGGTCATGCCACAATTTATGTTGCACGCTAAGCAAATCACTGCGCCATTGTATGGTCGTGGGGGTAGAAGGGGGGAATATTTAAGTTTCGTTGATTTTGCTGCTGTAATTCAAATCTCGCGGTAGATTGTCTTGATGCCGCGCCAATTATGATCACATCATGTGCGTGTTTGGTATCAAAAGGTTAAAGACATCACACACGAGCAGCAACCGCAGCAGTAGTGCCTGCCCAGAACAGCTTCCAGCCATGACGTTATGTTCTTGCCCAACCAACCGGTCGCTAATCAAGAATGATTAAAATTTAATCATTTTCCAATGAATCTACGAGTAGTTTTCATTGACAGACAAACAGACAGATGGAGATATGTGAGAATGAGTCGAGTACATATCGTGGGTGGCATGGCACCCAGGTCTATTTCCTCCATCATCGAGTCTAGTCTTGGCTTGGCCTGACTTGACTTGATTGTGTTGGCATGTATCGTGTCAAATTGAGGCGTTTTGCCCTCCGGCTGCAAAATGTTGTTTTGTTGTGTTAATGCGATTTTTTGTTGTTTTTTTTTTTCGTTTCGTTCGCTTCCAAATGTCGTTTCAGAAAAAAAAAATACAAAAACATAAAACTGCGCTGAAAATAATAATTTTGACTTTGAAGGAGGCAGCAAGCAAAATGCACATTAATAGCGCGCTTGTCGTTGTCAGCAGCAGTTTTTGTTTTTTGACAGGTTAATTTGACAATTTTCATTGTGGCGCTGGGAGACCTATTAGTAGAGAACCTTGAAACCGGAACATGAAATGCACTCGATATTCGATGACCGAATAGTGAGGCAAATTATTGAATGGGGGGGGGGGTTTCTTTTCATATAAATCATCATCATTGACATTTAAAACTGATTTGTTATTTTATTTATTTATTTATGTTTTTTCGTTTTCTTTCAATTTCAGTTCAACTTTGTTGGTCGAATTTTGGGTCCACGCGGCATGACAGCCAAACAATTGGAACAGGAGACTGGCTGTAAAATTATGGTTAGAGGCAAAGGCTCTATGAGAGATAAAAAGAAGGTAAGTCATCATCATCATTTGTTTTCCTTTTTTTGTTTTTGTATTTCTAGTCTATTTGTTTTCAATTTAAAAATTAAAAGTTTGTGGCAACACAACACGCGCGCCGCCTTCACTTTTCCCTCAATTCCCACGATAACGAACAACATTTGCTTTATGAGCCGTCAAATAAGTAATAGACCGAGAATAAACAAATACATTGTACAAATATCTATATATCCTGTAGTAGTTGGTAGAGAAGACATCTAAGAAAAATAGATAGGAAAATGTTTTTAAATTTGAATTAGAATAGTCGTTTGATTTAGAAAATATTACGAGGTCTGGTTTTTCAATTTGTCTCTGAAATATTTGAACTTTGAATACATCTCAATAATTAGTTTCTTATAAATACTTAGTATCATTATGTATTTCTTTTTTTCGAATGAAACTATTTGTTATTTGGGTCAGCGACTTCCACGTTGGGCGCCAATAAATTAGTATATTTGACTGACTGGGTTTCCTCTAGTCTAAACTATTTAATTAGTTTCTCATAATCCTTAGTAGCATTACCTGCTTTCTCGTATGAAAATATTTGTTATTTGGGAACAACGACTTCTACGTTGGGCGCCAATAACTTAGAATATTTGACGACTGGTCTGCCTCAAGTCTAAAATGTTTAATTTCACCACTTAAGAAGACGGCGGTTAAGTCAAATAGATAAGAAAATGTTTTTCCAATTGAAATTAAAGTAGTCGTTTCATTTAGAAAATATTACGAGGACTGGCTTTTCAAACTATCGTCTTCATATTCCTTGAAATATTTGAAATTTGAATACATTTCAATAACTCTGAGGAACACAGAAAAAATAACAAGTTTCTGATAGAGGGGTTGAAAAAAAAATATATACGAGTATTGGTCTTTCGAAACTTTACGTTTAGAGGTCATTTTAGAGCTGGAGGTCAATATTTCGCTCTCTTGTACATTCTTATGACGATGAATCGCCATAGGAAACCTTGTGATCCTTGCATTTTAAGTGCAGGATGTATTCAGCAATATTAGTTAGAACACTACGAGGAACATTTTTGTGGAACATTTTAAACCTCTAGCTCCTCAATAAAGGGTTCTTTTTGGTGCGTTTTGTACAAAAGTGCAATTTTTGTCCCATTTTGTGCAAAAAACACCCCTAAAAAGAGGTTTAACAAGTCAAAATGTTCTACAAAAAATAGGCCATGAAATTCGACTATAGTTCGCTGAGTACACCAATACGCAAAACTCTACTTAAATGCCAGAAATAAGTCAAAACTTAAATTAGTCATGTTAGGGTTAATTTCGTACTTTGTATTCAAAATCGCCATAGAAACCTTCTGATCCTTACATTTTAAGTACAGGGTGTGTTCAGCAATATTACGTAGAACACTATGAGGTATATTTTTGTGGAACATTTTAAACCTCTAGCTCCTCAATAAAGGGGACTTTTTGGTGCGTTTTGTACAAAAGTGCAATTTTTGGCCCATTTTGTGCAAAAGTGCAAAAAACACCCCTAAAACAGAGGTTTAACGGTTCAAAATGTTCTACAAAAATATTGGCCATGAAATTCTACTATAGTTCGCTGAATAAACCAATGCGCAAAACTCAACTTAAATTCCCGAAATAAGTCAAAACTTAAATTAGTCATTTTAGGGTTAATTTTGTACTTTGTATTAAAAATCGTCATAGGAAACCTTTTGATCCTTTCATTTTACGGTTGAGATTTCTTCAGCAATATTAGTTAGAACACTACGATGAACATTTTCGTGGAACATTTTTACCCTCTAGCTCCTCAATAAAGGGGTCTTTTTGGTGCGTTTTGTATAAAAGTGCAATTTTTGGTCCATTTTGTACAAAAGTGTAAAAACATCCCTTTAACAGAGGTTTAACGGTTCAAAATGTTCTACAAAAATATTGGCTATGAAATTCTACTATAGTTCGCTGAATATACCAAAACTTAAAACTCTACTTAAATGCCAGAAATAAGTCAAAACTTAAATTAGTCATGTTAGGGTTAATTTCGTATTTGTATTAAAAATCGCCATAGGAAACCTTCTGATCCTTACATATTAAGTATAGGGTGTGTTCAGCAATATTACGTAGAACACTATGAGGTATATTTTTGTGGAACATTTTAACACTCTAGCTCGTCAATATAGGGGTCTTTTTGGTCTCTTTTGTACAAATTTTCAATTTATTCGCAGTACAATTTTGTCAATTTTGACAATGTTGGTGCCGCCCAACGTGGTGAAGGTCATCTTCATCAAGCCTTTGCTTTCCCCTACAAACCACTCTGCAATTTATTTGAACAATTCCATCTTTTAATTCTTTCTCAGAGCTTCAGTAGTTTCTGTTTAAGATAATTACTGCCTTTATTCATTGTCTGTTTTGGCGCCCAACGCCAAATCCATCTATATTTATCCTTATTCCCACAAACCACTATGCAATATATATTGAGGAATATTTTTGTGGAATATATTAACCCTCTAGCTTCTCAATATTCGGGTCTTTTTGTACAAAAGTGTAAAAAATACCCCTAAAACAAAGGTTTAACAGGTCAAAATTTTCAACAAAAATATCGGACATAAAATTCGCTGAATACACCAAAACTCTACTTAAATGGCAGAAATAAGTCAAAGCTTTAATTAGTCATTTTAGGGTTAATTTTGTACTTTCTATGATAAACCGCCATAGGATCCTTAGAATTTAAGTACTGGATGTGTTCAACAATATTGCTTAGAACAGTATGAGGAATATTTTTGTGAAACACGTTAACCCTCTATATTCTCAATATCGCGATCTTTTTGGTCCCTTTTTGGCAAGAGTGCAAAACACAAAACTCAACTTAATTCCAGAAATAAGTCAAAACTTACACAATTGTTTAATAATACAAAATAGGTGAAAGTTGGGCGCCAATAAAATACACAAGTGTAACCCAATGTCTAAAATATGAATATGTTAATTTAAAAAATTAGTTGTATTCAAATTATATTTTTTCCGGGAATCACAGAAGCATAATTATTTAATAATAAAGAAAATAGGTATCAGTTGGGCGCCAATAAAATACACATTTCAAACAACTCGTTTGTTTTGGGAAGCATTTCTACGCCACTATCAGTTGAAATTGACAAAATACAAGTTGAAAATGAGAAAATGAAAACTGAAATTGAAAAAAATGAGAAATGAAAATTGAAATTCAGAAATGTAAAATGAAATTGAGAAAAATCAAGTTGAAATTGAGAAATGAAAATAGAAAATGTGAAAATGCAAATTGAAATTCAGAAATGAAAATTGAAATTGAGAAAATAAAAATTGAAATTTAGAAAATACAAATTGGAACTGAGAAAATACAAATCGAATTTCAGAAATTTAAATTGAAATTGAGAAAATACAAATTGAAATTCCGAAATGAAAATTAAAATTGAAACTGAGAAAAGGAAAATTTAAATTCTGAAATAGAAAATTGAAATTGAGAAAAAAATGATATTCAGAAATGAAAATTTAGAAATTTAGAAAATTTATATTTAGAAATGTAAACTGAAATTAATTTGTATTTGTTAATTTTTAATTGTTCATTTTTTAATATCAAATTGTATATTCTCAACTTCCATTTAGATTTTTTAATTTCAATTTGTATTTTCTCGATTTTATATCAGCCACATCGTGAAATTGTATAATTTATATTTTAAATTAATATTAGTTCACTTATTTTAAATGTTTAGGCGATATTAATATTATAATAATAACGTTGGGCGCCAATAAAGTAATATGGCCTGAAAAACAAGAGCTCTTTGCGAGCAATTGTAAAATCTTTTATATAGCTTGCCCTGGCGTTGGGCGCCAATAAAATAATCTTCTTTCAATGATTATGTTCCGCTGAAACACGTTGGTAACTAAGCTTTTTTGCTTGCTCCTTGTGTTTGTTTAAAATAACGAAAATGTATGGGCGGCCATCACGTTGGGCGCCATTCTTGAAAATACATATTACCAACAATGACTAATTTCACAAATTTTAGTTAAAGTCAGTTGTCAACGATGTACAACAATAAAGTAAACCATTTTTTACTAGTTTTTTTACAAATAGTGAAATTTTTGACCTTAAAATGAAAGAGGGAATGAAATGATTGCTAGAATAAATTAAATGATTGAGACTCTTCCACTCTTCTTTAATGAAAAGTTCTCCTTTATCAGAAATAAAATTTATTCTAGTACAATCCCTAGCATTAAAAATATAATTTTTAATGATTGAAAAAAAAAAAATTGAAAATGTATGGGTGGCCATCACGTTGGGCGCCATTCTTGAAGGTGCAAAATACACGATACGAGCTACAATTTTGAATGGTTAATATGACAACTTTAAGTTAAACTCCATTGTGAGCGATATACACCAATAAAATAACCCTCTTCTTTAGTAATTTTTTAAGAATGGTTCAATTTTTGAACTTCATATACCTTTAAAAAGATTTTTAATAGAAATGAAATGATCGAAATCCTTTTATTCGATCATTATCCTTCATTAATAGATGGTTCTACTTTATCAGAAATCTAATTGATTCCAATGCAATCTCTGACATTTAGAACAAAATATTTTTTTATTTTATTTACATTTACGGTTGTATTTCACTAAATAAAATCGATTCCAATGCAATCCCTGTCATTTAAAAATATTTTTTTTAATTTCAAATTTTTATGATTGCATTTCACTAAATAATATTGATTCCAATGCAATCCCTGTTATTTAGAAAAACAAATATTTTTTTTAATTTCCAATTTTTATGATTGCATTTCTCTAAATGACCACTAGCAATGCATTGCATTTCTCAGAAAACATTTCAAATGCAACAGTCTGCTGCCTGCCGCCTGCCGCCTGCTTGCCATGTCAGTTAAGATTCTAAAGTTCGTGCCGGTTTTACAGCCACGTTGAGTCACTGTCCTATACATTTCAAAAAACATTTCATTTTCAAATAATATCTGTCTAATATTGTGGCGGGGCAAATTTACTTTTATTACAAGCAATTCTCAACAACACAATATTAAAATAATCTTGTTGTTGTTTTTCATCATCATCTTCTTCTTATTTTGGCAACACCAACGCCAACGGCAATAAAACAAAACAACACTTTCGTTCGTTAAACAACAATTTTTGGGTAAATTGCATTTTTATGGTTTATGATAGATATCTACATACATATGTACATACATATGTATGATATGTAAATATGTACATATGTTTGAATGTCTGTCTGTGTACTGTTTTTATGAATGTGAGAGGAACCACATAGAAAACACTTTTCTGACAGACATCCGAGTATTTTGACACTATTTTTCGGTCGAAAAAAAGTGAAGATGTCTGCGTGACGCTGACTTGATGTTGTCGAGCGCGTCGGCGATGGCGGCCAGTGGAAGAATTCGGCACATACAATGAGTAGGTGTGGTGGCGGTCGTTGTCGTTGAAGAAAGGAAGAATATTTTGATTTTATAACAAGAATGTGATAAATTTTTCTCGTAATACCATTTGATGGCAGTTTCGGAACGTGTGATAAGTCTGCGCGGAGCAGAGGTGGGAGGAAAGTGAAGCAGAGCAAAAATTTTCACCGTGAATGTAATTTTCTACAAGTCAGTCCACTCTCCTACAATTCCCCTATGCGGGGCTTCAGTAGTTTGCCTGGTTTTTGATAATTACTATTTTGTAAAGTAAAATTATAATTTTGTTGGCGCCCAAAGTGATGAATGCCATCTTCTACAAATGTATCCTCTCTCTTACAAATCACTCTGCATTTTATTCGCAGTGCTTCATTACTTTTTGACCTTTGTTGGCGCCCAACGTGAAGAAGGTCCATCTTCTTTGCTTTCTCCTACAAGCCTCTGCAATTTATTAGAACAAACCCGCCCTGTAATTTATTCTCAGAGCTTCAGTAGTTTCAGGGGATTATGATAATTACTGTCTTGATCACTTGCCTTTTTTGGCGCCCAAAGTGGTGAAGGTTTTCTTCTCCACGTATATCCTTTCTCCTACAATTCACCATCTTCAGTACTTTGATAATTAATACGTTCTAGGATAAAGTATAATTTTTTGGCGCCCAACGTGGTGTGAAGGTCATATTTTACAAGCCCATCCTCTCTTCTACAATCTCAATCCACAATTTATTCGAATGGATTCAGTAGTTTCTGAGATATTTGTTGATTACTACCACCTCCTAAAGTTTTGTTGGCGCCCAACGTGGTGAATGCAATCTTCTACAAATATATCCTTTCTATACACTATGTAATATATTCGAACATCTTCAGTACTTTCTGAGATATTTGTACTTTCTACGATAAAGTATATTTTTTGGCGCCCAACGTGATGTGAATGTCATCTTGTACCAGTCTAACCTCTAACTTTTGCAATCCCAATAGACATTTTGTTGATAGTTTTCGGCGCCTAACGTGGTGAAGGTCTTCTTCTCCAAGTTTATCTTTTCTCCAGCTACAATCCACTATGCAATATTTTCGAACATCTTCAGTACTTTCCGAGATATTTGTTAATTAATAACTTCTAGGATAAAGTATAGTTTTTTTGGCGCCCAACATGATGTGAATGTCATCTTCTACAAACCTAGCCTCTCTTCTACAATCCCAACCCATAATATATTCGAAGGGATTCAGTAGTTTCTGAGATATTTGTTGATCTACTATCTTCTACGATACAATTATAGTTTTGTTGGAGCTCAACGTGGTGAATCTTCTACAAATATATCCTTTCTAATACAATGTGTCACTTTTTCGCAGAAAAAAGTATAGATTTCGGCGCCCAACTTGGTGAGGGTCATCTTCTTTACTTTCTCATATACGCCACTCTGCAATTTATTAGAACAAACCCGCCCTGTAATTTATTCTCAGTGCTTCAGTAGTTTGTGGGGTTTATTAATTAATTAAAATTACTACTTTGATTACTTGTCTTGTTGGCGCCCAACGTGGTGAATGTCTTCTTCTTCAAGTTTATCTTTTCTCCACTATGCAATATATTCGAACATCTTCAGTATTTTCTGAGATATTTGATAATTAATACGTTCTAGGATAAAGTATAGATTTTTTTTGGCGCCCAACGTGGTGTGAAGGTCATAAAAAGACTTTTCTTACTCCTACAAGCCACTCTGCGCTTTATTAAAGCAATCCCACCCTTTAATTTATTATCAGAATTACTTGAACGATAAAATTATAGTTTTTTGGCGCCCAACGTGTGAAGTGAAGGCCATCTTCTACAAGCCTAGCCTCTGTTCTGCAATAACAATCAATAATTTGTTCGAATGTATTCAGCAATTTCTGAGATATTTGTTGATTATTAATACCTGCGACGATAAAATTATAGTGTTGTTGGCGCCCAACGCTATGAATGTATTTTTCTACAATACCACTCTGCAATTTATTCGAGTAGCTTCTTTGTTATATGATAATTACTACCTTCTAAAATATTTTTTATTATTTTTATTTATTTATTTATTATGTTATTTATTTTTATTTATTTACTATTTTTATTTATTTATTTATTTCTTATTTTTAATTATTTCTTATTTTTATTAATTTATTATTTTCATTTATTTATTATTTTTATTTAATTATTATTTTTGTTTATTTATTATTTTTATTTATTTATTATTTTTTATTAATTTCTTATTTTTATTAATTTATTATTTTATTTATTTATTATTTTTATTTATTTGTTATTTTTATTAATTTATTATTTTTATTTATTTATTATTTTTATTAATTTATATTTTTTATTTGTTATTTTTATTTATTTTTTATTTTTTTATTATTCTGTTTATTTATTATTTTTATTTATTTATTTATTATTTCATTTATTTATTATTTTTATTAATATATTTCTTTATTATTTTATTTATTATTTCATTAATTTATAATTTTTTATTTATTATTTTTATTTATTTATTATTCTGTTTATTTATTATTTTTATTTATTTATTACTTTTATTTATTTATGATTTTTATTTATTTATTATTTTCATTTATTTATTTATTGTTTTTTATTTATTTATTATTTTTATTTATTTATTAATTTATTATTTTTTATTTACTATTTTTATTTATTTATTTATTTCCTTTTTTTAATTATTTCTTATTTCTAAAATATTTTTTATTATTTTTATTTATTATTTTTATTTACTTATTATTTTTGTTTATTTATTATTTTTATTTATTTATTATTTTTGTTTATTTATTATTTTTATTTACTTATTATTTTTGTTTATTTATTATTTTTATTTATTTATTATTTTTATTAATTTCTTATTTTATTTATTTATTATTTTTATTAATTTATTATTTTTATTTATTTGTTATTTTTATTTATTTATTATTTTTGTTTATCATTTTTATTTATTTATTATTTTTATTTATTTATGATTTTTATTAATTTATTATTTTCATTTATTTATTATTTTCATTTATTTATTATTTTATTTATTTATTATTCTGTTTATTTATTATTTTTATTTATTTATGATTTTTATTTATTTATTATTTTTATTTATTTATGATTTTTATTAATTTATTATTTTTATTTATTTATTATTTCCATTTATTTATTTATTATTTTTATTTATTTATTTATTGTTTTTTATTTATTTATTGTTTTTTATTTATTTATTATTTTTATTTATTTATTATTTTTATTTATTTATTAATTTATTATTTTTTATTTATTATTTTTATTTATTTATTATTCTTTATTACTTTATTATTTTTATTAAAGTATTATTTTATTTACTTATTATTTTTATTTATTTCTTATTTTTATTAATTTATTATTTTCATTTATTTATTATTTTTATTTATTTATTATTTTTATTAATTTATTATTTTCATTTATTTATTATTTTTATTTATTTATTATTTTTATTTACTTATTATTTTTGTTTATTTATTATTTTGTTTATTTATTATTTTTATTAATTTATTATTTTATTTACTTATTATTTTAATTTATTTCTTGTTTTTATTAATTTATTATTTTCATTTATTTATTATTTTTATTAATTTATTATTTTTATTTATTTCTTATTTTTATTAATTTATAATTTTTATTAATTTATTATTTTTATTAATTTATTATTTTTTATTTATTTATTATTTTTATTAAGTTATTATTTTTATTTATTTATTATTTTTATTAATTTATATTTTTTATTAATTTATTATTTTTATTAATTTATATTTTTTATTAATTTATTATTTTTATTTATTTATTATTTTTATTAATTTATTATTTTCATTTATTTATTATTTTTATTTATTTATTATTTTTATTAATTTATTATTTTTATTAATTTATAATTTTTATTTATTTATTATTTTTATTAATTTATTATTTTTATTTATTGTTTTTTTAATTTATTATTTTTATTGATTTTTTTATTTTTATTAATTTGTTATTATTTTTAATTTCTTATTTCTTTTTTACTTATTTCTTATTATTTATTCAAGTACATTATTAAATACAATTATATTTAATATAATTCTCATACCCTCCCCATTTTTACTTTACCTGAATTATCATATGACCCTCGTGTCTACATGTCGATGAGACAATATTTACGTGCATAAATTCAGTTATGTACCTATTCGCCTGTACATATGTTTCAATTTTGATGTAACGGTACGTTGGACGGACGGGCAGACGGACGACAAAAGCAATAAAAGAAAATCAAATGTTTTGTGTACATCCGTTTCTGTTGTTTCCTTTTTAAGGTATGTCACGTTCAACACACATTTAGCAACTCCTCTTGTCGTCGTTGTTTCTTGTACGATTTTTGGCCGTTTGCTTTAAGCCAAGTGTTGGCCTCATGGAAGTGAAAAAGGTGGGGGGAGGAAGGGGAGGGCGTCCGTCAGTCAGTTCCAATTGTTGAAAACGCATTTTATGTTGTTGTTGTTGCTACAACAGATCTCTGTACAGTGTGTGCCGCCGCCGCCATGCATTTTTCAGTTCAATTTTATGTTTTTATTGCTGTCTTATGTTGTGTTACCACTTGTGTTTCATTTCATCAACAGCAAGAGGAGGCAATATTGACAACGGCTACGACGGACGACTACATCGCCGACGACAACGTTGGAAATGCCAAAAAAAGAAATCAAGTAAAAGTTATTGGCAATTGTACAAATGTGACATTTGTATGTTAACTTGTTTCTTTTTCTCTTTTATTATGGACTTGTGTGCCGTGTGTGCAGCACTTCATTTGAAATGTGCAAGTGGCAGGAAGGAGATGGAAAAAGAAAAAGTTTGTTAAAGGGTTACGTGGACGGACTCCCCCGAAATTAATTTTCTGTATTGTCTGTATAGCATTTGAACAGGGTCGAGCGAAAGAAAATTGCAAAATTTAAAATTTTTCCCTCATAAAAAAAGTTTTTTTTTTTTCAAATTTACAATTTTCGTCTTTCAAAATTTTGCCTGTATCATAGAATATTCATAATTATTATTAAACTGACTAATGGAATATTTCAGTTTTTTTTCAAAAACACCTTATTTATGTCTCACAAGTCCAAACTACGCCAAAGAAAAATATTGAAATGAAATGTTTTTCAAATGCGTCAAAATATGACAAAATGGAAAGACCCAACAACAACAGAAATAAAAATATAAAAAGAAATTGCATAAATTTAAAATTTGAAAGCAACAACAACATTTATGTGAAATAGGTAAAATGGGGATCATACAGACAGAATGATACCGATTTAAATTCTGCTGACAGTCCGTTTCCCGTTGGCGCAAATCAAGCGAAAGGAAAAATCATTAAAATAAATATTTGCTTCTGAAAAGTTCTCTTTATGAATCATTTGCGATGATGACTGGCTAACTGGGTGGATTGCCTTGTCTTGCCTTGCCTGGCCTGGCCGTACGGCTTCAATCTCGTGATATATGAAATCACTTTCGGACAGAAATCATTTTAAATAAATTTTCATATTTTTCAAAAAGAAAATGTGCTGGTGGTGGTGGGAGGCTATAAAAAGAGTGCGACGCAAGTTCGGTGTGGTGGATGTGCGATGCATTCATTTTCATTTTCACATGAAATTATTGAAATGAAATGTGGAAAACACATATTTTTTTATTACGGTTCTGTGCTGCTCTTAAAGATTTTAATTAAAGCCAAAAAGCTGAACAACATTGTCCGCCCATTCGTCCACCCGTCCGTCCATCCAACCATTCGGTGAGACATTTTCATTTATATGCCAACACCACCGCCATATAATCTCACCCACTCACATCAAATAAATTGGGTTGTTTGGACTTTAGTTTGTCACACGACTGACTTTTCTTTTCTGTTTTTTTTTTCTGACAAACTGACTCTCTGATTTGCTTTGCTTATATATGTATATACATATATTTTTAAATTCAAAATTAACTCAACTTACAAAATAATGGAACATTTCTTATTCAATTTACTGCAATTGCTGCCTAGGCCACAAAATGCTTCCTTCTTCCATAAAGTATTTTCATTTTTATGTTGGCTCACAAGTGTTGTCCCTCTCTCGGCCGTCTTCGTAGTAATATGACTTTAATGAGAAAATTCATTTAGCTAATAAAGCCAAAAAAACAAGCAAATATATGAACTATTAAGTGGAATTGTTCCTTAGCTACCACTACGTAATTGCACTTTCTAGCACAAGTATGTAGCCACTTTGTAATATTATTTATATGTAATTTGATTAACAAGAATTGAGGATGTGGGCCATGTGGTAACCATGGGTGACAAATCCTATAATTTGGCATCGTCAAGGCCACCCCCTCCCTATCCACAGACCATTATTAGGAAGTCAGAACAGGAAATAGCAAAAAAAGGGAGAGTGAGATAGAAAAACAGAAACGAGGATATAAACTGAATACTTCAACTATAAGCGAAATCTGCTCCAAGGAGAATATGTTCCATAGTTTTAATTAATTACTTATGTTAATAGATTATATTTCTGGAAGTCATCAGGATACAGATTTTGTCATTCAATTAGTTCTAAAAATATTCTACCGAGGTTAACTAATCTAATTTCGAAAATTCATTTTATTCAAAAAAAAAACGCTATGCAAAAAATGTTGTCATGCATAATATTTTGTAATGTATATCGGCTTTCTGAACTTGAAAACGACATTAAAAAAATTATAGTATTTTTTTATTTATTTTTTTTTTTACAAAAAGTCCAATTTTTGTCGAAGCTACCTTAAATATCTGTACTTTCATTATGGGAATATAAGTCCGGTTATATGTTAAATTAAAAGTACTCATGATGGCTGAAGAAGAGAGGAAGAGTGTTAAAAAATGTGAATTTTTTTTTTTTTTTTTTTTTTTTTTTTTTTTAAGTCTATTTTTGTTGGCACGAAAAATATCATAAAAATAGAATATTTTTACTAATTTATTATTTTTATTTATTTATTTATCATTTTATTTATTTATTAATTTTATTTACTATTTTTATTAATTTATTATTTTTATTAATTTATAATTTTTATTAATTTATTATTTTCATTTATTTATTATTTTTATTTATTTATTATTTTTATTAATTTATTATGTTCATTTATTTATTATTTTTATTTATTTATTATTATTTATTACTTTATTATTTTTATTAATATATTATTTTATTTACTTATTATTTTTATTTACTTATTATTTTTATTTACTTATTATTTTTATTTATTTCATTTATTTATTATTTTTGTTTATTTATTATTTTTATTAATTTATAATTTATAGTTTCTATTTATTTATTATTTTAATTATTTATTATTTTAATTATTTATTATTTTTATTTATTTATTATTTTTATTTATTATGGTTTAGGAAGAGTGTTAAAAAATGTGGAAAAAAATATTAAAAAAAATCTATTTTTGTTGGCACGAAAAATATCATAAAAATAGAATATTTTTATTAATTTATTATTTTTATTTATTTATCATTTTATTTATTTATTAATTTTATTTATTATTTTTATTAATTTATAATTTTCATTAATTTATTATTTTTATTTATTTATTATTTTTATTAATTTATTATTTTTATTTATTTATTATTTTTATTTATTTATTATTATTTATTACTTCATTATTTTTATTAATATATTATTTTATTTACTTATTATTTTTATTTACTTATTATTTTTATTTATTTATTATTTTTATTTATTTATTATTTTTATTAATTTATTATTTTCATTTATTTATAATTTTTGTTTATTTATTATTTTGTTTATATATTATTTTTATTATTTTTTATTAATTTATAATTTTTATTAATTTATTATTTTCATTAATTTATTATTTTTATTTATTTATTATTATTTATTACTTTATTATTTTATTTACTTATTATTTTTATTTATTTCTTATTTTTATTTATTTATTATTTATATTTATTTATTATTTTTATTAATTTATTATTTTTATTTATTTATTATTATTATTATTATATTATTTTATTTACTTATTATTTTTATTTATTTATTATTTTTATTTATTTCTAATTTTTATTAATTTATTATTTTCATTTATTTATTATTTTTGTTTATTTATTATTTTGTTTATTTATTAATTTTACTTATTATTATTTTCATTAATTTATTATTTTCATTAATTTATTACTTTATTATTTTTATTTATTTCTTATTTTTATTAATTTATTATTTTCATTTATTTATTATTTTTGTTTATTTATTATTTTGTTTATATAATTTTTGTTTTTTAATAATTTATTATTTTTTAATAATTTATTATGGTTTAGGAAGAGTGTTAAAAAATGTGGAAAAAATATTTTTTTTTAAATCTATTTTTGTTGGCACGAAAAATATCATAAAAATAGAATAGCTGAAATTCTGACGCAAAAAGAATCATGACTTTTAAAAATTAAGTTTGGTAGTTTCATCTGATTTCGTTGGATTGGTACCATTTTTATCCCTTTTTGCTCCATTGTTATTCCTTTTTGTAACATTTCACTGCCTAAAAGTATAGTCAATATAGTGTACACGCCGAATTTGACAGTTTCAGTTGTTATCGTTTGATTCGTGCCATTTTTATCCCTTTTCGTACCATTTCACCCAATAAAAGTAAGAATTTCGCAAAATCCAAAAATTCCAAAATCACATATCACTATGATGCGCGGCTTGAAAGTCAAGAAGAATTTTTTTTATAGTTTCATCTCATTTCGTTTGACTGGTACCATTGTTACCCCTTTTTTTTTTGGAAAATTTCGTCCCCCAAAAGTATGAATTTCACAAAAATAAAAAATTCCAAAATTACTTTATGATGCGCGGCTATAAAGTCAGAGGATTTTTTTGATAGTTTCATTTGATTTCGTTTAACTAGTACCATTTTTATCCCTTTTTATACCATTTCACTCCCTAAAGTAAGAATTTCGCAAAAAGCAAAAATATCCAAAATCACTGCGACGCGTGGCTACACAGTCAATGGGATTTTTTTTTGTTAGTTTCATCTGTTATCCTTCGATGGGTACAATTTTTATCCCTTTTTGTCCCATTTCACCCCCTAAAATTATGAAATTTGCAAAAAAAAAGTTCAAAATTCGCATTATATTGCTCGTCAAACATAGTCAAAGAATTTTTGTTGATAGTTTTATCTGATTTCGTTTGACTGGTACCATTTTTATCCCTTTTTGTACCATTTCAAACCCTAAAAGTACAAATTTCAAAAATCATTTTGCATTGAACGACTACTCACAGGATTTTTTTGATATGAATTTTGCAAAAACTAAAAAAAATCAAAAATGACTTTATAGATGTTTATATTTAATTTCATACTTTAACGAGTCATATCGAGGACAATATTGGTATCAAATGAAAGAGAAGAATGTCTGTTGAAAATATTTAAATTTTCATGCGCCTATTTTTACTTGTTTAGCATTTACAAATATTTTAAGTTTTCCCTCTCTTCTGAAGATAAAGATTATTATTATTATTTTTTTTTGAAATATGAAATGGTTGTTAATGCTACACTGCTACAGATAGACATATGCAATTTGAAGTATTTTTAACAGTTATTCTATTCTTTCATTTGATATCCATAGCGTCTTTGTATGCCTCGGAGAAGTATGAAACTAAATTATTAGAACATATCTTATTAAGGGCAATTTAGAGAAAATATTTGAAATGAGCTAATGCTAAAGTGATACAGATAGAAGCATGAAATTTAAAGTATTTTTAACTGTAATCATTCTCTTTCATTTGATATCCCTATCGTCTTTGTATGTCTCAAAAGAGTAGGAAATTAAATTAAATGCCTTTTTGCAGATTAAAAAATTTAAACAATGTTTAACTATGGCCTCTACATTGGGCGCCAGTTAAACAAATCGCTCAAAGATAAGGTTTTGATCACAGGTCAAACTCATTCTTTTAATTTTAAACATTATCTGACATCAAAAATGTTTAAGGTTGGGCGCCAGTTCACATAAAAGTTGTCCTGGTCCATTTCCTTAAATATAAATAAAAATATTTATTACTCCAGATAGAATTTTGGATAGTTGACTTTTGTCTTTATTGTGTTTAGGTGATTATTTTCGAATGTGTCTCTAAAAAACAAATACATATTTTATTTAATATTTTTTATTATTATTTAATTTTATATTTTTTATTATTATTTTATTTTATATTCTTTTATTATATTTATTACTTTTTTATCCATCTACTAACTTTATTATTTTCTTTTTGTGTTTGTTCACCTTTGCAGGAAGATGCTAACAGAGGCAAACCAAATTGGGAACATCTATCCGATGAATTGCATGTCCTCATCACCGTCGAAGACACAGAAAATCGTGCCAAAATCAAGCTCAGCCAGGCCGTGGCCGAAGTACAAAAGTTACTTGTACCGGTAAGTACAGGTGGAGTGAATTTTTAGCCACCCCCCACAAACAACCCAAAGTAATCTATAACAACTCAAACAGAAACAAACACCTTTCCCCCCTCTCAACCTCCTCGCCCCCCAAAAAAATGTTTTATTAATTTAACCCTATACTTATGCGCGCTAATAATTAAAAAACTTGTGTTTCTTGTGAATTCTTGTTTTCTTTTTGTACTTCTTCTTCATCCTTTATTTTTTGTTGTTCATGCCTCGTCTAATAAAAAAAATCAATAACTTAACGGACGTCGGTGTATCACTTCTTAAAGCAGAGCATAGCAAGAAAATTGTCTCGAATCCAAAAAGTAACGAAAAATATGGAAAACCAAATTTCACACAGCTCATTACAGTCAGTAGTAGTATTATGCCAGCTTGTCTGCCTGGCTGCCCATTAAGAAGCCGTACTTTGTTTTGTTATTATTTTCTTTGTTCTTTTCTAAACCAAAATATTATATGTAAATGAATAACTAAAGGGCGCCGACGACACAGTGGTTCAAAATAAACAAACTCTATGCCACAGGATGACATTAGAAGTAGTGTAAAGAGGACCTTATCTTTATATTTGAATTCGAAAAATTTCTTTACACACCGAATTTCAGAATTCTAGCTTTCTCGGCTGGGTTGGTACCATTTTTATCCCCTTCTGCCCTTTATTCACCCCCCAAAAAGTACCAAATCGAAAAATTCACTTTATGTGGCTCCGCACACACACACAGTCAAAGTTATGGTACGAATTTTCTCCCTATGTATCATTTTTTAACTCTTTTTGTACCATTTCACCCCCTAAAAAAATGAAATTCGCAAAAATAACAAACTCAAAAATCGCTTTATATTGCTCGACTACATAGTCCAAAAACCGAATTTGACAATTTCAGTTGTCATCGTTTGATTGGTACCTTTTTATCCCCTTTTGTACCATTTCATCACCATAAAAGTTCAAATTTGAAAAATCACGTTATGTTGCTCTACCACTTTGCCGAAGGAATTTTTTCATTGTTACATCTGTTTTCACAGGTACAATTTTTAGCCCCTTTTGGTACCATTTCACCCCAAAAGCACACATTTGAAAAATCATGTTATTGCGCGACTATAAAGTAAAAAGGAGTTTTTTTGATAGTTTAATCTGATTTGGTTTGACTGGTACTATTTTTATCCCTTTTCGTCCCATTTCTCCCCCTAAAAGTATACATTTCCAAAAAAAAGTAAAATTTCAAAATTACTTTATGATGCGCGGCTACAAAGTCAAAGGCATTTTTTGATAGTTTCATCTATTAACTGGTACTATTTTTATCCCTTTTCGTCCCATTTCTCCCCCTAAAAGTATACATTTCCAAAAAAGTCAAATTTCAAAATTACTTTATGATGTGCGGCTATACAGTCAAGGGATTTTATTTGCTAATTTCATCTGTTTTCCTTTGAATGGTACAATTTTTATCCCTTTTTTGTACCATTTCTTCCCCCAAAAGTATGCATTTCGCAAAAATAACAAATCCACATTCGATTTTCAAAATCAAAATTCAATGAAATTATTTGCTGGTTTCTTTCTTCTGTTTTCGTTTGACTGGTACCATATTTATCCATTTTAGCCCCATTTCAACCCCTAAGAGTATGAACTTTGCAAAAACAACAAGTTCACTTTATTATGCGCAGCTACAAAGTCAAAGGGATTTTTTTGATAGTTTCATCTGTTTTCGTTGGTACAATTTTTGTCCCTTTTTGTACCATTTCACCCTAAAAGTACAAATCTTAAAAATCACTTTATTTTGCTCACCTACAATGTCAGTCTAGCTTTTCCAAAAAAGTCAAATTTCAAAATTACTTTTTGATGCGCGGCTACAAAGTCAAAGGCATTTTTTCTGATAGTTTCATCTGTTAACTGGTACTATTTTTATCCCCTTTTGTACCATTTCACCTCCTAAAAGTAAGAATTTCGCCAAAACCTAGAATTCCAAAATCTCTTTATGATGTGCAATGGATTTTTTTTTGTTAATTTCATCTGTTATCGTTTGAATGGTACAATTTTTATCCCTTTTTTGTACCATTTCTTCCCCCAAAAGTATGCATTTCGCAAAAATAACAAAATCAAAATTCAAAGAAATTATTTGATAGTTTCTTTCTTCTGTTTTCGTTTGACTGGTACCATATTTATCCCTTTTAGCCCCATTTCAACCCCTAAAAGTATGAACTTAGCAAAAACAACAAATTCAGTTTATTATGCGCAGCTACACAGTCAAAGGATTTTTTTTGATAGTTTCATCTGTTTTCGTTGGTACAATTTTTTGTCCCCTTTTGTACCATTTCACCCTAAACGTACAAATCTGAAAAATCACTTTATTGTGCTCGCCTACAAAGTAATAGAATTTTTTGTTGGTTTCATCTGTTTTCGTTTGAATGGTACAATTTTTATCCCTTTTTGTACCATTTTACCCCCCAAAAAGTATGAATTTCGCAAAAATAACTAATTCCAAAATCAATTTTCAACATAAAAATTCAAATCAAATTAAAAGTTAAAGAGATGTTTTGATAGTTTCATCTGATTTCGTTTAACTGGTACTATTTTTATCCCTTTTTTGTCCCATTTCACCCCCCGAAAAGTAAAAGCAAAATCAACACATTTCAAAAACAATTTATGATGCGCGGCTATAAAGTCAAAGTAATTTTTTTTAATAATTTAATCTGTTATCGTTTGCCTGGTACCATTTTTATCCCTTTTTTGTACCATTTCGTCCCCCAAAAGTACGAATTTCGCAAAAATAAAAAAATCCAAAATTACTTTTGATGTGCGGCTACAAAGTCAAAGGAATTTTTTGATAGTTTCATCTTATATCGTCTGTTTGGTACCATTTTTATACCTTTTTGTACCATTTCGTCCCCCAAAAGTATGAATTTCGCAAAAATAAAAAAAAATAAAAAATCAAATCAAATAAAAAGTCAAAAGGATTTTTTGATAGTTTCATCAAACAAAGTCAAAGGAATTTTTTGATCTATTATCGTTTGATTGGTACCATTTTTATCCCTTTTTTGTACCATTTCGTCCCCCAAAAGTATGAATTTCGCAAAAATAAAAATAAAAAAATCCAAAATCAAATCAAATAAAAAGTCAAAAGGATTTTTTGATAGTTTCATCAGATTTTGTTGACTGGCACAATTTTCATTCCCTTTTTGCCCCTTTTCAACTCGCTAAAGTAACGTTTATTCTAAAAATACTCTTCTTAAGGGGAGGATATAAAAAGAAAAACTTGTTATCTCGTTGAAATTATAATAATAATCACATATTTGCCTTGATATCAAACCAAATGGAATAAAATCTATGGAGAGAATTTAGAAGGGGTGTCAGACTTCCAGGAAATTATATTTATAGTCATCCCTGCTCACCTCAGTTTTAGGGAAAATATCATTTTGTCTAGCTTTTGGTCTGTGAACCACTGTGCCTTGCCGCCCGCTACTAAACAAAGCTCCTCTGGCTCTTGTATTTGTACACGTTTGTTCTTGTGTTTTTGTCTTTTAATTAATTGATTTTAATGAAATAAAAAAATAACCCTGATTAATTTTTACAATTTTACTTTTCATTTTATTTTCTGACCAAAACAAAAAAACTCAAACAAAAAATGGTAACTGCATTAAAACCAAATTAAAAACCAATAAACGTACTAACCAACGCCAACGCCACCGCCAAAACCACAACCACCCCACCAACAACAACTACGATGATGACGATGATGACAATGACGACAACAGCAAGCGGAAGGCGAAGATGAACTTAAAAAACGTCAACTTATGGAATTAGCTATAATTAATGGCACTTATAGGGATACAACCACAGCGAAAAACATGGCTCAAGGTATGTTGTGACCAGTATTCAATCTACTTCTACTCCCACTATACTAGCAAGTCAAAAAGTACAAAATAATATTGTTAATGATTAATCCGTTAACCCGGCGGTTAACCAAAGAAAAATTAATATTAACCTTAACAACCAACCAACCAACCAACTCTACATCATCATCATCACTCTCTACATCTCTCCACAAAGCTCTGTAGTTTGTAAATGTTTCAGTTTAATTTAATACCTACTTTTCCTATTTTTCCTTCCCCCCTTTTAGTTTGTGATGAAGAATGGCGTCGTGTGGTGGCTGCTGCCTCAGCGGATAATCGCCTGTTGGCTCCTACTCTGCCTGGTTTGGC
Organism: Polietes domitor; assembly: GCA_947397865.1. Lineage (NCBI taxonomy): Eukaryota > Metazoa > Arthropoda > Insecta > Diptera > Muscidae > Polietes > Polietes domitor. The sequence continues at coordinate 258,715,011 of OX377618.1, forward strand.
TCAACAGATGCGCGCACCGCAGGCGGCCCCTCTGGGTGCGCCCTTGATACTGTCACAGCGCATGACCGTGCCCACATCGGCGGCGAGTATATTATCGGGTACCGGCACACCAGCTCCCGCTTTTGACAATACCGCCCATGGCATGATCTTTGCCCCCTATGGTGATTACAACATCTACAATACCGCCCTGACCGGAAATCCTCTGCTGACGGAATACGCAGATCATAGCGGTGGGTTGTTTGCCAGATAAGCAAACGTTTTTTCTTTTACAAATACTATTTTTTTTTAAATCACCAACTCTTCTTATAATACATACATACAAAACATACTATAATACCAATCAACCACCACCCATATATTTATATATCTTTATCATTGAATCCGGCCTTAATACGTTTTTAATGATTTTTGATTTATTTCCTCCTTTTTGTTTAACCCCCCCAAACAACAACAACAACAACAATCACAACAAAAGGAGTTTATATCAATTAATGAATTAATTAATTTAGAATTCAGTGTAAACCCATACCAATACCTATACAGCAGCGAGCAATAATTCATACTCTTCTAATAATTTTGCATTCACACACACACATCACACACCAAACACACACACACACACTAATTTTAGTTTTCAAATCCGAAACGAACAACAAACAAAACATACCATTTACAAGTTTATTCTTTATCAATTTATCAATTATTAATATTATTATTAAGTAGCCGAGAGGTTTATAATTTTCACCCCCGGTTATTGTTGTAACAAATTACAGGTGTTAGAGGCAATATTAGAAATATTTAATTACTAAAAAATCAAAACAAACCCAACAAAAAACAACTATTATATCTTAGGTTTTCAGATTTTTGATTTGATACTTAGATTTCTTAGATTTCGCCCACCCAACCAAACAACAAGTATTCTCTTTTGATATATGCATTTCTTTTAAAGTTTATAGTTTTATTATTATTTTTATTATCTCTTAACACCAAAAAAACATCACATTTAAGTATATTAAACTGAAGGGTTGGGATAGATATACAGATCAAAGACCGATATTTGATTCCAAATATGTTGTTTGTTTAATATTCAGTTAGTTATTGAAAGACTACATTGAGGTCAGGCCTTTAAATCCCTAATCCTGATTTTCATTCTCTATTTTCAATTATCTTCCCATGTCTGAAACAAACTACTACAATTCCTCGTTATCAAATGAACATAATATTAAAAATTATAGCTGTTCGAAGGAGTAATTCTCAAACGCTTGTCGATTTCTCTTTTCGAGTAGTTTTTTTTCTTTCGAATTTCATCAATTTTGTTTGAGGTTTTAATGGAATTATGCGCTAATTAGGGCAGATTCAATTGGGCAAATCTAAACTGTCAATTTAGTGGCCTACTTTTAGGTGCCTCCTATATTCACTGGACAGTTGGCAGTAATTAGTCATTGAAAAATCTGCTGGAAGACAGGCATTTAAATAACTATGAATCAAAAAATAAGGCAAGGAATCTCTATTTGAAAGAATAATATCAGATTTCATTGAACAAATCTAAAATGCCAATTGAGTTGCCTACTTTTAGGTGTCTCCTATATTCACCGGTACAGTTCATTATTAATCATTGAAAAACCTGCTGGAAAACAAGTATTTAAATCCTTGATCGATCGAATCAGGCCAGGAATTTCGATTTGAAAGAATAATATCCAGATTTCAATGGAATTAATCGTTAAATAGCGGTGGTTTAATAAGGCAAAATCTAAAATGTTCTGAACAATCAAATTAAATCTTTTCTTGTGTGCTTCCATAACAAAGAAATCCTTCAACTGCTTCTTTCCATCGAGTATAAATTAAAAAAATCATAGTCCATCGACTGTTTTTGCTTCCGAGAAGTTTTATTTTCACATCAATTGTCATAATGAAATTATCCACTAAATATAGGCAGGTTTAATTAGACAACTCCATAATTTCAATTGATTTGCCTACTTTAAAGTGTCTCATATAATCACCGGATAGATAGATAGATAGTCATTGAAACACCAACACCTTGATTTCACCTCTTCAAATCCCTGACAAATCCAAATCATTCACTATTTGTCCCAGTGCGATTGGTCGACGATCCCTTAACATCTCCTAGGGAAGATGTTCTAAACTGTCAACCTATTCCCCCCGCCCTCACAACTTAAATATTGAGAAATTAACCATCAATCTAAATGGATATCACATCAAGTTTCATAATGGAAATATCCTTTGAAAAGAAACCGGTTTAATTTGACAAATCAATAATTTCAATTAATATGTTAACTTTAAGGTGTTTCATATATTCACCGGATAGTCATTGAAACGCTAACCTTGATTTAAGCTCTTTAAATCCCTGACAGATCCAAATTATTCACTATTTTCCACTATTTGTCCCAGTGTGATTTATGAAACCTTTTATCGATTGGCCAACGATCGCCTAGCGTCTCCTAACTTTTGCTGGACAGAGATGTCAACATATATTCCCCAATCTCACAGCTATCAATCTAAATAGACATGAATTGTAGGATCACTAAAACACAATCGGTCATGTGCTGACAATCGCACGATTTTAGAAACGCATTTTTTTCTTTGGCGATTTCGAATTTCTAAATTTTCCAATACCACAAATGGACCAAAATTTAAATTAAATGCTTTATAACTCCTTTACCGGTGTCTGAAATCCATTATTGCTCCATATTTGATCATAGTGCGGCGGTAAGCAAAGCTTAAGTCCTTCCATACACATGTTCCCTGAGATTGAGGGTCAGTTTAACCGACTGACGTTTTCTTATTTGTTTTTCTGCGATTTCGAATTTCTAAATTTTCCATTTCTTTTTAAGAAAAGACTTTGTTTAACCAAACATCCTCTTCATTTGCTCGTCAGAAAAGAAAGACAACAGAAAAAAGTCGTTGCAAAGACAAATGCGAAATTTAGAAAACCGAAATCGAACAAAAATGCGATTCGAAAATTGTACATGGCCGGAATATGTCTTAACGTCTCCTAGCTATAGCTGGCAGAGAACTGGAAAGACGCTAAACCACCTCATGGCATGCTTGTATGAATGTACTACACCGAAACACAATACAGCTGAATGAAAAGATGTTCTAAACATCTATTGACTCAGGATCAATTCTCATGACGTCCGTGTCTGAGGCAGTGAAAACCATTCATTGCTGTAGCAACACTTCTCATCTAATTACTGGAACTAATCGGCTGGTATTGACAGATGTGGGAAAAAAGAATAAAATTTTGATCAAAATTGATAAACTGAGAACTCGAATATATATTTCCTTTCAATTACCACTAAATTTTCAATGAATATATTTTCTAATGATTAAGCAACGATATTCAACAAAGTTGTGCACTTTATGAAAAGTTGTGGGATATATTTAATGAACGATATTCAGCGTCAGTGTCCTATCCAGGAAGACTTGTAGTTTATAATTTCTGAGGAACGATAAATAGTCGATAATCATTTCATTCGTTTTGAGTCCTTAGTAGAATATTTACAACAAATCCCAAATATATAATTTGTGTACCCATATAATGGTCAATTATTATCAACCATGGCGTTTGTTGATTCACGAATTCAGGATTACAAACATGAATACGAGTAAATAATTTGATTCCCAGTAGACTATTTACTAATTAATTAAATTAAATAAATTAATTTAATTAATTTAATTAATTTAATTAATTTAATTAATTTAATTAATTTAATTAATTTAATTAATTTAATTAATTTAATTAATTTAATTAATTTAATTAATTTAATTAATTTAATTAATTTAATTAATTTAATTAATTTAATTAATTTAATTAATTTAATTAATTTAATTAATTTAATTAATTTAATTAATTTAATTAATTTAATTAATTTAATTAATTTAATTAATTTAATTAATTTAAAAATTAAATTTAATCTACCCAGATAATGATCAATTCAAAAGTTGAAAGTCTTTATTATCAAGCACAGCGCTTGTTGCTAGAAATTCAGCATTACAAACATGAATCCCAGTAAATAATATTGAATTTAAAACGTCACAGGAGAGATCGCCTATTGGTAATTACAGTTCGTATTGTAGATGGGAAGATTTCCAACAATTTGAGTTCTTATCATTTTAATTCAGAAGTTCATTGTCGCTTTAAATTAGCAAAGTACTTATAGGTCATACCTGATTTTTGCTGCATACTTTCAGGAGGCAATAATTTGTGCAATACTTATAGGCTAATGTAATGTTAATTTTTTTTGTTGTCTACTTTTAGGATAGTTTTTCTGAACCTATTTAACATTATATATAACGTAACGTCAATTCGAGTTTTGTATATTTGACTAAAATACACAATATGAAACAATTTTAGACTTCTATATTTATGAACATACACATATAGGCCTATAATTTTCTGAGATTATGTGTAGGTCAATCATATACAAAAAATGTAAATTTAATTTAATATCGCTGCTTTATGAAAGAAAATAATTTTATAATTTTCGTTATAAAATCTTTATTTGTAACGAAAATATAAAAATATTTTCTTTCATAAAATAAATATATTAAATTAAATTTTTATATTCTTTATATTTGCATATGATCGAACTACATAATCTCAGAAAATTATATTAATGTTCATTAATATAGAATATAGAATTTATAAACACAATACCAACTTCACAATTAAACGTTTTTGGCTTCTTCTGAATACTTTCGTCATTTTGCATTTGAATATAAATTTAATTTAATATCGCTACTTTATGAAAGAAAATAATTTTATAATTTTCGTTATAAATAAAGATTTTATAACGAAAATATAAAAATATTTTCTTTCATAAAATAATTTAATATCTCTACTTTATGAAAGTAATTATTTTTGATATTTTCGTTATAAAATCTTTATTTGTAACGAAAATATAAAAATATTTTCTTTCATAAAATAAATATATTAAATTAAATTTTTATATTTGCATATGATCGAACTACATAATCTCAGCAAATTATATTAATGTTCATAAATATAGAATATAGAATTTATAAACACAATACCAACTTCACAATTAAACGTTTTTGGCTTCTTCTGAATACTTTCGTCATATGGCATTTGAATATAAATTTAATTTAATATCTCTACTTTATGAAAGTAAATATTTTTGATATTTTCGTTATAAAATCTTTATTTGTAACGAAAATATATAAATATTTTCTTTCGTAAAGTAGCGATATTAAATTATTTTTTTATATTTGCATATGATTGAAGTGCATAATATCTGTAAATTATAGGCATATATATATGTTCATAAATATAGAATTTATAAACAAAATTTGGTTTCTTCTGAAAACTTTGGGTTTTATCATTTTGCATTTCAGGTGGCAAAAGTTTTTTAATTCTAAAAAAAACATCAACGAATCAAACTATCGGTCTTTGTTATTCTGTGGGTTATAAGAAGAAGGAGTGGGATTTATAGCAATATCAGCAGTAGGATTTTTTATCGACTAATAGCAGATTTTAGTTTATTATAATTAATTTTTATTTCTTTTTTGTTGTTAGACATTTAATTTTGTTGGTTGTTTTTTTAGTTTAATATTATTTTGTTTTTATTTTTTTATATTTATTTATAATATTTTTTAACAAACTTTTTTTAATTTCATTTATTATACCTGTGACTAGTGCCATGGCAAACTATGACATGTATCTATACATACATTGTGTAGTAGGTTGTTGTTTTTTTTTATTGTTTTGTTTATAATAATATTGTTTTCTTTTTTTTGAAACGTTAACTTTTAACTTTTTTCACTTGGAAAGAAGCAGCCTCACCACCTACCACCTATCAATCACAACCATTTCACTGCAGCAGCACTTTTAACCTGGCTTTTATTTAGAGTTTAACAAACACATGCGCAAAGAAAACAACGGATAAACGCTTAATTTAATTTTTCGCTAATCATAGTTTAAACAACACCACACGATGCAATAATAAACCATAATTGGCGGCTTTGAAACTACAACCAAAAAAAAAACAAAACTAATGTTAACGCTTTATAATGCAAAACCAACCTCCCAACCAAACCAGATTCTCTCTCTCTCTAATGAAATTGTCTATGATTTACTGATTTTGATTATTATTATTATTGTTTTTTTTTCTTCATTTTTTTGTTGTAAACATTTTTGCAGTTGGTCGATATTTGCATGCCGGCTCCGTCTTTTGAAATAGATTGTTTTAAAAAAGATTTATTATGGATTTTTTTTATGCAAACAACAAACAACAAAACAACCACCCTCTCCCCCATATATAAATTAAATAAAACATATATAAATATATATAGTTCATAAACAACAACAAAGAAAAAACCAATCAATAGTTAAACACTAGAAACAAAATCCCATCCAAGATTAGTTGTTATTTTCGATTATTGTCAGCACAACAAGAAAACAAACAACAAAGCCACATCAAATAAACTATTAAATTATTGCTCGAAAACCAATCAATCAATATATTATTATAGATTTTTATGAAAAACAAAAACAAAACCAACCTATACATACTATAAACTACATTTTCTTTATATATTTAATAAGTTTCCAAAGCCCCCAAAGTCCACCTTAAAAACGTGAAAGAAAAACTTGTTCGATCCAAGAAAAAAAGTGATTTTTAATTTTTAGTTTGTCCTGGTATCTCCTACCCCTCACACTACACTAAAATCGTGGTCTTCTTCCCCCCCCTTATTTTGTTATTCTTTCTTTTATAAAAAAATGAGTATATTCTAGTTGAACGAAACAAAAAGCAATCATTTCTATTTAAAACTTGTAGGATTTTTTTGTGTGTTGTATATATAGGTTTTGTAGTTTATTTTCTATTGTAAGGATCTTCGTTTAGGGAATCTCAAATCTTGAAAACAACAAAATAAAAGTATTTAAAAAGCTTTCATAGGTTTACTTAGTGCACATACAGGCAATACATAAATAGAATACAGGCAAAATATATACATATATTCATTATAATCATAATTTGCATAAGTTGTAGCTTAGCGTAGCCGTATCATATCTCTAGATTCTTCTTCTTTTTTTAAGGTTATGGGTAATTCTTAAGTGTTATTCTCTCATCACCCGTCTCTCTCAAGCGTGGCTCCTCTAAGGATGCGCGCGATTTTCAATCAACCGATCACTTGTCAGTGAATACCAAATATTTAGGGAGATTTAGTTAAGGAGGTAGGAAAGGCAGACACTCCAATTGTATTTATGCATAATGCAGCATGCTTTTAGGTGTTGCATAGAAATGGCCACCTCGTTTTGTAGAACTTGATGTGAAGGCTCCTAGTTAGCCCTGTGATGACTGCCAGCAGCGTGGTTTCAAAATACTCTCTATTTCGAGGATTCCTGGTTTTATTTTTTTTACTTGGACTTCGAATCGTCTGTTCTTCAGTTGCATTATTTTGTAATCGTGCAAATGAAGAGATCTATTGAAAAGGTCAGTGTCTTAATTTAAAACAAGAAACCACGACAAAAGCAGTGGTTTGAAACCGCAGTGGAAGTCTTCACAGGCACGATTATTCTCAGTGCATTTTATCTAGCAAACACGGTAGAACACGATAGTTTTACAGAATGAGGCTAATTTTTTGGCATTTAATAAATTACCACCAGTATTCTCAATAGAAATTTGCTCCATTAAATTGATAATAAATAAAATTTTCCAATATTTCAAATAATATTACAATTGCGGCGAATGTTTTCAACACAAAGACCAGAATCATCAAAATTTTTTAGGCTTCCACCTCGAATACCAGTCGCGTTCGTCTTCATCCATGGACTATCCATGGCAGTTTCGGCCATAACCTTCTGTCTTCTCCCTGAGGCATGTAAATTTCTTCAAGCTAGAAGAAATTGTGATAAAGAAAATAAAAAAATGAATATTTCCAAAACAAAGGCCTCGAACAAAAGTTCTCGAATTCCAGTCGAGTTCTTGCTTTTGCTGCCCCAATATTCAAACTAGAAGAAATTTTGATAAAGATAAAATAAAAAATATATTTTTATTAATGTTTCAATAGGTTTTCGTGCCACAAAATGAATAATAATGAATATTTTCAAATATATTTCCTATATTTCAATTGCGGTGACCTGTTCTCAACTCACGATTAAAATATACAGGCTCCTGCCGCTTCTTTCGCATTATTGTCTTTTCCAATTGGTCACATAAGATCTGACAGATTTTCTTCAATTTGGTCTATTACGAGAGTTTCGGCCATAATAATTAAGAAAATACAAATTGAAATTCAGAAATGAAAATTGAAATTGAGAAATTAAATTTAAAATCCAGAAAATGCAATTTGAAATTGATAAAATGCAAATTGAAATGAAAATTTGATATTGAGAAATAAACAATTGAATATGAGAAAATACAAAATTGAGAAAATAAAATTTGAAATTAGGAATAAACAATTTGATATTGAGAAATAAACAATTGAATTATCAATTTTCCAAACTACACCATTTTCAATTGAAATGAAGAAAATCAAACATCATATTGAAAAAAAAACAAATTCAAATTCAGAAAGTAAATTGAAATTGAGAAAATGCAAATTGAAATTGAAATTAAGAAAATACAAATTGAAGATCAGAAATGAAAATTGAAGTTCAGAAATGTAAATTGAAATTGAGAATATACACTTTGATATTGAGAAATAAACAATTGAAAATGAGAAAATACAAATTAATTTCATTTTAAATTTCTGAATATAAATTTGTTCAATTTCTATTTTCATTTCTGAATTGTAATTTACATTTTCTCGATTTCAAATTGTATTTTCTGAATTTAAATTTGCATTTCTGAATTTCAATTTTCATTTTCTCAGTTTCAATTTACATTTCTGAATTTCAATTTGCGTTTTCTCGATTTCAAATATCATTTCTCAATTTCAAATTGTATTTTCTGAATTTAAATTTACATTTCTCATGTTCAATTCGTATTTTTTCAATTTTAGTTTTTATTTTCTCAATTTCTTTTTTTATTTTTAAATCTCAATTGCCATTTTCTCAATTTCAATTTGCATTTTCTCAGTTTCAATTTACATTTCTGAATTTTAGTTTTTATTTTCTAAATTTCTATTTTCAATTTTGAATCTCAATTGTCATTTTCTCAATTTGAATTTGTATTTTCTCAATTTATATTTTCTCAATTTGAATTTGTATTTTCTCAATTTCTATTTTCATTTTTGAACCTTAATTGTCATTTTCTCAATTTCAGATGACTAATAAAGAAGATTTTCAATTTACTGTCGCTTGCACACCAAATTGGGGGGTTATAAATAGCAGAGGATATCATTTAAATCACACCGTTCTGCATTCTTCATGAAGAATGGTCACCGTTGTTATAGTCAGCCCAGTGATACTTATTTGAAGATTTCCCACCTATTGTGTAGAAATATCGAAGCTATCAAAAATTAATGAAATTATACTGAATATGGTTTTATTCTGAAAACAAAATTACTTTTTAAATAGACCAACAACAATAGTGAGACCAATGAAATTGTTGTTTCTTTCTCAGTTGCCAATATTCATTTTAATTTGAGCTCGGATATTATCCTGGCTCAAGAAAGACCAAGACGTTTTCATCAACCTTTAATTTTTTTCACATATTGTCCCAAAACCATCAACATTAGTTTAGGTTCATTTACTGCCAAAACCACTTGTTTCTTTCACGTTTGGCAATATTCATTTTAATTTAAGGTCGGATATTATCTTGGCTCAGAATGATTTTGTTGCCAATGAAAGACTTTGGGACAAACCAATGTTGTGGAATCTCTCAACATGAGTTTATGTTCATTTACTGCCCGAATTCACTTGCGCAATTTAAATTATTTTAAATTGAGGACATTTTTTTAAAGGAATGAATTTTAATATCTGCTTTTCCTCCTCCAATTTGACTGGTATCCCTTTAGATTTTCAAATGGCCATATACGTGCATATACATAAATACATATAAAACATAAACCACCAAATTTGTCATAGTAGTTTTAGGTAAACAAAAAAAAAATAGAATATGTTTATATTAGTTTATTTAAGGAACCCGTTTGAATTTTCCAATTTGTGCCATTCTCATTCATACACTCGAATTCAATCAATAGTCATTTTTGCACAATGCAAACACACACACACCCCCCAGTATCAAATCAAATCAGATCAAATCTATTTAATTTATTGTAATTAAGTGTCTATTTCTCTGCTCTTCTCTTCTACGAACACATAAATTATAAAGTTTAATTTGAAACTTTTGTTATGAATCTAAAAAGGTGCTAAATTATTATTGTGTTTTGTTTTTTCTATTCACAGTCTTCTTCATATCTCTCTCTCTTTCGCTTGTTAGTCTTTAAGTCCAATTTTGCAGACCAGCCCATAATACAAAATAATAGTTCATATATAGGCAAAGAGGACCAGTTTTGAGTTTAAATTAATCAGTTGTAGGTACTACAAATGGTTCAAAATAAGTAACTAAATAAAATAAGGAAGCAAAATCCAACAACAAAACAAGTTTGAATTCAATGGAAGACTTCCAAACGATCCAAAAATAATTCTTCATTGTAACATGTATCTCGATATGAAAGAAAATTCTATTAGGAGATATTTGATTTCAGTATTTAAAAAAGTTTGAATTCAATGGAAGATATGAATCTCCTAATAGAATTTTCTTTCCTATTGTCATTTGATTCCATTATTATTTAAAAACGAATGCATTTCATCTTTGGAGTAGTTTTATTTTTCGAATCGGTAGATACATGGTATGATTTTTTCCTGACCTTTCAAAAAATAGTTGACAAATCTCCCACAATTACTGCAATTAGTGCTGACGGAGAGAGGCCGAACTACTTTTGTCAGAAAAATCGACCTCGATCTCCCACAATTACTCACCCAACATAGTTTGTGGTGTGAAATGCATTAAAGGTATTTAGAAAGAATGTTTTTGGAAGCATATCGTCACCTGAAATGCAAAAAAGACGAAACCCACATTTTCATGAGAAGTTGAAAACGTCCAATTATTACGTTCGTGTAAATTCTATATTTTTGAACGTAGAGGCCTATAATTTTCAGAGATTATATAGTTCATTCATATGCAAATATATAAAAATTTAAATATTGTCGTAGGAGTCAAAATATCGCTACTTTGTCTTCAGCGTATTCTTTTTTATCAAAGTCCCGGTCACCCACCCACCCTTGGTTTTTATTAGGAATGATATCTGTATTGAGGCGTTGCTCTATGCCAAAGCTTCAGATTTGACTCTATCATAAATTTAAATTTCTGATTATTAATTCTCCATTTTTTTCAATTTCCTTTTTTTGAATTTCCATTTGCATTTTCTCGATTTAAAATTTCATTTCTCAATTCCAAATTGTATTTTCTGAATTTCATTTTGGAATGTTTTCTTTAATTCTTGTCCACCCAGCCTGACGTGAGGTTTTAGATCTGTCTCTCTCACTTCAAAACTAAATGAAAAACTTGGTAAAATGGGAGAGTTTGGATGAAGAACTGAAGAAAAGGAGGATCTGAAAGAAAAAATTGCTTTTTCCGCAAAATTTACTCGGGAATAATTTATATTTTGGAGTCAAATCATCATCTTGCTAATTTTTAGCATACTTTCAGGCGCTTCGAATGCGGCTGCTTTCACATCCTATTTATCTTACCCAGTTTTGACAGTTTTGCTTCATCGTGGTCGGACTCTTCTGATTTCATTTTGCAGTGATTTCTTTTCTTTCTTTACTCGGGAATAATTTATATTTTGGAGTCCAAATAATGGAACAGAGTCCGACCCATCATCTGGTAAATTTGTAGCATATTTGCAGGCGCTTCGAATGCGGCTGCTTTCACCTCCTATTTATCTTACCAAGTTTTGACAGTTTTGCTTCATCGTGGTCGTACATCGGACTCTTCTGATTTCATTTTGCAATGATTTCTTTGCTTTCTTTACTCGGGAATAATTTATATTTTGGAGTCCAAATAATGGCACAGAGTCCGACCCATCATCTGGTAAATTTGTAGCATATTTCCAGGCGCTTCGAATGCGGCTGATTTCTCCTCCTATTTATCTTGCCAAGTTTTGACAGTTTTGCTTCACCGTGGTCACCTAAGGGAGTCTTTTGATTTCATTTTGGAATGATTTCATTGACTATTCCAGCCAGCCCTATGTATTGACGATATTCCGACCTATACGACTTGTTTTTTTTTTACTCCAAGCACTTCGAATGTGATTTCTTTTATTTGTCACAACAAAGATTTGACAGATTTGTCTCAACTTGGTTGGTCGTTCTATCCGGGTGTGGGTCGTCACATTCTATCCGGTTTCCCGATACATTTTGGAATATTTTCGAGTATTTATTTCATTCTGACCATGACTTCCATTGCGTCCTGATAGCTCAGAGCTTCTGATGTGGCCCTTTCATTTCAAAATTTTATTTGAAAAAAAAAAACAAAATCAAAAGTAGTTTCCTAGAATTTTTCCCGTAGAGAGTTGATATTAGGCCCCACATCCATTTCAAGATTTGTAGAAATTTTCTCATCTAATTATTGTTTACGGAATTGTATTTAGTTTAGCAAAAATTGGTCCTCTGAAATAGTTTGTTTTTCTCTTGAAATATTTTGTAAATTATTTTCAAAACCCTCAAATCCGTCCATCACAACAGTAACAGCAACAACAGCAACAGTAATACTAGTCAAAGATCAAAAGATAAAGAAAAAATAAACCACAACAACATCATCATAAAATAAATATATTTTTTTAATTTAAAAATAAAAGATTTTCACCAGTTAGTGTGTAGGTATTTTGCTAGATTAAGAGTGTTCAGTTTTAAGAGATTTTTTAGTTTAGTTTAGGACTTTGCAATTGCGGCAATTTTAATGGTGACGTGTGTATATTGTATTGTCCAATAAGTTTAGTTTAAAAAAAAATTAACACTTTTGCGTTTAGTGTGTGTGTGTGGGTGGGCCAAAGTAAAAATTAAAAATCACTTAAAAAGTATTTATGAATATAGAACGGAGTAAATAGGCCAACGACCTGAACCACCCCCTCCTCTCCCGCCCCTCTACAGTAATTTGCAATAGCTAAAACGTCGTAGTAAACGTAGCAAAGAAATTAGAAATTTTAATTTTACATTTTATATCAATATTTATGAAAACAAAAATCTATCTTTTTTTCTTATTATTGTTAAATATCTAAAATAATAATTGTAATAATATATGTGTGTATATTTTAGTAGGAGCCATTAAACCACGACGTTTGGCGGCTACTCGTGAACATCCTTATCAGAGAGCAGCAGTTGGGGTCCCAGCCAAGCCGGGCTTTCTCGAGATCAATTAGTAGTGTAAATGTTGTAGTAATGTAGGCCACGAACAAAACAAACGAAAAAAGTGAAGTTTTTTCTTTCTCTTGCGCATAACTCCTTCCCAACGCTCTTAAAGAATTTTTTATATACATATATACTATATACAACATAAATTAAATTAAATCCAATGTGTTTTCTATTTTTTTAATATTTAAAGTAACATTTTTTCATTTTTGAACCAAACAAAAGTGTGTTAACGTTTTGAAACCGAACAAATTTTAATTTAATTTTTAACTTAAACAAACAAAACCGTGTGTTAGCCCGGCCGCTGCTGGGGGCCCCATAAATTGTCAAAAAAAAAGTTACCTGCTCTGATATCCGATGGCCAATTGCATTCTCTATATATGAAAGTTTTTCTTTTTACAAACAAAATTACAGCTTAAACAGGTTAGTTGTGTTTTTCTATCTCTATATCTATATATATTTATTATTATTATCATTATTATTATTTAATATTTTTAAATATTATTTATATATTTAAAATACAAACAAAACAAAAAAAGAACTTAATGCAATTAAGAGACGAAACTTTTATATTTCTTCTTGTAAAAACGAAAAACATATAAAAAAGCAAACCAGTAATAAACCAGTGAATTTAAAAAAGGTTGAAGCAAAACAACACAAGGACTATGAATTGTTTCCAAAATGATGAATTGTTTCTCGCAATCACATAACGTTGTTAAAACTAAGCTCTATCTATCTACCTTTACACAATTGTTTCGATGTTGACTTGTGCCTTTGCAAATTGTTTTTGTTAGAAAGAAAGAAAGAAAAAAATATGGAAAAAACAAAATGAAATGAAAATGAAAATCATTATGATTGAGTTTTATAGTTTGTAATACTTTTTTAATAGTTTGTAATTTAGCCTAGATTTATAATGAATATTTTGTACTATAAATGTCTTTGTTTTTTTATATATATACATACATACATACATACTACATTCATAATTATTATGTTATGATGTTGTTATATATAGTAAAGGAATCTTTGTATTTTTTCATGGAAAAAATGAAAATTTAAAAATCTATATATATTTAAATTGTTCATTTTTAAATTTTTTTGTACACTTAGCGAAAAATAAAGGTCAATGATTTTAAGAACAGACAAAGAAAACAACAAACACCTGCGAAAAAACATATAACAGCCCAATTCACAAGGAAAAACGTTAGTGTGGAATTGCTTAATGAAATAGCCTAAAAGAAGGTCTCCTAGTAGGAAGCTGCCTATTTATAGGAAATTAAAAATCCCGCAGAAAAGGAGAAAATATCACCATCGGCGAAACTGAGTACACATTTCTACACACGTTCTCTAGTTTCGTGTGTATATGGTCTTGTTCAACTCCAATAAAAAAAATTAATATTAATGGGCTACAAATATTCTGAACATTGTTGGGTTGACTGCTTTGTATCCAAAAGGGCAAAAAAGAAACAAAATTTCAAATAGAATTTTTTTGAGGTTCTCTTTCACGTAATACAGGAGTCATATCTTAAGAGTTTTTATATCAAATCCACGCACAAAATTAAAAATAGGCTTTAAAAACAATTTATAATTTTTTTTCCGATATTTTGTTAAATTTTCAAATTAGTATTTTATTTAAAAAATATTATTCTAGTAATTATTTTTCATAAAATTGAAAATTTTATTTTTTTAATTTAAATTTAATTTAAATTTAATTTAATTTAATTCAAATTTAATTTAAATTTAAATTTAATTTAAATTTAAATTTAATTTAAAAAATATTTTTCTAGTAATTATTTTTTATAAATTAGAAACTTTAACTTAACTTTAAAAAAATATTTTTTAAACATTTTTTTTTAATTGAAAATTTAACTTAACTAAAAGTCAGTAAATTTTTCACATTCTTATTTTTAAATTTAAATTTTAATTTAAATATTTCAAATTCTTATTTTATTATAATTATTAAAAATACTTTTTTAGTAATTAATTTTTATAAAATTCAAAATATAACTAAAAATCAGTAAAAAAATTAACAATTTATAACTTTTTTCAAACTTTTGTTAAATTTTCAAATTCTAATTTTATTTAAAAAATATTTTTTATTATTTTTTTAATTGAAAATTTAACTTAACTAATAATCAGTAAAATTTTCAAATTCTCATTTTATTTAAAAAATAATTCTAATTTTATTTAAAAAATATTTTTTATTATTTTTTTTAATTGAAAATTTAACTTAACTAATAATCAGTAAAATTTTCAAATTCTCATTTTATTTAAAAAAATATTTTTTATTAATTATTTTTTTAAATATTGTTCATGAAATTTAAAATTTAACTTAACTAAAAATTAGTAACTCTTATTTTATTAAAAAAATATTTTTTTAAATATTTTTTTATTTAAATATTTTTTATTTTTTTTTTTATAAAATTGAAAATTTAATTGACAAAATTTTTTTTATTTTATTTAAAAAATATTTTTTTTAATTTTTTTATAAAATTAAAAATTTAATTTAACTAAAAATCCGTACATTTTTCACATTCATGTTTGCTTTGAAAAATATTTTTTAAAAATTATTTTCTATAAAGTTGAAAATTTAACTTGACAAAATTTTTTTTATTTTATTTAAAAAATATTTTTTTAATTTTTTTTATAAAATTAAAAATTTAACTTAACTAAAAATCCGTACATTTTTCACATTCATGTTTGCTTTGAAAAATATTTTTTAAAAATTATTTTCTATAAAGTTGAAAATTTTACTTAACTAAAATTAGTGTTGGAGGTTGCACTCATTGTCAAATCCATTAAAAATTGAAAGAATGATTCAAAACAAAGTAAATGTGATACTCACTTTCTCTATATCAATTCGTTTTGTCGTTTAAAGTGCAAATTAATAAAAAATTGGCTTCAAGAACAATTTTTCGAACTTTTGTTACATTTTCAAATTCATATTTAAAAAAAGATATTTAAAAATAAAATAAAAAATAATAATATATATTTAAAAAATATTTTTTTAAAATGGAAAATTTAACTTAATTAGAATTCAGTGAATTTTTCAAATCAGTATATTTTATTAAAAAAAAATTTGTATTAATTATTTTTGTATTAATTATTTTTTTTTTAATTTTTTTTTATAAAATTGAAGATATGACTTAACTAAAAATCAGTACATTTTTTAAATTCTTATTTTATTTAAAAAAATAAAAAAAAAATTTAACTTAATTTAACTTAAAATAAGTAAATTTTTCAAATTCTTATTTTATTTGAAAAATCCTTTTTTAAAAATTATTTTTTATAAAATTGAAAATTTAACTTAATTTCAATTCTGTAATTGATTGCACACATAGTCAAATCCTTTAAAATTTGAAAAAAAGGATTCAAAGCAAAATAAATGTGATACTCACTTTGTCGATATCAATTCGTTTACTCGTATAAAATGCAAATTACTATTTAAATATATCGAATGTATTGGGTCGTATGAGTAATTTCAATTATTTTTGTGCATTTAAATTACTTATTTATACGTTCCACTGCTATAAATATTAATTTGCCTTTTAAACGAATACACGAATTGATGTGGAAAATCTGTAAAGTGGGGAGTTTCCGATGGAAACTTTGGACTTTTTGAGCATTATGGATGTTCATGTGTGCATTTTTTTTATAATTTTGTATTACTTTTCAAGTTCATGGCCCTCAACAATGTTCACAATATTCGTTCATGTTTTTTTTAGGAAAATTATATTTATTTATAAAAGTTTCGAGACGATTTGAATCTCATATACCTTAATTTAATTTTTGTTTGTAACTTGGATTGGACCATTTTTAACTTTATTCATAAAAACCAAAAAGGTTTGAAGCTAAAAGTGAAAATAAAAAAATTAAATGAAGATGTTGGAAAATGCCAACGAAATGCAGGATGTAAAATATTAAATAAATAATATTTTATTTGCATAATTACTGACCATTACCAGTCCATCTAGAAAATTCTATAAAATCAAATTGAATGTGCTGTAATTATTTTTTTCGAATATTGAGATGAAAATATCAAATTATAAAGAATTTAAATTTTAATATGAAATAAATAATATTTTATTTGCATAATTACTGACCTTAAAAGTCCATCCAGAAAATTCTAGAAAATCAAATTATAACTTAATAATCAAAGATCGATTATTTCATTTTCAATTACAGCCACGAAAATAAATTTATAAACATTAATCAGATTAAATATTAAGCATTTCAAATCATCTCGAAACTTTAAATTATTTTTTATTATTTTTATTTTGCGAAAATCAGAAAAATACAGTATTTTTGAGGAAAATAGTTAATAGTTAATTTAGAAAGATTATTTAGTGATTTTCCCCGACAAACTTTCAACAGTGAATTGCGCCTTTTTTCAAAGAAACAGAAATATTACAATTATATTTAAAAATTTTTTGTAAGCAGCCTACTAAATTTTCCTTATGAATTGGACTGCCAAAGTTTTGAATTTATTTTTCCTCCCCCTCCCCTCTCTTATATACACAGTACAGTACAAAATAATCCCTTTTGCAATGCAGAATGATTAAATGAAGAGCATTAATTTGTACAACCAAAGAAAAAAGACTCAAGCACTGAAGAAGCATCCTAGCAGTCAACGTTGGATTTACGCGCTGCTCGCCCGTTCCTTGGCAACCGCAAAAAAAGGAATGTATCCCCCCAAATTTCTTAGTATGCTTGATATGTAACAACGAACGCTTGGCTGGCACACGGCGGAAACTAAGCGATATGTTCTGCGAGAAGGTTTAGAAATAACAAAAACAGCTTCATTTCTACAACAAATTGTTTGGTTGATTATTAAGAGACACATTATCGTGCCAGATTAATTACCATTTTAATTAAGTAAACAAATTGTTGTGGAAAAATAAATCTGGAAAAGATTTTTTTCGGTTTGTAGTCCTTTTTTGAGAATATATTGCTGTGGACAAGGTGTGCCGCCACCATTTAAATTGAATTTTGTCGAATTTTGTTAACCTTTTATTTTTTGTTTTGTATCTACCGAGGCACTGACCACATAAAAATTTCCATTTCTTTTTGTTTCCTCATATAACTAATTTAGTTTTAGGCTAATACACAACATACTACTTTTAATAATAATTATGATGGTCTATTAACCAAACAAAATAATCATAATAATAATATTAATAATATGGTTGCGGTCTCTTTTACCTTTTTTTTCTATATAAGACAATGTAATGTTTTTAACGTTTAAACTAGTCCTTAAGTTGTTGTATATGTACGTACGAAAGAAAATCTAAAACCCCCCAAAACAAAAACCAAACAAAAACTAAAACTTGCATTTGCATTTGCTTTAACAGCATTCCAAGAAAAAAACTCAAACAAACATCCAAACCACCCACACTTTTCAACACTCTAAATAACAAAAGAAAATCTTGAAAATCATCACACTCTTCCTACCAAATACTCATTTAAATTGTCATTTAAAATTTAAACTTTTTTCGCCCACAAGCAACTTCCTCCCTCCCTCTTTCCACATGTAATAAATACCTTTTTGGTAACCCCAAAATAATGCACCTGCAAATGTTTCTCATTCTCTCTACTCTCTCTGTCTATATATCTCTATCTCTCTCTTTGTCTGTCTGTCTATATGTCATCACATGACAAAAAACAATTCAACTTTTAATGACACCAAAATAAAAAATAATAATAATACCGAATCTCTAATGTTATTAATATAATAATATCTGTTTTCAGATTTTTCTCTTTCTTTTTTGTATGTTCCATATAGCAAATAATCTTAATTAATAATATCTATAATCATAATATTAATAATTTATTTTAATAATAAACCAAAAAAACAAAATACTTTTATTTTTTGCTAAATGAACTGAACAAAACTAACCAAAGGCCAAGTTAACTAAAAACAATTTATCTATATATATATATATATCTTACAACAACAACAAAAAAGAACTTATATTAATATAATTTTCATGTTTTTGTAAATTACTTAAATTAAAAAAAATCAATTTTGAACCAAAAAATTGAATTAACTCTCTTTTTACATTGCACCACCAAACAGATGAATTTTTCTCTTAAATAATCTAATCGAAGAAATATGAATGTTTTTTAATTAATATTATATTTTTTTCTCAATTAATCATATGTATGTATTTCCAGATAACGACGACCATATTTTGGCATTGGTGAAATGAAAATTGTCGCATTTCAAAAACGGAAATGTAAATTTAAAAGATAAAATGAGGATTTCAAGTGAAAATGTTGTTCTATCAGACCTACATGAATCGTTAGATGATGACAGAACGTTTAGAACAAGATTTTTGTTTTACAACAAAATTCAATTTTCATGTGAAGAGGTCTCAAACGTGTTCCTTTTTTCCTGAATTTTAAATAAAACACAAAATTTTGCTTAAAAAAAAACTAATTTTCTCAAAATTCACAATTTAACGTAGCGAAAAATCAGTTTTTGATTGCACACATGCAAAGATCCATTAAAATTTGAAAGAAGTATTCAAAACCAAATAAATGTGATACTCACTTTGTCTGTATCAATTCGTTTACTCGTTTAAAATGCAAATTAATATATAAATACATTGGGACGTATGATTAATTTCAATTATTTTGCACAATTAAAATTACTTATACGATCCACTGTATACATATTAATTAACCTAGCGAAAATCAGTTTTTTGATTGCACACATGCAAAAATCAATTAAAATTTTAAACACGGATATAAAACAAAGTAAATGTGATATTCACTTTGTCCATATCAATTCGTTTACTTGTTTCGATTAATATTTAAATATTATCGAATACATTGGGTCGTATGATTAATTTCAATGATTTTGCACAATTAAAATTACTTATACGATCTGTAGTACATAAATATAAATTTACCCTTTAAACGAGTACAAGAATTGATGTAGAAAAACTGTAAAGCTTCAAAGTTTTGCTACAAATTCTACTTTCGGAAAATAAGAGATTTCCTCATGTGTGCAAAAGTTTTGCAGTTAATTGTACTTTATTTGAAATTTTGTCTCTCGAAGAATTTAAAATTTATGTTTCATCTTTGGTTCCAAAATATGATCAACATCAAAAACTCATATATGGTTGCCATACTCTATGTAACCGCGTACGTGCCTGTATGTGTATATGTCTGTATGTGGTTGTTTATAACAATGTGTACAGTGTATAAAACCAACATCCATGTTATTAACCCCCCACCCAATATTGTCATTGCCTGTCCCACATAATTACGATTGCACTTTTATAGGCCAGAGCATTGCATAAACAATCCTACCTACAATATTTTGTGTTATTCATATTTTCATACAAAGAATCCATCTTTTTCTTTGAAAATGTTCAACTGGAAGGAAGGGGACATGATTTAGAAAATATCCCCTTTCAATTATTTTTTCAATTAAATTGTCTAGTTTCAAATTTACTTCTCGCAGTCAACGAGATGCACTCAATGAATATCCAGAAAAATATCCAACTTTCAATCCATTTTTTATAAATTTAATTATTTATTAAATTGTCCAAGATTTCTGGGAAATTTGATATTGAATACTTTAGATAGAAAATCCCTACCCATTGAATTGATGAATTTCAAACTAGTTTATTGCCTTCACACAATATTAAAGAAATAAACCTAAAACGGACAGATATCCCAAATATTCTGAAGGGTCTTGATACCTTCAGCTACTATTTTCAAATATTGGAATCATATCAAGACATACCCTTAGCCATTTCATGACAAAGTTTACCATTCTAAATCTGTCACTTCGTCCCACATTTCCAATTGATATCGCGTGAAAAACCAAGGCATTTTAAAAAGTGAGAAGCGATAACGTTCTTATTCAGAAGTGAATGCAATTTATGATCCGTACACAAAATTTTAGTTCAGAAGCGTATTTTTGTCTGAAGCGGCAAATTCCAATGACAAAGTCTATTCCATTTCAATAACGCAAAGCGAAATTGTCGTGCAAAGTTCAGAAGTGGGCTAAACAAAATACCCAACGAATCATTGAAAGCTAAATTTTCATTCAGAAGTGGGATAAGCGAAAAATAGACTGCAACCGTTTTTCATAAGAATTTAAATCCAGTTCCATCCATCCTTTGATCACAAATAAATATTTTTCACTAGAAATTTTCGTTCATTGAAACAATTCAAAGCTAATTTTTCATTCAGAAGTGGAATGAAGAAAATACACAACAAATCACATAGGAATTTGAATTTGATTATACCACTTCTGATTAAAAATAAATATGTTCCTAATGAAATTCTAGTTCATTGCAACAATTCAAAGTAAAGAAAAATCATTCAGAAGTGGGATGAAACAAATAAACAGCGTTTCCTTAGTAATTTTAATATTTCTCCATTTCCATCCCAATTCTGGCCAAAAATAAATATTTTTCAATGGAAATAATTGTTCAATGTAAATTTTCATTCAGAAGTGGAATGAACAAAATACACATCATCGATCACATACGACTTTGAATAATTTATGCCACTTCTGATTAAAAATTAATATTTAAAAAATATAAATTAATATTTTAATTTTAATATTTCTCCATTTCCATCCCAATTCTGGCCAAAAATAAATATTTTTCAATGGAAATAATTGTTCAAAGAAAAATTTCATTCAGAAGTGGAATGAACAAAATACACATCATCGATCACATACGACTTTGAATAATTTATGCCACTTCTGATTAAAAATTAATACTTTCCAAGAGAATTTTTAGTTCATAGCAACAATTCAAAACTAAATTTGCATTCAGAAGTGGGATAAAAATACACATCAACTGCTTGCTATACTTCTGACCCAAAATAAATAATTTTCAATTGAAATTGTTATACATTTGCGTCAATGCAAAACTAAATTTGCATTCAGAAGTGGGATAAAATACACATCAACAGCTTGCTATACGATTTTGAATAGTCTTTCAATTCCATCCCACTTCTGAGCCAAAATAAATACTTTTCAATTGAAATTGTTATACAATTGCGTCAATGCAAAACTAAATTTGCATTCAGAAGTGGGATGAAAAAAATACACAGTAACCGTTTTTGATAGTTTTTGAGTAGTCCTCTCCATTTCCATCCCACTTCTGACAAAAAATAAATATTTTCAATGGCAATTTATTTTTTACATTGCAACAATTAAAAAATACCATTCAGAAGTGGGATACAAAAATACATATCGACTGTTTGCTATACGAATTTGAATAGTCTTTCATTTCCATCCCACTTCTGACCCAAACAAAATAATTTTCAATTGAAATTGTTATACATTTGCATCAATGCAAAACTAAATATGTATTCAGAAGTGGGATGAAAGAATACAAAGTAATCGTTTTTGCTAAGAATTTGTATAGTCCTCCATTTCCATCCCACTTCTGACAAAAAAATAAATGTTTTCAATTGCAATTTTTTTTTAAATGCAACAATTAAAAAATACCATTCAGAAGTGGGATACAAAAATACATAGCAACTGTTTGCTATACAAATTTGAATAGTCCTTCATTTTTCTATCCCACTTCTGAGCCAAAATAAATACTTTTCAATTGGAATTGTTGTATATTTGCAATAATAAAAAACTAAATTTTGCAATCAGAAGTGGGAAAGGACAAAAAATAAATACTCTTCAATGACACTTTTTGTACATTTCCACAACTTAAAACTAAATTTGCATTTTTGCATAGCATTTGAATAGCCCTTCATCTCTATCCCACTTCTGAACCAAAATAAATACTTTTCAATTGAAATTTTTGTATATTTGCAATAATACAAAACTAAATTTTGCAATCAGAAGTGGGAAAGGACAAAAAATAAATACTCTTCAATGGCAATTTTTGTACATTTCAACAACTCAAAACTTTGCATTTGCATTTTTTGCTAAGAATTTGAATAGTCCTTCATTTCCATCCCATTTCTGTGCTAAAATAAATATTTTCCAAAGGCCTTTTTTTTTTTCAAAATGCAAAACAAAATTTTCATTCAGAAGTGGGATGAACAAAAATACACAGCAAATGTTTGTCATAATAGTCCACGATTTCCATTCCACCTCTGACGAAAAATAAATACTTTGTAATGAACATTTTTTTTTGCAAAATTTGCATTCAGAAGTGGGACGAACAAAATAAACAGCAAACGTTTGTCATTAATCATACCCTCCATTTCCATCCACTTCTGAATATAAAACTTTGTTGAGAAAAGAAGTAACGAAATTGGATGGTACGAGAACTGAAACTTTTTCTCCACAAATGTCAACAGGAGTTCCATTTCACGGGATTGAATTGAGCTGCCAACTATATTAATGAAAGTTCTTCCACGAATTCAAAATGACTCGTACTGCAAGACTAATTTACACTGAACTATCCGTATCTAAAGCAAATAAGCCACTGGCTTTTTTCATTCAAATCTTGATGCCGTAGAAGGTCCCATCACCCTCATCACAGCACCCCTACCTCCCACCAAAGTTCAATTCCATACATTTGATTTTTTCCCATTACGTTTAATGGCAAATACATACATATGATGAGATATTTTGTTTTTGTTTTATTTATAATATAATATTTTTGTCTAATAATTGCAATTATTCATTTATTATTTTTTTTAAATTAATTTAATATATTAATCACTAACTTTTTTATTAACCATAACAACATTTTTTTTTTTTTCTCTCTCTTCTCTTGTCACCTGATTTTTTTTACATGCTAACCTACTTTATCATACCAACAACAACAACAAACTGACAAACAAACACAAAATCACTCGGGTGCCACTCGGTAGATGACTAATCAAGAAAATCTGTAACTAAGAAAAGCTGCAGCATTCTCAAAACACTCACTCTCGTCCTCGAACCCCTACTCCGCCCCCTCAAAAATATATAAACATATCGGCTAGAAAAAAGAAAAACTTCCTATATAGACAGAACACAGAGGCAGGAGAAAGGTTGCGGGGTCCAGCCAGCAGTGCAACAAAGTCAACAAAAAGAAAAACACGCCTAAGAAGCAGAAGAAGAAAATCAAACTGGAAAGAAGAGTCTCAACGTCAGTTCTCGACGAAAAAGAAAATGAATCTCAACACATGCAACAAAATTTTAGAAAAACAAAAATTGGAAATCTCTTCTATACATCAACCACAACAACAACAAAATCTCTTCTACATTTAAAGAACGGAACGATCAAACATTTATTTTTTAACAACAAAACACACACACACATACTTATATATTTAATTAATCATTTCTTGCTTAAGTTTAAAACCAACCCAAGTATATATACATATAAATATACAACAACATACATCTAATTTGTATTCATTTTAAACTCCAACACCCCACCCATCCCCTATCTATCTATCCCATTTTTTCACTTGAGTGTAATATTTACTTAATATTTTTTTAAAAATCATTTTTTTTTAGTTTTTTAAGTTTAAAACAAAATTAATATTTACAAACACACATAATTGTTAATCATCAGAAGAAGTGGAAGAAGAAGAAACCGACCGTACCTATGTGATTAGGTTAAATTTCTTTCTTTTGTTTTTTTTGGATTAAAGTTTTTTTTTCTTTTTTTATTAGCTAATAATCAAAAGAAACAAAATAAAACACAAAAGTAAATATCATAATTTTTATACAAAAAAAGTAAAGAAAATAAGAAAAAAATATAGTGAAAAAAAAACAAGGAAAACCCCTAAACTTAACCTTAAATATTATAGTATGATGAGCATAAAGAAGATGAAGAAAAAAAGAAAAGAAATTTTGTTTAACAAAAAAATCGCCATATTTAGTTGTTAATTATGATGAACCATAAAGAAATGAAGAAGAAGAAGAAGCAGATTTGTTAAAAAAGCCAACCAACCCCCACATACAACCATAAATCTCCCCCCCCTCCCCATACAAATTAAATTACAAACAAACTAAAGCAATTTGTATATTTAAATATAACTAAAGAAAATAAAATTAAATAAAACAAAAATAAAAATTAAAAACAAATCATTTATAATTTTAAGTAAACACAACGCACATACCTAAAACAATGCCTAATTGATAATAATAATAATATAGATATATATTTTTTATATTTTTAATCCCCTCCCTGAGCACTCATTTTCTTTAAGCACCCTCCAAAAGAAAACAACAAATAATAATTTCAATATGTGTTCAAAATTTAAAGGAACGGAAATGTTTGAAGCCTAGAAGATTAGAGAAAGCTAAGCACACTCGCACACAAATTTTGTTTCATTATGCATTTATTTGAGAGGTACAAACATAACAAAACAATTATTGAAATTAAACATTTTTGAAACATATGAATATTGTGCTAATGTTTCTTTGGAAGTTTTAACGTTCCGCCACCCAAATCAAGGCATTTGAAATCGAGAAAGTTAAACGATCGAAATGAGATATACCCCTTGGTTTTTGAGAAATAGTTTCGTCTGAGACTAAATATGATTTGCAAGAGATCATTCTATATAAGTAATTAATGTATATCGAAAGAAAATAATTGCATGATATATTCTGTGGTCTTCGTGAATAATCTAGAAATTATCAAAATGTTCAGGGATACCAAGATATGTATCTCTCAACACTCAACACCACTTCCATTTTAATTAGGAAAAATTCCAATTGAAATTGATAATTTTCATTTCAATCATTTCATTTACACTCAACACCACGTCCATTTTAAATAGGAAAAATTCCAATTGAAATTGATCATTTTCATTTCAATTTGAGAAGATCCGAAATGAAATTTAGAATTTCCATTTCAAACTTAGAAATTTCAATTAAAATTGGGAATTTTCATTTCAAATTCAGATTTTCCATTTGAAAAATTTGAATTTATATTTAGAATATTCGAAATTGAGATTTTCCATTTAAAATTGACAAAATTCCATTTGAAATTGAGATTTTCCATTTAAAATTGAGATTTTCCATTTCAATTTGAGACAATTCGAATTGAATTTGAGAAAATTCCATTTGAAATTGAAAGTGTCATTTCAATTTGAGAAAAATCCATTTGAAATTGAGATTTTCAATTTGAGAAAATTTTAATTGAATTAAAAATTAGAATTTCCATTTCAATTAAAAAAAAATCAAATGAAATTTAGAATTTCCATTTCAAATTTAGAAAATTTCAAATGAAATTTAGAATTTCCATTTGAAATATAGAAAATTTCAATTGAAATTGTATATTTCCATTTCAAATTGAGGAAGTTCTAAATGAAATTGGAAATTCCAATTTGAATTGAAATTGAGAATTTCTCTTTCATATTGAGAAAAATCAATTTGAAATTGAGATTTTCCATTTTAATTTGAGAAAAATTCGTTTGGAATTGAGATTTTCCACTTTCAATTTGAGAAAATTCCGTTTGAAATTGAAAATGCCACTTCAATTTGAGAAAATTCCATTTGAAATTGAGATTTTCAATTTGAGAAAATTTTTATTGAATTTTAGAAAAATCCATTTGAAATTAGAATTTCAATTAAAAATGAGAATTTCCAATTCAATTAAAAAAAAAAACAAATGAAATTTAGAATTTCCATTTCAAATTTAAAAAATTTCAAATGAAATTTACAATTTCCATTTGAAATATAGAAAATTTCAATTGAAATTGTATATTTCCATTTCAAATTGAGGTAGAACTTCCTCAATTGGAAATTCCAATTTGAATTGAAATTGAGAATTTCTCTTTCAATCTGAGAAAATCCATTTGGAATTAGGATTATCCACTTTCAATTTGAGAAAATCCATTTGGAATTGAGATTTTCCACTTTCAATTTGAGAAAATTCCAATCGAAATTGAGATTTGAATTTGAGAAAATAGCAATTAAAGTTGAGAATTTCTATTTAAAATTGAGAAATTTTAAATTAAAACTGAGAATTTGAAAATCGCAGTTTAAACAGTAAATGCTCATTTTCAATTGGTATTTTTTCAATATGAAATTGTTTTTCTCATTTTCAATAGGAATTTTCTTAATTTGAATTTACATTCTCAATTTTAATTGGAATTTTCTTAATTTGAATTTAGAATTCTCATTTTCTATTGAAATTTTCTCATTATGAAGTGGAAATTCCTTATTTCAATTGAAATTTTCTTTAATTCATATGGAATTTAATAGGAATTTTGCAAAATATCATTGTCATTTTCAATTGAAATTTTCTGAATTTGAAATTTTTATAAATTAAAATGAAAGATCTTAATTTCAATTGAAATTTTCGCAAATTGAAATAGAAAACCTCAATTTTGAATAATTTTGTGTGTGCACATAGATAGACCATACGATTAATAAAGTAATTTCCACTCACCCCCATAGAAAGTTTGGATTGCTTAATGAGAATTTGCAAAAAGCTCCTGAAAACACTCCTAAAAATCATGTTTTTTCACGGTAACTGTCAACATATTTTATAATTTTGAATTAATAGACTTTAGCACATTAAATATAAATTTGTATTCTTGTCTTAGCATAACTTAATGGTCGAAATATTGGACGTTTATAGTATTTTTTGTAGTTTTTCAAAGACACAACTAAGAACGCATTTGTAGTTCGTGAGAAAATTTTCTAAAGAAAATAATGCCTAAAGAATGAAGAATCAGAAGGAAATTGATGTATTCCACTAATTTTTGTAATAATGTTTTGGACATTTTGGTTCTGAAAAAAATATTTTTACAAAAATATTTGTAATTTTTTCATAACTCGAATGGCATTGATTCCTTCTGTTTATTTTTGCATCATTTTTTTTGCAAATTGTGGTCGCAGCAATTCTTTTCGCCACCCAATCTACTATACACTACTGTAACTATTTTTGCATAAATAGATAAGCGATTATTTCTGGAAACACAGATATAAGTGCGATTTCAACTATTCTTTAATCTCAGACGAAAACATTTCCATAAAAACAAGTTATCGATTATTGTGAAATAAGTTTGGTGATTATTCCTAAGGGACATTGACCCAACAACAAGTCACATCCTTTCGGAGCTCTTTTCACCACAAAGAAAACACATTTCGAGAGTAAATTACCAGACATCATCGAATGCCATGTGATTGATATTCATCATCAAGAAATGTATACAGCCCAGATGACTTCCACTGCTTTTTTGGTGTCAGGTTTTCAAATTCAGAGCGTTTGAACTTCAATTGAATTATTCATTGATTATGGAAATGAAGATGTCAGTTGAAAACCCCAGAGTTTTTGTAGCCAAACCTCAAAATTTAAAACACGAAATTAATTGAAAACACACAGTGGAAGCCATCAAAGGGGCGTTAATCATGGCATTCGAAATCGAGACGTTGCGATTGAAATAAATTTTTGTTTATTTTAAAAATTTCCAAACAAGACAAATATGATGTTGAGATATTTGATGTGTTTTTTTTTATTTTATGTAATTATTTAATTATGTAAAAATGTAATTATTTATCATATCGAAACACACTTTTTTCATAGTCCAAAATATGACAACAATTTATTGAAGTTTTGATACGATTGAAATACAATAATTCAACTTGGTGAGATTTAAGTATGAGGTTCCTGTATTTATTCGATAAATTGTCAGGATTTGAGTACTTTAAAAAAATATTTTTGATTGCAAATAAGAGACCAGAACAGAATCCATTAATTTCTAAAATTACATATGTTATACTAATAAAACATTAAGCTTATTGTCCGCTTTATGTTTAAAGGCATATTTTTTGTTCTATAAATGCCAATGTAACAAAATTCTGGTTTTAATTAGCTGTCTTCTGCAATCAAATCCATTTTTTGAAAATTCTAAAATCTTTTCATTTTATCTAACAAATACTTTTAATCAGGAAAATCCGCTTGTGGTAAATAATCCACAGCAAATGTTACAATAAATAAAAATACATTTCGATCAAATAAAAGCACATTTCGATCATAACGTTATGCATTTCAAATGCCTTGATTAGCCTCCAGATTCGCAACACACACGCCCTGTGATGACTTCCACTGTGGATTGACTGCTTTTTCTGGGTTTCATATTTTTGAATTTAAGATAAAGTGTGATTTTTCCACCAATCTCTTCATTTACATAATCTAAGAATAATTTAATTGAAGAAGAAAAGATTCAAAATCTAAATAAAAATTTAAAATCATGGGAAAATCAGTGCTTTGAAACCGCAGTGCAAGTCATTACAGGACAATTTTCTCGCTTCTTCAAATATTGAAAACATATATTAAATATATTGTTCGCTTCCCATCCCTCCTCCACCATATTGAAAACAGAAAACATCTTTGAAATTTCTATATATTTTTTAAAATTAATTAATACTTATAAGTAAACTATAAAACAAATTGTGCCTTTAATAAATTTAGTTAAACAAATAATACTAAAGTGAAATTATGATGATGTAGACGCGATACAAAAACACACTCACTCACACAACATTGGTAGTGATAGTGATAACGAGATCAAGCAAAAAGGTGGTCAATTTTACAAAAATTATAGAGAAAACAATCTATGAAATGTCAGTAAATTAAAAGTAGCACATAAATTAAATAAATAAAAATTAAAAACGAAAAACACATTTTCCAAATTAAAAAATTATTGAAATATAATAGTAAAATTTATTAAATCGGGAGAAATAGAAAATAGTAAAATTCGTCAAATCAGTAGTATGTCACCTACTGAGGCTTCCCCTTTTAACCTAGCGATGATATAAATGCACAAGCGATTCTAAGGAATGACTAAAGAAGGTCTGTAGCAGTGATACAAATGTAGAGGGCATTCCAAAAAAGGTTGAAATGCTCATGTGAAAAATTTTATTTTATTAGAATTTGATTTATTAGATTCCTATTCCATTTTGGAATTACTAAACTAATACCCATTATTTCAATAGATAGATAACTACCGGAGTAACAATCCAAAAGATATCTTTACCATGTCAATGTGACGTACATCATAGGAATCTATGAACTGATAGGTACCTTTTATGTACTTCTTGAAATTACGGGCATGGAAAAATCGAATAATGGGTCCTCATCATGTAGTTAAGTCGAAAATTGAGTCGACTTAAGAGTCGAGAAGTAAATCTGCTTTCAAAGCGAGTTACACTTTAGGGTCTCCCCCCATTTTTGACAACTGATGATCCTTTATTGACCACAATCAACTCTTCTTTTTGAGCAACACTATCAATTTTAAATATTCTGTTTTTTCTGTATTGTTCTTATACTGGCGATGAAAAAAGGCTCCATTAGAGAGAAGATAAAATCTGAACATACCAAAATTGTCTTTTTCAAATAAATCTCTTGTAGCGCATCATTCAAATTAATGCTAGTAATTTGAATTTCTACATTTACAATTCGAAATCGAAGGTGATATTGAAAAAAAATACTTTAAAAAAATGCAGGATCGACTTTTCTCTCCTAGCAATGTAGAAACATACTGAATAAGTTTGTGGTAGAAAATCCCAGAAAAGCAAATCAATTGTTTGGTATCTGGCAGTCCTAATTTTTTAATTAATTTCTAATATACTGATATATGTGACCCCATTAGAAATGGTTGATTTTCAAAGAAACCTCTAAGAAGCCTACTTAAATGAAAGTCTCAAATTTGCTCTTCAAAGGTGAGAAAGAGAACATTTTGTGGATTCTTTTGATAATGAAATCATCTAAAATCACAAGCCAAAATATACATTAGGTTTGGTATCATTTATTTTTTCTGCAAATTTGGATATTCTGCAATTTTGGAAACAGATTTAATAAAATGAAAAACAACTAATAATTATAATGATGTAAAATGTCGGTAATGTCATATATAGTTTATAACCTTCACCAGCTCAAAGATCATCTGCATATAATTTATAATGACTTGCATTTTACTTAGGGTTGGATTATTTGTGTGGAAGGTACAACAAATCATAACTATTTTACAGGTATAAAGTGATTGTAAAACCATTTCCAATATTAAATTGTTACTTGTTAAAATAAAACTGATCTTATTTTAACCAAAGCTTATGCCAATTTGTGTGAGAGGTCTTGCAATATCGCTCATATTGCAGGCGTATATAACGTCTATGAAAACATTACCAATGACTAAATTTCAAAGTATACCGATCGTTTGTATAGAAGTTATAAAATCTTTAAATTTAAATAGGTTAGAGTGATTTCCGTGAGAGATACGTAAATCTGTTTTCTTAACAGCAGAATATTAAAGTTTACAGAAATAAATAAATGATACCCAACCTAATGTATATTTTGCTTAAATAATTTTGTTTACCCTTTTTGAATTGCAAATGGAATAATTTTTGAATTTCAAATGAAAACTATCGAATTTCAAATGAAGTCTTTTGAATTACTTATGACGAGTTCTGAATTGCAAATGACGAGTTTTGAATTACAAATGAAGAGTTTTGAATTTAAAATGATGTCTTTTGAATTACCAATGACGACTTTTGAATTTCAAATGTTGTCTTTTTGAATTACAAATGACGAGTTTTGAATTTCAATTGACATTTTTTGAATTTCAAATGGAATTTTTGAATTTCAAGTGATATTTTTTGAATTTCAACTGGTGTCTTTTGAATTTCAAGTGATGTCTTTTGAATTACAATTGAAAAAGGTGTAGTTTCATATGTGCATACATAGTTGTAATAAAAAATGTAATATGAAATATTCTGACGTTGGCCTTTAATTTATATCTGAAATGTGATCTGAAAATGTCCATATTAAACCTCAAAGCTTAAAATATCGCCATCATTTGGGTGACTCTTATTTCAAAAATATCATAAAATTTTATCATTATCATAATTTTTTAATGTATCAATTATTGTTTTTGCTCTGAAATTTTTAAATGTTAAAGCTTCATTTGTGCAAATCTTTATTTTTAGAAAATCTATTATGTGAAAATACAATACATAGGAAGTAGTGTCAAGAATGGATCTAATATCAATTCTGACTTAATTAAAATGTAAATCAGTAACAAAAAATTTAGATTTCAAAATTAGATAGGTATCGATTCACATTCAATTTAGATATGGGAATTCCACATAATACATGAAAAAGAGCCTAGCCTAAATTTGGATTTTGTCTTCGAAACAATACTTTTCAATTCGGGTTTCTCTTAAAGAATATTGGGAAAAATCAAAACAGCAAGAAGTCAAATCAAAATCACCAAATCATCAACACAATCACATTACAATCTAGATTTTTTCTGATTCGATTTGATTGCCGTATTTCTGTTCCAAAGTAATTATTAAAAGACTTCAGCAGACGAGGATGTTGTACAAACGCAAAAGTTGCTCTTAAAAACGCTGAGTTGAGTTCTTAGCTATTCACAGAAGATAACCGATAGTTTTTTATTCCCTTCGTAATATGATGAATATAATACGGTAACGACTTTAACTTATTTTCTTTGTAATCTTAATACAGTGATTTCATTTTAAAGGAAATAAAATTGCATTCCCTGGGAGGGGGTGATTATCGTGATCGTGTTGTGTTCGTGGCATATAATGCCTATAGAATTGACTTGAAAAGACTTGTAGCATAGTTTTAGGCTTTAAAATAATTTAACCACAAATGATAATAAATAAACTTCTAAAGGATTAGGTTATAGTTGATTTAGTCGAAGTGCTAATTATGATGATCACCGCCCCTAGCAATGAATAAAGGGGGATTTTATTCAGGAGAGATTTTTCTATTCCCCTGGAGGCGCAAGATACTAATATGAATATAACTCGGGAATAGTTTTCAATTATTTGCTTTGGAACAGAAATAAACAGATCAAATTCGAAGAAATGAATAAATGATAAGAAATTTAAGGGGAACAAACGAATGTCTTTCAACCGAAATCGCTAGTCCAACTGTCTATTATGGCTTCCACAGTAATTTCGTGAATCATTTCCATCATCCGGAATAAAGGGAGATATTATTCACATGGAATTTTCCCAAGATGATAATATTTACATTGGATCAGAAATAAGAATATCAATTCGACGAAATTCGGTAGAAAAATCTCGAAAAAGTGCCAAAAATCACGAATCACAATCTGAATGGAAAATTTCATTCCGAGGGACTTTTACGATTTACATTTCTGAATTTCAATTTGCTTTTTCTCGATTTCAAATTGTAGTTTATGAATTTAAATTTACATTTGTCACATTAAATTTGTATTTTCTCAATTTTAATTTGCATTTCTGAATTTTAGTTTTTATTTTCTCAATTTATATTTTCATTTTCTCAAATTTCAATTTACAGTGAGAAAATACAAATTGAAATTCAGAAAATACAATTAAGAAATGATATTTGAAAATTGAAATTGAGAAAATAAAAACTGAAATTCAGTAATGCAAATTGAAATTGAGAATATACAATTTGATATTGAGAAATAAACAATTGAAAATGAGAAAATAAAAATTAATTTCAATTTAGATTTCTGAATATAAATTTGTTTATTTTCAATTTTCATTTCTCATTTTCAATTTGTACTTTCTCATTTTTAATTTGTATTTTCTCTATTTCAATTTTCATTTCTCAACTACAACTGAGAATGATGTTGACCTACGACTCCCAGATATTTGCCAAATTCATAAATTGATTTATCGAAATTCTCGTGTAAATCCACCTGCATTTGTTCATTGTAAAATGGTCACCTTTTGCTTGACGTGATCCCCCGCGCCGCCACAACGCGACTACTGGCACGGACCAACACTGAGATTCCCCCATAAAACCTAATTAAATCTTTTTGTTGACCCTACCCATCCACCTGCAGTCCTTCTAATTCAGTGGCAATGGCCAGGAATCGTACCCCAAACATACATACAACATAGATAGAGATATATATTATTTCACGTTAACGTTATTATTATTTTCTAATAACAATCTAATTAATAATGTATTAAATAAAGTAGAAGAAGAAGAAGATGCAAGGAAAAAAGCTACGGACATTAAATCAAATGAAATGAGTTGAGAATGTTTACTTAATTAATAAAGTGTTTTTCTTTTATTATTATATGATTATTATTATGATTATCATTGAAATGCAAATACATACATTATAGATTTCGTTTTAATTTTGTATTCCTTCCACTCCTCTTCCTCACCTCCTCTTCTCCTTTTTTTTTTAATATATACATACATACATTACTCATACTCATTATGTGCAATTATTAATTTTATATTATGTATACATATGTACTTTTGTTTTAGAGAGAAACAAAAAAAAAACATAATTTTGGAAAAAACAAACAAATCATATCATTGAAAATTTCTTCGCCCATTTCTCATATAACATTATTATTACTTACTTACACGCCTACATACATATGAATAGTTTGTAGTATTTCACTTCTCCCCCCATGATTCTAAATGTCTGTCTTTCTTTATTTTCTTTTGAATTCTAAACATAACAGTTTTACTCTATTTTCGCTTTATTTTCTGCTGATGTTACATTTTTTGTTTTCTTTTTTTAATCATATATTATTTTAAATGGATTTTTTTTTTGATTTTATACTACTACAAATGAATAGAAACAAATACTATACAAATAATGATAATAAATAATGTTTAAGAGAAATATTGAAAATTTCGTAATATTTATGTAACAAAAGAAAAATTAAAAACAAAACAATAAAAACAGAAATTTAAAACAAAATGAGTTTCTTAAATAAATGTTTATATATGATAATAAAATATAAAGCAAATTGTGTTTTTCTCTTGTGTGGACGGGCCCCAACCGAAATTGACAAAAATGCATGGATTATTTAAAAGCGAGGGGGAGGCACAGAATGTAAAATAAATAAAAAAATAATTGTATAAATTACTATGATATTTTAATTATTTCAAACCATTATTTATTTCAAATCAAAAAATAAATATTCTTATATTTATATTTTGAAAAAGCTTAAATACCAAAAATATTGGTAGACGGTGGGTGCTACAGTTGGTTGTATTTCCATTCTATTTTAATTCCAAAAGTACAAATTTTGAAAAAATACAAAGTGCAAAATAACCTAACTGATAACTAATAACTAATGATTCAACCAATTTTTGCCGTAAAAGGAAAGGTATGAATTTGAAAAAAAAAACTTTTTATTTTGCGTGTCTATGCAGTCAGAGGAATGTATACACCGAATTCCATGATTCCAGCTGCGCCCATTTGGTAGGTACCATTTTTACCCCCTTGACATTTCTACGCAATTAGAATTTCATCATTCTAGCGGTGATCCTTTAGTTGGTACTATTTTTATCCCTCTGTACCATTGTATCCCTTGAAAGTACGAATTTCGAAAAATTAGTTTATTTTCCGTGTCTACGCAGTCAGAGGAATGTATACTCCGAATTGCATGACTCTAGCTGCGGTCATTTGGTTGGTACTA
Organism: Polietes domitor; assembly: GCA_947397865.1. Classification (NCBI taxonomy): domain Eukaryota; kingdom Metazoa; phylum Arthropoda; class Insecta; order Diptera; family Muscidae; genus Polietes; species Polietes domitor. The sequence goes on from OX377618.1 coordinate 258,750,713, forward strand.
TTTGTATCTCCTTTTTCCATTTTAACCCCAAAAAGTACGAATTTCGAAAAAATCGTCTATTTTTCGTGTCTGCGCAGTCAGAGGAATGTATACTCCGAATTTCATGACTCTAGCTGCGGTCATTTGATTAGTACTATTTTTATCCCCTTTTTCTTTTTAACCCCAAAAAGTACGAATTTAGAAAAATCTATTTATTTTAAGTGTTACGCAATCAGAGGAATGTATACACCGAATTTCATTATTCCAGATGTAGCCGCTTGGTTGGTACCATTTTTATCCCTCCGTACCCATTGTATGCCTTGAAAGTACGAATTTGGAAAAAACGCTTTTAGTTTTCATGTCTACGTAGTCAAAGGAATGTATACTCCGAATTTCATGAGTCTAGCTGTGGTCATTTGGTGGGTACTATTTTTATCCCCTTTTTTCATTCTGACCCCAAAAAGTACGAATTTCAAAAAATCAGTTAATTTCCCGTGTCTACACACTCAGAGGAATGTATACACCGAATTTCATTATTCTTGGTACAGCCGTTTGGTTGGTACCATTTTTATCCCTCTATTCCCATTTTACCCCTTAAAAGTACGAATTTGGAAAAAGTACTTTTATATTATGTATCTCTACTCAATTAGAGGAATGTACACACCGAATTTCGTGTTTCTAGCTGTTATCGGTTAAAATGTACAATTTTTATCCCTTTTTGCCCCATTTCACCCCCTACAAATAAGAATCACTTTATGGTGCACGTTTTTGCCATAAGGGGAATGCGCATACCAAATATCAAGCAAATATAAACAGACATATTCAAGAAACATGCTTAAATACGCTAAAATATTAGGGATTTTTATGGGTATTTGTAGTCCTTGTGAGGGAAAAATTTTTCCCTTTGGGCCGATTTCGCCCCATTTCAATCCCAACCGATCTACGACTATAAGACGCATATATGGAAAATTTGAACGTTCTAGCTCCTTTCGTTTAGATGCTAGCGTGCTTTCAACAGACGGACGGGAGGACGGACGGACATGGCTAGATCGTCTTAGAATTTTATGACGATCAAGAATATATATACTTTATAGGATCTCAGGTCGATATTTCAAGGTGTTACAAACCGAATGACAAAGTTAGTATACCCCCATCCTGGAGGTGGAGGGTATAAAAAACAATAAGTATTTACCCACAAAAACTCGCCTATTACCAAGTACCAATTGGGGCAACCCAAACCATAATATACTCGAATTAATTGATAATCATGCATTTGATGTATTCTTGTCTCGCGTAGTAAGTGTTATTCACTTTATTTCACTTTCATGCATGGCAAACAATAGTGTCCTATTTTCCCCGCAGTTAGTTTTCTATTTATATATATGAACTCATTTAGATTTCCATCAGATCATCAACATTCATCAGAGATTATACTTGGCTCCAGCTTGTTATCCTTGTTTTGTTATCAAATTTCACTTTTTCAAAATGGATTTAATTTTTTTGAGGAAACAATACTTCACAAACTGTATGGATTCGTCAGGGCCGTGCGCAGGGGGGTTTTGGGGGTTCAAACCCCCCCCAGAGAGGTTTCGAACATATACTTTTTAAAACCTTCTAGACTTTCTGAAGCAATAAAATATAGAATTTTTAAGGTCTTTTTAAAATAACTCGTCTGAAATGGTTATTTTCCAGTAAAATCATGAAAACACGAAAATTACATAAAAAATCGTGGATACTTTCTTGAATTTCGGACAAAGTTTATGAAAAATACAAACAAACTTAACGAATTGTGTCAATTTCAAGATTGTGTAGTGCTATTTTCGCTAATGGACACCAAATTGTTCGGAAAATTTTCATTTTTATTAACCGATACCACTTCTTGACATTCGACTAGAGCTATATCTTATGAACTTTTAATTGTGTACTGCAATAAAAGTTCGGAAATTTAAAAACAAAATCGTCTAGTAATTTTAAAAAAGTGTAGATAAGAATCACTATGATATCATAATGAAATCTAAAATATTCTTAATAAAAGCAAATAATTTGATTGATGCTTGTAGAGCGCTAAGATGTAACATTTGCGATTGGACATTTTTATGGAGCTGTATCTAAATCTGAACCGATGTGTCCTATTTTCATCACAGATGCAACAACGACGGTTTCTGTTACTTCCAATGTTTTGGGAGTTTGCAATTATAACACAAATCCATTTCGACAAACGAAGAACACTGTTTTATATACATAAACTCATGTCTCTTTGTTCATTTACAACAACTGATGACATGTTTACCGCAAACAAACTATTTTTTCCCACAAAAGAAGAATTTCGAATGGCGAGTTTTGAATTACAAATGACGAGTTTTGAATTTCAAATGACGAGTTTTGAATTACAAATGATATGTTTTGAATTTCAAATGGAATTTTTGAATTGCAATTGTGTCTTTTGAAATACACTTGAAAATGGTGTAGTTGTTTCTTCTTGCAGGGACTGAAGGGTTTATCGTCGAGGAATTTAATCGTTTTTTGTGTAATATTTCTTCCAAATATATATCGAGGGCTTATATTCAAAAGTGGCTATGAACCATTTTCTCGAAAATGAGTTTTTGATGCCAAACCATTCTCAGATTTGTATGTCATCTGTCATATAAATTTGGAAAATAATTTTATTTCTAAAGCCATTTTTCCAAATGTTTCTGATCCACTCACACTATAGTTTGTGACTGCATAAGTGGTTATGAACAGACAAATAATATAAATAATATAGTTCAAAAATGGAGCAGCATATATCCGAAGGTTGTAATTCGCTACAACGATTTTGTTTAAAACATTTTTCTGGATTTAGAGCATATCGTACTATCAAATTCCATCATTTCGCGTTAATGGAATTTTGATTCCCCAGTTATCAGGCTAAACTAGGAAAAATGGTGGCTGTAAAGTCAAAAATTGTGAAAAGTATATTTAGAAAAACCGGCGTAACTTTTTATTATATTGAGAATACCAAAATATTTCTTTGGCATGTGGTTGCTGACTTCATGGGGTGCATGAAAAATTTCAGAATTATGAATGAAGAAAGTTGAAATATAAGGAATTGCAATGGCGAATTTTGGATTTTTCATCAATTGCAGCGATTTTCGCGACTGGCTACATATATGTTACAAGCGACCAATCTGACGGATGAAGCAGGAATCTTTAAATTCGCTGTGTACACCACAGAAAAAGTGTTTTCTTTACAACATTGTCAAGATTTCATGAAAAAAGTTATAGTGTTTACAATAAATCTTATTCTTATTTCAACATTCATCGTGCTCAATTTTAGACATACAAAAGTGGCTATGAACCATGAAACCGCGAATAATAGGAAATTTCGAAATCTTTTTAATCGTAGCAATTAGTAATCCTTTTTAGATTAAACTGTAGAAGAACGAATAATAGTTTCTCTTCAAATTAAGGAGAAGAACAGTTTTTTCGCTCTCCTGAAAAGTTGTGTTTTTGTTCATAGCCCTCGATATGTATGTATGTAATTTCAAGCAACTATTTAAAAAAAGTTCTACACTTAGAGAACGAGTCTGTTAATAAAAGCAGCGATTGTCTATCAGCAGACACTTTTCTGCTATTACAATCTTGCATCATCATTCACACTGCTAAAGAGTTTGCAGTCTGCTAAAATTGGCTGTTGTTAATTAAAATATAAAAATAGATAAGCGTTCATAAGCTAGTTTAGATCTAATTTTCTTTTATATTAGCTTGGGACAATATGCGTATCATATATATTGCTAAAAACATCAAAAAGGTGTTTACCATCTCAGCAGATACAAATCTGCTGTCTCTTTTTTAACAGCAGAAAATCTGCTCTTTCAGTAGACTATCTGCTTTCTTTTACTGACATATTCCTTTGAGTGTACTGACGAACTGACTGTCGGACGAATGTATCAAATTTTTCGAAGATCCTAAGTAACTAAGTATGAGTAAAGTTTCCTTCTTTCAAAGCCATAGTAAATAGTTCATTTACATTTTTTCTTTGGATCTAATAAAAAAATCTTACAATTGAGTAAATCCAAACTTATGTGGAAGAATATTTTCAAGGTTTTAAGTGAGAAAAAAATCTGAAATTTTGTATGGAAAAATTCCATTTAGGAATTCCATTTTTTTTTTTTTTTGTAATTTTTTGTATCAGTTTTGTTTGTATACCCTGATGCAAAACTATTTGTTTGATTTTTTAGTTAAATTGGACCTTTTTCCTTGTATAAAATAAAATTTTCCTCAGTTTAAGTAAAAATTTACTCGTTTTGAGGAAAAAAATCTGCAAAATTGTCCTCAGTTTGAGTAAATATTTACTTGATTTGAGTAAACATTTACTTAGTTTTAGGAAATTTTCAGCAAAATTTTACGAAGATTTAGTAAAAAATTTTCTTAATTTTAGGAATTTTATTACTTACTTAATTGGCGGGTTTTTACTCAGAATTCCTAGCTCACATTAGCCAATTTGAAGAACTCATCCACTAACCTCCACACACACACACACACATACCATACTGTTGGCCCCTTTTCCATGTCTGACCATTCGGCATAAGCATATTGTTGTGTTATCTCTGACTACTGCATGCTAATCAGATTTGCCGCATACGGAATACGGAATAAGGGTCGTTCCGTTCATTCGTGTTTGCTCTTAAACTGCCAATTAAATTTAGATTTTAAATAAATTCAAGAACGAATTGTTCGTTTTGTTTTAAGTCCATATTAATTGTTGTCATGGTCGGGGGTGAGTGGTGGTTGAGCGATACAGATAACGGAGATGGAGGCGAGAGCAGGCAAGGATGACAGTCCGCTATTATTCATTATCATATAGTAGAAATAATCTGTTTGAGATGCAGCAGGCACAGTGGTATAAAACCGAAGGGGTTGTTTTTGTCTAAACCACCACACCTATTTTTTGTTTGATCTCTATTTAAGAGCAAATTTAAATACCAGGTCATACCTGGTATTTGTAATTGTGCTCGTTTTGGTTTGCCATTTGCAGCGGCCGAATGGGCATAATTTGCGCCGTATGTTCTGGCTGAATGGACACAACTAGATGTCAAAGCGCTGTTTTATCACAATTGATCTGTTCAGTGATTAGGCCCATTTTTGGCTCAATGGACATATCAATAAACCAAATTATCGCATTTGGAGTGAACAGATTTACGAGACACCAAACCGTGTATTACAATATGCAACAAAAAAGGGACATTTTTCTGTCCAATCCGAAGAAATATATTTTTTGTGTGTATTAAGGCATGTTGATTCATAAAATATTTTTTATGGATATATTTTTTTAGTTTTTACTAAAATTAAAATTTCCATCCTAGGTACCTTTAATATTTGTACTCTCATTTTGGATATATTGGCCCGATTGCACCAGTTTTTATGTTCAATTAAATGTAATTATTATGTCTACAAATGTTGTGATTTACACCTTCACATAGAAACAGTGGTTTAGGAACAGCCACCAATTGGGGGAGTTTTTTTGGGAACAAAATTATTTTTTGGGAAAATAGTCTATTTTTTGTTGGCACGAAAAAATCATAAAAAATAGAAAGAAGAAGAAAGATTCATGTTTTAATAGCTAACATTTGAACGCAAATTATTACAAATTATATAAAAGAATATATAGCTGGCATTTTTGAAAATTTATGAATAAATATAAAAGTCATGACCCTTATGTAGAAGTAAGGGAATTTAAAAAAATGTGAGTCATTTTTTAAGAAGTTTAAATTGATTTAGTCATACGTGAAGACGACATGTATTTATACAAGAGGGGCCATAACTTCTACATGTATCCATTGATTTTCTTTAAGTAGACCTTGATTTTTTCGTTTATATGCCAGCTCTATATTCTTTTATTATTATCTATTACAAACTAAAATAAAATATTCTGTTAACAATTGTGTGAGAGGGGGCGTGGCTAACGCTTAAACATTTTTTAGCTTTAATGCGATTATAAAAACATTTTCATATATCAAAGTGTAACTGATTTTGACTATCCGTATGGAAGTTACATTATGCAGCATTGTGGATGTACTAGAAGGGGTGTGGCAATATCGCCTATATTTCAAGTGTATCAAAAGTCCATAAAATCATTGTCAAAGGTCAAATTTCAGAGCATTCCGACCATCCGTATATAAGTTACTAGCAGTACCCGCTGCCAGCTATTTGTTTTTAGTTTTATCCGTGTCTGTTTTTGGACAGTATTTATTTGATTTTTTTTTGGTGGATATAGATAAATCTAAAATAGTAATTTGGAAACATCCTATTAGATAACAGTCAAATGAATGTGCTTGTCGATGTGCACTATGCTGAACTCCCTTCGTATGTATAATTTTTATCCCGCATCCTCGTTATAAGTACAAATTTTGTAATATCCATTTATGTTCAGAGTTTACGTAGTTAAAGTTTTGTACACCATTTTTATTCCTTTTTGTCCCGGGCGCACCTTAAAAGTAGAAATTTCAACAACTCCAATTTCACTGCAGAGGAATTTACAATCAAATTTCATGATTCTAGTTGCAATACTTTGGTACCATTTTGTATCCCATTTTTTCCGTTCAGCCCTTAAGAGTACAAAAATGTTTCTATATTGCGCTTCTATATGGTGACCGAATTTAAATAAAAAAAAATTCACGATTATAGATATAATACTTTAGTTGGTACCACTTTATCCCTATTGGTCCCGCTCACCCGTTATAAGTACAAACTTCCAAAAAACCCATTTAGATTGCGCTTTTGCTTTGTCAAAGGAATTTACACACCAAATTTCGCGACTATAGCTGCAATAACTAAATTAGTATCCCTAATTTATCCCTCGCAACCCTTAAAAGTACCAGTTTTGAAAGATCCAATTTTAATGCGCTTATACATGGTCAGAGGAATTTGCATAACAAATTTCACGATTCTAGCTGTAATACTTTAGTTGGTACCATTTTTATCACTTTTTGTCCCGCTCACCCCTTATAAGTACAGATTTCGAAAAATCCATGTAGATACCGATTTTAACGAATATAGCTACAATACTTAAATCGATAACATTTTTATCCCTTTTGGTATCTTTCCTCCCTACAAAGTAAAAATTTCGAGGGATATTTGTAGCTCGTCTGCATGTTTCTAGCTGCTGCCGTTTAGTCAGAAAGAAGGTTCGATGTTTATCCCCTTTTGTCCCATTTTACCCCCTAAAAGTACGAATTTTCGTACTTTTTTCACACGGGCGGACGGACGGACATGGCTCAAACACCTTAAAAAGTCGTGAAATGGATTTAATCCAAACATACTTAGGGTCTTAAGTCACTCCTTCAAGGCGTTACACTTTTTTTCTGTCCCAAATGATATATACCCTCCTACTCTGTGGAGTGAGGGTATAAAAAGTATTATTTAACTTCATAACTTCATTTAGATTTTTAACATACAAACATTTTTTTGCGTTAGAATGTTAAATATTAAAAATAAATCACAGTTCTTTTTTCCGACTTTTCTTCTATTTTTTTCCGTGCCAGCAAAAATATATTTTTTTCGAAAAAAAATAATATTTTCCCAAATTTTTAAAGACAGTTCCTAAACCATTGTTCGATTCTATATGAAAGTAATTCACAATATTACCCTAACCGGGTGTTATCTGAGTTATATTTCCAAAATGAGAGTACAATTATGTAGTCTACCTTCGTCGAAAATTTTAATTTTAGTGAAAACAAGTAAGAAGGCGTTAAGTTCGGCCGGGCCGAATCTTATATACCCTCCACCACGGAGTGCATTCCACAGTATTACCAGCAGATTAAACGATGTCGCCTTTACATAGAAGCACAGTACCATATTACGAAAATTGTGCTATTTTTATGCACATTTATTATAATTGTTTACTATTTTAAACTATAATGTATACTTATGCGCACTGTTTAAAAAAAATAAAATGCTGAAATTGTGAAAGTGAACGTGCCTAAATATTAGGCGATTGTCAGTCGCCATTAGAAAGAAGCATTTTCAGATACAGACAAAGTGATATAAAGATATCCCCATTCGCCCCATTCTCCGCCCAAATGTACAAATTTCGAAAAAACCCTTTTTCGAGTCTTCATAGTCAGAATGTATACACCGAATTTCATGATTTCAACTTCAGCGGTTTGGTAGGTTCCATTTTATCCCTCTTTTCAATTATATACCTTAAAAGTACGAATTTCGAAAAATCCCTCTATTTTACGTGTCTATGCAATTAGAGGGATGTACACACCGAATTTCACGATTCTAGCTGTTGTCGTATCATTGGTACCATATTTTATCCCTTTTTGTCCCATTTCGCCCGCTACAACTTTTATTTTCTTTGTGGTGCTTCCAAGCTACAACAGGAATGTCCGCAACAAATTTTAACTGTATGAAAATAAGAAATTTAATTAATAAGCCAAGGCTACCAATATTTGTATACTATATATATATATATAATGGATATAATACTTCACTTCATAAAGTAAATATAAGGGAGCAATCATAAATACACTAAATATTGAGGGATAGAGAGTGTATTTTCAGCTACAGTCGTTTGGTTGGTTGTATTTCCATCCTATTTTAATTTCAAAAGTATAAATTTTGAAAATACCTTATCTCTCACGTACGCAGTTAAGACAACTTCATGATTCTACCATTTTTTGTCGTAAAAGCAACAAAATAAAGTACGAATTTGGAAAAAATATTTTACGTGGCTATGCAGTCAGAGGAATGTATACAGCGAATTCCATGATTCTATCAGCGGCCATTTTGTTGGAACCATTTTTATCCCCTTTTTCCAATTTTGCCCCCCCCTCAAGAGTATGACTATCTAAAATATCTTTATTTTACGTATCTACACAATTAGAGGGATGTACACACTGAATTTCATCATTCTAGCTGCATTCGTTTAGTTGGTACTATTTTTATCCCCCTGTAGCCATTGTATCCCTTGAAAGTACAAATTTGTAAAAAACGTTTTATTTTTCGTGTCTACGTAGTCAGAGGAATGTATACTACGAATTTCATGATTCCAGCTGCTGTCATTTGGTAGGTACTATTTTTATCCCCTTTTTCCATTTGAACTCCAAAAAGTACGAATTTTGGAAAGTTATTTTATTTTACGTATCTACGCAATCAGAGGAATGTATATATCGAATTTCATTATTCTAGATGCAGCCGTTAGGTTGGTACTATTTTTATCCCTCTATCCCCATTTAACCCCTTAAAAGTACGAATTTAGAAAAAATACTTTTATATTATATATCTACTCTATTAGAGGAATGTACACGCCAAATTTCGTGTTTCTATCTGTTGTCGTTTGATAGGTACCATTTTTATCCCTTTTTGTCCCATTTCGACCCCTACAAATAAAAATCACTCTATGGTGCCCTTTTATGCTATAAAGGGAATGCGCATTGCAAATATCTACTAAATACAAGCTAATATGTTAAAAAAACAGGCTGAAATACTCTAAATATTAGGGGTATTTTCAGTCCTTGTGAGGGTAAAATTTTTCCCTCTGGGCCGATTTCGTCCACTTTCAATCCCAACCGATCTACAACCATAAGACACATTTAGGAAAAATTTGAACCTCGTAGCTCATTTCGTTTGGCCGCTATCGTGCTTTCAACAGACAGACAGACATGGCTATATCGTCTTAGAATTTTACCACGATCAAGAATATATATACTTTATGGGGTCTCCGATGAATATTTCAAGGTGTTACAAACGGAATGACAAAGTGAATATACCCCCATCCTGGAGGTGGAGGGTATAAAAATTACATAAAAGTTGTTTAATATCGTTTTCTGTTATCGAATTTTTAACACGTTATTCGCGTTATTTAAGCAAAAATTAAAAAAACTTTGGGTCTACAAGGATAGTAATAACTTCTACATTTATCCCTAGTTTTTTACATATATACATTGTTTTAGCGTTAATATGTTAGCTAATAAAAAGTAAAAAAATACTTTTTCTGAAATTTTTGCTATTTTTATGATTTTTTTCGTGCCAGCAAAAATAGAATTTTTGAAAAAAAAATATTATTTCCCAAATTTTTGAAGACTGTTCCTAAACCACTGTTTCTGTGTGAAAGTGTAATTCGCAATATTTGTGGCCATCATGAGTGTCTTTAATCTAACATATAACCGGGTGTTGTCGGACTTATAATTCCCAAAGTGAGAGTACAAATATTTAAGGTACCTTCGCCGAAAATTGTTTTTTAGTAAAATATTAAAAAAAACTACATTAGAATGTTAACTATTAAAAAAAGAACAAAATACAGTTTCCGACTTTTCTTTTCTTTATTTTATATTTTTTCGAAAAAGAAAAATTAATTTTTCCCCAATTTTACAAAAAAAAATTTCGAGTTTAAAAAGCCAAAATACATCGGAAAAATTTTGGTTGCCTACAAAATTTGATGCCCCTAAACTCTATTTTCTTTATTGAATTCTGCAAAGAACATTCCAAACAATGCGGCTACATTTAAAGTTCATAAATGTTCAAAGAGTTTAAAATATCATTATATTAGACGTGTTTAACATTGGATTTTGTTTTAGTTCATGGAATACAAGGGCTCTTGAAGTCTTATTATGCGTTTGTAAAGTGTAATTTTGTTTTCCTTTTCAAACAGCGCTTTACCTGAAAGTTGTCCTTCCTCAATGTGTTTCATTTACTCCAGGATAAAACTATAATCGCAATGCCGTCCGATGCTTTGGCACTTACAAATATTGATACAATGGGATATTATTATTAATTATTAAAAAATAAAATTCTGCTTATCTACTTAAATACAAAATAGGGCAAACCTAAATGCAAAAGCCAACCCAATATTATTCATTGTTCAACAGTTGAGCAATTTTTTCACAGCCTACCTTTAGGGGCAATATCTTTTCCGACATTGAATGTTCATTTGATCCTGTAAGACCACCCACAGATGATTTTAATAGTAAATTTAATATAACCCTAAAAGTATGCACCGCAATATACGTATATTTCATGTTCAGTCGATAAGTTTTTAGGAATGATTTATTAATTAACAAAAAGGGTTCAGCCATTACATCCTGATTTTTTGCAAGTGTTGATCTGATATATTAAGCCTTAGTTATTTATTAAGTTGTAAAAGCTGGTTACCAGCGATTAAAAAATGCAGGGAGTTTTACAGAGATTTAGAAATCGTAAAAAATAAAAAAAAAATCATATGGGCGTTGGGCGTGTCACTAGCAATTTTCATTTAATTGTGGACTCTCATAAAATCACTGGTAATGATTTGTATTAACATATATATTAAAAAAAGAAATATATGATTAATTTTCATTTTAGGCGTGGTTGTGGGCGGAATTAAGCAAAAACTTTTGTTGATCTAATTTGACAATATAAGGGATAAGTGCGAAATTTCAAGCTCTTAGAACTATTGCTTCTAATTTTTGCCGCAACTTGTATGAAAATATTCCACTGTGCGATGTCATATGAAATGACCAATTGACAAATGGGACAATCTATTAATCACCGAGATCGTGCAATTTAACACCTCTAGAATATTTTCTCTGGGTTTACGTGAAGTCAGCCCGACACCTTGGATGGCTTGGGTGACATTGAGTGAACCATTACCGAAACACCATTCCATGTTATGAAAAAGTGGTCTAAAATTGGTGTTCCAGAATTTGTAAGTTTTCGCCATAATCTACTTCCAAGTTGTACGATAAATCCCGAAGTGTAAACCCTCATTTTTGGAATACCCATTTTATTGGAGTCTTCGGTTGAAGACTACCTCACATACCGCAAAAATAGATTTGCTGAGTTTTCAATTTCCACAAGGTCAAGGGACCTTATTTTGGGAACGCATCGCATCACCATATGATAAACCCTTAGGGCAATTTAATTATGACATTACTTCAACTAAAGCCATGTGGAAATTACAGATTTATTTAATTTTTTTTCATTTCATTTATTTCTCTCTATGGAATACAAACTTCCTAACAGACTACAACTTAGAAATAATTCTATAAATAAATTCAATCTAATATATTATTTTCCCCCTTTGTCTTTGTCGCTACACCCCACTGTGTGTCATTAGCTATGAATTATGGCGTAAAATGAAAAGTGAACAATTAAAATTTAATTACGCACAGTTTGTTATTTAGCCGTCATTCATTCATTCTTTCATTCATACTTCATCAACTCTACTCTACACACTACTTATTCCCCCATTCCCTGATGCCTTTTGCATTTCCATCGTCCCTTCGTTAGTGTGAATGGCTTTTCTCGGATGAAATGTGAACCTTTGTTGTAGTCCATTTACATAGTAAATTTAAAATAAGCCATAAAAAGGACGAAAGAGAGAGAGCGAGAGTACGTCGTGTAATCCTAGTTGATTGTAAATATTATTCACATTTTGAAAAAGTGATGGACGTGCAGTTGTGACATTTTAAAATAATTAAAATATGAAAATCACCATTAAATAGATGTCGTGCAGAGCTTTAGTACAATGTATGTACATATGTACTTACAGTCAGAGACTAAACTGACCATCCATCACATATTGTTTCAATATCCAAAACATACATAAATGGAATTTTTAATGCACATATATAGAGGACACTTTGAGCAATATTAAAAACAAGTAAGGAAAGTCTAAAGTCGCGCGGGGCAGACTATATGATACACTCCACTTTCTATCCGAATACAATTCAACTGGGTAAAAAAGTGAAAACGGGAAGAATTTTTGTATGTTTCCTAATCATAGGCTAATATTACCTGGTCCAATTTGTCATATCGGAAATATTTATATCGGTGCTATATCCAAACATGGAATATAGTGACTAACTTTCACATCAAGTTCATCCAGTTCAAATATAACGTGCTAAGCTCATTTTGTGAAAATTCGTGCTTTCTGGTGCGGAAAAAGTCTATCCCGAATTTGTATGGAAGCTATATGTAAATCTAAACCGATGACCCATTTTCACCATGGGTGTTTCCAGTTGAAATATCAGATATTTTGAAAGATTTGAAGAAGATCTGTTAAAATATGTGGTTTATAGAGTGGAAAAAGTGAAATCGGGAGTGAAATTTGTGTGGGAGCTATATATAAATCTGAACCGATCTGACCCATAGCTCTTTATAGAACAAATATAAGATATTTCGCCTAATTTGATGAGGATCTGTTAAAATATGTGGCTTCTAGAGCAGAAAAAGTAAAATCGGGAGCGAAATTTGTATGGGGGCTATATCGAAATCTGAACCGATTTAATCTATTTTCAACACAGATGTTTCTAGTAGAATTATAAGGTAATGCAAGGTAATTTGAAGCCAATCAAGTGAAATATGTGGTGTCGAGTGAAATATCGGGAACGAAATTGGTATGGGAACTATATCTAAATCTGAACCGATCTGACCTATTTTCACCATAGGCGTTCCTAGTTTAAATATAAGATGTTTTGCCAAATCTGAAGATAATCTGATACAATCTGTGGTTTCTAGAGCAGAAAAAGTCAAATCGGGTGCGAAATTTGTATGGGAGCTATATATAAATCTGAACCGATCTAACACATTTTTACCACAGGTGTTTCTATTTGAACTATAAGATGTTTGGCCAATTTTGAAGAAAATCTGTTGAAATATGTGGTAACTAGAGTGAATAGAGTCAAATCGGGAGTGAAATTCGTATGAGGGCTATATCTAAATCTGAACCGATTTTCTTCAAATTCAATAGCGTTCGTCCTTGTCCCGAAAAACTTCGTTGTGGAAAGTTTCGTTTGGTTCTGTCTACAATTGCGACCTGTATCGTGATTACAACAATAGATGGACAGACTTTTATGATTTTTTTCGAAAAAAAAAATGACTTATTTTTCCCAAATTTTTGGAGGCTGTTCCTAAACCAGACATCATAATTACCTTTACTGTGTAGTTCCCTGCCAGCTATGGTTGCGTGAAATTTCAATTAACATCCCAGCGGGAAAATTTGGAAGGCCTCCCCTTAGAAGGCCTTCTATAATGTCTTCTCTTCGGATCCAAGACACATTCTTGTATGCCTTCTGAAAATAGGCATTCCAGAAGGCCTTCTTCGCACATGCAAAAACATTCGGCACACATGCTCACCTCGTTTCTCTAAGAGGGCCTACCAGAAGGCCTAATCATCAGCATTTAGAAATCCTATACTCATTCTTGACTGCCATCTTTGAGAAGGCATTTAAAAATGATGAAACAGAAAAATTTTAACTCTCCTTCAAGAACAAACCAACAACGTTCTTACTTTATTACCAAAATATTTATCATATCCTTCATACTTTCTTCAGAAATATAATTACACGTCCGACACCCATTCCTGAAGGCCTTCTACGGCAAGGCATTTTAGAAGGCCTTCCCATTAGATGCTACACGATCGATAACTCATGCTTGCTAGCCTTCTTCGGATAGGCATGCTAGAAGGCCTTGCGAGAGAAGGCAGCGCGGAAGGTGTTCGATTTATCGATGAGTATTTTCTACACACTTTTTGTTGTAAACACATAACAATATTCAGTGGCTCATTCCTACTTCCCTTCTTTCGCCAGGCATGCTAAAGGGCCTGCCAAAAGAAGGCAGCGACGAAGGTGTTCGCTTCTATTAAGGGTCATGTGTTTCTATAAGCTTTTTGACTCAAACAGACAATAAAGTTCTGTAATTTAGTAGGTAGCACTTCCGATTAACAATGCGATGACCATGGGTTCAAATTCCAGCCGACGCAAATAAAAATGTTGAAAGATTTAAATTGAAAACTAAAAAAAGCTTAAATACCATAAATATTGGTAGATAGTGGGTGCTACAGTTGCTTGTATTTCCATTCTATTTTAATTCCAAAAGTACAAATTTTTAAAATCCATTAAAACAGGCACATCGACAAGCACATTCCTTTGACTGTATATGAGTGCTATGCTTCCAATTTACTAATTTGGAAAAGAAAATCAAATAAATACTATCCTAAAACAGAGACGGATAATAACAAATACTTGGCTTTTTCGCGTGCGAATCAGCGGGTACTGCTATTATAATATAAACGTATTGATAGCGTGGTTTGAAATAATAAAAAAAAAACGAAAATCGACAGACTCTGTGGAATGCAATCCATGACGGAGGGTATATAATGTTTGGCCCGCCCGAACTAATTGCCGTTTTAACTTGTTTTATTTCAAAATATGGCACGTCGTTAGAGTTTTGAGGGAAACTTCGTATTCATATTCATCATGAAATTAATAAAATACAAATTCAACACTTGTTTTCGAATTCACCCATTGTGAATTGGCAACTGAACACTGTGAGGTTTTTAATTTTCTCCTTTTTTATCGTCCTTCCATATGTAATTCTCTGTGCAGTGATTTCTGCTGCCAACACATTCTAAGCCCTAGCGATAAAATCACTCCTATGCTGAGAATGCAATCCTATGCGATTTCACACAACGAACAGTTGTGGATAAAACCCAAACCACAACCAACCATCCAAGCAACAGTCATGCAACAAAGTAGCAACATCACGGCTAATATGAAGTCATCAGAGTAAGAGTGGCGGCCATCAGGTGAAACAGGAAGTTTCTTCAGCAATTTGAATAAAATAAGTCTTTCTATTAACACTATTCAAAAAAGAAAACAAAATTGTGTCCGTGGCATATAACCATTATGGCATAGTGTTCCATAAAAGCAACGTCAACATTTTTTTATAACAAAATTGGGGTAAATTTCAATTTTTGTTGAAGCCACCTTTAATATTTGTTTCAGAATTATTGGAGTATATGTCCAATCATGCCCGTTAAAACTACTTATAAGTGCTCCAAAAATATAGTACACTTTACTTTCACATACAAAACAGTGGTTTAGAAGTAGTCCCAAAAATAGAGAACTTTAAAAAAGACAAAACCGAAATATAAACAAAACATTTTCATTTAATTTTTAAAATCTAAAAAAACTATGTAAGTTATTACTATTCTCGTAGAAGTAAGAAGAAAGCATGATTCAAAATTTTCTGTTTTCAAATGAAGTACTTCCGTACGTTAGTTAATTACATTGTTATCGACATTTTTAAAAATAAATATAAAAATCGATCTGGACAAAGCATATGCAACTCGAAAACTTTGTTTTAAAAACGACATTTTTGAAATTTCTTTTGATCTGCTTTTGTTTGTATTAGTAAATAATAGTCCTTTGTAAGGAAATATTTTTGAGAATATTCAATTTTATTTTGTTATTTTTTCTATTGGCGTTAAAATAGAATTTGTATGGAATTTCACGCGATAAATTCGGATCTTAGCTTATACAACGAATTGTGACTGCTTATTTTTGTTGAATATAACACACGGAGACATTGTGGTGATAAATGGTGGATAAGTGTGAAAAACGACTCAATTTTCTCTTCCTATAAACGAACTGAACAATTGCAAGTTCCAGTTTTTACTCGAAAAATGCAAAGACTTCCTGTACGAGCAAATTTATTTCCAGTTCTCTTCGAATTCCCCCTATGCGGTATACCAGTGCGTATGAGTAATTCATTGTTACATTTGCATTAATCATACGCATAAGCGACCCATACATTAATCTGCCGTTGTACTGACTTGCATATAAATAATAGAATATATATGTAATAATAAATAAATATATATATATATATATATATATATATATATATATATATATGTATATATATATGTAATAATAAAAAGTCACACCCTTAAAAGGAAAATAATCCTGTGGTGGTGGCTTAGCTCATAGCCATTTGGTGTTTAATGGCTTCATACACATCTGTACGTATGTACATGCGACTACAAGTGCGGGCATGTGTGGCATCCTTCTTATATGTTTGGATAAGTGAGTCTGAGAATTTTCACGTAAGTAAAGCTCAGTGGTGTTAGTTTAAAAAAACGTGCACTTCAAGTAAATGTCAAGTTCAGGTTACTTCTGATTTCATTCGCTGTAGATTAAGAGAAATCCACACGATTGCATCACATACATATGTGCGGATGTGTGTGCTTTTGTGGGTTGTTGTCACAGCGTTTCCAGGATCGCTCGAAGTTTCATATAAATCCACTTCATTTCAAATTCTAGCGAATTTAAGTTTCCAAGGCAGGACATTTGTGCTTATGTATGTTGTTATGATTTTTTTTCTTTCAAAGTATACACATGTATGGACGTACATAGCAGTCGATATATTGGCGAGGCCGGAAAACAAAAAAGCACGCGAATCTCTTAGAAATATGAGAGATTATGATGGTGAGTTAGTTCTCTTTGCTGTCATACATTTCACAATAAATTTCATAATTTGTAATATGTGCTTTGATTTTTCCCCATAATTTTGGACCACACTAATGTACATACATACGTATACATCTACACATGAAATACAAACGCTTGAGACAAAATGGTCCTTTGTTTATGAGAAAATATTTGAAATGCTCGTACGACTAATTACCCAGGAGATTGGTTGGTTCTTTCGAATGCGTTTCAAGCGAATGAATGCTCCAGAGAGTAACCAAAATCCAGCCAAAATGGAATTCTTAAATCATTGCGAGATGGTACCATCAAAACATGCCAAGTATATCAAATGTATGGAATTTTAAAACATAATAAAAATAATAAAATAATGTGAGTTTATTAAATGGAATGTAAGATTTATGTTTTGAAGATATATGTTTAAATTATGTCGAAAATTTATGGATTTATAGATTTAAGATTTTGAAGAAAACTTTGTTAACAATTGCATTTTAAAAATATTAAATGTTGTGTTGCGAATATATATAGGAATTCAGTTATTGGTATAAATTGAAAATTTCATTAAAACGTATATTTTTGAGAAAAGCAAATTCATACTGAACATAGTGAAAAATCTACAAAAATTCAGTGATGAAATTTTGGGGATTATGTAGACAAAAATGCTTCCGAAAATATTAGCTTACAAGGTTGTACATTTTTGACCAACAAAATACCAAATTCCCAATGTGGGTGAAATATATTCCAAAATATAGGATTTTTTACTAAAATTCTTCATTACTTATCGCAAGGAAGTTGGTATTTCTTTCTGACTATGAGGCCAAAGAATATAGGTACTAACAATTTTATAATCGGAGCTCTGTAATTTGTTAACACTATGTAGCAAAAAAATTGTGTCCAAACCGGAAAACTTTTATGGATATTGTTTTACTAAAATTAAAATTTTGTATTATTGTCCGACTTAATACAAAATATAAAACTCAAACAGGTCAACTAAACACATCATAAAATTAAAATGAAAAACGTCATGGGTACCTTTTATATTTGTACTCTCATTTGGATCTATTGACCCGATGGCACCCGCTTATATATATATATATACATAAATTGAGATATCATAACGAAATTTTGTGATTATGTCGAATAAAAAAATATTTCCAAAAATAATGGGCAACATTTTTTTATTTGTTTCTAATAAATACCCAAATTCCGAAAATATATAAAAAATTTATGATTTTTACTAAAATGCCATTTTTCATTTACCGCAGGGATGTGGTAATACTATCTGAGTAAGAAGTAAACATATGGTGTTTAAAAATTTACTTAACCTTTTACAATTTGAGAATTTTTACAAAATAATATTTTTTTTGAAAGGTTCATTTGCCAAAATGATTAAAAAATGAAATGATATAAAAAATTTTCAACTACGGAAAGAAAACAATTTACAAGCGAAATAATATTGCCGCCTTTTTGAAAAAAAAAACTATAAAAATTGAATTTTTTTGGAAGTCTGTATAAATTTTGCTTCAATTTTATTAATGATTATTAAGAATTGCATAACTTCTACATTAATCCATATATTATACCCTCCACCCCAAGGATGGGGGTATACTAACTTTATCATTCCGTTTGTAAAACCTTGAAATATCGACCTGAGACCCTATAAAGTATATATATCCTTGATCGTCATAAAATTCTAAGATCTAGCCATGTCCGTCCGTCCGTCTGTCTGTTGAAAGCACGCTAGCATCTAAACGAAAGGAGCTAGAACGTTCAAATTTTCCATAAATTCGTCCTATAGTCGTAGATCGGTTGGAATTGAAACGGGGCGAAATCGGCCCAAAGGGAAACATTTTTCCCTCACAAGGACTAAAAATGCCCATAATAACCCCTAATATTTTAGAGTATTTAAGCATATTTTTTCATATGTCAATATGTCTACTTGATATTGGATATGCGCATTCCCTCTACAACAAAAACGTGCACCTAAAAGTGATTTTATTCGTAGGGGTGAAATGGGGGCAAAAAGGGATACAAATGGTACCTTTTAAACGGCAGCAGCTAGAAACACGAAATTCGGTGTGTACATTCCTCTAATTGAGTAGAAACATAAAATAAAAGTATTTTTTCCAAATTCGTAATTTTAACGGGTAAAATGGGAATAGAGGGATAAAAATGGTACCAACCAAAAGGAATAATGAAATTCGGCGTATACATTCCCCTGATTGCATAGACACTTAAAATAAACCGATTTTTCGAAATTCGTACTTTTTGGGGTTAAATGGAAAAAGGGGATAAAAATAGTACCAACCAAATGACCGCAGCTAGAGTCATGAAATTCGCAGTATACAATCCGCTGACTGGGTAGACTTAAAAAATAAAATGTTTTTCCTAATTCGTACTTTCAAGGAATACAATGGATACAGAGATATAAAAATACAGAGGGTTAAAAATAGTACCAACTAAACGACTACAGCTAGAATGATGAAATTCCTCTATCCCTCTAATTGCGTAGACACGTAAAATAAAGAGATTTTAGAAAGTCGTACTTTTAAGGGGGTGAAATAGGAAGAACGGGATAAAAATGGTACCAACTAAATGGCCGTAGCTAGAATCATGGTATTCGGTGTATACATTCCTCTGGCTGCATAGACACGCAAAATACAAAGATTTTTCCAAATTAGTACTTTTTACATTTACGGCAAAAATTGGTTGATTCATGAAGCTAGGTTATTTTGCACTATGTACATGAGATAATGCATCTTCAAAATTTGTACTTTTTACTATACATATAAGAATATGTTTTCTTGAATTGACTAAATGTAAATGTATTGGTAGCCTAGCCTTATAAGCGTGGTTTGAAATAATAAAAATATTATATTTATTTATAAAATTATTTTTTCAATATTTATATTTGTTTCGGTTTGGCTATATTAAAAAAATATATTTTTCTGTAATACTGCTACACTTCTACGAAAATCGACAGCCTCTGTGGATTGCAATCCATGGTGGAGGGTATGTAAAGTTCGGCCCAGCCGAACTTAACGCCGTTTTTACTTGTTTGTTGCATATAAACATATTATTCGACTTTTTCTCTATTTTCTATGATTTTTTGTTGTTTTTTCCATGCTTTATAAAGAGTATTTGACAGATCACGTGGGATTTCAGACATGGTGTCAAAGAGAAAGATGATCAGTATGCTTTGACATTTCATCATGAATAGACTTACTAACGAGCAACGCTTGCAAATCATTGAATTTTATTACCAAAATCAGTGTTCGGTTCGAAATGTGTTTCGCGCTTTACGTCGATGAGGCGATGAGGCTCATTTCTGGTTGAATGGCTACGTAAATAAACAAAATTGCCGCATTTGGAGTGAAGAGCAACCAGAAGCCGTTCAAGAACTGCCCATGCATCCCGAAAAATGCACTGTTTGGTGTGGTTTGTACGCTGGTGGAATCATTGGACCGTATTTTTTCAAAGATGCTGTTGGACGCAACGTTACGGTGAATGGCGATCGCTATCGTTCGATGCTAACAAACTTTTTGTTGCCAAAAATGGAAGAACTGAACTTGGTTGACATGTGGTTTCAACAAGATGGCGCTACATGCCACACAGCTCGCGATTCTATGGCCATTTTGAGGGAAAACTTCGGAGAACAATTCATCTCAAGAAATGGACCGGTAAGTTGGCCACCAAGATCATGCGATTTGACGCCTTTAGACTATTTTTTGTGGGGCTACGTCAAGTCTAAAGTCTACAGAAATAAGCCAGCAACTATTCCAGCTTTGGAAGACAACATTTCCGAAGAAATTCGGGCTATTCCGGCCGAAATGCTCGAAAAAGTTGCCCAAAATTGGACTTTCCGAATGGACCACCTAAGACGCAGCCGCGGTCAACATTTAAATGAAATTATCTTCAAAAAGTAAATGTCATGGACCAATCTAACGTTTCAAATAAAGAACCGATGAGATTTTGCAAATTTTATGCGTTTTTTTAAAAAAAAAAGTTATCAAGCTCTTAAAAAATCACCCTTTATAAGGTTACTTTCTATATATGTTTGTGTGCCACAAAATTTGAAATCAATTTTTGAAAGCTTTTTTCTCAACCAATTTTGCTCAAATTTTGCACACTTAATCATTTTCGATGACAATACAAGGAAATGGAAAAATTTGACCAATTGGACAAAGGGGCGTGGCACCTCCCATACGAAGTTAAAACCTATTATTGAATATTGTCAGTTCTATGACACTTAGAATGCTGAAATTTTGTGTAAGTGCATCTAGCATCAATTCGCATAGTTGTGCCAAAAATGGGCGGTATTGGAAAAGTGGGCGTGGCATCTTCCATACGAAGTTAAAACCTATTATTGAATATTGTCAGTTCTATGACACTTAGAGATCTGAAATTTTGTGTAAGTGCATATACCATCAATGTGCATAGTTGTGCCAAAAAGGGGCGGTATTGGAAAAGTGGGCGTGGCACCTCCCATACGAAGTTAAAACCTATTATCGAATATTGTCAGTTCTATGACACCTAGAGTGCTGTAATTTTGTGTAAGTGCATCTAGCATCAATGTGCATAGTTGTGCCAAAAATGGGCGGTATTGGAAAAGTGGGCGTGGAACCTCCCATACGAAGTTAAAACCTATTATTGAATATTGTCAGTTCTTTGACACCTAGAGTGCTGAAATTTTGTGTAAGTGCATCTAGCATCAATTCGCATAGTTGTGCCAAAAAAGGGCGGTATTGGAAAAGTGGGCGTGGCATCTCCCATACGAAGTTAAAACCTATTATTGAATATTGTCAGTTCTATGACACCTAGAGTGCTGAAATTTTGTGTAAGTGCATCTAGCATCAATTCGCATAGTTGTGCCAAAAAGGGGCGGTATTGGAAAAGTGGGCGTGGCACCTCCCATACGAAGTTAAAACCTATTATTGAATATTGTCAGTTCTATGACACCTAGAGTGCTGAAATTTTGTGTAAGTGCATCTAGCATCAATTCGCATAGTTGTGCCAAAAATGGGCGGTATTGGAAACGTGGGCGTGGCACCTCCCATACGAAGTTAAAACCTATTATTGAATATTGTCAGTTCTATGACACCTAGAGTGCTGAAATTTTGTGTAAGTGCATCTACCATCAATGTGCGTAGTTCTGCCAAAAATGGGCGGTATTGGAATAGTGGGCGTACCACCTCCCATACGAAGTTAAAACATATTATCGAATAGTGTCAGTTCTATGACACGTATAGTGCTCAAATTTTGTGTAAGTGCATCTAGCATCAATGTGCGTAGTTGCGCCTAAAATGGGCGGTAATGCAAAAGTGGGCGTGGCACCTCCCATATGAAGTTAAAACCAAAATTACACCTACTGTAATTTTGTGTAAGTGCATCTAGCATTAATGTGCGTAGTTGTGACAAAAATGGGCGGTAATGGAAATGTGGGCGTGGCACCTCCCATACGAAGTTAAAACCCATTTTCGAATATATGCCGTTCTATGGCAGATAAAAAACTGAAATTTTGCAGTAATTTTTCCTTCTACAAAAGATAACTAAAAAAGAATTTCTAGGCCCAATAGAATTCTGCTTGCATAAAGCATGGATTTGAAAATTTTTTTTTTTTGATTTACTAGTTTTGTTGATTTTTATACCCTCCACCTCCCGGATGGGGGTATATTCACTTTGCCATTCCGTTTGTATATAAAAGTAAAACATATATATTCTGTATCCTGGTAAAATTCTAAGACGGTTAGATATGTCCGTTTGTCTATCTGTCTGTTGGAAGAACGCTAACTTCCAAACGAAATGAGCTAGGAGGTTGAAATTTTCCGTAAATGTGTCTTATGGCTGCAGATCGCGTTGGGATTGAAAGCGGGCGAAAACGGCCCAGAGGGAAAAATTTTTCCCTAACAAGGACTGAAAATTCCCCTAATATTTAGAGTATTTAATATATTTTTTTTAATTTCCGATTTTTATACACTTGAAACAAATTTCGTACCTTCCTCCAGTAATGTGTAAAAAGTCCAAAAATATTTAGCGGATGAAATGGGGCAAAAGGGATAAAAATAGTACCTTTGATACGACAACAGCTAGAAACATGAAATTCGGTGTGTACATCCCTATAATTACGTAGACACGTAAAATAAAGAGGTTTTTCGAAATTTGTACTTTTCAGGGATACAATTGGAAAAGGGGGATAAAAATGGTACCAACCAAACCGCTGAAGATAAAATCATGAAATTCGGTGTATGCATTTATCTGACTGTGTAGACGCGAAACATAAAGGATTTTTTCGAAAATTGTACTTTTAGGCGGAAAATGGGGCGAAAGGGATAAAGATGGTACCAATCAAACGGTTGCAGTTAGAACAGTGGAATTCGGTGTGTACATTGCTGTGACTGCGTAGACACGAAAGATATAGATATCTTTCGATATTCGTACCTTTAGGATCAAAACGGAATCAAGAAATTGTAAATGGCCCTGAGGAAAAATGTTTCTCTCTAATGACGACTGACAATACACCTAACATTTAGAGTACTTTTTTGAAGATTGTTCCACCATCTTCACTTTATGATTACAATTGCAGTATTATATACATACCCAGCGGGAAATTTTGGAAGGCCTCCCCATAGAAGGCCTTCTAAAATGCCTTCTCTTCGGATCCGAAACACATTCCTGTATGCCTTCTGAAAATAGGCATTCCAGAAGGCCTTCTTCGCACATGCAAAAACTTTCGACACACATTCACCCCTCGCTTCTCTAAGAGGCCCTACCAGAAGGCCTAATCATTAGCATTTATAAATCCTATACTCATACTTGACTGCCTTCTTTGAGAAGGCATTTGGAAAAACCTTCTCGTTTCCTATTAGATAGATCCAATGGACATTCTTCATTGCCTTCCTTTAGAAGGCCTGTTGGTGTCGATTTTATTATTTTTACGAGTTTTATGAAAGATACTTTCACAATTCTCCTGATTTGAGCTCAATTAAAATATCCATCAAAGGCTCAATATGATTTCTTTGCGCTCTAGAAGACAGATATATCTGATAACTTCTCGGAGTTACAAAGTGTGGAATTAATAATAAAAAGTGGAATTAGGGAAGACCTTTATTATTTAGATGTTTACGTCAACTAACATCCACTACAATATATTTATCGGGGATGAAACAGAAAAATATTATTTAACTCCCCTTCAAGAACAAACAAACAACGTTCTTACTTTTTTTACTTTTTTATTTTCTACACACTTTTTGTTGTAAACGGATAACAAAATTCTGTCGCTCATACATACTTCCCTTCCAGAAGGTCTTTGGTAGGAGGCCTTCTAGATGACCTTTTGTCAGAGCCCTTCTAGAAGGCCTGCAAATAGAAGCGAGAGGGAAGGCCTTGCTCTCCAATCTTACCCTGTGTTAATTTTAATTTTAATGTGTTAATTTTTATTTTTTTTGTGCCTCCCTAAGAAGGCCTTGCGTGCGCCTTCCTTTTCCCGCTGGGTATATATATTACTTACTTCACTTTTTTGTAAAGTCAACAGCCTCTAATCTACAGGTAATACTATGGAATGCACTCCGTGGTGGAGGGCATATCTAGGATTCGGTCCGGCCGAACTTAACGCCTTTTTACTTGTTTTTGTTGGTGTTGATTTTATGGAACAGTAGGTCTCAGTGCGATGCCTCAACTTTAGAACCCGCAACATACAATCTTTGTTCCTGCTATAATACCGTCAAATTATATTTATGCGTCAAAAGTAATTAAATGCAAGAACAATCTGAAGTGAAACGAAATCAACATGGCGGGGTTAATTAAATAAATTACAAACCCCGAACATAATTTATGCTTCAAGTCTATCGGATGGAAGCAGCAATACCTACTTCCGCAACGATTAAACATTTAAGCGCCACAAGACAGAGACGCAGACATTTCTGTCTTCTTGAAATTCGCAAGAAATTCCTACCGCATGCCGAGGTTACAGAATATTAGCATACAATTAAAAGTTTGAATACAACGAGTAGAACTTTGTTCTAGTGTCAAACAATTTTCAGTACGGAGAGAGTTATTACTAACGGGTGATTCATCGTGAGATTTGATTTATGATGTAAAATAAATTACATAAATTCGAAATTGAACTCTTAAAATTTGTATTATCGATTAAAAGAACAATTTATGTCATTTACTGTTTGGAAATGATATCGTGTAAATGTTGGCACAAAAAATCATAAAAAATAGAAAAAAGTCGGAATAGGTATTTTGTTTCAGCTTTTAATAGCTAAACTTCTAACGCACAAAACCAATGTTTATATGAAAAAAATCTATGGATAAATGTAGAAGTTATGATACTCTTTGTAGACGCAAAAAATAAATCATATTTTTCATTATACCCTCCACTTCCAGGATGGGGGTATACTAACTTTGTCATTCCGTTTGTAAGACCTTGAAACATCGACCTGAGATCCTATAAAGTATATATATTCCTGATCGTCATAAAATTCTAAGACGATCTAGTCATGTCCGTCTATCCGCCTGTTAAAAGCATCTAAACGAAAGGAGTTAGGACGTCCAAATGTTCCACAAATGCGTGTTATAGACGTAGATCGGTTGGAATTGAAACTGGGCGAAATCGGCCCAAAGGGGAAAAATTTTCCCTCACAAGGACTAAAAATACCCATAATAACCCCTAATATTTTAGAGTATTTAAGCATATTTTTTTCAATACGTCTGCTTGTACTTACTTGATAGTGGGTTTGCGCATTCCCCCTACAACAAAAACGTGCACCATTCGTACTTTTAAGGGGTAAAATGGGGTAAAAAGGGATAACGGCTGGGCCTAGAATCTTGAAATATGAAATATGGACATTCCTCTTGCGGCATGAAGGCATCCCAAAAAGTGGCATTTGCAAAATTCGTAATTTTTTTTGGGGGGGGGGGGGGTTTAAAATGGGGCAAAGAGGGTCAAAAATGGTACCAACAATACGGCTGAAGCTAGAATCATGATATGTGGTGTGTATATTTCTCTTACAGCGCATATATCAGACTTGAAGGGATTTTTTCGTAATTCGTAGTTTTTGGGGGTGAAATCGGGTAGAAAGGGATAAAAATAGTACCACCGCAATAACCACACGGCTGGGACTAGAATTTTGAATTTTGGTATAGACATTCCTTTTGCAGCACGAAGACATCCCAAGAAATGTTATTTGCAAAATTCGTATCTTTGGGAGGTCAAATGGGACAAAAATTGTACCAACATCATGGCTGAAGCTAGAATCATGAAATTTGGTATGTACATTTCTCTTACAGCGAAGAGATAAGATTTGAACGGATTTTTTCGTAATTCGTACTTTTAAGGGGTAAAATGGGTTAAAAAGGGATACAAATTGTACCACCGCAATGACCAAACGGCTGGGACTAGAATCTTGAAATTTGGTTAAAAATCCTTTATTGCTTCAACGCTCCCAAGACTTTTTTTCAAAATTCGTACTTTTTGGGATAAAAATAGTACCAATTAAATGGATGGAGCTGAAACCATAATTCAGTGAGTACATCCCTCAAAATGTTTAGAATCGCAAAATGAAGGAATTTTTCGAAATTTGTACTTTTAAAGGGAAAAGGGGATACAAAAAGTACCAACAACACGGATGACGCAACAATAATGAAATTCGGTGTGTATATTCGTTTTAGAGCGCAGATCACTAATAAGAAAGCATTTTTCGAAATTTGTACTTTTAAGGGATTAAATGGGATACAAAACCAAACGACAGGGCCTAGAATCTTGAAATTTAGAACGGGCATTACTTTTATAGCACGAATGCGACCAAGAAAATATTTTTCAAAATTCGTACTTTTTGTGGGTGATATCGGGTAAAAAGGGATAAAAATAGTACCAATCAAACGGATGGAGCTGGAATAATAAAATTCGGTGTGTACATACCTCAAAACCCTTAGAAACGCAAAATGGACGAATTTTTTTAAATTCGTACTTTTAATAGGTAAACGGGGAAAAGGGGATAAAAAAGGTACCAACAACCCGGATGACGCAACAATAATGAAATTCGAAATTCGTACTTTTTGGGATAAAAATAGTACCAATTAAATGGATGGAGCTGAAACCATAATTCGGTGAGTACATCCCTCAAAATTTTTAGAATCGCAAAATAAAGGAATTTTTCGAAATTTGTACTTTTAAAGGGAAAAGGGCATAAAAAAGGTACCAACAACCCGGATAACGCAACAATAATGAAATTCGGTGTGTATATTCGTTTTAGAGCGCAGATCACTAATAAGAAAGCATTTTTCGAAATTTGTACTTTTAAGGGATTAAATGGGATAAAAATTGTACCACCGCCCTGACTAAACGGCTGGGCCTAGAATCTTGAAATTTGGAATGGGCATTATTCTTATAGCACGTATGCGACCAAGAAAAATATTTTTCAAAATTCGTACTTTTTGTGACTGAAACTGGGCAGAAAGGGATACAAAAGTGGTACCAATCAAACAGACGGAGCTGCAATCATGAAATTCGAGAGTTTTCGTGTACACCACCAAGCCAGACAGACAGACGGACGTGAAAGGGATTTATTACATACTTAGGGTATTAAATCACTCTGAGTTATACTTTTTTCTATCCCAAATGCATATATATCTACTCCGTAGAGTGAGAGTATAATTATCTCGGATTTTTTTAAGAAAATTGTTTCAATTTAAATTAATCACTTGACTGCGTATAAATTGATGGCACAATATAAATTATTTTTTGTTTAATTTGTACAAGGGGGACAAAAATTTGGTGTATAAATTCCTCCAGCTACGTAGGATCTGGAATCGAGAATTTGGTAGGAATACATATTTGGGAAACAAAAAGCATGGAATCGAGAATTTGGTAGGAATACGTATTTGGGAAACAAAAAGCATGTTTTCAAATTTTGTGAGCATTTACAAGCGATTTACCCTGAAATAAAAATCCTTACACTGCATACGAAGTAGCGGGTATTTGCTAGTTTATACATTGAAATTTAACATATAAGCATTATTTCTTGTCGAATGTTAACTATTAAAAAATAAAAAAAAAATCCCTACTATTTTCTATTTTTTTTTTGTGATTTTTTCGTGCCAGAAAAAAATAAATTTTATCGAAAGTTAATTAAATTTTTTCCCAAATTTTTGGAGGCTGTTCCTAAACCACTATTTCTATGTAAAAGTATATTCGCAACATTTGTAGACATGATAATTACCTTTAATTGCAATCGGACCAATATATCCAAAATTAGAGTACAAATATTAAAGATGCCTGCGGCGAAAATTTAAATTTTAGAAAATTACAAAAAATATTCCTTAAAAATGTTTGTGTTGATTTTATGAATCAACATGCGTCAATGAACACCCAAAAATTTTTTTTCGGCTTTAACACAAAAATGTTTTTCTTACATAGTCTTTTCCATAAACCCCTCTGTGCGTTGCAAGAATTTCATCATCTTTAAAATTTAATGTAATTTCCTTTTTAATTCCTCACAATAATATTTAAATTCTTCAGTATGAGATTTCTTGTTTAAAAATGGTTGTAATTCAACATTTCCACTTCCATTTATAAGACTGCAACGGCGACTGTGACTGGGAATACAAATTTTCATAATTTCCCCCAACCGAAACAGAAAAAGTATTTCAGCCTTCAAACGCCAAAGAGTCTTGTGAAGAATTTCTGTGGAATTAAAGCATATTTCTACAAAATTAAATGAAAATTACCACAAATATCTTAAATGTTCCACACGCCCTGTGAAGAATTTCTGCAGAATTTAAATATTTTTCGGGGAAAATTAAATGGAAATTACATGAGATCTTAACATTCACAGGACGTTGTATGGCTTGCAAAGCTCAAATTTCCAAATGTATTAATTAATAACACGAACGAACGAGTTGATTTCCAACTTATCGTTCCACCATCGTCAATTAGTAAAGAACAAAAGCAACAACAACAACAACAGCAGCAGTAACGAATCGATAGTCATACCTTCGCTTATATTCATAAATTATAATTATCAGCAAAAGTAATTAAAGCAAAAGAAAGTCTGAACAGAACTCGACTGAGCTGAACTGAGTTGAATTGAAGTGAAACAATAGACCAGCAGACGACGTTAATTAAACAAGAAAATC
Source organism: Polietes domitor (assembly GCA_947397865.1). Taxonomy (NCBI): domain Eukaryota; kingdom Metazoa; phylum Arthropoda; class Insecta; order Diptera; family Muscidae; genus Polietes; species Polietes domitor. Next base: position 258,780,064 of record OX377618.1, read on the forward strand.
ACGAACGAATTGCAAGTCTATCGACAATTTCAAGTGAAGCAGCTCAACTTCCGCAACGATAAAACTTTTATGCGCCTCAGACCGACCACCCACCAACAAACAATTTGTCTACCCGAAGTTCTTGGAAATTCCCAGCAATTATGAAATTTAAATTCATTAAAAACTTAAGGCTGTTGCAGGATATGGCCACACAATTAAAACAACATTTTTTGTTTTATGTGTGCAGATGTGTGTTGTAAAGTTCGATGGAATAAAAAATGTTCAATAATTGTGAATGTGAATTAAAATTGAGGAAATATTAATACACACATGTAATGTGAATACAAAACAATATAATAACTTTATGGATGGGATCGAATTTTATACAGCAGTGATTCCAAGCGAAGCACAGTGGATGGAAATGAAAAAAACTGGAAATACTTTGACTTGACCGATTCTGATGAAATTTCATATGGACAAATTACGCGATGCAAAAAAAAAAAGAAAAATGTTGTGTCCAAGCCGAAAAAAATATTTTTTGTGTGCATTGAGACGTGTTGATTATAAAATCAATGCATTTTATGATTAATCTTTTTTAAAGAAATTTTTTACTAAAATTAAAATTGGGTACATATAATATTTGTACTCTCATTTTAGATACATTAAATTTCACACAGAAACAGATTGCATTAAGTCTATTTGGCTGACACGAAAAAAATCATAAAATATAAAAAAAACAAGTAAAAACGACCGGGCCGAACTTTATATACCCTCCACCATGGATTGCATTCCACAGAGGTTGTCGGTTTTCGCAGAAGTGCAGTAATATTACAGGAAAATATATTTTTTTTAATATAGCCAAACCAAATATATACAAATATTGAAAAAATAATTTTATAAATAAATGTAATATATTAATTATTTCAAACCATTATTTATTTCAAATCAAAAAATAAATATTCTAATATTTATATTTTCAAAAAGCTTAAATACCATAAATATTGATATTCTATTTTAATTTCAAAAGTACATTTTGAAAATCCATTATCAGAAATTACGAATTTGCACGTACATAGGGACATGGCTATATCGTCTTAGAATTTTACCACAACCCAGAATATATATACTTTATGGGGTCTCCGATGAATATTTTAAGGTGTTACAAACGGAATGACAAAGTTAGTATACCCCCATCCTGGAGGTGGAGGGTATAAAATTTGGAATAATGTATTTTGTTTTATTTTTATACCCTCCATCTCCAGGATGGATGTATACTAACTTTGTCATTCCGTTTGTAACACCTTGAAATATCGACCTGAGACCCTATAGAGTATATATATTCTAGATCGTCATAAAATTCTAAGACTATCTAGCCATGTCCGTCCGTCCGTCTGTTGAAAGCACGCTAGCATCTAAACGAAAGGAGCTAGAACGTTCAAATTTTCCATAAATGCGTCTTACATTCGGAGATCGGTTGGCATTAAAACGGGGCGAAATCGGTCCAAAGGGAAAATTTTTTCCCTCACAAGGACTAAAAATACCCATAATAATCCCTAATATTTTAGCGTATTTAAGCATGTTTTTCAATATGTCTACTTGCCTTTACTTGATATTGGATATGCGCATCCCCCCTACAACAAAAACGTGCACCTAAAAGTGATTTTATTCGTAGGGGTGAAATGGGACAAAAAGGGATAAAAATTGTACATATTAAACGACAACAGCTAGAAACACGAAATTCGGTGTGTACATTCCTCTAATTGAGTAGATACATAATAAAGGGTGATTTTTTAAGAGCTTGATAACTTTTTTTTTAAAAAGAACGCATAAAATTTGCAAAATCTCATCGGTTCTTTATTTGAAACGTTAGATTGGTCCATGACATTTACTTTTTGAAGATAATTTCATTTAAATGTTGACCGCGGCTGCGTCTTAGGTGGTCCATCCGCTTAGTCCAATTTTGGCATTTCCACGTTTTTGAGTAACAGAGACCCAATTGGTGCGAACGGCGACGAATCGAAAATTGGTGGTCATCATTAACACTGGCCGATACAGCTGCGATATTTTCTTCAGTTCGCACTCTACGTAAGCGTGTTGGTGGTTTAATGTCCAACAATGTAAATTTGGTGCGAAATTTAGTCACAATAGCCCGAATAGCCGCTTCAGTGGGTCGATTAAACTGACCATAAAATGGAAGCGCGCAATGAACTTTCTTAACAGAGCACGCATTTTGATAATAAAATTCAATAATTTGCAAGCGTTGTTCGTTTGTAAGACGATTCATGATGAAATGTCAAAGCATACTGAGCATCTTTCTCTTTGACACCATGTCTGAAATCCCACGTGATCTGTCAAATACTAATGCATGTAAATCCTAACCTCAAAAAAATCACTCTTTATAAAAGTTTTTTTCCAAATTCGTACTTTTAAGGGGTAAATGGGAATAAAGAGGGATAAAAATGGTACCAACCAAACGGCTGTACCTAGAATAATGAAATTCGGTGTATACATTCCTCTGATAGCACAGATAAGTAAAATACACGGATTTTCAAAAATTCGTACTTTTTGGGGTTAAAATGAAAAAGGAGATAAAAATAGTACCAATCTAATGAACGCAGCTAGAGTCATGAAATTCGGAGTATGCATTCCTCTGACTGCGTAGACATGGAAAATAGACGATTTTTTCGAAATTAGTACTTTCAAGGGATACAATGGTACAGATGGATAAAAATAGTACCAACTAAACGACTACAGCTAGAATGATAAAATTCTAATTGCGTAGAAACGTTAAGGGGCTAAAAATGGTACCAACTAAATGGAATCATTAAAATGGAAAAATAGGATACAAATATTACCAACCAAATGACCGCAGCTAGAATCAATCAATTCGGAGTATACATTCCTATGACTGCGTAGACACGGAAAATAAACGGATTTTTCGAAATTCGTACTTTCAAGGGATACAATTTACCAACTAAACGACTACAGCTAGAATGATGAAATTCTAATTGCGTAGAAACGTCAAGGCTGTAAAAATGGTACCAACAAAATGGTCCAGCAGCGCCCATCATGGAATTCGGTGTATACATTCCTCTGACTGCATAGACACTCAAAATAAAAAGTTTTTTCCAAATTCGTAATTTTTCTTTTTCGGCAAAAATTGGTTGAATCATAAAGTTAGGTTATTTTGCACTATGTACGTCTGATAATGGTTGAATCATAAAGTTAGGTTATTTTGCACTATGTACGTCTGATAATGGATTTTCAAAATTTGTACTTTTGGAATTAAAATAGAATGGAAATACAACCAACTGTAGCACCCACTATCTACCATTTTTTGGTATTTAAGCTTTTTGAAAATATAAATATAAGAATATTTATTTTTTGATTTGAAATAAATAATGGTTTGTAATAATTAAAATATTATATTTATTTATAAAATTATTTTTTCAATATTTGTATTTGTTTTGGTTTGGCTATATTAAAAAATTTATATTTTCCTGTAATATTACTGCACTTCTACGAAAACCGACAACCTCTGTGGAATGCAATCCATGGTGGAGGGTATATAAAGTTCGGCCCGGCCGAACTTAACGCCGTTTTTACTTGTTTAAAGTTAACATTCTAACTCAAAAACAAAGCTTACGTCTATGGATACATGTAGAAGTTATGATACTCTATGTGAACGCAAAAGAATTTTTTATTTTTTTTAATAGCTCGATAATTCCAATTACAAATTATATAAAACAATATTTTGTTTTAGTTTGTAATAGCTGACATCTTAATGAAAACATTTTTGAACAAATCTAAGAATAAATGTAGAATTTATAACTTTTGTAGAAAAGAGGGAATTTTAAATAATCGAGTGCCACTTTTACCAAGGTTTTAGCTTAAATTGATTTATTCGCGAGTACATCTGCAAGAAGGACCATAACTTCTACATTAATTTCTTCAACTGGACCTCGTTTTCTTCGTTAAGATGCCAGCTATTACAAACTAAAATAAAATATTCTATTATCTAATTGGTAAAGGGATTTTTCGCGCTATTTAAACAAAAATAAACAATTAAGATTTAAAAAATCTTTTGCGTCCACAAAGAGTATCATAACTTCTACATTTATTCATAGATTTGTTATATATAAACATTGATTTTTGTGATAGAATGTAATCTTTTTAAAATAAACGAAAATACTTTTTTCTATTTTATAGATAAGATAAAGATATTATTAAATAGATAGAACAAATATTTTTTCCTTCATTTTTAGTGGCTGGCTGTTCCTAAGCTACTGCTTCCTTGGGAATGTGTAATTCACAATATTTGTAGCCATCATGAGTCCCTTTAATTTAACATATAACCGGATGATATCGGAATTATATTTTCAAAATGAGAGTACAAATATTTAGGGTACCTTCGCCGAAAATTGGAATTTTAGTAAAAACAAGTAAAAACGGCGTTCAGTTCGGCCGGACCGAACTTTATATACCCTCCACCATGGATTTCATTCCACAGAGGTTGTCGGTTTTCGTAGAAGTGCAGTAATATTACAGGAAAATATAATTTTTTTAATATAGCCAACCAAACCAAAACAAATACAAATATTGAAAAAATAATTTTATAAATAAATATAATATTTTAATTATTTCAAAACACAAAATAAATATTTTTATATTTATATTTTCTTAATAAAAGCTTAAATACCATAAATATTGGTAGATGGTGGGTGCTACAGTTGGTTGTATTTCCATTCTATTTTAATTCCAAACAAATTTTGAATATCCATTATCAAACGTACATAGTGCAAAATAATCTAACTTCATGATTCAACCAATTTTTGTCGTAAAAGAAAAATTACGAATTTGGAAAAAAAACTTTTTATTTTGCGTGTCTATGCAGTCGGAGGAATGTATACACCGAATTCCATGATTCCAGCTGCGACCATTTGGTTGGTACCATTTTTACCCCCTTGACGTTTCTACGCAATTAGAATTTCATCAGTCCAGCTGTAGTATCCCTTGAAAGTACGAATTTCGAAAAAATCCGTTTATTTTCCGTGTCTACGCAGTCAGAGGAATGTATACTCCGAATTGCATGACTCTAGCTGCGGTCATATGATTGGTACTATTTTTACCCCCTTGACGTTTCTACGCAATTAGAATTTCATCACTCTAGATGTAGTCGTTTAGTTGGTACTATTTTTATCCCGGGAAATGCAGCTCTATTTCCCTTATTCAAAAATATAAATCTGCAAACTTTCATTAAAATCGGATGCAATTAGTGTCTACATAGTATTTTTCAAAAGATTATTTTTATTGTTATTTTTTAAATGTCGAAAAAATATATTTTTTTATTTTTTGTAGCATTTATTTTATTTATTTTGTTGCATAGTGTAATTTGAACGTGTATTTTCAAGAGATAATTTTTATTATTTTTTTATTTTCCAAAAAATATATATTTTTTAGTTTTTATTTCTCCAGTAAAAATTAACAGTTCTCTGTAATATATAGACATACTAAAAATTAATCTTCAAAAATTCCATGAAAATCGGCAGACTTTCAGAAATTGCATGTTGGTTTTAAATGAAATTCCTCAATTACAGAACACGCTCAAAAATTAGAACCATATCTAAGTCTAATTTCTGAAATGTGTTTATTTGTGTGTTTTTTAATAATATAAAATGAAACTGGAAGTGATTTTACTTCGCAAAACTACATTAAATCAGTTTTTAAAATATTTCAAAATATTATTATATTTCAAATATTATTATTATTTCAAATATTTCAAAACATTTTTACAAAGTGCCCACTATGGCGCATCGATTTTTTAATCGCTTTGGAATACGTCCGATTTTCTCTGTTTTTTGTTTACATATAATCCCTGCGCACTTTGCAGTACAATTTGAAGATTGTTTACCTTTTGGACAGTAATATCAAAGCAAACATAAAAAATTTCTTCATAATCGATAAGACCAAGTACCCGCAGATTTTCTTCAAAACTGACTTGTTTCCCTGAGGTACAGATTCTATAAAAAAATTACATTTCCTTGCTATTTTTTCTGAAAATTTCGGAATTAAAACTACGAGTTTATTAAGTAGTATTTGAAATAAGTATAAATATGTTTTAAATTTAAGTCTTTAAACAAATTAAATTTAAATTTCGTGATCCTCTCCGTGTATTTACAACAGGGCGCCTGTCATTTTATACAATTCGTTGAATTTATCTACATTAACATTGTTCTGGACGTTAGCTGCATATGTAGGTAAGCTTCTTTGCATTGATATAATGTACATTGTACAATTATTGCATTTCCGAATGCTACCAATTCCAATTAATGCTTTTGTAAGAAAGCGCAAGCGATTTCCCTTTAATCTTGTTTCATGTGTATGACAGATTAAAATACACATATACACTTACACATGCACTTACACAAAGAGAACAGTCCATAAACTATACTTGGAACTACAGTCATCCAAGTATATGAAGTATTCGCAGAACTATTTGCGTGGTCTACTCAACAAAGTAACGTTGTTACCATCCACGTCTCCACGTTGTGATGGCAACTGCATTGTTGCTGCACTCAAATGTTGTCGCTTTTTATTGACCTTTAACTTGTTGTCAATAAACACTTACAACACCATGATGCGCGGGAAGCAAGCAGCAGGCCACTCACTCACATGTCTGTACTATCCAGTCAGCAACTGTTCAACTACAATGCACAGTAGGGCGTACCTCAAAAAAAAAGTTCGCCGTACACCTTCGAATATGAAGTATTATTGAAAGGTAGTTTCAAAAAAAAAAATTTTATTTTTTTATGCCGAACGTAGGGGTCGCGCTTTTACATTTTTCTATATAACTTGTATTTATAAACGGATTTTAAAGTGTGATACATCGATGTTTTTGTCTCGACGAGGCCGATTTTTTTGTCTTTGAAGTCATTGAGCTCAAGCACCCCCTTCTGGTACTTACCCATCATTTCTCAGTTGCTACTACCCTAATGTACCACTCTAATAATCGAAAATTAAAGCTCGCATAAAATCATGAATCATGTTTGAGCTCAATGACTTCAAAGACAAAAAAATCGGACAAAAACATCGATGTATCACACTTTAAAATCCGTTTATAAATGCAGAAGTTATATAGAAAAATGTAAAAGCGCGACCCCTACGTTCGGCATAAAAAAATAAAAAAAATTTTTTTGAAACTACCTTTCAATAATACTTCATATTCGAAGGTGTACGGCGAACTTTTTTTTTTTTACTTGTAACCTGGTACGCTCTAATGCACAGTGGTCGAAATGGGCCATCTAGCGGAATTTAATTAATATCTTGAAGAATAATGGAGCTAGATGCCTCAAATGTGGCATGAATACTTACTATTGTAGAAGCTTTAATAGGACTGAAAATGGACCATATAGGTCAAGGTTTTGATATAGCCCCCCTTCCCGATTTCAAGTCCCGGCGCTCTAGAGACCACATTTATGGTCCGATCTTGACGAAACTTGACACAAAGTAGTTTAATAGCATGTCAAATAACTGTTTATAATATGGACCATATAGGTCTATGATTTAGTATAGCCCCCATACAATGGACCCTCCCGATTTCAGGTCCCAGAGCTCTAGAAACCACATTTATTGTCCGATCTTGACGAAACTTGGCATGAAGTAGTTTTATGACATGCTAAATAACTGTTCATAATCTGGACCACATCGGTCCATGATTTAACATACCTCCCATACAAAGGTCTTCCCGATTTCAGGTCCCGGCGCTCTACAAACCACATTTATTGTCTGATCTTGACGAAATTTGGCACAAAGTAGTTTAATGGCATGGCAAATAACTGTTTATAATCTTGACCATATCGGTCTATGATTTAATATAGCCCCCACTCAAAGGTCCCTCCCGATTTCAGGTCCCGGCGCTCGAGCGCCGGTCGAAAATGTACATTTAGCGGAATTTAATTCGAAACTATGCAAAGTCAGTGGCTAATGCTTGAATTCGACTATGCCACTTCAGCATCAGAATTCATTAGGGACACTACTTCCGATGCATTTCTTTTCCCAGCCTTGTATAAACTGACGCGAGTCGCCACCACAAGTTCGTCGCAAGAATTTTTATTAACTAGTGGTGCAACTTTATGGACTTGGTTTTTAAAAGTGCATTCTGTGAACTCCTTAGGAGGTCGTCCAGCATTATTAGAACTTGTTGGCTCAATTAATAAAACATCACCATCCAACCAATCTTTATTACTTTCTTCGAAAAAAGCTAAGGTCCTGCTGCAATTTTTCCATTTCTCCACTAATCTGCTTATAAAGCTCCTTAATTTTTTTTGAATTCCGCGGCATTGCTCTTCATTGTATTTGGTTTTATCTATTATATTAGTAAATACATGGGTTTCCACAGCCAAAAATTTTTTAGTAGGTACGCTTTCATTGTGCCAAATTGAAAAAAGGGTTCGCTTTGAAACAATCATTGTGCCTAAAAAGTGCATTTATGAGTAAACTTGCAAAAACTTGCAGACCATTTAGGACGATTCACACTCTTAACAGATCAAATAAATAAAAAAAAGAAGTATTGGACTGAATCCGACTGAATCTCAAAAGTTCCACTCCACAAAATATTAGTAAAGGCCATTTGAAATATTCTATTACAATGTTAAATATTACATTAATTTTTTATTACGCTATATGAACACAGGTCACAAACAATAATTATTTTCGTAAATACATACCTTTTTTCTTAAAATAGTCACCTTAAGTTACAAAACTACAGATTAATTGCAATTTTTTCTCAAAATTTGTTCACTGTGTAAAAATGTGCCAACTTTTTTTAGTTTAATTTCTTCAACATATGTTACGTTTGAAAGCTAACAACTATGCGAATATTGATATCAAAACAAAAAGGAAAACGTCAATGGGTACAGTGGAGTGTTGTTAATCAATAACAAATTATACATCACTGGAATTTTAAATTTTAAAATTTGAATTAAATTCCGCTAGATGGCCCATTTCGACCACTGTGCAATGGGCCAAACGAATGGAAAAAATAAATTTAGTTCGTAAAACTTAGCAAAAAGTGCGATATTTTTGTGTTCGTGAAGCAATCTGCACTGCGAATAATAAACAATTCGAAAAATAAAATTACCTCAAACACAGGCTGTCATTGATAGAGAGCAGCGGACAGTGTGGCGTGTACTTGATATTATTTTTGTGTGTATTAGCATTGCTCATACGTTCGGTGTTCATGTTTACTTCGATTTGTATGGGGGCCCATGACTTTGGGCAAAACTGGGAGACTTGGGTCTTTTTCTTTGGTCTTTTATCACGTAGTGGTGTCCGTATACACACAGAGTTTTCCAATAAAATATTCAAGATGGATGTATTTTTCTAAATCAGGGAAATTTCCTCATTATTAAAAAAGTAGGCGTAGCCCGTTCATTTTTTAAATTAGAAATAATGTCACATATCAAAATGCCAAATTTCAGAATTTTATGATGGTATTATGTGGGTTTAACATTTTAGATTAGAATCTGCTACAAAAAAATATTATCTTCAAATTTCTGATTTTATTTGAAAGGTTGAACTTTGTCATTTAATAATGGAGCACAATATCGTTCGTATGACTACCACGACAGCTCAAAATCCACATCAAACAGTGACTCATTGTGGATGCATTGGCATCTCAAACTCACATGCGGATATTTTGCTCATTGGCATAGCCACCGAGATGAAAATTTGCTTCATGAAGGCCGCTCTCTTCTCGAAAAATGTCCATGTAAATTTGCACATCAAAAAGCAAACTGCAACGGTTCGAGAACGGATCGTTGTGACAGAACAGAGATTTCGCAAACAAGAAAAATATTAAATATTGTTTTTAATTTATTCCAAGAAAAAAAATTACAAAATTTTCTAATGTCGTGCAATTAAAAACAGAAAATAAATTGTTTAAAGTCAAGCAAGCATATTGAAACAACTGTTTTAAAACGTGTTGATGAGAACGAGGCTGATTTCAAGCAAGTGAAGAAGATTGGTGTCTCAACCACTGAGGTGACCAAACGAGCCGCTTTGGGAGACTTACAGAACCGTGGTGTAGTACGTACCATCGCTGCCAAGGATGCTGCACAAAAAGACTTGAAGGATACAAAACTTCAAAATGCCTTACGTGGCACAAAGGCACGCGTCAAATCCAACTCCGCCGCTGTCATTCTGAACCGAAAGGACATTAAAACCGAAACCGCCGCCGCCGCTGCTGCCAACAATAAACTGAAAATCATAAGCGTACAATCCCACTCCTCGAAGCTATTGGACGAAGTCAAGGACATTGATGAAGGTGATGCCGAGAATTTGATCTTGGTCTCTGATTACGTAAACGACATCTACTCGTACCTCGCCAAATTGGAGGTGGAACAGCCCGTCCACCAGAATCATTTGGATGGCCAGGCTGAGGTCTATACCATAATGCGCGCCGTTCTAATCGATTGAATTAACGAGGTGCACACTAGGGCGTACCTCAAAAAAAATTTCGCCGTACACCTTCGAATATGAAATATTATTGAAAAGTAGTTTAAAAAAAAAAAATTTTATTCTTTTATGCCGAACATAGGGGTCGCGCTTTTACATTTTTCTATATAACTTCTGCATTTATAAACGGATTTTAATGTGTGATACATCGATGTTTTTGTCTCGAAGTCATTGAGCTCAAGCAACCCCTTCTGGTACTTACCCATCATATCTCAGTTGCTACTACCCTAATGTACCACTATAATATCAGAAAATTAAAGCTCGCATAAAATCATGAATCATGCTTGAGCTCAATGACTTCAAAGACAAAAAAATCGGCCTCGTCGAGACAAAAACATCGATGTATCACTTTTTAAAATCCATTTATAAATGCAGAAGTTATATAGAAAAATGTAAAAGCGCGACCCCTACGTTCGGCATAAAAAATAAAAAAAAAATTTTTAAACTACCTTTCAATAATACTTCATATTCGAAGGTGTACGGCGAACTTTTTTTTTTACTTGTAACCTGGTACGCTCTAGTGCACACTCAGTTCCATTTGGTGCTCGAAACCTTCCAATTGGCCGTGGCCATTATTGATCGTTATATTCAAACGGTCAAGGATACTAAACGTTCACATTTGCAGTTGGTGGGCGTGACAGCGCTCTTCATTGCCGCTAAATACGTATATTCATACGTATTCATATAAATACGCTAAATTCATCTAAAGAGTGATTTTTTTGAGGTTAGGATTTTCATGCATTAGTATTTGACAGATCACGTGGGATTTCAGACATGGTGTCAAAGAGAAAGATGCTCAGTATGCTTTGACATTTCATCATGAATCGTCTTACAAACGAACAACGCTTGCAAATTATTGAATTTTATTATCAAAATGCGTGCTCTGTTAAGAAAGTTCATTGCGCGATTCCATTTTATGGTCAGTTTAATCGACCCACTGAAGCGGCTATTCGGGCTATTGTGACTAAATTTCGCTCCAAATTTACATTGTTGGACATTAAACCACCAACACGCTTACGTAGAGTGCGAACTGAAGAAAATATCGCAGCTGTATCGGCCAGTGTTAATGATGACCACCAATTTTCGATTCGTCGCCGTTCGCACCAATTGGGTCTCTGTTACTCAAAAACGTGGAAATGCCAAAATTGGACTAAGCGGATGGACCACCTAAGACGCAGCCGCGGTCAACATTTAAATGAAATTATCTTCAAAAAGTAAATGTCATGGACCAATCTAACGTTTCAAATAAAGAACCGATGAGATTTTGCAAATTTTATGCGTTTTTTTTTTTAAAAAAAGTTATCAAGCTCTTAAAAAATCACCCTTTATATCACCGATGACACCTACACCGGCAAGCAGATACGTCAAATGGAATTGCAAATATTCAACGCTTTGGACTGCAATCTGTCGCGACCATTGCCCATACATTTCTTGCGTCTTTTCTCGAAGGCTGCCGATGCTGAGGACATCCATAATGCCATGTCCAAATACTTTTTGGAATTGGCCATGATCGAGAATGATATGTCGCACTACAAACCATCAGAGATTGCGGCTGCTTCACTGTTCCTATCGCTAAACCTTTTGAAAGATAACACCAACATGCCCAACGGTTTGAATGGTAATCACGGCACCATTGCCAAGAAAATTGCCAGTGTGGCTCGCAATGCACCCAATGCCAAACTGAAGGCAGTCTACACAAAGTATCAAACTTCGAAATTCCAAAAGGTCTCCATGCGCTCCGAACTATATAGCACTCTAATGGATTCGATAATTAGCAGTAAAGATTAGGCTAGAACACGCTGAACGCAAAAGAGAGGGAGTGTGAGGGAAAGTATCATCGAACGAAACTTAGTGTAGAGTGTTAATAAACAAAATAACAAAACGATGAATATTTTTATAATTTTATAAACGAGAAAATTATATATATATAATACGACGCATTATTATTGTGAATCTTGGCATTTAATGATGGTGTGATTGTGCAGAAATCTAAAACTCTGTTTTGAAATCTTCTTTTAGATTTTCATTGATGAACGTTTTCTTCTCTCCTCCTTTTTCATTCATAATAATCAACCCTCTATAATTGTATAATTGTTTATAAATGTTTCCACCCCTCATCATAATTTAGTAGAAAATGTACTCTCGAGGAGAAGAGATATCTTCTCGTTATGAAAGTTCTAATTTTGTCAAAGGTATTCATTCATACATTATTCCTTGTTTTCTTCAGCATCACCTTGTGATGTGTCTGAAAGCAAGAACACGACCAGTACTAGCTTTGGGAAGTACAAATCAGTTCATTTAATTTATTTCTTATTATTTCATTTGAAACAAAAAACTACAGGCGCGGCGCGGCGCGGCTTTTTTATACAAAATTATTTTGTTAGGGTTTCGTTAGGGTCCCCTAGGTCAACCCACAGCAATTTTGGCTTGATTTACTCTTTTGGCAAATGCATGACTCAGCTGTATTTTATAGTTTTTCTCTTCTTGTGTTTAAAACTCTAAAAACATATTCACAACTGACTGATTTTCAACAATTCCGATAAACTATTTCATTATTTTTTTTGGATATTTTCTTGTTCTTAAACTAAAATATTTATCCTCTTTTTTCCGTTCGTTTATTATTTATATTTTTAAGTTATTTTTTATGTTTATCCGCCATTACCTTTTTCTTTCTTTTTAATTAATGTACGTTTTTGTTTTGTGTTTTCTCGCGTTTGGTCATTTTATTTATCATTTTGTTTACCTCTTAACACGGTTTATTGATTTATAAACTGCAAACAATATCAAACTGAAACGCCCAGAAGTTTAACTGCTAAGAGTGAGTTCTGGCGTTCAATACATTACTTAAGAATGGGATGGCCAATGCGTCTCTGCACAACACTTAGCGGCTAGATAGGTAGATTGTGATGTCAATCAATCATATATAGGTGTACACGAGTTTTATTATTTTAATTTTTAAACATTTTCAAATATTCACACACAATTTGTATGTATTTTTTAAAACATTTTCTCATTTATATTTTTTTTTTCTTTTTTAATTAATTCATAAAAATACACACCCCTGATATGTAAGTAAAAAAGTTATTGGGTTTTGGTCATAAGTTACTTCAATTAGATGTAACTCAACTTCCAAAAGAGGTTCCACTTTTATCGTTTTTTTTTAAATCCCTGCTTTAATTATGGAAATGGCGACCACTATAGTAAACAATTATAAACCAGTCATTTTTATCTAATTCCATTTTGTTCTAAAAATACCACATTATTGGAATTTTTTTTCCCCGTTTTTGGAATTGTGGGATATTTATATATTTATTTTTTTAATATTTCTAATGCTAATAGAAAAGTTTCGGTATGTTTCATTTTTTGAACATTGCATTTTTTCGCCAATGAAGAAATGGATCGTGGATTTATTCTCAAATCATATATTTTGGCCCTGAATGTTGTTCGAAAGTATAATTATTTGCCATTCACTGGGCTTTGCTTGTTGCTGCTCTGTTTATGTGTAAATTTCCATCCACTCAACTTATTTAACTTATAGCTTTTAAGTACATATGTATTTTATGTCTCATATATTAGTCATTCCATGTTAAGCGGTACGAAAAAAATAGAAAGTTTTTGTTCACGAGTTATGACCAATTTAAAAGTGAAAAAAATAATATTTTTTTTTCAAAAAGGTGGGTTCATTCAATGCCCCGTAACTTCTGAAATACTTGACCAATTTTAATGTACTTTACCTTGTTTTGAAAGCATTTTCTCTTACTTTTAAAATATGGAAGTGGAATGGTATAGCCGCGTTATATTTTTTAAGTTTTTACAATATTATTTCTTTTATTTTTATTTTCGAAATTATAACATTGATTAATTTGTTTGAAGCCTTAAAGTAGTGTTCTTAGATGTCTTTTTCAATGATTGTGTGAGTTTGGAAGTGGTGAAATGATGGCTTCTATTTTTAAGAGTTGTTTTCATTTTTTTTGCAAAATCAACCAGATATAACCAAAATATGTTGACGGGCTGACAGGAAACATCACTTGCCATTAATGGCAAACTCTTTAAAGAAGACATTAAGGCAATTATTATCACTTTGCCACTTTCGCCCATTTTCAGCATTTCCAAATGCAACCAATTCCAATTAAAGCCTTTGTGATTTTCCTTTAATCTTGTTTCGTGGCTGATTAAAATTGCAAACATTTTAGTCTGCCATACTTATACACACACACACACGCACATATACACTGGCAATATCAAAGAGAACAGTCCATAAACAGTTCTTGGAACTGCAGCCATTCCGGGTATGCGAAGTATTCGCAGACCTCTTTTCACGCCCTGCACAACGTAAGTAACATTGTTACCGTCCACGTATCCACGTTGTGATGGCAACAGCTGCACTCAAACGTTGTCGCTTTTTATTGACCTTTAACTTGTTGTCAATAAACGATTACACCATGAAACAGGCGACCCACTCTCTGCCTCTATTAAATACAGTGCACTCGCATGTTTGTACTATCCCGCCAGCAAAAGGTACGCAAAGAACTTAAAGGGTATAGAATTTAAATAATAATAAAAATTACATGAATAGTCATCAGAGAGCTCCTCACAATAAACGAGCTGAGAGATTGTATTTGATAAAAATTAGTTACATATTGTTTTCTGAGGGATCGATCGTTTCGTTTTTTGAGATAACCATTAATACCACTCTTCGGCCTCCATCGCTGGCAAATAGTTTCTCAAAAATAGTATAAAAAGTAACTAAATGTAAACGCGTCCAAATTTTATGATACATTGATTCAGGGATAACATTTTTGGCTCAACGTGTAATGGAGATTACGTTATTACTAACGTGGCAGATCGATTCCAAAAAAATACGTTTAAATATGAATAGATCCAAGAGTCCTGGAGAGGACAAAATACCGGTGACTTTATTAAGCAAGTGCTGTAATATTTTGTCACCTTATATTACAAGTATTTTTAATGCTATGATAAATTTGGCGACACATCCAGATGTCCTGAAACTGCATAAGATTATTCCTATACCTAAAACTACGAGGGCGAATACAGCAGAACAATTCAGACCCATAGCAATACTATCATCTATCGACAAAATATTTGAGAGGAGTATGCACACTAGGGCGTACCTCAAAAAAAAAGTTCGCCGTACACCTTCAAATATGAAGTATTATTGAAAGGTAGTTTCAAAAAAATTTTTTTTATTTTTTTATGCCGAACGTAGGGGTCGCGCTTTTACATTTTTCTATATAACTTCTGCATTTATAAACAGATTTTAAAGTGTGATACATCGATGTTTTTGTCTCGACGAGGCCGATTTTTTGTCTTTGAAGTCATTGAGCTCAAGCACCCCCTTCTGGTACTTGCCCATCATATCTCAGTTGCTACTACCCTAATGTACCACTCTAATATCAGAAAATTAAAGCTCACATAAAATCATGAAACTCTTCCTAAGGAAGTATGTCGATTTTCGCAGCAGAAAAAGTGTTAAACTAGTTTTTTCTTATTTTACCGAGAGCATTGCATGTATTTATAAGTTGTTCTTTGTATCTTCGATGTTTACAGTCGGTTGTCAAAGTGTAATACATATATTGGTGTTTTTGGCCCATGCGTTGCTCATCGGTGACCGCCATAGCTGATTCATGCACAACATGAGCAAAACTACTTTGTCACATTGTTTCCCTATTGCAAATCGTTTTACCTGTGAAGTAACGGTCTATATTTTATTGTAACAATAAAAATTAGTTCAGTAATAAGGCGTTGGTGGCTCAACAAAGCATTATTAAATATTTCAATTTCCATTATACAACGGTAAAAAAACTAAAAAAATGTCTTTTACGATCAGTGCATTAAACAACACTATGTTACCGACTAAGTACGATGTTATTAATTATTTCTTGTATCTGCGGCATAACACTAATCCCAATAGAAAATTGAGTGCTTTTAAACAAGAAGCTTTCAGAAGCATTACCCTTTTATGGGAGCGGGCAGGCATTCCAATTATATCGGTATCAGGTGTTCGTAAACGGTTGGATAAACTTCTAGACGATTACTATAAATTGGTTAAAAGTCCATTGAAATGCAATGTAAATGAGTGGAATAAATTGTTCTCAATTTCGCGTTGTAAGTGTGGCATAGAAAGAAATGTTCCATGCAGTTGCACCGCCTCTGATAAAATCCCAGACGATGCGAAAGACTTTTTCATCGATCAATGGGGTCCACGGCTGATGACTTTGGATAATGTTTATCATATGATGTCGATGAAAAATTGCGGTGTTCAAACGTGCTCAATTGTTGCACCATCAAAAGCGGTATATACCGAGTTCAACAGTATTGGGTATCAACCAGGCAGCGATGAAGAGCTAGAATTTGAAGAAAATGTTGGCGATTCCTCAGAGAAGATTAAAACAACATTTACGGTGGCGGACATTTCTTTGCGTAATTTTAGTTCGGCTTTGGATCGCAGCGATACTTCAGTTCGCTACGGTGCCTTGCTTGCGACCATGTTAATAAAAGATTTAAAATTGTCTATTGCCGCAAAAGCCAAAGAAGAGTTATCTGCAGAAACAGCCGAAAATATATGTCAGTTCTTTGAAGGGCTTATCATCAATAAAAATAAAATATTTCGAGAACGTGTGAAGTTCCGTAAGGAAGCAAAAGCGGCGGCCAAATGCCATCAATTATTAAAGTGTATCTCTTTCGATGGCAAGAAAGAGCCAACTTTGAAAAAAGTAACCGAGGCAAATGTGACGCGAAATATTGTTTTAAATGAAGAACACATCACCATTGTAAAAGAGCCTGACTCCAAATTCATTGGTTATGCTACGCCCACTGATAGCTCTGCTTTGGGGATCCAGAGGAGCATCGTGGATTACTTGAGTCGTGAAAACTTCAATTTGGATGACTTAGTTGCCATAAGTTGCGATGGAACTGCTACCAACACTGGGTACAAAAGTGGAGTCATTGTGAGAATGGAACGCCATTTACAGAGACCGCTGCAGTGGTTCGTGTGCCTTTTCCACTTCAACGAGTTACCATTTAATGCGCTGTTAAGATCATTGCTTGGAAAACAGAAAGGACCTGGAATCTGGCCCGGAAGTATCGGAGAAGGCATTCAAAATTGCATACACCACCCTGTAAGTTTAATATATTAATAGTGTTTCGTGTCCGTGTGTTCCGTATACTTTACTTGTGAGCATTTTATTAATTAATAATTCGCATATTTTGTTGCTTATTCCGTTTGGTCAGGTCAAACAAAATTTCGAACGCATTACAACGGGAGAAATGCCTCTCGAATTCTGCGCTTTTATATGACGTGTACGCAACCCTCGATGGTATTGAGAAAACTGGCTCAGTTCGTTGTGAAAGTGTATGCACCATTCTGGTTTCTTGTAAAAAGCCAACCACTGGCAATTCACGGAAGTCGGAATGTTTTCCTTTATATATGTTGGATTCGTCAGTTGCCAAAAGATATTCAAGAGGTCATCCGTCCGTTCATTGAAAATAACGGATATTTTTTTCATCCTGAAAATATTTTGTTATCGATGATAACAGACCCAGATCAACTAGTGCGTTCAGATGCCTATGATAAGATTTTATCAGCCCGCAATGAAGCCACGGGAAGAATTCGACAAATGTTCGGTCCACCAGTTCATAATTTTATCAATTTTGATAGTGACTCATATTTCAATATGATCGATTGGAAACAATTTGAATTGACTGAGCCGCCATGCTTGCAGTTTTTTTTCGCAAGAACAGTTAGAAGCATTCCAATTTTCAGAAGAAATTATCGATTTACCAGGTTAGCACAAGAAAAACTTAATTTGATTGCTTTCTTTGCTGAACTCATTTATTTTCACAGATTATCCATGCCATTCTCAAAACACCGAGCGTTTTGTTCATGTTGTGCATGAATCAGCTATGGCGGTCACCGATGAGCAACGCATGGGCCACATCTTTTCTAAACTTGAGAGCCGCCAAAAATACACCCAACTTGAATCGCGTCGAAATATGGTTGATTAAAATTTTAATTGTACCTTAATTTTTATATTTATTGTTCTAAGAATTGAAATATGATGCATAAATAGTAGAAGGGGGTTGTTGAGGTCAACGACTTTAAAAACTGAAAATCTGGTATGTGCGGGACAAAAACACCAATATATGTATTACACTTTGACAACCGACTGTAAACATCGAAGATACAAAGAACAACTTATAAATACATGCAATGCTCTCGGTAAAATAAGAAAAAAAATAGTTTAACACTTTTTCTGCTGGGAAAATCGACATACTTCGTTAGGAAGAGTTTCATGATTTTATGCGAGCTTTAATTTTCTGATATTAGAGTGGTACATTAGGGTAGTAGCAACTGAGATATGATGGGCAAGTACCAGAAGGGGGTGCTTGAGCTCAATGACTTCAAAGACAAAAAAATCGGCCTCGTCGAGACAAAAACATCGATGTATCACACTTTAAAATCCGTTTATAAATGCAGAAGTTATATAGAAAAATGTAAAAGCGCGACCCCTACGTTCGGCATAAAAAAATAAAAAAAAAATTTTTTGAAACTACCTTTCAATAATACTTCATATTCGAAGGTGTACGGCGAACTTTTTTTTTTTTTACTTGTAACCTGGTACGCTCTAATGCACACCCAACATCTAAAATACTTTGATGAAGAATCGTTGATATGTAGGACGCAATTTGGATATATTAAAGGGACTGATGAAGCAATTTTAAAGGTGGTAAACATAATATGTCGAGGTTTAGACGAGGGATCTTCGGGAGTAGCTGGAATATTTTATGATTTTAGCAAAGCCTTTGACTTGGTTGATCACGAGATTTTGTTACAAAAACTTATATTTTATGGCATTCTAGATAATGATCTGCAACTTATCAGAAGTTATTTGTCAAATAGGAGACAATTTGTCCAAGTTGGAGAAGGAAGAAGTTCAGCACAGCCTGTGAGTTGCGGAGTACCTCAGGGTAGTATCCTTGGCCCGCTTCTGTTTATGATATATATAAATGACATAAATTATCTCGGTTTATTTGGATCTGTTGTTATGTTTGCAGATGATATAGTTCAAATGGAAAAAGATGCTGCTCTGATGTGTGAATTTGCGTGGCTGAACAGTCTTGTCTTGAACTCTAGCAAGACGAAATTATTAAGATTTCGACCGTCCTTAACTATGAATAATGACTTTGGCATTTTTGTAGATGGGAATTTTATTAGGGAAGACCATGAAATTAAATACTTGGGAATAAAACTAAAAAGTAATTAAAATGGGTGAACATATAAAATACGTAAAATCAAAAATTTCTTCTGCAATTGGAATAATCTTCAAATTAAGGAAGAAATTGGATATTAAGACAAAACTTTTGATTTATCAAGCGTTGGTCCATAGCCATCTTGAGTATTTGGTGGTAGTATATGGCCACAGAATGAGCAGTGAGTTGAAATCACTTCAAGCTGCTCAAAATAAGGCTCTCAAATGTGTTTATAATTTGCATCTTCGTCATGGCACAGTATCATTGTACCGAGACTATGCGAAATATCTTGCCAATACGTGGTTTATATAAAAAGCAATTACTAATGTACGTTTAGAAATCCATCAATCAAATTGGGCACAGATCCATTTCTTTTAATTTAAACACAAATGTATTCAATACGAAAAACTCCTCGGATCTCAGAATAGCGAGATGTAGGCTTGAAACAACTAGACAGAGAATTGACTACGCAGGCAGTGTTGAGTTTAATAACTTACCCTTGCTTATAAGGCAAAGTAATACCTTGTCTATTTTTAAAAAAAGAATAAAAGATTTCTTCCTTGTAAATATTGAAATGCTTCTATAGTATTATTAACTCAAATTTAAAATATTGAATATAAAATGAATTAATATAGTTTAATTTTACCATATTTTTATATATAATTTAAAAATACGTATATAAATTAGTAAATTTTAGTATTTTGTTGCCAACTTGCTCCAAAAAGCCATTATTTGGCGCGGGGCACAATAATTTTTGTAAAACATTATATTGTAAATAAATATTGAATTTAAAAAAAAAAATTAACTATTCCTATCGTACAAATTTTGGCTAGAAAGCCCTTGACATTCGATACCATCCATCTGCATTTTTCAAATTGCGTTGGACCACGTGTCGTATACTTGATATCATTTTGTATATGTATTAGCATTGCGTATACGTTCATAAATAACACAACAGAAAAGAAACTCTGTGTGTCCAAGGCGAAAAATAATATTTTTTGAGTGCATTGATACCTTCTGATTCATAAAATGAGCACAAACAATTTTTATGGATAATTCTTAAAAAAAATCAAATAAAAACAGTGGTGGCGGAATAGTCTTCACAAATTTGGGAAAAAATATTTTTTTGTTTGAACTTGGGGTCTTACATCACTCCTTCAATGCGTTACACTTTTTTTCTGTCCCAAATGATATATACCCTCATACTCTGTAGAGTGAGGGTATAAACAGCATATGTTCCACAATCTGCGATTTTACGAATCCTAAATAAATCGTGGAACTGAACATGCATCGCCTAATTTAATATCGCCCAATTTAATATGTATAAGTATTAAAATGTGTATGGCTCAGGATAAAGATATTAATGCTGTTACAACAGATAATAACCGTTAATTTACACAAATAAAGAACGCAAATTATAAAAAATAAACAAATTTAGATTTTTATAGTTTATCCTTAAGTTGGTTCATCACAAACTGTTAACAGTAGAGTCCAAATATTTTTTCAAACCTTTTGTATATGATTAATGTATATATTGTTTATGTCATTTCCTTGTGAAATTTCAGATTTATTAAAAATTTATAGATTATATATTTATCTTTAAAACGGGGGATCCCGTACAAAATACCGTGAATATTCTCCCCGTGGTTAATCCCTGGATTCAAACTTTAATCAAAACTGGTCCATGTGACTCTCTTTTACTGTAGGTGTTCTTAATTTCAATAGAATGTGAGTTGCCTATTTTGATTGAGATCGGATCTAATATATGGATTCCAGATCGGCTACAAGTAAAATCGGGCAGGACATTTGTATTTGTATTTCAATGTCGGTGTTCCTAGCAAGATCAGTTATAATATATCGATTTTAGATGAAAACAAGTAAAAACGGCTTTTATTTCGTCCGGGCCGAACTTTATATACCCTCCACCATGGATTTATTCCACAGAGGTTGTCGGTTTTCGTAGAAGTGCAGTAATATTACAGGAAAATAATAATAATTAATATAGCCAAACCAAAACAAATACAAATATTGAAAAAAATAATTTTATAAATAAATATAATATTTCAATTATATCAAACCATTATTTATTTCAAATAACAAAATAAATATTCTTATATTTATAATTTCAAAAAGCTTAAATACCATAAATATTGCTAGACAGTGGGTGCTATTTTAATTCCAAAAGTACAAATTTTGAAAATCCATTATCAGACGTACATAGTGCAAAATAACCTAAATTCATGATTCAACCAATTTTTGTCGTAAAAGAAAAATTACGAATTTGTAAAAAAAAATATTTTGTGTGTCTATACACCGAATTCCATGATTCCATTTGCGCCCATTTGATTGGTACCATTTTTACCCCTTTGACATTTATACGCAATTAGAAGTTCATCATTCTAGCTGTAGTCGTTTAGTTGGTACTATTTTTATCCCTCTGTACCATTGTATTCCATGAAAGTACGAATTTCGAAAAATTCGCCTATTTTCCGTGTATACGCAGGCAGAAGAATGTATACTCCGAATTTCATGACTCTAGCTGCGGTCATTTGATTGGTACTATATTTATCCCCTTTTTTCATTTTAACCCCAAAAAGCACGAATTTTGAAAAATTCTTCTATTTTACGTTTCGACGCAATCAGAGGAATGTATACACCGAATTTAATTATTCTAGGTGCAGCCGTTTGGTTGGTACCATTTTTATCGCTCTATTCCCATTTTATCCCTTAAAAGTACGAATTTGAAAAAAATAATTTCATATTATATATCTACTCAATTATAGGAATGTACATAGCAAATTTCGTGTTTCTAGCTGTTGTCGTTTAATAGGTACCATTTTTATCCCTTTTTGCCCCCATTTCACCCCGACGAATAAAAATCGTTTTATGGTGCACGTTTTTGTTATCGGGGGAATGCGCACACCCAATAGCTAGTAAGTACAAGCAGACATATTACAGTCTAAAATATAGACTCTAAAATATTAGAGGTTATTATGTGTATTTTTAGTCCTTGTGAGGGAAAAATGTTTCACTTGGGCCGATTTCGCCCCATTTAAATCCCAACCGATCTACGACTATAAGACGCATTTATAAAAAATTTTAACGTTCTAGCTCCTTTCGTTTTGATGCTAGCGTGCTTTCAACAGACGGACGGACATGACTAGATTGTCTTAGAATTTTATGAAGATCAAGAATATATATATATATTTTATAGGGTCTCAGGTCGATATTTCAAGGTGTTACAAACGGAATGACAAAGTTATTATACCCCCATCCTGGAGGTGGAGGGTATAAAAAAATTATTTACTGAGGGACATTTGAATGGTGGTTATATAAAGATACTCTACAGATGTTCCTAGGCGAAACATAACGTAATGTCAAAAATTTCTAAATAAAATCGGATGTGATATGTGACTGTTGGGTTCTACTGTAGCGCGACAAAAACTTTTTCTTTTGTAGTTAGGGCGTTTTGTTTCAGAAAACCCGATCTAAAAAAGCGTAACTAAAATAACTAACCTAAAATACGCCTAGAACTTTTTGCCAAAAACTACAATATTATAAATTTTAGAATATTTTGCTTCTCCTGTAAAATAACGAAAAATTTTAGTTAGGGCCTTTTGTTTTTCAGCTGATGATATGTATTAGTGACATTTACGCGGGAGGGCATGAGAAAACATAAACATTTTGTAAGATCAAAGTAATATACATATTTCAATATATTAGCTTAACATCGAACATCTGTCTGGCCATTTGTGTGGGAAGCATCAGAAGGGGGTGGGGGTAATAAAACCCACATTCCACGAGGTGCAGCGATTATAAAAATATACAAAATGTCAAATCTGAGATAGTTTCGATCATCCGTATATTTCTGCAAGATTTGTGATTTGCGTGGAATGTACTAGAAAGGCGATGGTCGGTACTATTTTTATCCCCATTCGACCCATTTTCCGACTTTAAGTACAAATTTCGAAAAATGACTTTATGTTTGCGACAAAAAAAAAAACATGAAAATGTTAAAATTCTGCCCTCCATTCTTGGTTCAAATGCAAGTTTTTGATATGGTTTGATAAGACTCGGGTCGGATTTAAATTTCTTGCGGTTTATTTTTCAATACCATTCTCATCGTGAATTTTATTCAAGAAAACCCTGATTGATAGAGATTATTTTGAACGCGTCCAGCTCACGAAGGGACAATGATAAAAGCGAAATATTTTGGGAGAACACATAAAACAAAACAATCTTTCATTTTAGTCGGGAACATCAACAACATTTTTTCGTTCCTCACAAAAGAAGCCACTCTAGTGTGTATATGTGCATTTACTCTAGACACGAACCCTTTGTAGTCAGAATAGTATAAGTCTGTTTGTTTTCATTTATGTTTGTATGTCGTTATGTCAAGTAATCTATTTAAAGTCTTTGATTAGTTGCCGTAAGAGTGGTCCCATGTTCCGCATGACGTTGTACCGTCCGATGTCCTGTGTTCTGCTCTGCTGTGTTGTCCTGTGTTGTGGTGCATTTTCAATTTAAAAGCACTTAACTCGGAGTGCAGCGTCACAGACAAATGTTTGCACAGCCACAAAAGAAAATACAAAAATCACCTCGACTAAGGACACAACCACTTGCAAGGAAGAGGCAGAAGAAGACCACAAATGATCTTTGTGGGGCACACGGCACAAATCTTGAATGTGTCCCGTGGCCACGTTAACGCTTTGTTGCCAACGCAACGACATAAACAATGGTTGGGAGTCGCCTAAAAACACGTGCAACGGTGTGAAAAGGACATGCGTCAAAACATACGCTCTTTAGGCAGCACTCTCTCTCTCTCTTTCTCTCATATCGTGTTAGCTCTTACAGAGAGTATGTTAAACACTCTGTTAATGCTATTAACATCATCCAGCATCCATGGAAGAGATTCATATAAAACCAGCCACCGTATCCTGTGGGACAGTTAGTCTTCGACGGCATATCTTGGTTTAAACAACAAAAGCGGAAATACGGAACAGTGGTAGTAGCCGCATTACTATCGACTAAGTGTACGCGCAACCAATCTCAACACTTGTTGTTGTTGACTCGCCCAACCGGAACAGGAAGCGTCTGATTAAGTGAATGCACACACACACAGTGACGAAATGCGATTAAAGCAACATGTTGGCAACGGAGCGCAGAGAATATAGTAAAGCTTTAATTAAAAGAAACAAATCGTAATCGTAAAAGTGCAAAACCATAAAAAGCCGAAACCATCAAAAATAATAAAAAACGAAAGAAACCCAAACACAAGTGATTCAACTCCAACTTTGTCAATTAATTTCTTGGTAATTAAATAATAATAGCAATAAAAAAACAACCCAGAGCCATGTATCAGGATTCATGTGGCCACATGTTGCGGCATGTGGTGTTTGTGTGTGTCGTGCACACAACACTTCTGCTATTAGTGGCGGCGGGTGTCAATTCACAGGTGGCCGATTTGAATGCCCCGCGCAATGCAACCGTCCCAAAGCTTGCACTCACGGCCACCTCAACAACAGGTGTCCCTCAGGCCGGCAACAGCAACAGCAATAGCAACGGCAACATCAACAGCGACCGAGTCATGGTGAAATGTGGCAATACACAAAAAATGGTTGATAATTGCTTCAGGGATCTGCCACCACATCTGATGGAATTCCTGCAAACATCCAAAATTGCCATAAACGAACAGGAAATAACGTCCAAATGCAAGTGAGTGCCAAACGAAGGGATACAACCAGCCCACAAACTAGACTGTGGACAGTGGTTAAAAACAAACAAGCAAACCAATAAAAAATAGAATTATTGAATCATTCCTTGCCGAGGAGTTAGGTTTTGAGAAATATGTGGAAATTAATTTTAAATTGATTTCTGAGGAAAAGAAAAACAAGCGTTGCTTCGTGTGACAAGACGATGCGTGATATGTATGAAAAGGCAAAACTTTTGTGAACATTGTTTTACAATTGGATCGTGATTTAAATTTAAAAAATGTAACAAAAAAAAAGACGGAAAAAGACGTTCCTGGGAATCATATAAATAAATAATTTTTCCATTACAAAAGAATCAGACGATCAAGGGTCCACAGTATTCCGGGAGATTAGGAGTTTAGTATTAAACAAATATAATAGGGATGTTTTTCTTTAAGGCTGGATAACAAGCTGCGATAACAAAAATCTAAATAAGTGATTCGTGAACTAAAATTATTTTTTTTTTATTTTCCAAAATAACACATTTTTTAAATCGATATTTATTCGACTCTTGGTCAGCGTAACATTATTATTTAAGTGTAATTATTTGCAGAAACAACTTTCTTAAACATTTCCATAATGGAAAACAAATTATAAATTCAAACAATGAATACAGTTGAACTTCGATTAAGCGTGACTCTATTAACCGTGATTATCTATTAACCGTGAAACTGAGTGGTTGATTTTTACCTCTATTATCCGTGATACACATGTCCATGTGACTGCTTGTTTGTTTTTTTTTCGTATAATACACACACACATCTCTCATATTAAAATTCGGTAATTCCCCTTTTTCATGAAAGTGTAATTTTCATATCAAATTTCATATTCATTCATCAGTGTGAAATTTGATCTGTCAAGACGTGTTTTCCTTACATCATGCCACCGTCAAAAACTAAATCCGCGAAAAGAGCAATAAAGGTTCTTTCAATTAAAGAAAAAATGGAGCTGATTAATGAATACTCAAAACGTAAAGTACCTTTTAAAATGTTGTCTGAAAAATATGGAGTTGACATTCAAATTGTATCCGATTTAATAAAAAACAAAGATCGGATTTTAAAATTTTGCTCCGATACTGATTCAATGCTTGGCCTTAAACACAGATATACACTAAAAACATCCGAAAATCCAAAAGTTGATTTCGCAACATATGAATGGTTTCGGCAAGAAAGATTTAAGGGAACTCCAATTTCAGGTAAGTTAACTGAAATCGAGATGTTGTATGAACTTAAACTGAAATTTGCTTCTGAACTTCAGTCCAAAAGGCAAAAATATTCCATTTGAAGTTAAACATGAATTCAGAGTGCACTTATTCATTTGGTTGGTTGGATAAATTCAAACGTCATGGAATCCGTCGACTGAAATCTACGAGAGAAAAGGAGTGTGCTGATTATGAGTCTGCTACGATGTTTGTGGACGACTTGGATGAAATTATTAAAAACGAACAACTTACAACTGAACAACTTACAGATCTACAATGCAGACGAAACCAGTCTATTTTGGAGGTGTTTGCCTCAGAGTTCTTTGGCTAGTGGTAATGAATATTCTGTTGAAGGGTACAAGGAATCCAAGGAGAGAATCACAGTGCTAGTTTGTTCAAATGCTGCAGGAACTCACAAGTGTAAATTGATGATAATAGGAAAAAGTGCCCATCCAAGAGCTTTAAAAAACGTTGAACACCTTCCTGTGATTTATAAATCTAATAAGAAAGCTTGGGTAACACAACAGCTATTTCTGGAGTGGTTTAATCAAAATTTTGTACCAGAAGCATAGGAACATCAACGGCGCATCGGTCTCAAAAATAACTTTAAAATACTTTTACTATTAGACAACTGTCCAGCACACCCAGATGTAAATGTTATGATATCTGAAAACGTTACAGTAAAATATCTCCCACCAAATTGCACGTCCTTGATTCAGCCTATGGATCAAGGAGTAATTCGGAGCTTCAAATGTCACTACCGTAAACTGATCGTTCAAAAACTTGTTTGTGCTAATGAGAGACATGAGTTCGTTAAATCTTTGAATATTAAGACAGCTTTGTGGGCAGCCGCAGCTTCGTGGGACTCTGTAACTCCACAAGTTTTAAAAAGAGTTTGGAATAACTTACTATCTCATAATGAAGATGCTCCAAATAGCCTTGTTGAGATACAAACAGATATAACCATACCTGCTATTATATCTGAAGACGAAATCGCAGACATGGTTACCCAAAGCCAAGAAGATGAGGAAATGCGGACGAATGGCTCAGCCAATAGAGGCTAGTAGTATTATGTTAGGTTTTTTAGAAAACTTATATCAAATATATCGCATACAAACTCATTTGTTGGAAGAACAATCAAAAGCTAAAAGCATAAGACAGACTTCCATAAAAAAATTTTTTAAATAAATGTATGTATTCCTAGAGATATGATAAGTTATTTAAAGACGCAGATTTACATGTTTTTGTCAAAAATAAAAAATAAATAAAAATAATAAAATTTATACATGTAAAATTTTACCTCTTTTAACCGTGATTAGCCCGGCCCCGAGCATCACGGTTAATCGAAGTTCAACTGTATATTTCTTAAATTCTACTAAAGGGAGATTTTTTAAAAGCTATAGGAAAGTTTTTCGAAAAAAAAAACACATAAAATTCAGAAAAATTCATGAAATCTTTATTTGAATCGATAGTACGGTCCATATAATTTAATGTTTGAAGACTATTTCATGCAAATGTTGACTTTGGCTGCGCCTCAAATGGTCCATCCGCTTAGTCCAATTTTGGCGCACTCTTTCCAACATTTCGGCCGGTATCTCACGAATAAATGCTTCAATGTTGTCTTCCAATGCGTCAATTGAAGCGGACTTGTCTGTATAGACATTTGCTTTAACATAGCCCCACAAAAAATAGTCTAAAGAAGTAGAAGAAGTACGGTCAAATGATGCCACCAACCCATAAACCGTAGCAAACTGTGGCTTTTTCTGGATGCATTGGTAGCTCTTGCAATGCTTCTGGCTGATATTCACTCCAAAATCGACAATTCTGCCTATTTACGTACCCATTGAGCCAAAAATGAGCTTCGTCAATGAACACAATTTTTCGGTAAAAAAGTGGATCTTCGGCCAAATTTCCAAGAGCCCGTTCACCAAAAATTTTACGTTGCGGTAGGTCGTTCGGCTACAATTCTTGCACCAGCTGTATTTTGAAAGGCATCACACCTAAATCCTTCCGCAAAATTTTCCACGTTGTTGAGTAACAGAGGCCCAATTGCTGCGAACGGCGACGAATTGATAATTGATGGTCATCATTAACACTTGCCGATACAGCTGCGATATTTTCTTCAGTTCGCACTATACGTAAGCGTGTTGGTGGTTTAATGTCCAACAATGTAAATTTGGTGCGAAATTTAGTCACAATAGCCCGAATAGCCGCATCAGTGGGTCTATTAAACTGACCATAAAATGGAAGCGCGCGATGAACTTTCTTAACAGAGCACGCATTTTGATAATAAAATTCAATAATTTGCAAGCGTTGTTCGTAAGACGATTCATGGTTAAATTATAGACCAAACGAAGATGTTTGACAGTGAAACAAAACACGAAACGTGCGTCAGCTGTTCAAGCCAGTGTTGCCAAAAAGATAATAGCTAAAAAATCATCCTTTACATAGTGCAAAATAAAATAACTTCATGAATCAACCAATTTTTGCCGTAAATGTAAAAAGTACGAATTTGGAAAAATCTTTTTATTTTGCGTGTCTATGCAGTCAGAGGAATGTATACACCGAATTCCATGAATCTAGCTGCGACCATTTGGTTGGTACCATTTTCATCCCCCTTTCCCTATTTTACCCCCTTAAGAGTACGACTTTCTAAAATCTCTTTATTTGACTTGTCTACGCAATTAGAGGGATGTACACACCGAATTTCATCATTCTAGCTGTAGTCGTTTAGTTGGTACTATTTTTATCCCTCTGTACTCATTGTATCACTTGAAAGTACGAATTAGGAAAAGACATTTTATTTTTTAAGTCTACGCAGTCAGAGGAATGTATACTCCGACTTTCATGACTTTAGCTGCGGTCATTTGTTTGGTACTATTTTTATCCCCTTTTTCCATTTTAACCCCAAAAAGTACGAATTTCGAAAAATCAGTTTATTTTCCGTGTCTACACAGTCAGAGGAATGTATACTCCGAATTTCATGACTCCAGCTGCGGTCATTTGATTGGTACTATTTTTATCCCCTTTTTTCATTTTAACCCCAAAAAGTACGAATTTTGAAAAATCCGTGTATTTTACTTGTCTATACAATCAGAGGAATGTATACATCGAATTTCATTATTCTAGGTACAGCCGTTTGGTTGGTACCATTTTTATCCCTCTATTCCCATTTTACCCCTTAAAAGTACGAATTTGGAAAAAAAATACTTTTATATTATGTATCTACTCAATTAGAGGAATGTACACACCGAATTTCGTGTTTCTAGCTTTTGTTGTTTAATGTGTACCATTTTTATCCCTTTTTTGTCCCATTTCACCTCCTACAAATAAGAATCACTTTATGGTGCACTTTTTTGCCATAAGGGGAATGCGCATACCAAATATCAAGCAGATATAAACAGACATATTAAAAAAATATGCTTAAATACGCTAAAATATTAGGGATTATTATGGGTATTTTTAGTCCCTGTAAGGGGAAATTTTTTCCCTTTGGGCCGATTTCGCACCATTTCAATCCCAACCGATCTACGACTATAAGACGCATTTATGAAAAATTTGAACGTTCTAGCTCCTTTCGTTTAGATGCTAGCGTGCTTTCAACAGACGGAAGGACGGACGGACGGACGGACATGGCTAGATCGTCTTAGAATTTTATGACGATCAAGAATATATATACTTTATAGGGTCTCATGTCGATATTTCAAGGTGTTACAAACGGAATGACAAAGTTAGTATACCCCCATCCTGGAGGTGGAGGGTATAAAAATTGATATTAAATAAATAATTTGTTCTTACAAAGGGTTATTTAAAATACCGTAGGATATATTTCTATTCATATTTGATTTCTCTTGAAAGTTTCCAAGTGAAAAATTTTAAATGTATCCGAATTTTTAAAAATTTCTTACTGTTTTCATATGTAAAGTAAATTGTTATTTAAAAAGATTTTCACCTTTTATTTTGTCGATTCTTCTAAGAAAACAAGAAATTTAAAGTATAACCAGAACGACATTAAGTATTGACATTATGTCAGCCATAGTATTGTCGGTATGATATTTTTGTTTCACAATAAAGATCATGCAAATATACTCACAAAAAATTTGTATTCCCCTAGCTGGGTTTCGCAAAAAAATGAGTACTTAACGAATTTAAAATGTTCTGTTTGTGTTAATAAACAAATACCCATTATTATTGTCACTAATGTAAATATATTAATTTGAAATATATCCAAAATTTCTAATCTATATATATAAAAGAAAGTGTCCGAAGCGATGTAATCCCATAACTCGAGATAGGCCAAACCGATTTTGATGATTTGTACTTTGTTGGAAAGGTATTTTCTCAGCACGGGTTTTAAAAAAAATGGAAATTTGGATTTTCATTTTGTGGGCGGAGTGGGCGTGCCAATAGTGTTTTTGGGAGCTATAAGGCTGAAAATTGGTACATATATACTACTGACCACGAAAATGATAAATATGATGTAGAAATTTGGAATTTCGTTTTGTGGGCGGAGTGGGCGTGGCAATAGTGTTTTTGGGAGCTAGAAGGCTGAAAATTGGTACATATATACTACTGACCACGAGAATGATAAATATGATGTAAAAATTTGGATTTTCATTTTGTGGGCAGAGTGGGCGTGGCAAAAGTGTTTTTTGAGCTAGAAGGCTGAAAATTGTAGCGTATATATTACTGAACACGAGAATGATAAATATGATGCCGAAATTTGGATTTTCATTTTGTGGGCGGAGTGGGCGTGGCAATAGTGTTTTTGAGAGCTAGAAGGCTGAAAATTGGAATGTATATATTACTGAACACGATAATGATAAATATGATGCCGAAATTTGGATTTTCATTTTGTGGGCGGAGTGGGCGTGGCAATAGTGTTTTTGGGAGCTAGAAGGCTGAAAATTGGTACATATATACTACTGACCACGAGAATGATAAATATGATGTAAAAATTTGGATTTTCATTTTGTGGGCAGAGTGGGCGTGGCAAAAGTGTTTTTTGAGCTAGAAGGCTGAAAATTGTAGCGTATATATTACTGAACACGAGAATGATAAATATGATGCCGAAATTTGGATTTTCATTTTGTGGGCGGAGTGGGCGTGGCAATAGTGTTTTTGAGAGCTAGAAGGCTGAAAATTGGAATGTATATATTACTGAACACGATAATGATAAATATGATGCCGAAATTTGGATTTTCATTTTGTGGGCGGAGTGGGCGTGGCAATTGTGTTTTTGGGAGCTAGAAGGCTGAAAATTGGTACATATATACTACTGACCACGAGAATGATAAATATGATGTAGAAATTTGGATTTTCATTTTGTGGGTGGAGTGGGCGTGGCAAAAGTGTTATTGAGAGCTATTTAACCATTTGTTTTTTTTTGCCTGGCGAAGCGGGCGGGGTTCATCTAGTTTATATAGTAAATCTAAATTAATGCTCAAAATAATCAATAAAATATGTATTTAATATTTCCCGTATTCCCTGGAAATCAAAAATTTTTTCCCGGGAATTTCCGTCCCAAATTTTCCGGGAAAAACGATTCGGGAATTCCCGGACCCAAACCCTACATATATTTCAAAATCAAAGTTGTTAGATATATTAACAGTTTTTTCGTTTTCCTGTAAAATTGTAGTTTTTGAAAGAGGTTGTTTTGTCAAAAGGCCACAGATATGTATCAAAAGAAATTTTCAAATATATATTTTGTGTCGATTTTATTGAACTTAACCTCGATATCCATCATTTTGACGTACACTGGATAATTATCCAGGCTAAGTCAAAAATTTTTAACACAAAATTATTTTTTCAAAATTTGTGTTCACACACACACATAGATATTGCTTTTGGCGACAATTTTAAAAAATAATTTTGTATTTTGATTGAAATTTTAACATTTTATTTAGATTTTTGTTATTGCAGCTTAGTTATCCAGTCTTAAAGAAAAACAGCCATAATAAAAATCAACATAAATAAAATATCTAATAGAAATAATTAAAACAAAATCTTTTAATATTGCATCAAAAGAATTTCCGGATGTTTTGACTAAAATTAATCTTTGATTTGTTTAATGCGTTGTCCAAAAATATATCCATACGCGAGCTAGCCACTTTAATTTATAATTTTAGTGACATTTAAATTTTTTATAAAACCAATCTGTGTAAGTATGTTTAATGACTGTAATATTGCTTTTAATTATTTAAATGGGTCGAAAAGGGAAAAATCATGGAACCGTTGTCGTGACCAAACGGCAGCAGTTAGAAACATTAAACGATATTGACCTCCTTTTCAATACCAAAAACAAAGATTTCCTTCTTACGAAGAAATTACTTGATCGAATTAGCTGAAATTCGAATGGATTACTTTGAAAACTCATAGAAAATTAAACGATATTAATAAAAAATTTCCTGTCATATATTACTTTTTCCTGTTTCGAACCACTGTGCAACATTGCTAAATTCCCTCTAGGTTGTCGCATCAATACACAAGCACAATCACGCACACACACACACCACACGTACATCAAACAATATGAAAGACAAGCTGAAGTCTAATGAATGGCTGGACTATACAATGAAGTGAAAAGTGTAAAAGGATGCGTCCTTTCATTATGTTTCATCTTGTTTTTCAAAAAGTTGTTGGGTAAAGTATTCTAGGTTCTATGAAAAAATTTGCAAGGCATTTTTGCTGCCAATTTTAGAATACCAGCAGCAGAATGCAACAATTAAATTGTTTAGGGATTTCTTTTTGCAGATCGGGTGCAGTTTGCCGACGAGCACTAAATGAAATTGAATTATTCAAAGCAAATGAAAGCTGCAGCATTTCTATTCGAAACAAATTGTCATGTCGCCATAGAATAAATAACAAGTTTGTGAATTTCGAATCAGGCCTGATTGAGTGAGATACAATGCTTTGCTGCCAATTCATGCAATATTTGTATTTGGCGTATCCTTGGGCAACCTTCATCAACAAATAATTTCAAATTTTGGGTATGATTTGTGGACTGAGGAGACTGAGAGGTAGTCAAACTGTTAACGTTGTTGTCTTTTCCAATCGAATGCAATTTGATAAGATTAGCCGGCATAAAAACCTCTCTAGTCATTTTGAAACGAGGGTCTTTTGGACTTCTTTTCAATTTACGCCAATGATTTGCAAAATATTATTTTGTTGGGGATATTAATCATGTGTATGCTGACCGTGTATATCCCATTTAAATATGAAAAATAAAAACAAAAGCTCTCTTATACCCTTATCCCCAAACAAAAAGTGGCCAACCAGCGAACTATTTCTTTTGAATTTGGCCAGAAATAGAAGAGAAGAAACAAGAGAAATAAGTTGCCGATTTCGGTCAGACATTGCACAGTTGTATCGTAGTTTGACAAGAATTCACTCCGATTTTTCTTGGAAAATTCGGGAGGTTGTATAGAATTACACTGTCCAACAGCATTTTTGGAACAGAGTAGCGAGTAGAGTTGAGTAGATCAGTAGTTTCGTTTTACAGTGGATCAAAGTTTTCATTTATTGGTCGAGCGAAACAAGTAAGGAAAGGCTAAAGACGGGCGGGGTCGACTCTATGATACACTCCACTTTCTATACGAATACAATTTAATTCGGTGAAAAAGTGAAAACGGGAAGGATTTTTGTATCCTGTAAATGTATGTGTTTGACAAAAAATGTTACATCGGAAAGGACATTTGTATGGGGGAAATCTGGAACGAAATAGGTGAAATGTAATATGTATAGTTTGGCCAAAATCGGTTGAGCAAAATCGGAGCAACATTTGTAATTGGGCTATAATTTAATCAGAACCGATCTTACCCACTTTCACCATAGGTTTTTTAATTGGATTATAAGCTGTTGTGCCAAATTTAAAGCAAATCGATTACAATATGTGGTTCTAAAGCGGCAAAAGTAAAATCGGGAGCGACATTTGTATGGGGGCTATATCTAAATCTGAACCGAATCTTACCCACTTTCTGCATAGGTGTTTCCAGTTGGATTATAAGACCATGTGCCAAATTTAAAGATAATCGGGTGGTTTCTGGATCGGAAAATGTCAAATCGGGAGCGAAATTTGTATAGGGGCTATATCTTAATCTGAACCGATTTGCCTCAAATTAAATAGTGTTTGTCCTTGATCTACAAAACTTACTTGTGCCAATTTTTGTAAAGATCACACTACAATTGCGACCTGTAATTTGATTACAACAATAGATGGACAGACAGACGGACATTGCAAAATTGAATCAGAAAGTGATTCCAAGCCGATCTGTATAATAAACGATGGATCTAACTCGTTTCCTTGTGGGTGTTAAAAAAAATGCACAAAGACATAATACTCTCGTGGAGTGTATAAATACAGTTGAACTTCGATTAACCGTGATGCTCGGGACCGGGCTAATAACGGATAACCGAAAATCACGGTTAAAAGAGGTAAAATTTTACATGTATAAATTTTATTATTTTTATTTATTTTTGACAAAAACATGTCTAGGAATACATACATTTATTTAAAAAATCTTTTATGGAAGTCTGTTTTATGCTTTTAGCTTTTGATTGTTCTACCAACAAA
This sequence comes from Polietes domitor, assembly GCA_947397865.1. Taxonomy (NCBI): domain Eukaryota; kingdom Metazoa; phylum Arthropoda; class Insecta; order Diptera; family Muscidae; genus Polietes; species Polietes domitor. The sequence goes on from OX377618.1 coordinate 258,815,351, forward strand.
TGAGTTTTTATGCGATATATCTGGTTCTGAAATACTTGGACAAATAAAAGTTTTCTAAAAAACCTAACAAAATACTACTAGCCTCTATTGCCTGAGCCAATGTAGGCGTTTCGTCCGCATTTCCTACATCTGATCGGAATTTGAATCAAGCTCATCTTCTTGGCTTTGGGTAACCATGTCTACGATTTCGTCTTCAGATATAATAGCAAACGGAGCGACATCAGAGTCGCACACCATCCACTTTTCGACATCATCAATCGTACATCCAGACGGTATGGTTATATCTGTTTGTATCTCAAAAAGGCTATTTGGAGCATCTTCATTATGAGATAGTAAGTTATTCCAAACTCTTTTTAAAACTTGTGGAGTTACAGAGTCCCACGAAGCTGCGGCTGCCCACAAAGCTGTCTTAATATTCAAAGATTTAACGAACTCACGTCTGTCATTAGCACCAACAAGTTTTTGAACGATCAGTTTACGGTAGTGTCATTTGAAGCTCCGAATTACTCCTTGATCCATAGGCTGAATCAAGGACGTGCAATTTGGTGGGAGATACATATTTTACTGTAACGTTTTCAGATATCGTAGCATTTACATCTGGGCGTGCTGGACAGTTGTCTAATATTAAAAGTATTTTACAGTTATTTTTGAGACCGATGCGCCGTTGATGTACCTTTGCTTCTGGTACAAAATTTTGATTAAACCACTCCAGAAATAGCTGTTGTGTTACCCAAGCTTTCTTATTAGATTTATAAATCACAGGAAGGTGTTCAACGTTTTGTAAAGCTCTTGGATGGGCACTTTTTCCTATTATCATCAATTTACACTTGTGAGTTCCTGCAGCATTTGAACAAACTAGCACTGTGATTCTCTCCTTGGATTCCTTGTACCCTTCAATAGAATATTCATTACCACTAGCCAAAGAACTCTGAGGCAAACACCTCCAAAATAGACTGGTTTCGTCTGCATTGTAGATCTGTTCAGTTGTAAGTTGTTCGTTTTTAATGATTTCATCCAAGTCGTCCACAAACATCGTAGCAGACTCATAATCAGCACACTCCTTTTCTCCCGTAGATTTCAGTCGACGGATTCCATGACGTTTTTAGAATTTGTCCAACCAACCAAATGAATAAGTGCACTCTGAATTCATGTTTAACTTCAAATGGAACATTTTTGCCTTTTCGACAATCATTTCGCCTGAAGTTCAGAAGCAAATTTCAGTTTAAGTTCATACAATATCTCGATTTCAGTTAACTTACCTGAAATTGGAGTTCCCTTAAATCTTTCTTGCCGAAACCATTCATATGTTGCGAAATCAACTTTTGGATTTTCGGATGTTTTTAGTGTATATCTGTGTTTAAGGCCAAGCATTGAATCAGTATCGGAGCAAAATTTTAAAATCCGATCTTTGTTTTTTATTAAATCGGATACAGTTTGAATGCCAACTCCATATTTTTCAGACAACATTTTAAAAGGTACTTTACGTTTTGAGTATTCATTAATCAGCTCCATTTTTTCTTTAATTGAAAGAACCTTTCTTGCTCTTTTCGCGGATTTAGTTTTTGGCGGTGGCATGATGTAAGGAAAACAGGTCTTGACAGATCAAATTTCACACTGATGAATGAATATGAAATTTGATATGAAAATTACACTTTCAACAAACAAGCAGTAACATGGACATGTGCATCACGGATAATAGAGGTAAAAAATCAACAAAAATGTTAAATCATAGTGGATTTCCGGCATAGAAGTTAAAAGGGCAAAAGCATAAATATTTTATTGGTTAAAAATGATTATAAAATCATTTACAAATATCAAATTGTAACTGATTTTAACTACCCCTATGTAAATTATATTAGTTTTAATTAATTTATATCAGTTTAAAAAAATCATTTAGAATTAATCTATTTATTAACTATTTATTTCGGCTTTTTCATGCCGGTTTTTATGGATTATCAATATACCCACTAAGTAAGCCATAACTTATTTAGATTTTCGTCAGATATGATTCGTTATCTTCGTTAATTTTGTTTCTATTTTTCTCGTTTAGAAATAAAAAATTAAAAAAAATTCGAATTTTTGCCCACTGTGCCGACCAAAAAACTATGTCCACGTAGTTATCTTGAAGATGGGCTGATTCTGATGTTACCATCTTTTTCTGTTGTCACCATAAACAATGTTTTACGATGAACAGACATAAAAGTACTCCCATGGAGTCTCTCACGTAATGGGCCATAACTGATGTTGGTCCATTAGCAAATTTGCGCTGTCATTACGCCGTAGAAATACGTGTTAAAACATTTTGTCAATATAAGGAAAATACAATGTGCCAGTTGATATGCGATGCACCGCCATAGAAGGTGCTTCAATTACTACAAATTAATTGAAATAATTTCCATGTTTAAATCCATGCTAATTGTTATATTGATTATGTATATCAGTATGTGTATCATATAAATATTACAAGGAATTATATTGAGCTCTCACTGGCGTTCATTTCCTAATTATGTTTATTGAATTATGAATTATGTTCGCCATTGATTATTGTTTCTGATAATGTTTGCTTGTACAGGTACATACATAATATAATAACAACAAAAACGATATTTTGCATAAGTGGGAAAATTCATATGAAAAGGTTGTAGTTATCACCTTAAACACAGCACAGTGAATGAATTTGTAAAAGTGGAAATAAATCGGTTGAAACATCCCAGCGAGAAAAAGAAGGCATACGCAAGGCCTTCTTAGGGAAGCGCAAGGCATGCTTGCTGCATTCTATACTCATTTAAAATTAACAGGGTGGAGAGCAAGGCCTTCCCCTCTCGCTTCTAATCGCAGGCCTTCTAGAAGGGATCTGACAAAAGGTCATCTAGAAGGCCTCCTACCAAAGACCTTCTGGAAGGGCTTTGGTTGCAGGCCTTCCAGAAGGTCTTTGGTAAAAGTAAGGCGTAACATAAAAAAATATGATGAACCAATGTACCAGAATTTTCTCAATATTTCTGGCCTTGTTATTGGCAGTATATTAGTTTTCAATTTAAATCTTTCAACATTTTTATTTGCGTCGGCTGGAATTTGAACCCATGATCTTCGCATTGTTAATCGGAAGTGCTACCTACTAAACTACAGAACTTTATTGTCTGTTTGTATCAAAAAGCTTATAGAGACACATGACCCTTAATCGAAGCGAACACCTTCGTCGCTGCCTTCTTTTGGCAGGCCTTTTTGCATGCCTGGCGAAAGAAGGGAAGCAGGAATGAGCCACAGAATTTTGTTATGCGTTTACAACAAAAAGTGTGTAGAAAATACCCATCGATAAATCGAACACCTTCCGCACTGCCTTCTATCGCAAGGCCTTCTAGCATGCCTATCCGAAGAAGGCAAGCAAGCAAGGAGTTATGATCGTGTAGCATCTAAAGAGAAGGCCTTCTAAAATGCTTTTTCGTAGAAGGCCTTCAGGAATGGGTGTCGGAGTGCAATAATACAATTTTCCGAAGAAATTATGAAGGATATGATACATATTTTAGTAAAAAAGTAAGAAGGTTGTTTGCTTGTTCTTGAAGTTAAATATTTTTTGGAGTTAAATATTTTTCTGTTTCATCCCCGATAAATATATTGTAGTGGATGTTAGTGGACGTAAACATCTAAATAATAAAGGTCTTCCCTAATTCCACATTTTATAATTAATTCTACACTTTGTAACACCGAGAAGTTATCAGATATATCTGTCTTCTAGAGCGTAAAGAAATCATATTGATCATCTGATGGATATTTTAATTGGCTCAAATCAGGAGAATTGTGAAAATATCTTTCATAAAACTCGTAAAAATAATAAAATCGACTCCATCCGTACTGCCTTCATTCTTCCAGCATGCTAGCAGACCTTCTAAAGGAAGGCAATGAAGAATGTCCATTGGATCTATCTAATAGGAAATGAGAAGGTTTTTCTAAATGCCTTCTCAAAGAAGGCAGTCAAGTATGGGTATATGATTTCTAAATGCTGATGATTAGGCCTTCTGGTAGGCCATCTTAGAGAAGCGAGGTGAGAATGTGTGCCGAATGTTTTTGCATGCGCGAAGAAGGCCTTCTGGAATGCCTATTTTCATAAGGCATACAGTAATGTGTTTTGGAAGGCATTATAGAAGACCTTCTAAGTGGAGTCCTTCCAAATTTTCCCGCTGGGATGTTAATTGAAATTTCACGCAACCACAGTAATAGGGTCTATTTTCCACAATAAATTGATGCAACAAAAAAGTAAAGCTGTGTGTCCAAGTCGAAAAAAATATTTTATGTGTGCATCGAGGCATGCTAATTTATAAAATCGACACAAAAATTTTGTACTAAAATTTATATTTTCGTAGCAGACATTAAATACATTTTGTATATTTTGGTCCGATCGTACCCGCTTATATGTTCAATTAAAGGTAATAATGATGTCTGGTTAAGGAACAGCCTCCAAAAATTTAGGAAAAATAAGTTTTTTTTTGAAAAAATCTATTTTTGCAGGCACGAAAAAATCATAAAAGTTAGAAAAAAAAAATATTTTGTGATTTGAGCTGAGTGACTAACTTTCTGAATAAGTTTTTTCAGTTCAAGTAAATATGTTATGCTTATTTTGAAGAAATTCGGTGAAAATACGTGGTTTCTTGGGTGGAAAAGTCAATCCGGGAGAGAATTTTCACCACAGGCGTTTCTGTTAAAATATGTGGATTTTAGAGCGGAAAAATTTGGGAGCGAAATTTGTATAGGATCTATATATAAATCTGAATCGATCTGACCCATTTTCGCCATGGGTGTTTCTAATGGAAACATAAGATATTTTGCCAAATTTGATGAAGATCTGTTAAAATATTTGGTTTCTAGACCAGAAAAGGTCAAATCGAGTGTGAAATTTGATTGGGAGCTATATGTAAATCTGAACCGATCTGACCTATATTCACCATGGGTGTTTCTTGTGGAAGTATAATATATTTTGCCAAATTTGAAGAAGATCTGTAAAAATATGTGGTTTCTAGACCAGAAAAGGTCAAATCGAGAGTGAAATTTGAATGGGAGCTATATAAAAATCTGAACCGATCTGACCAATTTTCAACATAGGTTTTCCCAGTTTAAATATAAGATGTTTTGCCAAATCTGAAGACAATCTGATACAATATGTGGTTTCTAGAGCGGAAATAGTCAAATCGGGAGCGAAATTTGTATGGGAACTATATATAAAACTGAACCGATCTAACACATTTTCACCGCAGGTGTTTCTAGTTGAAATATAAGATGTTGTGCCAATTTTGAAGAAAATCTGTTGTAATATGTGGTATCTAGAGTGAAAAGAGTCAAATCGAGAGTGAAATTCGTATGGGGGCTATATCTAAATCTGAGCCGATTTTCTTCAAATTAAATAGCGTTCGTCCTTGTCCCGAAAACTGCGTTGTGCAAAGTTTCATTTGGTTCTGGCTACAATTGCGACCTGAATCGTGATTACAAGAATAGATGGACAGACAGACGGACATTGCAAAATCAACTCAGAAAGATTTCCCGGGTTTCCGGGACAGGACGGGTAATCGTCAACATATTGTTTTCTACATAAAAACTTATTTTTTCCGAATAAAATATTCGAACTTTAATAAAGTAAATTATTATATTTCTGTATTACAAACATTTGCCGTGAAACAAACTATTCCACGAAGTGATGTAGAGTAGGAAGCGTAGGCATATTTTTTTTAAATTAAGAGGTTTTTTGAAATATAAAAACCATTTAACCCATTTAAAGACTCTTAAGATAGTCTATTTCTAATTTTATTGGAGAAATTGAGAGAACGAGTATATATATACTCGAGATTTGTATTGTTAGTAAATCGTTAATTATCAGTACCCTTTCCGGTAGCTTCGGAAACCTAAATTTATATTTATATAGCCATTTTTAATACATAGTTGTTAAGTTAGATTGTATATATCTACACACTCCACGAGAGTATTATGTCTTTGTGCATTTGTTTGTAATACCTAAAAGATCGACTTAGAATCACTTTTTGAATCGATTTAGCGATGCACACTGGTCCCAAATCCATTTTTTATGGCATAAAGTCAAAAAATAAACATACAGTCTTGTAATTTTGCACATTTACTAGACATATCATACGCAAAAAATAAAAATAAAATTGGGTCGATCGGACCACGCCCACTACCACCTCCCATATAAACTCAATATATAACCAACATAATTATCACCCTGTATTGGTACAGGGTGACCAAAAACTAAATTTTATGAAAGCTTAAAAGAATGAAGAGTTGTTTATTTTGACGAAATATGTTTTTCTAAACATTATTACAAAAGCAAAATAAAGCATACAAATAGTATGCTTTAAACTGCAATTTAAATAATTATTTCAAGAAATAAAGTAAAATGTATACATGTGAACAAAAACGTGAATGATGTTGTATACCACTTTAAAGGTACTTTGAATACCTTTTAAATAAAATATTGATGGCTCTCGTACACAAAACGAATTCAGAGATATAATCATATATATGTCTATGGCTAATCAAAAACTATGCTAAAATAAAATGACAATTTTCGGAGTTTGGCGAAAAATGCTGACGAGATATTAATTCCACCATAAACTACAACCTCAGACGAACACTTTCACATTTACACTTTGAGTCAAGTTGAGTCATACATATAACTTTTGGTCCACGACATTTATAGATTATGTTCTCTACAAATCACAAAATTACAATACCTATAAATACTTACAAGACCACGATAATCATAACTCTTGCCATCAATTTTCATAATATAGTCACTTTGTTATTTTCTTTTTAAGTCTTGATTTTAATTAATTTGTAAAACTGCTTTATATCGAAATTAATCCCACTTTTTTTGAACCGCAAAGTTTAAGTACCATTCAGGCTTGTGGTGTTGCCACCTCATTTTCTCCAGTATATTTTCTTGATTGCTTGGAGTGTTACCATAAAGAAAATATATACACATTTACCGTTTTCCCATTTTAATTTTTTTGAATTTCTGCCAAAAAATGGGTTTGGGACCATAGTGCGATATCCGTCTGTCCATCTATTTTTGTAATCAAATTACAGGTCGCAATTATAGTCCGATCTTAACAAAAAATGCCACAAGTAAGTTTTGTGGATCAAGGACGAACGCTATTTAATTTGAAGCATATCGGTTCAGATTTAGATATAGCCCCCATACAAAAGTCGCTCCCGATTTGACATTTTCCGCTCTAGAAACCACATATTGTACCCGATTTTCTTTAAATTTGGCACAACATCTTATAATCCAACTAGAAACGTATATGCCAAAAGAAGGTAAGATCGGTTCAGATTTAGATATAGCCCCCATACAAATGTCGCTCCCGATTTGACATTTTCCGCTTTAGAAACCGCATATTGTATTTAAAATTGGCACAACACCTTATAATCGAACTAAAATCACCTATGATGAAAGTGGGTAAGATCGGTTCAGATTTAGATATAAATTTATTTATATAGATATAAATGTTGCTCCCAAATGATTAACCGATAAACATACATGGTGAAAACGGGTCACATCATTCCATGTTTCAATATACCCCATACAGATGTCCTTTCCGATTTAACATTTTTTGTCAAACACATACATTTAAAGGATAAAAAATCCTTTCCGGTTTCACTTTTTTACTGAATTGAATTGTAATAGGATTGAAAGTGGAGTGTATCATATAGTCGGGATACGGGAAACTGAATTATATTTGGCTTTGATGGATGTTGGTTATCAAAATGGACTGCTTTTGCTTCCTCAACCGATGACGTCACAAGGCTATTACCAACCAAAGAGAGTTTTGAGTGTTAGAGTGGATTGTATGACTATGTGGACGAAACTGCCTCGATCAAACCAGAACTACCTCCAAGTAGATTGCAATAGATTAAAGCGTATTGTCGTGCAATTCCTCAGTGTAATGAGGAATAACGACAGTACGTTAAATTACGAATTGTAAAGCGGGAAGTGTAAGGAAATAAATAAATAAACCCAATCAGTTTCGGTTTGAATATTTTATAATATTTTTTTTTTGGTTGTGTTGACAAAGTGATCGTTTTACACTTCCGAAGAAGTTTTACAATATCGTATTTTATTTATAACTAGCTGAACCCCGCCCGCTTCGCCAGGCAAAATACAAATGGTAAAATTAAAATCAGGTTTCATATTGATCATATCATATTGATATTATCGTGGTTTGTAATATATAGGTTCCAATTTTCAGCCTTCTAGTTTAAAAAACACTTTTTCCACATTTTTCCCGTGGTCAGTAATATACATATATTGATCTTATCATATTGATATTATCGTGGTTTGTAATATATAAAAAACACTTTTTTCCCGTGGTCAGTAATATATACGTTCCAATTTTCAGCCTTCTAGCTTAAAAATACTTCTAGCCAATTCCAATTTTCAGCCTACTACCTCTCAAAAACACTTTTGCCACGCCCACTCCGCCCACAAAACGAAAATCCAAATTTCGGCATCAACTTGATCTTTCTCCTGGTCAGTAAAATATACATTCAATTTTTCAGCCTTCTAGCTCAAATAACACTATTGCCACGCCCACTCCGCCCACAAAACGAAAATCCTAATTTCGGTATCATATTTATCATTCTCGTGATCAGTAATATATATGTACCAATTTTCAGCCATCTAGCTCTCAAAAACACTTGCCACGCCCACTCCGCCCACAAAATGAAAATCCAAATTTCTGCATCATATTTCTCATTATCGTGGTCAGTAATATATATCTACCAATTTTCAGCCTTCTAGCTCTCAAAAACACTTTTGCCACGCCCACTCCGCCCACAAAATGAAAATCCAAATTTCGGCATCATATTTATCATTCTTAAAATTGAAAAAAATCTAAAATAAACCTGTTGAAACACGCTGGGTGGTAAAAATCAGACATTTTCAAATTTTGATATTTTGAAGTTCTTTTTTTATTTTTTTTTTATATTTTTTTTTAAAACCCGTGCTGAGAAAATACCTTTCCAACAAGTACAAATCATCAAAATCGGTTTGTCCAATCTGGAGTTATGGGATTACATCGCTTCGGACACTTTCTTTTATATATATAGATTCAGGATTTATATGCTAACGGTTTTTTATATTCAAATCTTTATAATTTTAATTAAGGGTGATTTTTTAAAAGCTATAGGAAAGTTTTTCAAAAAAACACATGAAATTCAGAAAAATGCATGAAATCTTTATTTGAATCGATAGTACGGTCCATATAATTTAATGTTTGAAGATTATTTCATGCAAATGTTGACCTTGACTGCGCCTCAAATGGTCCATCCGCTTAGTCCAATTTTGGCATACTCTTTCCAACATTTCGGTTGGTATCTCACGAATAAATGCTTCAATGTTGTCTTCCAATGCGTCAATTGAAGCGGGCTTGTCTGTATAGATATGAGCTTTAACATAGCCCCACAAAAAATAGTCTAAAGGCGTTAAATCACATGATCTAGGCGGCCAATTGACCGGTCTCGAACGTGAAATAAAATGTTCACCGAACTCGCCTCTCAATAAGTCCATTGTTGCGCGTGCTGTGTGGCATGTGGCACCGTCTTGTTGAAACCACACGTCATGCAAGTCAAGCTCTTGCATTTTGGGCAAAAAAAGTTGGATATCATCTCACGGTAGCGCTCACCATTCACTGTTGTGTTACGATTAGCATCATCTTTGAAGAAGTACAGTCCAATGATGCCACCAGCCCATAAACCGCACCAAACTGTGACTTTTTCTAGATGTATTGGTAGCTCTTGCAATGCTTCTGGCTGATATTCACTCCAAAATCGACAATTCTACCTATTTACGTACCCATAGAGCCAAAAATGAGCTTCGTCGCTGAACAGAAGCGCGCGATGAACTTTCTTAACAGAGCACGCATTTTGATAATAAAATTCAATAATTTGCAAGCGTTGTTCGTTTGTAGGACGATTCATGGTTAAATTATAGACCAAACTGAAGATGTTTGACAGTGAAACAAAACACGAAACGTGTGTCAGTTATTTAAACCAGTGTTGCCAAAAAGATAATAGCTAAAAAAATCACCCTTTAGTAATAAGTTCAATATTACTAATTTTACTAAAATTAAGGGCAAACTGCTTAAGTTTGTCCAATACTTTATCCGACTTTTATCCATTTTGATGATTTATGTTTTTTTCGAGCCAGAAAAAATAGGTTTTTTTCGAAAAAAAATCCCAAATTTTTGAAGACTATTTCAAAACCACTGCTTCTATGAGAAAGTGTAATTAGCGATATTTGTAGCTACCATGAGAGTACACATATTTAATGTACCTTCGCCGACAATTGGAATTTTTGTAAACAAATTTTTAAAATATTTTTTTCGGCTGGGACACACAACTTTTTTCTTGTTGCATTCAGGAGTTATTACTTTTTTAACGATTTTTTGTTAATTAATAAATGATTGCAAATATGCTGCCAAATCATTCCTTTAAACTTATCGGCTGTTTTGAAATATGTGTATTTTGTAATGCATATTTTTATGGTTATAATATCTTTACTATTGAAATTAAAATCTTGTGTTGAACGTATGTTTATCAAATACTAGAAGAATAGAAAGAATTCTAGTATTCCACGAACTAAACGATACATGGCTTCTTTATGATTATGATCTTTTCAATTATTTGAACATTTATGAAATTTATATGCATTCACGCTTCCACTTTCACCACCTACATGTTTATATAGGTTAAAAAAACTACTGAATATTTTCTCAAATTTATTTTTTTATTTGAAAGTACAATCCTTCCGGTTAATAATGGAAAATAATTTCATTCAAATGGCTGCCTCGGGCACCCCACAAATAATAGTCCAACGGTTGAATAGTTGAAAAAAAGTTAGATGGCGGACCCTATAGATGAAATTTAACACGTTGTATCAAATTAAATAAAAAACGGCTAACATGGTGGACATATCTAAATCTGAACCGATTTGTTTCAAGTTCAATAGCATCCAACAATTCATTTTATTTATATTTGAAAATAAAATGAAATAGTTCTTTTTTCCATGCTTTTTTGCATTTTGCATTAAATTCAAATTCCTGATGGTTGATATCAAAAATTTCCATTCTCATTTCCATGGAAAATGTGACACGATAGTCAATTTTGAGGGCATATTTGACTTTTAAACATTTCATAGAAAAAAAAAGATAATAAATGTCCCCTGCTGATTACAGAGTAAACAAATGACTATCAGGATGTACACATGCAACTATACTATCATCCCTAAAGTTAAAAAAACACACAAAAAAATCACATACTGTGCCACGTGGTGAACCTTTCTCATTCCACATGCTATTTGTTATTATACCTATTTGTTTTTTATGTATGTAATTACTTTTTTGATGTGATCATATTCGTACATATTAAAAATACATACATAAAAACAAATGAATATGTGTATAGAGTTTTTACATTAGAATGTCACACGAATGTGTCTGCAGCTTCAAACAAAATGAAAATTTATTCTGTTGCGAAATTACTAATTTAAATTTACTGTTTTATGTTAATGAGACAGTTGTGTTTCTTAAAGCTGCCATAACGAAAACCTAAATAAAAAGTAAAAAAAAAATCAATCAAAATAAAAAATATATTTTTTTAAATTGTTGTCCAAAAAGTCAACACAAAATGTTGTACTTGGAGACAATGTGAACAAATATTTGTTTGTTTTGAGTAGAAAATTAACTTTTTATAATATTTTTGTTATTACAGCTTGTTATACCGGTTCAAAGAAAAACAACTCTATAGCTATAGTTGGTCGGCGATGATGATATTCATGCAACGTATTTTGTAAAACACAAGGCAAACGTTCACTTTATGTTTGCCACAAATTTAGAATTTGAAGACAAATCTTCAAAAATATATTGTGGATATTTTCGGTCATTGTTAGGAAAAAACTTTTTCTCGACCAATTTTACTCATTTACAATCGCGATGGTCCGCACAGTTGGAGAGATCTATACACTGAACTTTATGATTCCAGCTACCGTGATTGGGTTGGTACCATTTGTATCCCTTTTTTTCTTCTTTGGCCCTAAAAGTACAAAGTTGGAAAAAATTCCTTTGTTTTATACGCAGGAGATGATGATTCTAACTTCATCCGTTTGATTGGTACCATTTATATCCCTCTTTTCCGTTAAAAGTACGAAGTTCGAAAAATAACTAAAAACCACATTGCATGTTTCAAGCAGATTTTCGCACCATTTTTATCCCTTTTTGCCCTACTTCAGCCTCTATAAGTATGGATTTGTTCGATTCTTGTTAGAGAAAAACAATATCACCCTCGACCAATTTTAACCAATTTTAACATCCACACAGCCAGAAGAGTCAATATACTCAGTTTCATGATTCCAGCTACAGTGATTGTGTTGGTACCATTTTTATCCCTTTTTTCCTCTTTGACCCTAAAAGTATGAATTTTAAAAAATTCATTTGTTTTGCATATATATACAATTAAGGGACATATACCCCGAATTTCATAATTCTAGCTTTAGTCGTGGTTGGTACTATTATTATCCCACTTTTCCATTTATCCCATAAAAGTACGAATTTCCAAGAATCCGTAAATTTTATTCAATTAGGTGGGTGTACACACCAAATTTCCGGTGTCTAGCTGTTGTCGGTTTTTTCGTACAATTTTTATCCCTTTTTCCCTCTTTTACCCTAAAAGTATGATTTTGGGAAAAAAAATTTTGTTTTGTATATCTACGAAGTAAAAGAAACATATACCCCAAATATCATATTTTTAGCTTCAGCCGTTTGATTGGTAAAATTTTTATCCCTCTTTTCCCATTTATCCTTTAAAAGTACCAATTTAGAAAAATGTCTTTATTATTACTCCAACCTTCATGTGTCTAGCTGTTTATTCGTACCATTTTTATCCCTTTTTCCCTATTCGGCCGTAAAAGTACGTATTTGGAAAAAATCTTTTGCTTTGCGCATCTGTGCACTAAGAGGATCGTATACATCGAATTTCAAAATTTTAGCTTCAGCCGTTTGATTGGTACCATTTTTATCCCACTTTTCCATTTATCCCATAAAAGTACGAATTTCCAAGAATCCGTAAATTTCATGTGTGTAGCTGTTGTCGGTTCATTCGTACCATTTTTATCCCTTTTTCCCTCTTTGACCCTAAAAGTACGAAATTCTGCGCAGTAAGAGGAACGTATACATCGAATTGCATAATTTTAGCTTCAGCCGTTTGATTGGTACCATTTTTATCCCTTAAAAGTATGAATTTCGAAAATGTCTTTATTTCACATGTCTACACAATTAGATGGGTGCACACTCCAAATTTCATGAGTGTTGCTGTTGTCGGTTTATTCGTACCATTTTAATCCCTTTTCCCACTTTGACCCTAAAAGTACGAAATTCGAAATTTTTTGGTTTGCATATCTACGCAGTACAGGGAACGTATAGCACGAATATCATAATTTTAGCTTCAGCCGTTTCATTGGTACGATTTTTATCCCTCTGTTTCCATTTATCCCTTAAAAGTACGAATTTCGAAAAATGTCTTTATTTTACGTGTTGTTACAATGGCATGAGATTAGAGGGTGAACACTACAAATTTCAAGTATCTAGCTGTTGTCGGTTTATCCCTTTGTACTTTTTCGCCCTATTTAACAGCATGGATTTAAAAAAGATCACTTTTTGGGACACGTACACAAGGAGTCAACATATCAATTTTCAAGTGAATAGAAGATAGAAATTTTGAAAAAAAAATTGGGGATATTTTCAGGCCTTGTTGGGGAAATTTTTTCAGATTTTACCATTTCTGTCCCAACCATTCTGCATGAATACATATTCCATCCTATGATGGAGGTTATAATGAATCAAATTGTAGCAACTCTGTTTTCCTTTAAAATTCAGACACTCTAATGTACCGTCCTTTTTTCTGATCAAATAAGTACAAAAGGCAAAAAACCAATTATGTACGTAGACATGTGTGTTGTATGTGCTTATATATTAAGCCCACATTACATAAAATGTTTTGTTTAATTTGTGGCGGAGCTGATAATTAATTTGCGCAGAGCGCAGCGATTGTGGCATCAAATTCCAACAGGGTTGGTTGGCTTCTGATATTTACACTTCGCTTGAATTTTTATGAAATACAAAAATTAATTAATACCCGGCATTGCAGCCTCAATTATGTCACTGAATGTGCGAAAGGGGAATGTGAGAGCGAGCTCATTATTATTTCAAAAAAATATATTTAATTAATTTAAAAATATATAATTAAATTATTCCATAATTATGAGATGAAAATAAATTGCCCAAATCAATTTGAATTTACCGTCAATAAAGGCCATCCGACATGATATCTGGCATGATTACATATTCATTGACACCAAAAAACACCTCCCACGAATGCGGAACTGAACTGCCTTCACTGAAACCATTGAACAATGTTATTTTCAGTAGGTTATTGTAGTCGAATGGCAGCTGATTGTGACATCTCCTAGGAATGACATATCTATGTTTGAATAATAAAAATAAATAAAAATACGTTAAAGGACATAGTTATATTAATATTAATAATAGTTATATTATATTAATAATAGTTATATTAATAAATCAATAAAAGATATTTCAGCAAAAGCAAATATAATGATATTATCATCATCTTATTTATTAATATTTTTCAATAGGGGAGTTTATAATTAAGATTTTTTTTCATTTTCTCAGCATCACACACTGTGTTATGCGCTCCAATCTCTGAAACTGCAAAGAACATGCGGCAAAATTGCCGCATATGGTGTTTAGAGAACCCGCACGTGACTATTGAGAAGCCAATGCATCCGCAAAGAGTCACTCTTTGGTGTGGATTTTGGGCTGGCGGCATCATTGGACCATGTACTGAAAAATTGGGTTGATCGGATGAGGTACTGCCAAGCCAGTCGTGGTAGTCATATGAATGATATGACTACCATAAATCCAGAAATTTGAAAAAATAATCAGTACTTTTTTATAGCCGATTCTAATTTAAAATTTTACATGGCCAACCATATTTCAATGCTTCCATAGAAATATTTTTCAAAACTCATTAAGTAGAATATTCTTTGCAGAATTCAAGTATAATAATAAAAATTGGTGCGCATGGAATTTTCGTACAAAAAATCTCACAATATAAAAATATTCTTGCCAACTTTCCGATAACTAAATTATATATATTATGTCATCTCAAATGTAAAAACATAAAAGTTCTCCAGTAAATTGGGTGTTGGCCCGTTCGATTGGACTGACTAGCTTACTTAAGAGACTTAATAAGGTTGTTTTGATCGCTGACCGACAACGAAATCAGATTTCAAAAAATACAAAACGTTTAATTAATTTGCTTTCCGTAAATTTCAAAAGATTTTCGGGTGGGATTAACAACCTTAGTGATGTTTTCACTTCCGCTTTTCCAACTTGTAATTGCCTGTCTACCGGAATTTCTGGGAAACTCAAATATTTCCGCCCATTTATATTCAAACATTAATTGATTAATTAGACATATTCTAAGGAGCATGCATGCACTTTTTAAGTTATTTAAAACATTTCATACATGTGTGTGAACATGAGGGTGGATCGCTATACGAAATTTGTTGTTTAGGAAATCCAGGAGTCATTGTTGCGGAACAAATTACACCAAAACGTCTTCCGGATTTGATCTGCATTGAATCACACTTCTTTGAAAATGGTCCACAAATTTTAATACAGTCCGTTTTGGTGCGTTCAAATGTGTTAAGAAAATTGACTTTTAAGAGATGTTGTAAGGAAATCTACAGGGTGACTGAAGAATGCTGCTACCATGTTGTTTTTGAATGAGTTTTTACCATCCACCACAGGATGGGGATATACTAAGTTTGTCATTCCGTTTGTAACACCTTGAAATATCGACCTGAGACTCTATAAGATATATTCTTGAACGTCATGTGTTTGCAATATGTCTGCCTATCTATACTTGACATTGGGTATGCGCATTCCTCTCATAGCAAAAAAGTGCACCATAAAGTTATTCTTATTTGTAGGGGGTGAAATGGGACAAAAAGGTATAAAAATGGTACATATCAAACGACAACAGCTAGAAACACGAAATTTGATGTGAACATTCCTCTAATTGAGTACATTATGTATCTAAAGCTATTTTCTATGTAAAGGTATTTTTTCACATTCGTACTTTTAAGGGGTAAAATGGGAAAAGGGATAAAAATTGTACCGACCAAATAACAGCAGCTAGATTCATGAAATTCGGTGCATACATTCCTCCAACTGCGTAAACAATAAAATAAGTGATCAGACACGCCAAAGGTTCACAGCATTCTTGGAGAATAATCTCCACTCTCCAGAAAATAAAAATAAATAAATAATAAAATTTTGTGTGAAATAAAATATATTATTAAATGTATCAACATTCATCAGCCACCTTGTATAAATAATTGTATGGAGTTTGTAGGACAGTTTTCGCACAATTCCGAATCCCTCTTCCCTTCCTTTTTCCCAAATTCCCCACTGTACATCGTTGGATAGATACTTTTTTGGAACTTCTGAACACGTATGCAAATTAAATGACATGAAAACGAATCTGTTCCTCCCTTAAATTTTATTAGGCCATCTTTGTTGTAGGCATTATTTTGCCATTGAACATCCTCACAGGCTGTGAATATATTTCTGTCAAGACATTTTTTTTTCAAGTTTGAGAAAAGGAAGTACTTTAATCTGGTGCATATATTGAATCGGGAAACAATTTATAGCATAATTCATTCAATCTGTTTTGCGATGCTTGTGGAAGGATAAGGTGTGTTTTTGATCGGTTGTCAATAAGAGTGACACTCATCCTGCTGAGAACTTTTGCAATATTTCACATGCAAATGTTGTAGCAAAATGTAATCCATACTGTCTGTTGGATTGCTTATGATGCATAATGGCTGGATTAAAGAATTATTTTGGTAGTAACATCTGCACCGTTTGATGAGTATGATTTTTATCTTCTATAAGCAAATGAAATATAAATACATACATATATAGGAAAAATCTTTAAAACTCATTGATTGTATTTAAACTTCAAACGCCCTATACCTCATGACCGGATTATTATTTTTACTTGAAATCTGCTAACCATAAAAAGAGCAATAGTATTGTGCATTCATTGCATTATTGAGATTGATAGCCCTATGCAAGAACATTTTTGTCGAAGGGTCATGAATAACATTTTGTGATGTATTTTGGTTTTCTAAACTCAAAACGATTTTTTTATGATAATTCTTTTTTAATTTTTTACTAAAATTCAATTCGTATTCCCATATTGGAAGTCCGCCAACACATGTTACATGTTAAAACATGATGGCTAAAAATATTGCAAATTATTGTTTTTTCGAAAAAAAATATTTTTGTTGGCAGGACAAGATATAAAAATAGAAAAAGAAGTCAGTATTTTGTTTTGTTTTTTAATAGCTAACATTAAAAACACAGAAAACAATGAAAATATGGATAAAGTTATGTTACTCTTTGTATAGGCAAAAGTTTTTATATTCATTTGTTTGTCATTCCGTTTGTAACATCTTCAAATATCGACCTGTAAAGTATATATTCTTGATTGTCATAAAATTCTAAGACGATCAAGCCATGTCCGACCGTCCGTCTGTTGAAAGCACGCTAGCATCTAAACGAAAGGAGCTAGGACGTCCAAATTTACCATAAATGTGTCTTATAGTCGTAGATCGGTTGGGATTGAAACTGGGCGAAATCGACCTAAAGGGATTTTTTTCCCTCACAAGGACTAAAAATACCCATAATAACCCCCAATATTTTAGAGTATTTAAGTGTGTTTTTTCAATCTACCTTACTTGGTATTGGATATGCATTTCCCCTATAACAAAAACGTGCACCATAAAGTGATTCTTATTCGTAGGGGACGAAATGGGGCAAAAAGGGATAAAAATGGTACCTATCAAACGACAACAGCTAGATTGTGTACATTCCTCTAATTGAATAGAAAAATAATGTAAAAGTATTTTTTTCCAAATTCGTACTCTTAAGGGGTAAAATGGGAATAGAGGGACAAAAATTGTACCCACCACACGGCTACATCTAGAATAATGAAATTCGATGTATACATTCATCTGACTGCGTTGACACGTAAAATAAACGGATTTTTGGAATTCGTACTTTTTGGGGTTAAAATGGGAATATATACAGTACCAACCAAATAACCGCAGCTAGAGTCATGAAATTCGGAGTATACATAGTCAGAGGAATTTAGTAGACACGAAAAATAACAGTTTTTTTAATACGTACTTCCAAAGGATACAATGGGAACAGGGGATAAAAATGGTACTTTCTATCCAAATACAATTCAATTCGGTAAAAAAGTGAAAACTGGAAGAATTTTTGTATGTTTCCTAATCATAGACTAATATGACCTGACCCTATTTGTCAAATCGAGAATAATATTTGTATCGGGCTCCAAATATGATATCCAAACATGGAATGAAGTGACTAACTTTCACAATAAGTTCTTCCAGTTCAAGTATAACGTGTTATGCTGAATTTGAAGAAATTCTGTGAAAATGCGCGGTTTCTGGAGCGAAATTTTTATAGGAGCTATATATAAATCTGAACCGATCTAACACATTTTCACCACAGGTGTTTCCAGTTGAACTATAAGATGTTTTGCCAATTTTGAAAAAATCTGTGGATTCTAGAGCGGAAAAAATTCAAATTGGGAGCGAAATTTGTATGGGAGCTATATATAAATCTGAACCGATCTAACAGATTTTTACCACAGGTGTTTCCAGATGTTTTGCCAATTATGAAGAAAATCTGTTAAAATATGCGGTATCTAGAGCGAAAAGAGTCAAATCGGGAATGAAATTCGTATGGGGGCTATGTCTAAATCTGAACCGATTTTCATCAAAAATAGCATTCGTTCTTGTCCGGAAAAAACTTCGTTGTGCAAAGTTTCATTTGGTTCTGGCTACAATTGCGACCTGTATCGTGATTACAAGAATAGATAGACGGACGGACATTGCTAAATCGATTCAAAAAGTGATTCTAAGTCGATCGGTATAATTAACAATGGGTCTATATCCCTTGCTTTTGGGTGTTACAAACAAATGCACAAAGACATAAATATTAAAAAAATATCTAAAAAATAAATATATGGTCTTTAGCCAGTTCAAATCAAATATTGATTACAGACCAAAAAAATACAAACGAAAAAACTAAAACAAATGAGCGTTGGCACGCCAGAAGTATTGCTGGGTAACTATACCTGCATGTACACATACTTGCATATGCAACTCAATGAGATGCTTGTAAGATGGCATGTGTGCTTTATTACTTGGTGCGATTTTTTAAACGCAAATTCGGCAAGTAAGTTGTGCTTCTCGTTTGTTTGTGAGATTCATCTCCTTATAGAGGCCAAGACAATATCCCAGTTCAAATCAAATATAATACTTTTTATTATTTCAAACCACGCTTATAAGCCAAGGCTACCAATACATTTACATATCGAAATAATACTTCAAGTCAATTCAAAAAATAAATATTCATAGATATTGGTAGGTAGTGGGTGTTACAGTTGGTTGTAGTTCCATTTTATTTTAATTCCAAAAGTACAAATTTTGAAAAACCATTATCTCACGTACATAGTGCAAAATAATCTAACTTCATGATTTAACCAATTTCTGTCGTAAAAAGTAAAGTAAAAAGTGCGAATTTGGATAAATCCGTTTATTTTATGTGTCCACGCAATCAGATGAATGTATACACCGAATTCCATGATTCTAGCTGCGGCCATTAGGTTGGTACCATTTTTATGCCCTTTTTCCTAGTTTACCCCTCTAAGAGTCTACACATTCAGAGGAATGTATGTATATTCTGAATTTCATGACACTCATAAGTACAAGTAAGTACAAACTGACAAATTGAAAAAATGTGCTTAAATGCTCTAAAATATTAGGGAATATTAAGCGTGTTTTTAGTCATTGTGAGGGAAAAATGTTTCCCTTTCGGCCGATTTCGCCCAGTTTCAATCCCAACCGATCTACGACAAGACGCATTTATGTAAAATTTGGACGTCGGAACTCCTTTCGTGTGTTTTCAACTGACGGACGGAGGGACACGGCTAGATCGTCTTAGAATTTTATGACGATCAAGAATATATATACTTTATAGGGTCTCAGGTCGATATTTTAAGGTGTTATAAACGGAATGACAAAATTAGTATACCCCCATACTGGAGGTGGTGGGTATAATAAATGCATATTCGATCGTTTTTGTCATCTAGAGGAGACAAATGTGACTCATTTTTGCTCCAAATTTTCCAAAATGCTGGCTGGGTATGTTCAATTAAAGGTAACTAAGATGTATACAAATGTTGCAAATTATACTTTCACATAGAAACAGTGGTTTTGGAATAGCCTCAAAAAATTTACGATTTTTTTTTTTCGATAAAAAACCTATTTTTCCTGGCACGAAAAAAACATAAAATATAGAAATAAAGTCAGAAAAAAATATTTTGTTTTAATACTTAACATTCTAACGCAAAAGCAATGTTTATATATGTAAAAAAATGGATAAATATAGACGTTAGCATACTTCTTGAATACGTGAAATATTTTTTTTTAAATCACGATTTTTGTAATTTTTATTTCAATATGTAAACTTCATAGGCGATCGGTGTATCTCCTCACTCATCATATGATGGAGTGTGTTATAAACCTCTTTGCAAACATTTGAGTGACGTTAAAGGTATTAACACTGATTCCACCTGCCCTTAATTGGATTGAATTCACCCCCCTTCCCCCCCAAAATATTGCAACACCCACCTATAATCTCTGCAAAAAGAGCATTGAAAGAGGGATAAAACGATTGCCCTGAGGCAGTCTTCGGGCATTGCGGGCACAGAACAGAAAAAGATTCTGCGTCAGCTAAATATACAAAGTTCCTTTTAATGTATTCCTAATCAGATTATAACATAATGACGAATGTTTCCTTTCCTTTACCAAAGACGTCAAGGGAAGAGCCAGCCGCAACTGCCAGCTGTATTGATGTCTTGCTGCTCCCTCCGCCAGAGCAGAGCGGAGCGAAGGCAGTCAGTGTAACTGAAACCATAGGAACGTCTTTTAATGGATGGTTGGTTGGTTGGATGCTTGGTTGGTTGGATGAATGTATGTCTGTTGTATATTCTTTGGTTGGTTGGTACATCATCATCCTATTTGATGCTCCTTTCGTAAGCTTATTGTGACTGTAAAACCCCCGACGTGGGTGGTGCTCCCTTCACCCTCCATCCACCACCCTTTGTTTGGTTTGCTTTTAATCGGAAGGAAACAATGTCCGTTGTTATTAATGATTTTTATTAAAGGAGCCGCGAGGCTGCCAGCCTTTGTCCACAATGTCTAGAAATTCCAAGTTACGTGCATGCCGATGGAAAGTATTAATGTGTTGAATGGCTGTCTTCCCCCCATTCACTACCACGTCTTTCACTTCTACTTCTTCTTTTTCGTTTCAGTGTTTTCCGACGTGGCATGAAGTGTTTCGACGAGTACACGGCACGTTGCATACCCCAGCACAACATCAACATTTTGAACAACAACGTGGAGGGAGCTCGAAGATTTTTCACAAAATTCTGTGATGATGCAACTTTTCAAAATCGTGAGTATGAATTGAATTGTAGTGCAACAACAAGTTTACCCTACATCAATCATTGTGAACAAAGTCTAGCCATTATCGATGTCTGGAGAAATCTTTCCTTTTAAGGCACAAATGCTCACAGAGGAATCTTTAAATATGGTCCAGCTGTCCATCTGTCTATGCAGTGCATTGAGCTAGAGTTGTCCGTATTTTGTTATAATTTTTGGTATCTAATTTCAAGGTTACATGTTTTTTTCCTACATAGTCCCCACTCTGTGAAATTCGAGAAAATCATGTGACATAGACAAATTGACGATAACAACTTATCATTGTGGCCAACATCAGCAACAACATCCTCGTAGACGCATTAAAGATACATTCCCATAGGAGGTTGTTTGAGCCGTAAACGTTTTCTCTATCATTTCGTAACATGCACACAATTGGGAATAATTTCCATTAATTTTGGTTAAATGCGGTGCCATGTGAGTGTCAAATACTGTACACATGGAGAAATAATTACGATGATGATGATGGGGAAACATCCATTCATTGATTGCGTCAAAAAGAGGATATCAGAGGATTTGAACAAAGTACCAAAGAAACCATTCGTGCACGTGTTGGTTATCTAAATGGCTTAGTAATAAAACAGACTGAAACGGTTTAAACCGGTTTTGTTAAGAATAGAGTAATCAAAAAAACCGGGTTTTGCATTCGTCGGTTTTAGGCTTGTTTGAAAATTTGGATTTTTAGAAAACCGGTTTTCGGTTTAAGCCGACTGAAAATAACTGGTTCAAACCTGTTTTTGCATTCGCCGCTTTAGGTTTGTTCGAAAATTTGAATTTTCAGAAAACCGGTTAACTATGGAAGTTATCGATTACTAAGACAGTTATCGATAAGTATAAAAGTTATCGAAATTTTATAAACATATTTTTACTATGTTATCCAAATAATTCGTAAGACTCATAAAAAAGCGTGAGATTTTTTAAATATTTTTTTTCTTATTCATTTTTAAGTGAATTTTTAATTTTGGTTTAAATACAAATACATATAAATTTCGAATCGAATCTCCACAATCGATAACTATGGAAGTTATCGGTTACTAAAGCAGTTATCGATAAATAGAAAAGTTATCGAAATGTTGTAAACATACCTTTTACTATTTTTTCAAAATAATTTTTAAACCTCACAAAGAATTCAGCAATTTTTTAAATATTTTTCCTTTTATTTTACTTTGAAGTGAATTTTTAATTTTAAACAAAATACAAACAATTTGTTTGAAAATTTGGATTTTTAGAAAACCGGTTTTCGGTTTAAGCCGGCTAAAAATATCGGTTTAAACCGGTTCTGTTTAGAATAGAGTAATCATAAAAATGGTTTTTGCAGTCGTCGGTTTTCGGTTTGTTGGAAAATTTGGATTTTTAGAAAACCGGTTTTCGGTTTAAGCCGTCTGAAAATAACCGGTTTAAACCGGGTTTGTTTAGAATAGAGTAATCAAAAAAACCGGTTTTTGAATTCGC
The DNA here is from genome assembly GCA_947397865.1 of Polietes domitor. Taxonomy (NCBI): domain Eukaryota; kingdom Metazoa; phylum Arthropoda; class Insecta; order Diptera; family Muscidae; genus Polietes; species Polietes domitor. The sequence continues at coordinate 258,838,545 of OX377618.1, forward strand.
CGCTTTAGGTTTGTTCGAAAATTTGAATTTTCAGAAAACCGGTTAACTATGGAAGTTATCGATTACTAAGACAGTTATCGAAATTTTATAAACATATTTTCTATTTTATCCAAAGCGCGCGATTTTTAAATATTTTTTCCTTTCTAATTAATTTTTAAGTGAATTTTTAATTTTGGTTTAAATACAAATACATATAAATTTCGAATCGAATCTCCACAATCGATAACTATGGAAGTTATCGGTTACTAAAGCAGTTATCGATAAATAGAAAAGTTATCGAAAATTTTTAATTTTGATTTTAAACAAAATACAAACAATTTGTAATGAATTTCCATAATCGATAACTATGGATGTTATCGGTTACTAAAATAGTCATCGATAAAAAGAAAATTAATGTTTTTTTTTATTTTTTTCTTCTAATTGGCCATTGAAACGAATAAATGGAGTTTTGCAGTCCAAAATTTTCTTGCCGATAACTATGGAAGTTGTCGATTACTAAGGCAGATATCGATAAGTAGAAAACTTATCGATTTTTTAGGTTCTCTATCCAAAAATATGGTCAGATTTTGAGTCATATGATATCACACTCTCCCCGTACTTCTCTTTTCTCAGCAACTAAAACTTAAATGAAACAAAATTGGAAACGCGCGAAACTTAAGTTAAGGAACAGGCGAAACAGGACAAAGTGGGATTAAAATAATACCAACCAGAGGTATGCAGCTAGAATAATGTAATTGGGGTTGTACAGGGTGGCTGATGAATGCTGCTACAAAAAAACTGAAATATATATTTTGAATTCATATAATTTATTCACTTAATTAACACGATGGAGAGATTCTGGAGATTTCCCAAAAGCAGACGTACTGTACTTCAGGAACCAAACAATAGACCCAAATCCAGTGTTATCGGAATTTTAATATTAAATGCATCGAAGAAATTTGGCATTAGCAACGGATCTGGGTTTCGGTTCCTTTTTCCCCCTTGGTGGGTTCTGAGGTGTTCAGCAGTGAAATAAACAAGGAAGAGGTTGGTGATTTTAATAAAACAAATTTCTCATTAATTTGAAAAATGTATCTGGGGAGTCTGGTATATTTAGACACATATCCTTTCATTAAAAATATAGTTACTGTATAAAATATGTTCTGTATTCTAGGAAGGCATCTATTTATAAATATCTGAAGCGAGTTAGAGTTTTTCCGATCTGCATAGATAAGAGTCGATTAAATGCAAGATTGAATATACAATTTAATTCTTTTGGAAATATGAACAGACCTCTCCATATCGGATTAAGGACGCAGATGTTAGTATCATTGGGCACCCTCACAAAACATTGTTTGACCTTCCAGTCAAACACTTCGTGAATACCCATTCTTTGAACAACTCCCCCCCCCCCTCAATTGACATTTCAATAAAACAACTCTTGTTACTGCTTAAATATCGAGCCATTCATTTGATGTTGGCCATTAGGCCAAATCAGGCTATTATCATTATTTCCTTAACACGGTCAATATGGTGGCAGCGCCATTTCAACAGCCGTTCACAAACAACACTCATTTCAATATCAATGCAAATGAATTTTCATTTCGATATTATTTTGTTTGTGGCAGTAGCCACAGCCGTTTAAGCGATTTAGCCTTGACTTAAGTTTACGGTTAAATCAAGTGCCAAAGAAAAAGTGTCTGAGTGTGAGTGTTCGTGTGAATGCCACAGATGGAGGGGAAAACTGAAACTGAAATACACAGAGTCGTCATTAAACAAGTTGTCACAAACACCACATTGCCGTACATTATTTATGGGCAGACAGACAAACCGACAGACAGGCGGGTGGATGTTTGTACTCCCAAATTCCAAGTAGTACTTGCATTTCCATTTCATTAACATCCGACAGATACACGCTACGAAACACGGCGTGTGCACACCACAACATCAACGGCATCCGTGAAAAACTAACAGCCAGTCAGACAGACGCACGCACGGACAGACGAACATCTTAAGAAAGTGGCGAAAAAGTAAAACAACCAACATTTGGAAACTTAATTCGCAGAGACAGAGAGTGAAAAACACGCAACTCATGGAAACTTTTGGAAATGTCGTTCGTGCACGCGTTTACACTCGTACCTTTGAAAAATAAAAAGGGAAAATGACCCAGCAAACATAGTGATAGCAATAATAATACTAAATAAAGGCAAACTGTAAGAAATTTAAGTGGAAAATTTTAGAGAGAAGAGATCGGCCTCATTTTCATCTCGGTGGCTATGCCAGTAAGCAAAATTGCCGTATATGGGGTTCAGAGAACCCACACGTGACTATTGAGAAGCTAATGCATCCACAACGAGTAACTGTTTGGTGTGGATTTTGGGCTGTACTGAAACATTGGGTTGATCGGATGAGGTACTGTCGAGCCAGTCGAGGTATATAAATAATATTGTGTTCCATTATTAAATGGCAAAGTTCAACCTTTCCAATAAAATCAGAAATTTGAAAAGGTAATCAGTAATTTTCTATAGCCCATTATAATTTAAAATGTTACATGGTCCACCCTATAATTGGAGCCATCTGTGTATCATATTCAAAAATTGGGTATCCCCTTTCCCACTCCATTCTTGTAGGGAATTTGACCTCAAACGTCTTTGGGAATGTCATCTTAGGAGTGCTATAGTGTTAAATGACTAGTGATTGACAAATCGATTCGGATTTTAATTTAAAATCGATTTCAGTTTTTAAACTATTTTGATAGCAATGGGCGAGGAGGATTTAATGGCATTGATTCTTTTTTTTTTCTTTTTTGAAAAAACATATCTTCAGTGCGACTCATTCAAATGGGGCACCAAAAATGGACATTAGAGCGTACCAGGTTACAAGTAAAAAAAAAAAAGTTCGCCGTACACCTTCGAATATGAAGTATTATTGAAAGGTAGTTTCAAAAAAATTTTTTTTATTTTTTATGCCGAACGTAGGGGTCGCGCTTTTACATTTTTCTATATAACTTCTGCATTTATAAACGGATTTTAAAGTGTGATACATCGATGTTTTTGTCCGATTTTTTTGTCTTTGAAGTCATTGAGCTCAAACATGATTCATGATTTTATGCGAGCTTTAATTTTCGATTATTAGAGTGGTACATTAGGGTAGTAGCAACTGAGAAATGATGGGTAAGTACCAGAAGGGGGTGCTTGAGCTCAATGACTTCAAAGACAAAAAAATCGGCCTCGTCGAGACAAAAACATCGATGTATCACACTTTAAAATCCGTTTATAAATACAAGTTATATAGAAAAATGTAAAAGCGCGACCCCTACGTTCGGCATAAAAAAATAAAAATTTTTTTTTGAAACTACCTTTCAATAATACTTCATATTCGAAGGTGTACGGCGAACTTTTTTTTTGAGGTACGCCCTAATGGACATGGCACTACTGCGCTCGCCGTTGACGGTCATTATACACTCCTCGAGAGTATTATGTCTTTGTGCATTTGTTTGTAACACCCAAAAGGAAGAGAGATAGACCCATTGTTAATTATACCGATCGAATCACTTAGAATCACTTTTTGAATCGATCTAGCGATGTCCGTCCGTCCGTCTGTCTGTCTGTCTGTCTGTCTGTCTGTCTGTCTGTCTGTCTGTCTGTCTGTCTGTCTGTCTGTCTGTCTGTCTGTCTGTCTGTCTGTCTGTCTGTCTGTCTGTCTGTCTGTCTGTCTGTCTGTCTGTCTGTCTGTCTGTCTGTCTGTCTGTCTGTCTGTCTGTCTGTCTGTCTGTCTGTCTGTCTGTCTGTCTGTCTGTCTGTCTGTCTGTCTGTCTGTCTGTCTGTCTGTCTGTCTGTCTGTCTGTCTGTCTGTCTGTCTGTCTGTCTGTCTGTCTGTCTGTCTGTCTGTCTGTCTGTCTGTCTGTCTGTCTGTCTGTCTGTCTGTCTGTCTGTCTGTCTGTCTGTCTGTCTGTCTGTCTGTCTGTCTGTCTGTCTGTCTGTCTGTCTGTCTGTCTGTCTGTCTGTCTGTCTGTCTGTCTGTCTGTCTGTCTGTCTGTCTGTCTGTCTGTCTGTCTGTCTGTCTGTCTGTCTGTCTGTCTGTCTGTCTGTCTGTCTGTCTGTCTGTCTGTCTGTCTGTCTGTCTGTCTGTCTGTCTGTCTGTCTGTCTGTCTGTCTGTCTGTCTGTCTGTCTGTCTGTCTGTCTGTCTGTCTGTCTGTCTGTCTGTCTGTCTGTCTGTCTGTCTGTCCGTCTATTTTTGTAATCACGATACAGGTCGCAATTGTACACAGACCCAAATGAAACTTTGCACAACTAAGTTTTTCGGGATAAGAACGAACGCTATTTAATTTGAAGAAAATCGGTTCAGATTTAGATATAGCCCCCATACGAATTTCACTCCAGATTTGACTCTTTTCACTCTAGATACCACATATTTCAACAGATTTTCTTCAAAATTGGCAAAACATCTTATAGTTCAACTAGAAACATCTGTGGTAAAAATGGGTCAGATCGGTTCAGATTTATATATAGCTCCCATACAAATTTCTCTCCCGATTTGATTTTTTCCGCTCTAGAAACCACATATTGTATCAGATTGTCTTCAAATTTGGCAAACTATCTTATATTTCAACTAGAAACGCCCATGATGAAAATGGGTCAAATCGGTTCAGATTTATATATAGCTCCCATACAAATTTCGCTCCCAATTTGACTTTTTCCGCTCTAGGTACCACATATTTTAACAGACTTTCATCAAAATTGGCAAAACATCTTATAGTTCAACTAGAAACACCTGTGGTAAAAATGGGCCAGATCGGTTCAGATTTATATATAGCTGCCACTCAAATTTCTCTCCCGATTTCACTTTTTCCACTCTATAAACCACATATTTTAACAGACTTCTTTCAAATCTTTCAAAATATCTTATATTTCAACTAGAAACACCCATGGTGAAAATGGGTCAGATCGGTTCAGATTTACATATAGATCCAATACAAATTTCGCTCCCGGATAGACTTTTTCCGCCCCAGAAACCACAAATTTTCTCCGAATTTCTTTGAAGTGACCACAAAACGTTATATTTGAACTGGAAGAACTTATTTTGGAAGTTAGTCACTTTATTCCATGTTTGGATATAGCCCCGATACAAATATTCTTTTCGATTTGACAAATTGGACCAGGTCATATTAGCCTATGATAAGGAAACATACAAAAATTCTTCCTGTTTTCACTTTTTACCGAGTTGAATTGTATTCGGATAGAAAGTGGAGTGTATCGTATAGTCGGCCCCGCCGGACTTTAGCCTTTCCTTACTGGTTTTTAATGAAGTAATGATCAATCATTCCAAAAGATAGATAAGATAGATCATAAATTGATTCAAAAAAATTTCTTTGATCACTGAACAGGATGAAACTGCGGGTTGATTTTCAGATTCACGTCGTCAAGCTTTTCATTATGAAATAGAAACCCAAACTAAACAACAATAATATTAACACTATGCGACCAAAATATTATCGAAGGGTAATGTAGAACATTTTCTGATATATTTTGGCTTTTTAAACTCGAAAACGAAACTTAGCAATTGTTTATGGTATTTTTTATTGAAATTCCAATTTTTGGCGAAGGTACCTTAAATAACACTACTCAACAAATTGAAAAAAATTTCATGTACTCCGGATGCGATAATTTTTTCTGTGTAGATAACCTTGACATGAGCTCGAAAAACGCAATAAAAAATTTTTTTTTCGTTTGGTTTTTTTTATTATTTTTTTTTTTTAAATTTTAAAAATTTTTTTTGGTTAATTTGTTTCGTCCGGCATAACTCGGGAACCACTAGCCCGATTTAGTTGAATTAAATTTTAAAAAATTTACAATTCCCTTAATCTGTTCATATATTGTTTTCCTATACAAGCAACAGTTTCCAAGTTAAAAATGAATATATAAAGGAAAAAACTTATTTTTTGCCTAAAGATTTAATTTTTTTTTTTTTAAATCCATAAAAAATCCAAAATGAAAAAAAATGTCAAATCTTATTACTTTTACGTAAAGTCACATAACCTATGAGCAAAATGAGACAAAGATCATGAAAATCGATGCACGCGTTTCGCTTTTATTCGCAATTGAGTAAAGGTATGAATTTCAAAAATTTAAAAAATTTTTTTTTGGTTAATTTGTTTCGTCCGGCATAACTCGGGAACCACTAGCCCGATTTAATTGAATTAAATTTTAAAAAATTTAAAATTACAATTCCCTTAATCTGTTCATATATTGTTTTCCTATACAAGCAACAGTTTCCAAGTTAAAAATGAATATATAAAGGAAAAAACTTATTTTTTGCCTAAAGATTTAATTTTTTTTTTTTTAAATCCAAAATGAAAAAAAATGTCAATTCTTATTACTTTTACGTAAAGTCACATAACCTATGAGCAAAATGAGACAAAGATCATGAAAATCGATGCACGCGTTTCGCTTTTATTCGCAATTGAGTAAAGGTATGAATTTCAAAAATTTGCTCGACATATGCACAACTTTGTCTATGGTAAGGTTTTTTCTTTTTTTTTGATTCTCAGAATTAACAAAACGGAATAAACAAAGGGTTATTTAATTTTTATGATTGCGTAAGCAAAGTAATAAACGCTAATAAATGTGCGTGAACAATTAAAAGGAAAAAAAGGTACTCTTACGATCCAGGAGAGTGACGTCTTTTCATCGACAGCAACAAGCAGAGCCTTAAAGCAATTTTACTGCACAACGGCAACGAGAAACCTTCGATTCCAATTGCTCATGCCGTTGACACCAAGGAAACATACGAAGTCATGGACAATCTACTAAAGTGCCTTACCTATGAGAGGCACGATTGGAAAGTTTGTGCCGACCTTAAGGTTATCGGTATCCTTTGTGGATTACAAGGTCGATTCACAAAGTACTGTTGTTTTCTCTGCCTTTGGGACAGCCGCGATCGTCAACATCATTACACCAGGAGGAGTTGCACAGAAAGAGTTAACTTCATCCCCGGCAGCGACAACGTGAAATATACACCACTCATAAAAAAGGAAAATGTTTTTCTCCCACCTCTTCACATAAAGCTCGGACTCATAAAAAACTTCGTGAACGCTATCAACAAAGATGGCGAAACGTTCGCCTATTTAAAAACCATTTTTCCTCACCTTTCATCGGCAAAGATAAAGGAAGGCGTTTTCGACGGTCCGCAAATTAAAAAAGTTGTTGCAAGACCAACAGTTTGAGCACATTTTATCACCAAATGAAGCTGCAGCTTGGAACTCATTTCGGCAAATTGTTTCCGGATTTCTTGGAAACAACAAAAGCTCAAATTACAGAGAGATCGTCGAACAACTACTCCAAAATTATAAAAAAATTAGAGCAAATATGTCGCTTAAGATACATTTTCTACACTCGCACTTGGACTTCTTTCCGGACAACCTGGGCGATGTGAGTGATGAGCATGGCGCACATGTAACAAAAATTACTTGGATTGGTATTGCATTCAAATCCTCGCGAACGTTTGCTCATTTTAACTATCGCGTTCGTCGACACTTGTTGAATGAGTAAAATCGATCAATGAAGACCTATTTATACTGTGTATTGTTTAGTATTTTACTGACAGGTACTTATAAATGGGTGTATATTTTTTTACGGTGGCTATATACCTGTTTCACCATGTGTGAGTCTTAAATTTTCCGAATAATGACCACCCTTAAATGTGGGTTGCATTTCTGTAAAAAAATCATATAGGTAGCCAACGGAAAACCCAAATAATTAAAAAAGTCCCCTTTCCTTTTTTCCTTTTAATTGTTCACGCACATTTATTAGCGTTTATTACTTTGCTTACGCAATCATAAAAATTAAATAACCCTTTGTTTATTCCGTTTTGTTAATTCTGAGAATTAAAAAAAAAAACCTTACCATAGACAAAGTTGTGCATATGTCGAGCAAATTTTTGAAATTCATACCTTTACTCAATTGCGAATAAAAGCGAAACGCGTGCATCGATTTTCATGATCTTTGTCTCATTTTGCTCATAGGTTATGTGACTTTACGTAAAAGTAATAAGATTTGACATTTTTTTTCATTTTGGATTTTTTATGGATTTAAAAAAAAAAAAATTAAATCTTTAGGCAAAAAATAAGTTTTTTCCTTTATATATTCATTTTTAACTTGGAAACTGTTGCTTGTATAGGAAAACAATATATGAACAGATTAAGGGAATTGTAATTTTAAATTTTTTAAAATTTAATTCAATTAAATCGGGCTAGTGGTTCCCGAGTTATGCCGGGCGAAACAAATTAACCAAAAAAATTTTTTGAAATTTTTGAAATTCATACCTTTACTCAATTGCGAATAAAAGCGAAACGCGTGCATCGATTTTCATGATCTTTGTCTCATTTTGCTCATAGGTTATGTGACTTTACGTAAAAGTAATAAGATTTGACATTTTTTTTCATTTTGGATTTTTTATGGATTTTTTAAAAAAAAAAATTAAATCTTTAGGCAAAAAATAAGTTTTTTCCTTTATATATTTATTTTTAACTTGGAAACTGTTGCTTGTATAGGAAAACAATATATGAACAGATTAAGGGAATTGTAATTTTAAATTTTTTAAAATTTAATTCAATTAAATCGGGCTAGTGGTTCCCGAGTTATGCCGGACGAAACAAATTAACCAAAAAAAAATTTTTAAAATTAAAAAAAAAAATAATAAAAAAAAACCAAACGAAAAAAAAAAAATTTATTGCGTTTTTCGAGCTCATGTCAAGGTTATCTACACAGAAAAAATTATCGCATCCCGAGTACATTTTGACTGTTGACTAGTGTAATTAATAAATAAATTTGTGAAAAAATATATTTATTTTTAATAGCTAACAATTTACCATACAAAATTTGTATGGATCCAATTTTCTACGAAGGTACCTTAAATATTTGTCTTCACAAATTTTTCTTTGTCAAAAAATATCTATTTTTGCTGGCACGAAAAAAATAGGAAAAACGTATTTTGATTTATTTAATAGTTATATGTTTAATGTTAAAGTACCTTGCTCATGATTTCCAAAAATTTGGGAAAATATTTTTTTTTTTCAAAAAAAAAAAACATTTTAGTCGGAAAAATGTATTTGGTTTTATTTTTTAATAGCTAACAATTTTTATGGTATTTTTTTGTATTTTTCCTATTTTCGGCGAAGGTACCTTAACTACTTACACTCTCATTTTGGAAATATAAGTCCGATAACACCCGGTTATACATATGTTAAACTAGCTGAACCCTAAACTAAAATTAAAATCAGGTTTCATATTGATTTTTATCGTGGTCAGTAATATAAACGTTCCAATTTTCAGCCTTTTGGCTCTCAAAAAGACGCTATTGCCACGCCCACTCCGCGCACAAAATGAAAATCCAAATTTCGGCATTATATTTATCATTCTCGTGGTCAGTAATATATATGTACCAATTTTCAGCCTACTACCTTTCAAAAACACTTTTGCCACGCCCACTTAGCCCACAAAACGAAAATCCAAATTTCGGCATCATATTTATCATTCTCGTGGTCAGTATATATACGTTCCAATTTTCAGCCTTGTAGCTCAAAAAACACTATTGCCACGCCCACTCCGTCCACAAAATGAAAATCCAAATTTCGGCATTATATTTATCATTCTCGTGGTCAGTAATATATATGTACCAATTTTCAGCCTACTACCTTTCAAAAACACTTTTGCCACGGCCACTCAGCCCACAAAACGAAAATCCAAATTTCGGCATCATATTTATCATAATCGTGGCAAGTAATATATATGTACCAATTTTCAGACTACTACCTCTCAAAAACACTATTACCACGGCCACTCCGCCCACAAAATGAAAATCCAAATTTCGGCATCATATTTATCATTCTCGTGGTCAGTAATATATATGTACCAATTTTCAGCCTTATATCTCTTAAAAACACTATTGCCACGCCCCCTCCGTCTACAGAGCAAATTTTTAAAAATTCTATAGCCTATAGTTCCTTCCAGACCTGTATCTATCTGTACTGAAAATTTCAACAACATCTGTTCAGCCGTTTACACGTGATTGCGGAACAAACAAAAAGACAGACAGACTTACACTAAGGTTTTCTAATATTAATAGGGATGTTAATGGCTACTGAAGTTATACTTTCACATAGGAGCATTGCTTTAAAAAATTTGAACAGCCTCCAAAAATTAGGGAAAAAATTATTTTTTTTTCAAAAAAAAACTTTTTGCTGGCACGAAAAAAAGTAAACTGTTTTATTTTTTAATAGTTATATGTAAAATGTTAAAGGTACTCATGATTTCTAAAAATTTGGGAAAAAATAATTTAAAAAAAATTATCATACTAGAAGTGGCAGCCTTCAAGCGAAAGGCCTACCCATCATAAACTCCTCCTCCGTTTTCAGCAGGTTAGGTGCATCTCTCATTATTATATTATCACTCGCTTACTAACCTGCATATTAAGCGCTGATTTATGTGGGAGTATGTCTCGAATTAGAGCAATTACTGCGAGGCAATAACGACATGTCGACATCATATTGAGAAAACACAAATTGAAATTCAGAAGTGAAAATTGAAATTGAGAAAATATACATTGAAATTCAGAGAAGAAAATTAAAATTGAGAATAATCTACGAACAAAATATATCATCTGACCTTCATTTGCATGTATATGTGGAAAAACAAAGTTCTCAAGAAATCGGTGAACTATGTATATTTGTATAGACCTTCAAAGTACTTCTGTTTTTTGTCGCGTCCGTTTCCGTGTAAAATTGTTTATAATTTTGTACTAATTTGTACTAAATCTTGACGATATATTTTGTAATGTGTAGTATTATTTCAACGCTTTAGAACACCAAAAAGTGTGATCGATTTTTCAGTTGCTTTCTTTTTTTTTGTGCAGTTTAAGGCGTGCGAATACCGAATTTCATGATTATAATTGCGGTCATTTGGTTGGTACCATTTTTATCCCGTATTTTCTATTTTACGCCCTTAAAAATCTCTTTATTTTACTTGACTATGCAATTACACACACACCTAATTTCATCATTCTAGCTGTAGCCGTTTAGATTTATCCCGTTTATCCCTCTGTTCCCATTGTATCCCTTGAAAGTGCGAATTTGGAAAAACCTTTTTCTTTGTTGTGTATACGCAGTCAGAGGAATGTATAACCCGAATTTCATGACTCTAGCTCTGGTCATTTGGTTGGTACCATATGTATCCCCTTTTTCCATTTTAACCCCAAAAATTACGATTTTCGAGAAATCCTCTTATTTTGCGTGTCTACGCAATCAGAGTAATGTATACAGCGAATTTCATTATTTTAGGTGCAACCGTTTGGTTGGTACCATTTTTTTCCCTCTATTCCCATTTTACCCCTTAAAAGTACGAATTTGGAAAAAATACTTTTATATTATGTATCTAATCAATTAGAGGAATGTACACAACGAATTATGTGTTTCTAACTGTTTTCGTTTGATAGGTACCATTTTTATCACTGTTTGCCCCAATTCACCTCCTACGAATAACAATCACTTTGTGGTCCAAGTTTTTGTTATAAGGAGAATGCCCATAATTAATATAAGCAGACATTAAAAAAAAGTATTTTCAGTCCTTGTGAGGAAAAAGTTTTTCCCTGTAGGCCGATTTTGCCACTTTCAACCTACAACTATAAGACACATTTACATCAAATTTGGAGGTAGGACTCAGTTCGTTTAGATGCTAGCGTGCTTTCAACAGACGGTCATGGTTAGATCGTCTAAGAATTGTATGACGATCAAGAATATATATACTTTATAGCGTCCCAATGAATGAAAAGCTAAGTTGGAGGGTATAAAAAGAGAACCTGAATCTTATACCTGGGGCTCTCAGAACATTCAAAGTTAACTGAACAAGTTGAAACAATGGAACGCCTACGACTGATATCATCGAACAGAAACCACTGACCAGAATTCACTATTTTCATCAACCGGTGAATCTTTAAAGCCTTAAATTGTCGACCATCTTATTGATAAGCTAAAAGTGTTTGTTGTACCAGCATCGTTTGAACTTTGATCGACGTTTTTATTAACACAAAGACCGCGACAACGACATTGAAAATATGTCTGGACGAGTATCGAAAGTACTTTGTGATGTACTCTCACTTAATAGGCCATAACTTCCATATTGATCCAAGGATTTTGTTTAAAAATAAATTTGTCTCTTCGTTAAAGTGCAAAAGCTTTGAATATTTGTGCATCGCAATTAATGTGGTTGACTTTTATGGGTAAAATTATAAACATCTATAACAAACGGCATTAGCATTTTAGTGAGTGGGTATACAAATTATTGATTGAGAAAACTCTTCGCGGATGTTTATATAGGGTGGACCATTTTAAATTTGACCTACCGATTACTTTGACTTTGAAAGGTAGAATAACATTCATTATTATTTTTATTTTTAGGTTTATATTTGTCATTTGCTATATGGGACGCTTTATGGTTCAACGAAATTGGGAAATATTAAAAACTTACTTCCAAAGTAGTGAGTGAGAAATTTACGTGAAAAAATTTCAAGAACAGATCCGCCTTCAGTTTAGCCGTCATGAACCTCATTTTCATCTCGGTGGCTATTTCAATAAGCAAAACTACCCCAAATGCATCCACAACGAGTCACTGCTTGGTGATGTGGATTTTGGGCTGTACTGATCTGTATTGTGTTGATCGGTACTGCCGAGCCAGTCGTGGTAGTCAGCTCAGCCTTTCCAGTACTTTTTTATAGCCGATTCTAATTCTAATTAAAATTGATATTTTCCTTCCCACTTTAACTCATTCGCACATGTCAAGACTAGTGATTGCAAAATGGATTCGAATTTTAAATTGAAATAGATTTTTGGCTTTTAAAATATTTTAATAGTAGCAATAGAACGTGGTCGATTTATTTTTTTATTTTTATACCCTCCACCTCCAGGATGGGGGTAGTATACTAACTTTGTCATTCCGTTTGTAAGACCTTGAAATATCGACCTGAGACCCTATACAGTATATATATTCTTGATCGCCATAAAATACTAAGACGATCTAGCCATGTCCCTCCGTCCGTCTGCCCGTCTGTTGAAAGAACTAGAACGTTCAAATTTTCCATAAATGCGTCTTATAGTCGTAGATCGGTTGGGTTTGAAACTGGGCGAAGTCGGACCAAAGGGAAAAATTTTTCCCTCACAAGTACTAAAAATACTCATAATAATCCCTAATATTTTAGAGTGCTTAGACATGTTTTTTTTCAATATGTCTGCTTGTACTTACTTGATATTGGGTATGCGCATTCCCCCTATAAGAAAAACATGGTGCACGTTTTTGTTATAGGGGAATGTGATTTTTATTCGTAGAGGGTGAAATGGGGCAAAAAAGGGATAAAAATGGTACATATCAAAGGAAAACCAGTTAGAAATACACAATTCGTTGTGTACATTCCTCTAATTGAGTAGATACAAAAAAAATAAAAGTATTTTTTCCAAATTCGTACTTTTAAGGGGTAAAATGGAAATAGAGGGATAAAAATGGTACCAACCAAACGGCTGCACCTAGAATAATGAAATTCGGCGTATACATTCCTCTGATTGCATAGTCACGTAAAATAAACGGATAAACGGAAATTCGTACTTCTTTTGGGTTAAAATGGAAAAGGGGGATAAAAATAGTACCAACGAAATGTAATCGTTGAATAGTACCAAATAATGAAATTCGGCGTATACATTCCTCGGACTGCGTAGACACCTAAAATAAACGGATTTTTCGAAATTCGTACTTTTTGCAGTTAAAATGGAAAAAGGGGGATAAAAATAGTACCAACCAAATTATCGCAGCTGGAGTCATGAATTTCGGAGTATACATTCCTCTGACTGCGTAGAAACGGAAAATAAAAGGTTTCTTCAAAATTCGTACTTTCAAGTGATACAATGGGTACAGAGGGATAAAAATAGTACCAACTAAACGACTATAGTTAGAATGATGAAATTCGGTGTATACATTCCTCTGACTGCGTAGACTTAAAAAATAAAATGACGGAGTCTAGAGTAGACAATTTAAAAAACAAAACAAATTGCATTTTTTAATAATTTCTCCTTGTTCTGTCTCAGTACAAGGTGAGTTGACAACTAAAGAAAGCAGAAACCCAAGAATGGCAGTGATGGGTATACAAATTATTGATTGAGAAAACTCTTCGCGGATGTTTATATAGGGTGGACCATTTTAAATTTGACCTACCGATTACTTTGACTTTGAAAGGTAGAATAACATTCATTATTATTTTTATTTTTAGGTTTATATTTGTCATTTGCTATATGGGACGCTTTATGGTTCAACGAAATTGGGAAATATTAAAAACTTACTTCCAAAGTAGTGAGTGAGAAATTTACGTGAAAAAATTTCAAGAACAGATCCGCCTTCAGTTTAGCCGTCATGAACCTCATTTTCATCTCGGTGGCTATTTCAATAAGCAAAACTACCCCAAATGCATCCACAACGAGTCACTGCTTGGTGATGTGGATTTTGGGCTGTACTGATCTGTATTGTGTTGATCGGTACTGCCGAGCCAGTCGTGGTAGTCAGCTCAGCCTTTCCAGTACTTTTTTATAGCCGATTCTAATTCTAATTAAAATTGATATTTTCCTTCCCACTTTAACTCATTCGCACATGTCAAGACTAGTGATTGCAAAATGGATTCGAATTTTAAATTGAAATAGATTTTTGGCTTTTAAAATATTTTAATAGTAGCAATAGAACGTGGTCGATTTATTTTTTTATTTTTATACCCTCCACCTCCAGGATGGGGGTAGTATACTAACTTTGTCATTCCGTTTGTAAGACCTTGAAATATCGACCTGAGACCCTATACAGTATATATATTCTTGATCGCCATAAAATACTAAGACGATCTAGCCATGTCCCTCCGTCCGTCTGCCCGTCTGTTGAAAGAACTAGAACGTTCAAATTTTCCATAAATGCGTCTTATAGTCGTAGATCGGTTGGGTTTGAAACTGGGCGAAGTCGGACCAAAGGGAAAAATTTTTCCCTCACAAGTACTAAAAATACTCATAATAATCCCTAATATTTTAGAGTGCTTAGACATGTTTTTTTTCAATATGTCTGCTTGTACTTACTTGATATTGGGTATGCGCATTCCCCCTATAAGAAAAACATGGTGCACGTTTTTGTTATAGGGGAATGTGATTTTTATTCGTAGAGGGTGAAATGGGGCAAAAAAGGGATAAAAATGGTACATATCAAAGGAAAACCAGTTAGAAATACACAATTCGTTGTGTACATTCCTCTAATTGAGTAGATACAAAAAAAATAAAAGTATTTTTTCCAAATTCGTACTTTTAAGGGGTAAAATGGAAATAGAGGGATAAAAATGGTACCAACCAAACGGCTGCACCTAGAATAATGAAATTCGGCGTATACATTCCTCTGATTGCATAGTCACGTAAAATAAACGGATAAACGGAAATTCGTACTTCTTTTGGGTTAAAATGGAAAAGGGGGATAAAAATAGTACCAACGAAATGTAATCGTTGAATAGTACCAAATAATGAAATTCGGCGTATACATTCCTCGGACTGCGTAGACACCTAAAATAAACGGATTTTTCGAAATTCGTACTTTTTGCAGTTAAAATGGAAAAAGGGGGATAAAAATAGTACCAACCAAATTATCGCAGCTGGAGTCATGAATTTCGGAGTATACATTCCTCTGACTGCGTAGAAACGGAAAATAAAAGGTTTCTTCAAAATTCGTACTTTCAAGTGATACAATGGGTACAGAGGGATAAAAATAGTACCAACTAAACGACTATAGTTAGAATGATGAAATTCGGTGTATACATTCCTCTGACTGCGTAGACTTAAAAAATAAAATGACGGAGTCTAGAGTAGACAATTTAAAAAACAAAACAAATTGCATTTTTTAATAATTTCTCCTTGTTCTGTCTCAGTACAAGGTGAGTTGACAACTAAAGAAAGCAGAAACCCAAGAATGGCAGTGATGGCGTTACCATCAACACCAGTGATGTGTTTTCATTTCGAGATATAGGCGGCGCTGATTTCTCATATGATGGATCGTCAACAATTTTTTTCTATGTTTATGATTTTTTTCGCGCCAGCAAAAATAGAAAAAAATATTGTTTGGAAGCTGTTCCTAAACCATTTTTTCTATGTGAAAGTATAATTCGCAACATTTGTAGACATCATATTTACCTATAACATATAAGTTGGGAGCAATTGGACCAATATATCGAAAATGAGAGTACAAATATTAAAGGTGCTTACGACGAAAATTTTAATTTTAGTAAATAATTAAAAAAATATATCTATCAAAAAATTGTGTTGATTTTAAGAATCAACATTATTCCTCAATGCACCAAAAATATATTTTTTTCGACTTGGACACAATTTTTTTTCTCTTTTTGTTGGATATTGTAATAGCTCTGTCAATTTGTGAGTGTTTAATCGTTATCGGAAAATAAAAAACACCCATTTACTTTGGTACAAAATTTATCGAAGACAAAAATTAAAAAAAGCTTGAAAGTCGGTTGCCAATCACTAGTCGAATTGATCAAATTCGTAATTTTTTGTTATTACCACTTTTTCCTCAAAAAATCCCCACTGTGCCTGCCGAGCCTTTGTGCATGACATAATTAGTTCCAGTGAACTAATTCAACCCACGACACGCCGCTTTCATCCTTATGCAGATTAAATCACATCAATGATTCATTGAATTTGAGTTGTCAAGTCAATGTCAAAGGATCGGAAAAGTGTTTCGTGGAAAGTAAAATGTTCTTTCTGATTCTTCTATGATTGTCACAACTTGCTAATGCAAATTGAAAGCAACCTCTCTACCAAATTTGCTAAATTGTTTCAGTAGATACTACACATCCCAAATTACATTATTTCCTGTGAGGGGAATACAAATAGTCCACCTCCACAAAATATTTAACTTTATGCTTTAGTAGGCTATTAAAGGCCGTTTTATATTTGTTACCTTATTTATTTAGTATTCATATTTGTTTGTTTGTTTCGCAGAAAAAGAGATTATCCTAAATAAATATTTCGCGAAATGAAAGGAAATTTCGAACAAATATTATGCTCATTTTGGTATTTATTTTGAACCTTTGAACACATAAAGGGCACATGGTAACATGGAGAAAGAATCTTGGGTTTGGGACGCATAGACCTCAAACTTTATTTACTTAGAGACGACGCTACATAATTGTATAAAAATTTTAACATGTCTGTCCCTGAAGAACATTGGACTCGTTTCATGATAGTCACGTGCTCTAAGTTATGAGACATGTTCGTAATTTGCTCGCTAAAAGCACGATGAGGGTTTATATGCGAATTTTTAATTTGAGTTTTGCTTCTTTTATTGGAACCGAAGCATGCAGAAATTCAGCTCTACCCGAATTTTCGATATCTGACTCTATTGCATCTGAGTCAAGGGTTTCAGTAATGTTTACTCTATTGCACACTCAGTAGCTCTGCAACGGATGCAGTGCTTCCACAATCTATATCATTTTTTGCTTGGTACAGAAATTGTATTTATATACTAACTTTATCATTCCGTTTGTAACACCTTGAAATATCGACCTGAGACCCTATAAAGTATATATATTCTTGATTGTCATAAAATTCTAAGACGAGGGATAAAAATGGTACCAACCAAACAGCTACACCTGGAATAATGAAATTCGGTGTATACATTCCTACATTACATACATTACATAGACACGTAAAATACACGGATTTTTCAAAATTCGTACTTTTTGTGGTTAAAATGAAAAAAAGGGGATAAAAATAGTACCAATGAAATGACCGCAGCTAGAGTCATGAAATTCGGAGTATACATTCCTCTTACTGTGTAGACACGGAAAATAAACAGATTTTTCGAAATTCGTACTTTTTGGGGTTAAAATGGAAAAAGGGGATAAAAATAGTACCAACCAAATGACCGCAACTAGAGTCATTAAATTCGGAATATACATTCCTCTGACTGCGTAGACTTAAAAAATAAAATGTTTTTTCCTAATTCGTACTTTCAATGAATACAATGGATATAGAGGGATAAAAATAGTACCAACTAAACGACTACAGCTAGAATGATGAAATTCGGCGTGTACATTAGAGCGTACCAGGTTACAAGTAAAAAAAAAAAAGTTCGCCGTACACCTTCGAATATGAAGTATTATTGAAAGGTAGTTTAAAAAAAATTTTTTTTATTTTTTTATGCCGAACGTAGGGGTCGCGCTTTTACATTTTTCTATATAACTTCTGCATTTATAAACGGATTTTAAAGTGTGATACATCGATGTTTTTGTCTCGACGAGGCCGATTTTTTTGTCTTTGAAGTCATTGAGCTCAAGCACCCCCTTCTGGTACTTACCCATCATTTCTCAGTTGCTACTACCCTAATGTACCACTCTAATAATCGAAAATTAAAGCTCGCATAAAATCATGAATCATGTTTGAGCTCAATGACTTCAAAGACAAAAAAATCGGACAAAAACATCGATGTATCACACTTTAAAATCCGTTTATAAATGCAGAAGTTATATAGAAAAATGTAAAAGCGCGACCCCTACGTTCGGCATAAAAAAATAAAAAAAAATTTTTTGAAACTACCTTTCAATAATACTTCATATTCGAAGGTGTACGGCGAACTTTTTTTTTTTTACTTGTAACCTGGTACGCTCTAGTGTACATCCCTCTAATTGCGTAGATAAGTGAAATAAAAAGATTTTAGAAAGTCGTACTCTTAAGTGGGTAAAATAGAGAAAGGGGGATGAAAATGGTACCAACCAAATGGCCGCAGCTACATTCATGGAATTCGGAAAATGGTACCAATTTAAGTAATGCAGCTATATTCGTGAAAATCGATATTTACATTTCTCTGAAAACGTAGACTTGCAACATAAATGGAATTTTACACTTTTAAGGGACGAGCGGTATAAAAATGGTACCGACTGATGTAGTACAGCTAGAATCGTGAAATGTGATATGTAAATTCCTCTCATCATATAGAAGAGCAATATAAATGCATTTTGGTACTTTTAAGGGTGAGCAACACAAAAAGGGATAAAAATGGTACCAACTAAATTATTGCAGCTAGAAGCGTTAAATTTTATATGTAAATTCCCCTAATTTTTCCAATTTAAGCATTGCAGCTATAGTCGTGAAATGTGGTGCGTAAATTCTTCTGACAACGTAGAAGCGCAACCTGAATGGATTTTTCGAAATTTGTACTTATAAGTGTTGGGAGAGACAAAAAGGGGTAAAAATGGTACCAACTAAAGTATTGTAGCTAGAATCGTGCAATTCGGCAAGTACATGCCTCCGATCACATAGACGGGCAACATCAATTGATTTTTTGGAATTTGTACTTTTAAGGAGTGAGCGGAACAAAAAGGGATTAAAATGGTACCAACTAGTGTATTACAGATAGAATCGTGAAATTTGTACGTAAATTCCTCTCACCGCTTAGAAGCGAAATATAAATGCTTTTTTGAAATTTTAAGAGGCGATCTGGGCAAAAAGGTTTAAAATGGTACCAGCTAAAGCATTTCAGCTAGAATCGAGAAAATCCACGTAGAAGTGCATTAAAATTGTATTGTTGTTTTTTTTTTGTTCGACCCGGGTAGAAAATGGAAAAATTACAAAACGAATGGGTATGGGAGTTTCGAAACTATACTATTTTAGATTTATCTATATCCAGCAAAAGAAAATTAAATTAATACTATCCAAAAACAGAGATGGATAAAATATATAATAATTGGCGTACTAAGTAGTGGGATTGATTGCAAGTTGAATAAATAAGTGTTGTGGGACTTTTATTTCCAAAATGAGAGTATAAATATTAAAGCTACCTTCGGCGAAAATTGAAATTTTATTATTAAAAAATAAAAAATAAAAAATAAAAAATAAAAAAAAAATAAAAAAATAAAAAATAAAAAAAAATAAAAAATAAAAAATAAAAAATAAAAAATAAAAAAAAAATAAAAAATAAAAAATAAAAAATAAAAAATAAAAAATAAAAAATAAAAAATAAAAAATAAAAAATAAAAAATAAAAAATAAAAAATAAAAAATAAAAAATAAAAAATAAAAATAAAAATAAAAATAAAAATAAAAATAAAAATAAAAATAAAAATAAAAATAAAAATAAAAATAAAAATAAAAATAAAAATAAAAATAAAAATAAAAATAAAAATAAAAATAAAAATAAAAATAAAAATAAAAATAAAAATAAAAATAAAAATAAAAATAAAAATAAAAATAAAAATAAAAATAAAAATAAAAATAAAAATAAAAATAAAAATAAAAATAAAAATAAAAATAAAAATAAAAATAAAAATAAAAATAAAAATAAAAATAAAAATAAAAATAAAAATAAAAATAAAAATAAAAATAAAAATAAAAATAAAAATAAAAATAAAAATAAAAATAAAAATAAAAATAAAAATAAAAATAAAAATAAAAATAAAAATAAAAATAAAAATAAAAATAAAAATAAAAATAAAAATAAAAATAAAAATAAAAATAAAAATAAAAATAAAAATAAAAATAAAAATAAAAATAAAAATAAAAATAAAAATAAAAATAAAAATAAAAATAAAAATAAAAATAAAAATAAAAATAAAAATAAAAATAAAAATAAAAATAAAAATAAAAATAAAAATAAAAATAAAAATAAAAATAAAAATAAAAATAAAAATAAAAATAAAAATAAAAATAAAAATAAAAATAAAAATAAAAATAAAAATAAGAATAAAAATAAAAATAAAAAATAAAAAAAAAAATAAAAAAACAATAAAAAATAAAAAAAAATAAAAAATAAAAAATAAAAAATAAAAAATAAAAAATAAAAAATATATCCATGACAAATTTTGTGTTGATTTTATGAATCAACAGCCTTTAATGGCCACAGAAAAAAAAATTAGGTATCGGGCGCAAAATCGGTCAGATTGTTTAAATAATTTGTCGAAAATAGGACTTACAAAATGCGCCTCAAACGAAATCAGCTGGGGCGTTCGCATGCCCTCAAATTATATTCTAGCCGTAATGGCATAAAATTATTCTTCTAATAAAGTATATTTTCAGTTTGAAATTATGTAATCTCATTATTTCATTTCAATTCAAGTTCTACACTTTCAAAAAAACACCCTTTACTTTTTCCTTGTTTTAACTGTATTAGAAAGTTGCAGCTTTTCAAAAGTGCAGCCTGCTGATGACATCTGATTATGTATGCACATGTATGCATGGGCATAGCTTATATACGTTTGTGTACATTAGCGTGGCCCCAGGTTATAAGGAAAGACGCAAAGTATATGAATCATTTAAAAATATATTTCAGTGTCAGATAACAAGGTCCACATGCAAAAATTCAGCACATGAAGTCTATCAACGATATAGGCAGCAAAAGCACTAAGCTACCAAGTAACATTGGGGGTAAGCCAAACCAAACCATTACTTACCTTTCGAATTACTTTTACATGGGAATGTCATTGGGGAAGGGGCTTAATCATGGCCATACCAAGAAGCTAAATAGTAAGAACTTATGTCCAAAAAATTTAATATGACGACTTTGGGGCCCCATGGACTCCACTAAAAACGTGTATCATATAAAGGGTGATTATTTAAAAGCTATAGGAAAGTTTAAAAAAAAAACACATAAAATTCAGAAAAATGCATGAAATCTTTATTTGAATCGATAGTACGGTCCATATAATTTTATGTTTGAAGATTATTTCATGCAAATGTTGACCTTGACTGCGCCTCAAATGGTCCATCCGCTTAGTCCAATTTGGCATACTCTTTCTAACATTTCGGCCGGTATCTCACGAATAAATGCATCAATGTTGTCTTTCAATGTGTCAATTGAAGCGGGCTTGTCTGTATAGACATGAACTTTAACATAGCCCCTCAAAAAATAGTCTAAATGCGTTAAATCGCACGATCTAGGCGGCCAATTCACCGGTCCCGAACGTGAAATAAAATGTTCACCGAACTCGCCTCTCAATATTGTTGCAAGTGCTGTGTGGTATGTGGCGCCGCCTTGTTGAAACCACATGTCATGCAAGTCAAGCTCTTGCATTTTGGGCAAAAAAAAAAGTTGGATATCATCTCACTGTAGCGCTCACCATTCACAGTTACGATACGATTCGCATCATCTTTGAAGAAGTACGGTCCAATGATGCCACCAGCCCATAAACCGCACCAAACTGTGACTTTTTCTGGATGCATTGGTAAATAACAAGTAGCATTACCAATAACTACACATCCTTAGCCTAATATAAATAATTTTAATAATTAATATAATAATTTTTGAAACGAAACGTGCGTCAGCTGTTTAAACCAGTGTTGCCAAAAAGATAATAGCTAAAAAATCACCCTTTATAAGGTTGTATAAGAGTTTTTATTTTGAGAAATAACAAGTAGCATTACCAATAACTACACATCCTTAGCCTAATATAAATAATAAATTTTAATAATTAATATAATAATTTTTGAGAAATCGATTTTTTTGTTAAAATGACCAGAAACCTCGAAAAAAATATGTAAAAATTCGCCTACTTTGTATTTTGGGCCACATTAATGTGTTGTTTACACATATCTTGTTGTGTCTGTGTATAATGTTATTTAACTCAGGAATTTGTTTAGAAAAACTTGTTTGCGAAATGTGTCATTAGAAAAGTTTTCCATGTGGAAATTGTCTAGGATAGTTGTATCTATGCAATACACATGCATTCAGAAGTCATTCGTTTCACTATATAGTCTGAGGAAATACAAAAAATCACAAATCGAATTTTGTATTTAGCATGACAACATTTTAGAATTCTGCGCCAATAATTAAGGATTTTATAATGAAAATTTTAAAATATTTTTTAAATTATGTTTTGGCTCTTACATTCAAATTTACATTTTTATATTTTTTTATATATCGTTCATTCCATATCAAACCGAACGATTTTCTTAAAAAATAGACCAGACTCCGATTTTAACGATTTTTCGCAGACATATTCTACTGTTAAAAATATTTTAGACGTATTAAAAAAACGAATTTTTTTCAAAAGATTGGACCATTTGAAAATTAGAAAAATGAAGAAAAACGTGCCGAGGTATGAACATTGAAAATGGTATAGTGAGAAAACGCGTGGGCACAATTCAAAAATTGATGGCTTATTTTAAACGTAATTACAAATACTTTTCTTGGCTAACGACTGCTACTGACAACAATTTTGTGTATTTCAGATTTTTCTTCTTCTTTTGTATTTTTCACTATGAAAACACCAACCTAAAAAAATATAGGCATATTCCCTGATCGATTCTAAACAAACCCTGAAAATTTCAGCTTGGAGAAATAACGGGTTGTATTTTTAAAAAAACATTTACTAAATGTAGTCGCCCGAGAAAAGTATTTTCTGAACGATTGTTCATAAAGTTTGTGTTTGTGAATGCTTACCCAGCGGGAAAAGGAAGGCGCACGCAAGGCCTTCTTAGGGAGGGGCAAGGCATGCTTGCTGCATTCTCATTTAAAATTAACACAGGGTAAGATTGGAGAGCAAGTCCTTCCCTTTGCACGCCTTCTACAAGAGCTCTGACAAAAGACCATCTAGAAGACGTTATACCAAAGACCTTCTGGAAGGCGTGCAACCAAAGCTCTTCCAGAAGGCCTTCTAGAAGGTCCAAAAATAAGGCGAAAAATAAAAACTATGACGAACCAATGGACCAGCATTTTTCAATATTCCTGGCCTTATTATTGGCAGTAGATTAATTTTCAATTTAAATCTTTCAACATTTTTTTAATTTAAATCTTTCAACATTTTTATTTGCCTCGGCTGAAATTTGAACCCATGATCTTCGCATTGTTAATCGAAAGTGCTACCTACTAAACTACAGAACTTTATTGTCTGTTTGTGTCAAAAAGTTTATAGAAACACACGACCCTTAATCGAAGCGAACACCTTCGCTGCTGCCTTCTTTTTGCAGGCCTTTTAGCATGCCTGGCGAAAGAAGGGAAGCAGGAATGAGCCACCGAATTTTGTTAAGCGTTTACAACAAAAAGTGTGTAGAAAATACCCATGGAAAGTTCTTTTATTTTACGTGTCTACGCAATCAGAGGAATGTATATATCGAATTTCACTATTCTAGATGCAGCCGTTAGGTTGGTACTATTTTTATCCCTCTATCCCCATTTAACCCCTTAAAAGTACGAATTCAGAAAAAATACTTTTATATTATGTATCTTCTCTATTAGAGGAATGTACGCGCAAAATTTCGTGTTTCTATCTGTTGTCGTTTGATAGGTACCATTTTTATCCCTTTTTGTCCCATTTCGCACCCTACAAATAAAAATCACTCCATGGTGCCCTTTTATGCTATAAAGGGAATGCGCATTGAAAATATCATATAAATACAAGCTAATATGTTCAAAAATCATGCTGAAATACTCTAAATATTAGGGGTGTTTTCAGTCTTTGTGAGGGAAAATTTTTTCCCTCTGGGCCGATTTCGTCCACTTTCAATCCCAACAGATCTACAACCATAAGACACATTTAGGAAAAAAATTTAACCTCCGAGCGTGCTTTCAACAGACAGACGGACATGGGTATATCGTCTTAGAATTTTACCACGACCCAAAATATATATACTTTATGGGGTCTCCGATGAATATTTCAAAGTGTTACAAACGGAATGACAAAGTGAATATACCCCCATCCTGGAGGTGGAGGGTATAAAAAATGAGTATCATTTTGGGTGTTTTTTTATAAATGAAACCCTGAAAACCTTTACTCCGCGTAGCCAGCTGTGTACATACCCCCAGGAGACTATCTTTAACCTCGGACGAAGGCCTGCAATGCATTAGACCTTTACTGTACGCAGCCGGACTTACCCCAGTTGAGAAAGTGGTATAGTCCGGCATATAATTTGTGTAGCAGGCTTTATAAATATCCCAGAGGAGAAAATCTTTACGATCAGCGCAGAAAATCTTTATTCTGCGTAGCCGTATTTGGAGAGATATATTTTTGGGCTACTTTTCATATTAAAAGCTACCAAAAATTTTGACGAACGCTATTTAATTTGAAGAAAATCGGTTCAGATTTAGATATAGCCCCCATACGAATTTCACTCCCGATTTGACCCTTTTCACTCTAGATACCACATATTTCAACAGATTTTCTTCAAAATTGGCAAAACATCATATAGTTGCACTAGAAACACCTGTGGTAAAAATGTTTTAGATCGGTTCAGATTTATATATAGCTCCCATACAAATTTCGTTCCCAATTTGAATTTTTTCCGCTCTAGAATCCACATATTTTAACAGATTTTCTTCAAAATTCGCAAAACATCTTATATTTCCACTGGAAACACCTGTGGTAAAAATGTGTTAGATCGGTTCAGATTTATATATAGCTCCCATACAAATTTCGCTCCCAATTTGAATTTTTCCGCTCCAGAATCCACATATTTTAACAGATTTTCATCAAAATTGCCAAAACATCATATATTGAAACTAGGTACACCTATGTTGAAAATGGGTCACATAGGTTCAGATTTACATATAGCTCTCATACAAATTTCGTTCCCCCAGAAACCACGTATTTTCAGCGAATTTCTTAAAATTGAGTTTAACACGTTATACTTCAACTAGAAG
Organism: Polietes domitor; assembly: GCA_947397865.1. NCBI lineage: Eukaryota > Metazoa > Arthropoda > Insecta > Diptera > Muscidae > Polietes > Polietes domitor. The sequence continues at coordinate 258,864,221 of OX377618.1, forward strand.
AACTTATTGTGAAAGTTAGTCACTTCATTCCATGTTTGGATATAGCCCCGATATAATATATTATATAATATTATTCTCGATTTGATAAATTGGACCAGGTCATATTAGCCTGTGATTAGGAAACATACAAAAAATTTTCCCATTTTCACTTTTTTACTGAATTGAATTGTATTCCGATAGAAAGTGGAGTGTATCATATAGTCGGCCCCGCCCGACTTTAGCCTTTCCTTACTTGTTTTTGATTAGTGTTATATTTCATTTATTTTTGGGCCATTTATAATTTTTTCCCCATCTCTTACTTTGGGCGATTTCATATTTTTTTTGGGAGATTTTTCATTGGGCGATTTTTCATGTCGCCTTCGAAATATCTATGCATTAATTTTGAAGGCAAAACAGTTACGTTGGTCCAAAATTGTTCAAAAAGGATATTTCTAAAATATTTATTAAATCCAAACTATATTTGACTAATTTGTGCTGATTTCTAAAATATACCAAATCATTCAAACCCACCTTTGCAATCGGTTGAGTGAATTTTCGAATATAATTAATTATTTAAACTTGTGTGTCTTTCTTTTAACCAAAATAAGTTTTAACGATAATAACTTTCAACCAAACTAACTGAAACTTTAATTCATAAGTAACTAACTACCCAACATATGCTCATAACTTTCCAAAAGTATGTTGCCCCTCTGGTTCGTTCACTTGTGAGTCGAACACGTCCTAGTGGCACGTTTCATAAATATTTGAGTTACTGCTTTCCGATTCCGGTTACTCTCCAACCAATGTAATGTGTGGTGGTGTATTAAATGGCCAACCCTATCGCGGCTCTCCCTATCTCTTTGTTGTTTATGATGTCCTACCAAATAAATAAATTTTGCTTTTCTCTGTTTTCTTTTCCTTTCTCTTCCTTCCTTTCAGATTACCTGACGCACAAGGAGTGCTTCACGTACATACAGGAGGATTGGTTTCACTGCAATAAACAATTTCAAAATATCCTATCGGAGGGCATTCATTCCGGCACAAATGTTACGAATAAGTTTATGGAGTTTTGCTGGTAGGTATCCCATAAATCAAATATACGCACACATTTACACCCCCCCCCTCATTGGCCAATATTGTTAGTTTATGAGAGCGTGGAGGATCCTTGCAAACCACATTAAGTTATGACAGGACTTTTGGATGAGTATTAGACTTAAATTTATGGGATAGGGTTTTATTCACAGAAAGAAAAGGGCTTCGCTGCATCTATGAATTTATTTTAAAATTTAAAAAATAGGCAGTTGATCTTGGACAGAAGCAGAATTTTTTGCATGATAATACATCACCAAGTCGGCCAGATTGGCATATGAGGCCGCATTATCCAAAGATTTCAATAAATCTGAATAATATCGGGCATTCTTAGAGGGCCCATTTACGATAAAGATTAAATGTTCACAAATAGGTTACATCTGACGCACAGTGGAATATTTTCATAAAAATAGAAGGCATCGTGGAATTTCGTAGACATCCCTTATATTGTCAAATTAAAAATTAAATTAAATAAAAATTGAAATTTTATTTTTATGATTTTCGAAATCCCAGATAAATCGTTATCTATTTTTCAATCGATGCTAAAAAACCCTTATAATTAAATAAATATCTAAATCCTAATAGATCAACTCAACATTTGCAAAAAATCAGGGGACAATGGCTTAACGGTTATTTTAATTAATTAGTAAATTATTCCAAATGTCCTGCCAAATCATTTCTGTAAAATTATTGAAGCATTTGCATTTTTCAAAGCATACTTTTTTGGTTTATAATAAATTTACTATTAAAATCTTTTGTTGTTGGTCTTACAGATACAAACTAATACGACTCAACACTTATCCTCCTCATTACCTATCCTCCTACCAACCTAATTTTCGTTTTTGGGTTGCGTTTTTATTCTTCGGTTTTCACAGTTACAGTGGGACTTTTTACATTAAACTATTCTATATATCGTAAACTATTGTTTTGTCTTTTTCCTAAAAATCTAAAAAATTCGGGACAAAAATCGCGGACGCAAAGTCACTTAAAAAATTATATCATTTTCAATTAATTTAAAAATGGGAGGTATAATTGAAGTCAGAAAAAATATTGCTCCTAAAGGTATGCTTTACAAAAAAATGTTGAACATACATTAAACTATTCTGTAATTAAATCATGTCCAAGCCGAAAAAAATATTTTTGTGAGCATTTTTATTTTTTTTCGTAGGTACTTTTAATATTTGTACTCTAATTTTGGATATATTGGTCCGATTGCACCCGCTTATATATTCTAAATTTTGGTAATTTTGATTTCTACAAATTTTGCGAAACTGTGATTTAGGAACAGCCATCAAAATTTTGGAAATTTGGGAAACATTATTTTTTTCGTAAAATATATATTTTTGTATATAAAGGGTGTTTTTTATTGAGGTATAGAACTTCGAATTGAAATAAAACACAAGAAAATCGTTTTAATGTCCATCAATTTGGCTTTATTGGAAGGATAATTTTATGCCATTAATGTTTAAATATGATTTCGGGCATGTGGCCGCCGCAGCTGGCTCGAATATAGCCAATTCTACAGGTCCAATTTTCAACCACTCCAATTGCTGTGCACGGTGGCGAATCGATTCATTCGGGTCCTCTTCAACACTTTGCTCTACAGCGGCAATTGTTTCTTCGGTGCGCACTGTTCGACGTCTCTGCGGATGCGTATTATCACATAGAGTAAACGTAGTGCGAAAACGATCCATGGTTAACCGAATTAATTGCTCTGATGGACGATTATGTCGACCATAAAATGGACGGAGCTTGCGGTGAACTTCGCGAACTGAACCATTACTTTCGAAATAAATTTGCACGATTTGCAAGCGTTGTTCTTTTGTCAACCTGTTCATGATGACATGGCAAACCAAACTAAATATTAATCACTTGACAGCTGACAAAATGGCCGCCAGTTAAAAAAGTGATGCCAACTTAAAGTTCTATACCCCAATAAAAAACACCCTTTATATTATGGCACGAAAAAAATCATAAAAATTTAAATAAAATCGGAAAAAAATATTTTGTTTTATTTTTTGACAGCTAACGTTCTAACTCAAAACTACAATGTTTATAAGTAAAATATCTATGAATAAATTTAGAAGTTATAATACTCTTTATAGACGAAAATAAATTAAAAAAATCATTTGTCGAAAAGTCCGATTGCAAATTATATAACAGAATTTTATATTTTAGATCGTAATATATCTGGCAATAACTTAATGAAGACAGCAATTAAAGAAAATCTATGGATAAATGTAGATGTTGTGGTCATTCATGTAGAAGTGCATGTCGTCTTCACACATGACTAAATCAATTTAAGCAAAAACTTTGTAAAAAATGAAACACGATGATTTTTAAAATTCACTTACTTCTACATTAGGGTCATAACATCAACATTTATTCATAGATTTCATTAAAAATTATATTTTCTTCCCTAAGATGCCAGCTATTACGAACTAAAACAATACATGCTTTTATAATTTAAACAAATCCCTGTTCAGTACGGCAGAAGTATTGCTGGGTAACTATACCTGCATATACACATACTTACATATGCAACTCAATGAGATGCTTGTAAGATGGCATGTGTGCTTTATTACTTGCTGCGATTTTTTAAACACAAATTCGGCAAGTGAGTTGTGCTTCTCGTTCGTTTGTGAGAATCATCTCCTTATAGAGGCCGGGTTTGATGTTGAAAAGTCGCTGCGAAGGCACTTGAAAAGACTTTTGACATGGTCGAAATCATGATCGTGGTAGTCTGCAGCCAAGTAATAAATGTCAACATGCCATTTGTAAATAAATTTGCATTATATTAAATATAGATGCAAAATGGTCTTAAGCTAAGAAAATATCCCAGTTTAAATCAAATTTAAACAAAATTTAAAACCTATTATTATTTATGATATTTTTGTTCGGCTAAAGGCTTTTATAAAAACCCTAGTGTTTATACCCTACACCACTTCGTGGACTAGGGTATTATAAGTTAGTTTCGCGCCAAATGTTTGTAACACCAAGAAATAATCGAGCTAGACCCACATTTAAGTATACCGAACGGCTTAGAATCACCAGCTGAGTCGATTTACCGATGTCTGTCTGTCTGTCCGTCCGTCTGCTGTCCATCTAAGCTTGTTCGCACTCTACAGGTCGCAATTGTTGTCCGATTGTCATGAAACTTGGCAGAAGTTATTTTTTCTGGCCAAGGACCATCGGTATTCAATTTGGAGGATATCGGTTCAGATTTAGATATAGCCCCCACACAAATTTCGCTCCCGATTTGACTTTTTCCGTCCTATAAAGCACATATAGTACCCGATTTTCTTCAAATTTGGCTTAGCACCTTATAATCAAACTAGAAATACCTGTGAAGAAAGCGGGTTAGATCGGTTCAGATTTAGATATAGCCCCCATACAAATGTCGCTCCCGATTTCACTTTCTCCGCTTTAGAAACCACATATTGTACCCGATTTTCTTTCAAATTGGCACAACATCTTATAATCGAACTAGAAACACCTATGCTGAAAGTGGGTATGATCGGTTCTGATTTAGATATAGCCCCCATACAAATGTCGCTCCCGATTTGACATTTTTCGCTCTAGAAACCACATCTTGTACCCGATTTTCTTTAAATTTGGCACAACATCTTATAATCGAACTAGAAACACCCATGGTGAAAGTGGGTAAGATCGGTTCAGATTTAGATATAGCCCCCATACAAATGTCGCTCCCGATTTGACATTTTCCGCTCTAGAAACCACATACTGAACCCGATTTTCTTTAAATTTGGTACAACATCTTATAATCCAACTAGAAACACCTATGTAGAAATTGTGTAAGATCGGTTCAGATTTAGATATAGCCCCCATACAAATGTCGCTCCCGATTTCACTTTTTCCGCTTTAGAAACCACATATTGTACCCGATTTTCTTTCAAATTGGCACAACATTTTATAATCGAACTAGAAACACCTATGCTGAAAGTGGGTATGATCGGTTCAGATTTAGATATAGCCCCCATAGAAATGTCGCTCCCGATTTGAATTTTTTCCGCTCTAGAAACCACACTCGATTTTCTTTAAATTTGGCACAACATCTTATAATCCAACTAAAAAAACCTATGGTAAAAGTGGGTAAGATCGTTCAAGATTTAGATATAGCCCTCATACAAATGTTGCTCCCGAATGTTTAACCGATTTTGGCCAAACTTTACATATTACAAATGTCCTTTCCGATTTAACATTTTTTGTCAAACACATACATGTGCAGGATGCAAAAATCCTTCCCGATTTCACTTTTTTACCGAATTGAATTGAAATGAGATAGAAAGTCCGTCCGTCTTTAGCCTTTCCTTACTAGTTTGGGAGATGCCCATATGTCCATACTTTGGTATAACCCAAATGGGTCCCCATTCTGATCTATTACAGATCTAGAAACTACATCTTACATCGGATCTTCATCAAATTTTGCAGATCATGATATTTTTCAACTAGGGATACCTAGCGTAAATGATACCTAGCCCATGTTTTGGACCAGGCCCAAATTGTTGTTATAGACCCCCTTTTGAAATGTCGGTCCGATTCATCCTATTACTACTGTATAATTTGTATTTGTCTGTCGGATAATTGGATCAATTACCATATTATTAACCATATTCGTTAAATATGACTATAGATGAATTTATAATAACACATAAAATTACATAAAATTGCTCCCATAAAATAACTGGATTTAGTAATCAAAGCGAGGTACATACGCAGGGAGTGGTGTAGGGTATTATATAGTCGGCCCCGCCCGACTTTAGCCTTTCCTTACTTGTTTTGGTTTTCATTATTTATTTTCCAATAGAGTTGACGAAATCGCGTAAAACAACTCGAACTACTATTGGGTTTTCATAAATATATCCTTGAAGATGATTGAAGTTTTCAATCGAAATATTGGAAAATAAATAAATAAAATTAAAACACTAACACCAGTTTTTTAATAAAAACCTTTAGCCGAACTAAAACATCATAAAATTTGAATAAAAATGCAACGATACATGCACTCAACAGTATGATTTTTTAAATGGACTGCAACTACAAAGTGTGTCATAGTTTCTACATTTATCCATAGTTTTTTACTTATAAACATTATTTTTATAAATATTTTTTCAATTTTTAAGAATTTTTTTCGTACCAAAAAAAATAATGTCTTCCAATTTTTTGAAGACTGTTCATAAACCACTGTTTCTATGTGAAAGTGTAATTCACAATATTTGTAGCTATTATGAGTACCTTTAATTTAAAATTTAACCGGGTTTTATAGGAATTTCCAAAATGAGAGTACAAATATTTAGGGTACCTGCACGAAAATTGGAATTTTAATAAAAAATTTAAAACTAATTTTTAAAATCGTTTTCGAGTTTAGGAAGCCAAAATACAACAGAAAAAGTAATACATGACCCTTCGACAACATTTTTGTTGCATAGTTTATCAACACCAAGGTATCGGTGGGCCACACCATCGTAGTTTTATGCCGGAGAAAATGAAACGCAATGAATAAGGGAAGCGAAAACAAAACTAGATTTCTGTTAATGCAAAAGAACACACGAAGAGCTCAAAACAATTTTCAATTTGTAATTATCTAATCTCGTTATTTTACCCCTGCAATCTCTAAAAATACCCCTTATTTGCATTCAACGTTAACCAAGAGCGATCGTCGTTTAGCCTGAACCTCATGGGTCAATAGTTTGATCTAGAATCTGTACAAATAGAGAGGAATGAGGGGAACAATTATGTCTGAATACGTATATTCCCACCATTCTTTATTGTCAGTAACACTGGAGGCCTGAGACTATAGGAAAAGATTGAATTAATTGGCATTTTCAGTGTTTCATTTCAACACCCCTTTAAATGGACTACCAAAGTCACAAAGAATAACATTTTGAAAAAAAAAAGTTTGGAATAGTTATTGGCAACCTACGATTCCAATATAAATGACAAATTAAAGAGGAGAATATGTGTTAAAAATACTTTAAATGTCATATTTCTATCTCTATTAGTTTAGCATTCACAGAAATTTCAAGTTTACCCTTTAAAAAGTAAAATATGAACAAAATAAATAAATTAATTGTGGGGAAACTTGTAGTGGTTGTAATTGCTAAACTAATAAAGATAAAATCCAATAATTTTAAGTATTTTTAACAGATATTCTCCTCTTTAATTTGATACTCATATCGGTATCGTACGTTGTCAATAAGTATTTAAAACATTTTTTTGAAAAATGTTTGAAATTGAACATATGGCCACACTTGCAAATTACCAATAACTACTTATTTATGTCGTTATTATTAAGTCATTACCTATTATTTGAAAGTAATTGCCAATGTCATTACCTAGTAGTTCAAGTGGTAATTCAATTTATTTTTTGCTTATTTGCTTGTTGCATTTTGTAATTGACCCGTGCCTGGGAAATCTTAGTTAAGCTACTGTCCTGAGACATAAATCATCTTGTCAACCCAATTGTCATTGGCTTAGAAGTGTGTGCACTTTTTAATTAACAATACCCCCAATTGATAGTGTGTGTGTGTGTTTGTCCACATCCATAATAATTCATTGTCTTTCCGTTTCCATTCCTCCTTCTCTTTCAGTGCCCGCTATGCCTACGAGACCTGCATTTACAACAGCGCCCGCTACAAGTGCTACACTAATTCGGCCACTTTTGCCCGAGACACGGCCAAAATGCTGTCGGATGAAAAACACTTCAGCAACTGTCGCCAGTATGAGGAGTCGATGTGTGACAGCTCGTCTTCCACGGCGCACTGCCACTGGACCCTGTGGCTGGCCATGTTATTGTTGCTGATGTCCAAGTCCAGATGGAGAATGACAATGACGACGATGACTTCCACGACTGATTGAATTTATGGTGGTGTGCGCTCTTACTCTTACTCTTTTTTTAAATGACGAGTCCTTGTCGTCCTGCAGAAAAAGAAATCAATGTCACTTAAGTGTAGAATAATAATGTCGCCTTTCGGTCTCCCACTATGACGAGCTGATATGTCTTTCTTCTATTGTTGATGGCTGGATGGCTGGCTGACTGGCCAGATGGATGGACGAATGTATGGTGTGGTGTGGCGTGGTTAAATGTAAAAAAGCGTGTAAAACCATTCAACAAAAAATACTTTATTGTTCAGATGTTTAGCTGAAATGCCAAAGAATGTAATTACAATATTTTACTTTTTTTAGATTTTAAGAAAAAAATGTAAACGTTTGAACGGAGTGTGACAAAAGTAAATGTCTAATTTTAAGCATTGTTAATTTTATTGTTTGTTTCAAAAAGTGTTTGTGGGCAATTATACAGGGTGCTGTGGCAATGGATTAACTGATTTACTTACCTTAACTGGTGTTAGACGTCCAACGTTTTTTAAATGTCATATCGACAAACCGAATTTTAAAATATAAAATCATTTGAATTTAGTTATTTATTTTAGATTAAAAAGATTAATAGGAAATATTGTAGATTGTTATTGTTTAACAGTTATGAAGATAAACAAGAGAGGCTGAAATTTGGTCGAAGGATCGTGTATAACATTTTCTAATGTATTTTGGCTTTCTAAACTCGAAAACGATACTAAAAAAAATTAGAATTTTTTTACTAAAATTCCAATTTTCGGTGAATGTAACTTAAATATTTTGCGAAAGCACATTAAAGGTACTCATGGTGTCTACAAATATTGCGAATTACACTTTAAAATAGAAATAGTGGTTTAGGAACAGTCTTCTAATATTTGAGAAAAATATTTGTTTTCGGAAAAAAATATTTTTTTCTGGCACGAAATTATCATAATAAATAGAAAAATGTCGGATAAAGAGTAAATTGTTCTATTTTTAATAGCTAACATTCTAACGCAAAAAACCAATATATATATTTATATGTAAAAGTAGTAGACGCAAAAGATTTTTTAAGTCATATTTTTTTAATTTAATCCCTTTAAAAATTGGATATGAGAATATTTTATTTTTTTATACCCTCCACCTCCGGGATGGGGGTATACTAACTTTCTCATTCCGTTTGTAACACTTTGAAATATCGACCTGAGACCCTATAAAGTATATATATTCTTGATCGTCATAAAATTCTAAGACGATCTAGCCATGTCCGCCCGTCTGTTGAAAGCACGCTAGCATCTAAACGAAAGGAGCTAGAACGTTCAAATTTTCCATAAATACGTCTTATAGTCGTAGATCACTTATATTTGAATCGGGGCGAAATCGTCGCAAAGGGAAAATTTTTTCCCTCACAAGGACTAAAAATACCCAAAATAATCCCTAATATTTTAGCATATTTAAGCAGTTTTGTTGACTATGTCTGTTTATATTTGTTTGATATTTGGTATGCGCATTCCCCTTATAGCAAAAACGTGCACCATAAAGTGATTCTTATTTGTAGGGAGTGAAATGGGGCAAAAATAGGATAAAAATGGTACATATTAAACGACAACAGCTAGAAACACGAAATTTGGTGTGCACATTCCTCTAATTGAGTAGATACATAATATAAAAGTATTTTTTTTCAAATTCGTACAAAAACGCAAAATAAACCGATTTTTTAGAAATTCGTGCTTTTTGGAGTTAAAATGGAAAAATGGGATAAAAATAGTACCAACCAAATGACCGCAACTAGAGTCATGAAATTCGGAGTATACATTCCTCTGACTGCGTAAAAACAAAAAATAAATGTTTCTTTCCAAATTCGTACTTTCAAGGGATACAATGAGTACAGAGGGATACAAATGGTACCAACTAAACGACTGTAGCTAGAATGATGAAATTCGGTGTGTGCATCCTTCTAATTGCGTAGACACGTAAAATAAAGAGATTTTACAAAGTCATACTCTTAAGGGGGTAAACTAGGAAAAAGGGGATAAAAATGGTACCAAAATAAAAAGATTTTTCTAAAATCGTACTTTCTACATTTACGGCAAAATTTGGATGAATCATGAAGTTAGGTTATTTTGCACTATGTTCGATATGAAAATTTAGTGGGAGCCTTGCCTTATGAGCGTGGTTTGAAATAATAAAAATATTATATTTATTTATAAAATTATTTTTGCAATATTTGCATTAGTTTTGGTTTGGCTATTAAAAAATATATATATTTTCCTGTAATATTACTGCACTTCTACGAAAATCGGCAACCTCTGTGGAATGCAATTCATTGTTCGATTTTTTTTTTTGGTGCCAGATATAGATTTTTTTTAAATCCTAAATTTTTGGAGGCTGTTCCTAAACCAGTGTTTCTATGTAATTCGCAATCCAATCAATATATCAAAAATGAGAGTACACATATTAAAGGTACCTAGAACGAAAAATTTAATTTTAATCAATAATTAAAAAAAATATCCATAAATTTTTATCCTCAACACGGCTATGATTGCGAAATTTCACAAACCTCAAGATAATACGAAATCAAGAGATGATAAGTTGGTGGTATTGCCAGATTATCATCGTTCGGAAGAAATCCAGATGTTATCGCCAAAATATCACCTGAAAGATAAAAATGCCATATCGCCATATAACCACCTAGAAGGTAAAAGGCAAAATTTTCACATTTGAATTCAATCAAAATTAATATAAAATGACGTTCACAACTAGAACTACAGCTAATAAAAATTATTTTTTTCTCAATTTATGGAGAATGTATCTAATTTAGTGTTTCTATGTGAAAGTAAAATTCGCTATATATGCAGCCATCATAATTACCTTTTAAAAATATTAATCCCCTCTATTTCTTAAACGAAACGCTTCACTTCCTTTAAAATTTTGAGTTTTGGTATTATCGAAAACGCAGGCGTTCAGTTAAGTGATTTTTTGCGTTGATTTCCGTTTTTTGGTTTGATTTTCATAGAAATGTTTTTGTTGAATTTATGATTAGTATTTTACAATGAACAAAAGAAAATTAATTATTATTATATTTATTTTTGTATTTTTTTGTTCCGTGGTGTTACTGATGTTACTTCATTCAAGCATTATTTTTCATAAAATCGAGTACGATTTCCCGAACACCCTCAACATCGTTGGTTAGGCCCGTTTCATTGAAAATAAGTAATATTAAGACAAATATAATTAGTAAACATTAGGGTGTTCCAGGCTATAAGGGTGGAAACAAATGTCGAAACGAATACCGTCTATTTTTTTTTTCATCTACCCCAATAGCTGAAATCTATATATATAAAAGAGTTGCGTTACTGACTGACTTACTGAGTTATCATTGACCAGCCCCCAGACCAAACGGCTAAAGCCTGGGTCATGAAATTTTCAGGGTAGTTCCCAAATATGACGTATACGTCGACTAAGAAATTCGTATTTTTGGGGGTAAAATGGTCAAAAAAGGGATAAACATCGAATTCTCGTCCTGACTAAACGGCAGTAGCTATAAACATGAAATTCGGTGAGTTCCTTGCAATGACCATGCAGGCGAGCTACAAATAGGGATTTTTCGAAATTTGTACTATTAAGGGAGGAAAGAGACAAAAAGGGATAAAAATGGTACCAATTTAAGAGCTAGAATCGTGAAAATCTGTATTTACATTCCTCTGACAAAGTAGACTTGCAATATAAATTGATTTTTCGAAATTTGTACTTATAAGGGGAGAGCGGAACAAAAAGGGATAAAAATGGTACCGAATAAAGTATTGTAGCTAGAATCTTGAAATTTGATATGTAAGTTCTTCTGACCATGTAGAAGCGCAGTAAAATTGGATTTTTCAAAATTTGTACTTTTAAGTGATGGGAGGGACAAAAAGGGATGAAAATGGTACTAATTTAAGTATTGCAGCTATAGTCGCGAAATTTGGTATGTAAATTCCTCTGACCATATAAAAGCGAAGTAAAATTGATTTTCGAAATTTGTACTTTAAGGGGCGTGCGAGACAAAAAGGGATAAAAATGGTACCAACTAAAATATTGCAGCTAGAATCTTGAAATTTGATATGTAAGTTCTTCAGTCCATGTAGAAGCGCAGTAAAATTTGATCTTTCAAAATTTTTACTTTTAAGAGGTACTTATTGTACTTATAAGGGTTGCGCGGGACAAAAAGGGATACAAATGGTATCAACTAAAGTATTGCTGCTATAGTCGTGAAATTTGGTATTTAAATTCTTCTCACAACATAGAAGCGCAATATAAGTGCATTTAGTACTTTTAAGGGTTGCGAGGGACAAAAAGGGATAAAAATGGTACCAACTAAAGTATTGCAGTTAGAATCTTGAAATTTTATATGTAAGTTCTTCTGCCCATGTAGAAGCGCAGTAAAATTGGATCTTTCGAAATTTGTACTTATAAGAGGTACTTATTGTACTTATAAGGGTTGCGCGGGACAAAAAGGGATACAAATGGTACCAACTAAAGTATTGCTGCTTTAGTCGTGAAATTTGGTATTTAAATTCTTCTCACAACATAGAAGCGCAATATAAGTGCATTTAGTACTTTTAAGGATTGCGAGGGATAAAAATGGTACCAACTAAAGTATTGCAGCTAGAATCTTGAAATTTGATATGTAAGTTCTTCTGACCATGTAGAAGCGCAATAAAATTGGATCTTTCAAAATTTGTACTTATAAGAGGTACTTATTGTACTTATAAGGGTTGCGCGGGACAAAAAAGGATACAAATGGTACCAACTAAAGTATTACTGCTATAGTCGTGAAATTTGGTATTTAAATTCTTCTCACAAAATGGATTTTTTTTCGAAGAAATTGCTCTACGTTTGTATTTTTTTGTTAAAAACTGGGTAGAAATGATAAAAAAATTATACGAAGGGAGTTCAGCTAAAACAGTGCACATCGACAAGCACATTCCTTTGACTGTATATGAGTGCTATGTTCCCAATTTACTATTTTAGAAAAAGAAAATCAATTAAATACTATCATAAAACAGTGACGTATAAAACTAATAACAAATACCTGGCTTTTTCGCGTGCGAAGCAGCGGGTACTGCTAGTAACAGATATTTCGATTGAATAACTGTAATTCACGGCGACTTGATAAACATTAAAATTACTATGTGAAGCTAGGCTACATCTGTGTTATAAATACACTGTAAACGTAGAGTGTATTATGAGAAGTTTATATATTGTATTCATATATTTATATTCATATGTATTTAGTTTTTAAAAATTATTATTTTATTTTATTTTTTCAAATAAATTTCAATATTTTATTAGAAAAAATATATTTTTTTAGATTATTTTTTTTTGTTTCGACTTTTTAAATTGTCTTAATATATCTCACTGAACAGAGGGTTGTCATAGTTTTCAAAAATCTAACATTTATGTTGAAATTCACACCAAATGTCCAGCCAAAAACAAAAAAGTTAGCAATCAATACACGAAATATTGAACAATTTCATTGACAACTCGCGATAGGGAGGGGTGGATGTGTTGACATTTTTCACTAAGATCCTCTTCTTCAATGGACTATTCAGCCTAATGTATACTAGGCAGTCAACTAAAAAATTTACAATTTTATTTTCACCTTTATTTTTAGGGTTTTGAAAATAAATTTAATATTTTATTATCCAGTTCAAGTGTAATATGGGCTGTCGGAAAAAATAAAAATTTAATGTTATTTCTCTTTGAATAAAAAGTATAAAATATTAAATTTTGTATGTATTCCGGTTTTAATTCATTCTTATATAATTAATTAATTACTTCCTTCCTGTCGTTAATACTGAGGATGGAAGTAAATCAGACAATTACTTTTTCGCACACCCTGTATATATAATTTTATTGTCATAACCATTCAAACAATTTTTAACGAAATGTGTCTACGACACTTTGTAACGACATGTATTTATATGAATATTACTCAACTGCACTGTATAGTCCATCATTCGATTCGTTTTAAAAATATTTATTGTCACGTTCTTTTACATTTCAGCTAGCCATGCGATATGTACATGTATGTCTGCCGCAAGGACGAGAGTTATGTTAAGGTACACTCGTCTCCGATATAATTTTAAGTAGATGGGCAGCACGTCACACTGTACGACTGACTGACTACTTGTTGTTGTCAGTATGTCGTGTGTCTGTCGCCAGTTATTAAAACCTTTGTTCTCGGTAATTAAGTTGTTTTTATAAAAAAAAGCAATCAGTGTTTTTATATTTAATTAAGTGTGTGTGTGTGTCTGTTGTTGATACTCTGGTTGTTGCCAACATAAGTAATTCAATTAATTTTTATTTTCTTCGTCCAAATGTAATTAATGCGAAATACAAACAAACAATAAATAAACAGAGAAAGAAAGACAATTGTATTTATTGGTAAAATTAAATGCTCCTGTCCAGCATTTGATGCCGATGGGGGATTCTACAGAAAACAAAGGGCTGTCAAGGAAGAACCCAGCAAAAACTCACATTACCAAGTAAACATTGGGGGTAAGCCAAACCGCAATGTCCACATCACTTACCTTACGAATTACTCTTCGAATTACTTTTACATGGGAATGTAATTGCGGGGGGCGGGATTTAGGAGAAAAAAGGGCTGTCAAGGTAGAACCCAGCAAAAACTCACATTACCAAGTAAACATTGGGGGTAAGCCAACCCGAAATGTCCACATCACTTACCTTACGAATTACTCTTCGAATTACTTTTACATGGGAATGTAATTGCGGGAGGGGATTCAGGAGAAAAAAAGGATATCAAGGAAGAACCCAGCAAAAACTCACATTACCACGTAAACATTAGGGGTAAGCCAACCCGAAATGTCCACATCACTTACCTTACGAATTACTCTTCGAATTACTTTTACATGGGAATGTAATTGCGGGAGGGGATTCAGGGGAAAAAAGGGCTATCAAGGAAGGACCCAGCAAAAACTCACATTACCAAGTAAACATTAGGGTACTTTTACATGGGAATGTAATTGCGGGAGGGGATTCAGGAGAACAAAGGGCTGTCAAGTTAGAACCCAGCAAAAACTCACATTACCACGTAAACATTGGGGGTAAGCCAACCCGAAATGTCCACATCACTTACCTTACGAATTACTCTTCGAATTACTTTTACATGGGAATGTAATTGCGGGAGGGGATTCAGGAGAAAAAAGGGCTATCAAGGAAGAACCCAGCAAAAACTCACATTACCACGTAAACATTGGGGCTAAGTCAAACCGAAATATACTCATCAGTTATCTTTCGAATTACCCGTCGAATTACTTTTCGATGGGGATAGCTTTGGGGGAAAGGACTTACTAGCAGCCATACCAAGAAGCAAAATAATAACTTTGTACCTATGTATGCCCACTTTCAAAAACTATTTGCGCTCTATAAAATATAGATGCAAAATGATCTGGAGCGAGGACCATGTCCCAGTACAAATCAAATATTGATTACCGACCGAAATAAAACAAACAAAAAATAAATAATAATATCTCGATTTCTGAGGCCACATCAGAATTATTGGAGAAAAATTGGATTATTTTGAAGACTGTATATGAGTTCAAATATTTTGAGGTATAAAAGCAGCATTACCAATAGCTGCTTATGTAACTCGTTATTTGTAAGTCATTATTTATTAGTTGGAAGTAATCAGAGGACTGAAGCGGCGCTAATCACTAGTCGTAAAAAAGTGGTGTAAATGTTACAGTTGGGGAACATGTACTCAGATCCACCCGGCCCTTAAAGTGTTAAGGAGTCTTAATTGAAAACTTTTTTATAAAAATTTGTGGCGAAGATACCTTAAATGTTTTTACTCTCATTTTAGAAATATAAGTTCGATAACATCCATTTCAAGTTTACCCCTTAAAATATGAATAAATAAAACAAACTATGTGGCAATACTTGAATTGGTTGTTAGTGCTAAACTAGATATAAGCAAGAAATTGAAAGTATTTTTAGCAGATATTTTAACGGTATCAGAAGATGCGAATAAGTATTAAACATATTTTTTTGAAAAATGTTATCATTTGAAAAAATTGTAGTCCTATGAGGAAATGAAAAACTAAAACCCCCAATTTGCTACGTTTTGCCTAAAGTTTCAGGCGTATACCATCCGGTTGAAAAACGGATTTGAAAAATTGTATCCTCTGAAACAATCTATTTTAATTAATTAACCGATACCACTTCTTGTCATTCGACTAGATCAATATCTTATGAACTTTTAATTGTGTACTACAATAAAAATTTAATAACAAAATATTTTAGTAATTGTGTTAGTGGTATGTATGGTTGACCTTTTTGATGTGTTGCGTTTTGTATTTTGTTCGGCTTGAAGTCAGTTTTTTCAAATAATAAAACAAAAATGACTATTTTATTATTTTCTTGTTTTTTATTTCCCAATATTTCGACCAACTCCGTTGGTCATCTTCAGGGGTCTATTACAAAAAACACAAATTATTCAATTACAAGTTACAAGCATTAACAATCAAAAAATATCACAATATTTATATTTACATTTTTAAAAAAGTTTTTCACAATAGGAAAATTCTCCTGCCACTCTCTGCAAGCTTTTGTCAACTACTGTCTAATTTGTCGTCTATGTTTTTCCACCGTGTTCCTATATATTTGAGCACAACCGTCTGTGTCTCTCTTATAATTAAGCCTTTTTCCAGGGGAGACGTCAATTATATTTAGCATTTCCAAAGTGTATCTCCTTGTATAATTATTCTCTTCCGCTAATATTTCGACGTCATTAAAGTTTGGTTTATGTCCCGTCAAGGTACAGTGGGCTGCAAGGGCAGTTTTTTGCTCAATGGGTTTGTCAAGAGATTTGTGTTCGGTTTTGTGTGATGAAAGTCTGGTTTTCAATTTGTTTTTCGTAGTGCCGACATATACCTTCTGGCATATGTCGGACTTGTCACCATTGCATTTTATTTTGTACACGACGCTGGGTTTCTCCTCTTTCTTGATTTTGTCCTACTAAATTGTTGGTTGGCGGTCCTGTGTGTTTTATATGCCAACTCAAATTTTTCCTTGTCGTAAATATTAGAATGTTTTAGTCTTTCGGATAGTCCTGGAATGTATGTTGTGGATTTATAAATTTTGCTTGGTCTTTCGTCATTTTTGTTAAGTTTTTCTTCCGTCGTTCGCTTGATTAGATTACTTATTAATTTTTCGGGAAAGTCTTGGATTTGTTGTTTCGTGAAATTTAGTATTTTAGTAATTTTAAAAAAGTGTAGATAAGAATCACTATGATAGCATAATGAAATGTAAAAACATTCTTAATAAAAGCTTGTTGCTTGTAGAGCGCTAAGATGTAACATTAGCGAGGCGACATTTTTATGGAGCTGTATCTAAATCTGAACCGATCTTAAATCCTATTTTCATCACAGATGCAACAACAACGATTTCTGTTACTTCTAATGTATTGGGAATTTGCAATCATAATACAAATCCATTTTGACAAACAAAGAAAACTGTTTGATATGCATAAACTTATTTCACTTTGTTCATTTGCAACAAGTGATGACATCTTTACCGGAAACAAACTTTTTTCCCACAAAAGAAACTCAAAAAAATCGTTTCCATGTAATGCATTTTTTCTCTGCGTGTAGGTCTCTATTTTAAAATCTACTTTAAAGTTGCGAAACAATAAGAAATGAGTTTTAACTTACTCAAACTTTTGTTATATTTCTGACTTGTCTCAAATATTTTTCAGTATTATTTTTTGTACATATGTAATAAGTATTATTCAAAAGAGAAACAACAAATTCAGTAACTTGGATCTACGTAGGAAGACAAAACTCTAAAATACCAATTATTTGTTTTTTTTGGAAATAAAATTTCTAGGTGTTTCTTCTTGCATTTCATCGAGTACAAAAAACTGTTATAAAAATGAAGAAACATTTCCAAATATTTTTTATTTAATTTTTTGTATAATATTTCTTCAAGAGGGCTTATATTCAAAAGTGGTTATGAACCTTTTTCTCGAAAATGAGTTTTTGATGCCAAACTATTCTCAGATTTGGATGTCATCTGTCATATAAATTTGGAAAAGAAAAGCCATTTTTTAAATTTCTGATTTGGATATCACACTGCTAAGGAGTTTGCAGTCTGCTAAAATTGGCTTATGCGTATCATTTTTGCCATATTGCTTTGTAATAACTTCTATTCCAAAAAGTGTTGTTAACATGTATATCTAAGTGGTCATACTGTTCTGTCTATATACTTAAAGTTTTTTTCTATATTGCTAAAAACAGCAAACGGCTGTTTACCTTCTCAGCAGATACAAATCTGTTGTCTCTTTTTTAACAGCAGAAAATCTGCTCTTTCAGTAGACTTTCTGCTTTCTTTTACTGACACATTCCTTTGAGCGTACTGATAGATGGATTAGTGAAATGCAATTTTGCCGACGATGTCTGTTGGACAAATGTATCAAAATATTTCTCGAAGATCCTGGCAATAAAATATGAATGGTTTCCAAACGCACACGTAATCACACATAATCAAATTAACGTCATTTATCATTGGGCCATAGACTGACTAGACGTCACGAGAAAAATTGAACATTGACTGAAAATTGGCTAAAATAATTAACAGAATTTGCACCTGCTTTATTTTTTGTAAAACTACACTCAGAAAAACAGCATTCATAAATCTGAGTAAAATTCATACTGCAATTTAGTTCAACAGTTTTACTCCAGTTCAGTAAAAATTTCCTAAAAAGTTGGAAAATTAGCTAAGTATGAGTAAAGTTTCATTCTTTCAAAGGCATAGTAAATAGTTCATTTACTAGATATAAGATAATAGATTTACTTAAAAACATTTTTTTGGATCTAATAAAAAAATCTTACAATTGAGTAAATTCATACTTATGTGGAAGAATATTTTCAAGGTTTTAAGTGAGAAAAAATCTGAAATTTTTTGTATGGAAAAAATTCCATTTAGGAAATTTTAACTTAAAAATTGTTTTTTCCTAAAATGAAGTTAAAATGTTTACTAAAATGTATGCCGAATTCTTCATACATTTAAGTATTAATGAACTTATAAAAAAACATTTGAAATTGTTTAAAAAATTCTTGAATATTAATCTAAGAAGCAATTCTCGTTCGTTTGAACAGACTTATTTCTTAAATACTTTAAGAATTATTGTAAACAACCACTGCGAAGGCACCTTGTCTCTTGCTTTCACCGCAATCATGGAGTAATAGCTCAACTTTTTATGACAGAGGTATCATGAAACTTTTGAGAAATATTTCATGTTGTCATTGTTTGTATCACTTTTGCAAAACCATTTGTTTGATTTTTTAGTTAAATTATACTTATTTTAAGTTAACTTTTTTCCTTGTATGAAGTTTCTCAGTAAATTAAAAAATTACTTGTTTTAAGGGAAAAAATCAGCAAAATATTTAAAGTAAATATTTATTTGATTTTAGTAAAAAATTACTTATTTTTAGGAAGATTTCAGCAAAATTTTACTAAGATTTAGTAAAAATATATTCAATTTTTAGGAAAATTGTACTTAAATTAAGTAAAAATTTACTTGGTTTTAGGAAAAATTTACCTAGATTTACTAAAAATGTACTTGGTTGGAGAAAAACTTACTGGAATATTCCTCAGTTTGAGTAAATATTTACTTGGTTTGAGGAAAATTGAACTAGAATCAAGTTCAAAGCATGTACTAATTTCAAGGAAAAGTTTGAACTTGATTTGAGGAAATTTTGCTTTAACGCTATACGAAGTTCAATTTTCATATATTTTAGTTCATTTAACTGATTTAACTTTTTTATGAGTGTAGATGAAAACCGCCCCCCAGGGGAAAATCCTGCGCACGGCCCTGTTGTAGCTAGTTATTGCAGCGACAGACCAGAGCCTCTGGTGCGAATCGAACCCACAACCCCCACACTGATAGCGGAGCACGCTACCAACTCTACTACCGGGGCGCTCAGAATGTAGCCCTTCTATTCTTTTTTAAATTGTCGTATATCCGTCAGTTTGTGTGAAGTTTGACAAATATTACTGTTGGTTAACTATAATTGGAGTTGGGTTTATAAAAATGTATTATTATTTTCAAATGAGTAAAGATAAAATGATTTAAATGAATTAAAAATGTTATTCGAGTTTCTTAATGTGGCAACCTTTATCAGACACCATGTAAATACCTTAATAAAGGTAAGTAAGGCTTATCAAAGATAAAGCCTGTTAAAAGGGAAAATAAGAAAAACTTAACGTCAAAATTAAAGACCATAGTTTCGATCCAACCTATCTTAGTGAAATTTGTTGATGAAATTTTATTTGTACATATTTTTTCTACATCTATATAATAAAAATGAAATGATGTTCGTTGGTAATCGCATCACTTGAGAACGGCTGAACAGATTTGGATGATTTTTCTTACAAACTGTTCGTGGTAGTCCGAACTAGGTTTTAAGATGAAAAAACTTTTGGATAGTTGACCACAAAATAGAAATATTTTATATAAACTGAAGGCTATAAGTCTCAATTCAAGCAATGGATATGCGAAATTCTTTTATCTTATTTTCGTTATGATTCTGTGAAATTTTTCTGAACACTAAAATTATGAACAACAATTCGGACAAAATGCAAAAAATCGTTATGCACTTTTGTCACAACTGACGATAGGAACGGCGTATTTTGTTGATTTCTTTTTGTTTGGTTCATGTATTTTGAACTGGGATATTGTCCTGGCTCAAGACCAGTTTGCATCTATATTTAATATAGAATGCAAATTTATTTACAAATGGCATGGTGACATTTATTACTTGACTGCAGACTATCACGATCATGATTTCGACCATGTCAAAAGTCTTTTCAAGTGGCTTCGCAGCGACTTTTCAACATCAAACCCGGCCTCTATAAGGAGATGATTCTCACAAACGAACGAGAAGCACAACTCACTTGCCGAATTTGCGTTTAAAAAATCGAAGCGAAGCGACTTGAAAAGACTTTTGAAATGGGCGAAATCATGATCGTGGTAATCTGCAGCCATAAATGCACCTGCGTATGGACTCTGCAAATATCTACTTGACATTTTGAAAAACTTGACAACCACATCACAGTACAATGACGCCAGAGACTTTAAAGCCAGGATAAGCAACATGACGATAAACAATGACGAAATATTGATTTCATTTGACGTAGTTTCTTTGTTCCCAAGTATTCCCATAAACTTAGCCATAATGACAATAGAAAAGAAATGGAATCAAATTGAACAACATACAAGAATACCTCGGGACCTCTTCATAGAATTATTGACCTTCTGCATTAAAGAGACACGCTATTTCAAGTACGAAGACAAGGTGTATGAACAGAAAAAGGGGATTCCAATGGGGTTGCCGCCTCACCTGTTATTGCTGACATTATTATGGAAGAACTGCTGGACGCCACGATGGACAAGATAAAAGAAAAACCAAGAGTACGGACCAAATATTATTCGCAATTGTAAAGCGTAGTGAAGTAGAAGCCACATTTAACGCAACCGACAAATACAATTTACGATGGAAAAAGAATTGGACAATGAACTACCATATTTGGATTCGGTGATAATTAGACAAGGGAATCTGCTGAAAGTTGACTGGTACCAAAAGCAAACGGCTTCCGGACGTCTACTTAATTATACCCTCCACCTCCAGGATGGGGGTATACTAACTTTGTCATTCCGTTTGTAACACCTTGAAATATCGACCTGAGACCCTATAAAGTATATATATTCTTGATCGTCATAAAATTCTAAGACGATCCAGCCATGTCCGTCCGTCCGTCCGTCCGTCCGTCCGTCCGTCTGTCCGTCTGTTGAAAACACGCTAGCATCTAAACGAAAGGAGCTAGAACGTACAAATTTTCCATAAATGCGTCTTATAGTCGTAGATCGGTGCGTACATTCCTCTAATTGAGTAGATACATAATATAAAAGTATTTTTTCCAAATTCGTACTTTTAAGGGGTAAAATGGGAATAGAGGGATAAAAATGGTACCAACCAAACGGCTGTACCTAGAATAATGAAATTCGGTGTATACATTCCTCTGATTGCATAGATAAGTAAAATACACGGATTTTTCAAAATTCGTACTTTTTTGGGTTAAAATGAATAAAAGGGATAAAAATAGTACCAATCTAATGACCGCAACTAGAGTCATGAAATTCGGAGTATACATTCCTCTGAGTGTGTAGACACGGAAAATAAAATGATTTTTCGAAATTGGTACTTTTTGGGGTCAAAATGGAAAAAGGGGATAAAAATAGTACCATCCTATTGACCGCAGCTAGAGTCATGAAATTCGGTGTATACATTCCTTTGGCTACGTATACATGGAAAATAAAAGGTTTTTTCCAAATTCTTACTTTCATGGGATACAATGGGTACAGAGGGATAAAAATGGTACCAACCAAACGGCTACACCTAGAATAATGAAATTCGGTGTATACATTCCTCTGATTGCGTAGACACGGGAAATAAAGGAATTTTTCGAAATTTGTACTTTTTGGGGTCAAAATAGAAAAAGGGTGTATACATTCCTTCGGCTAAGTTGACACGGAAAATAAACGGATTTTTCGAAATTCGTACTTTCAAAGGATAAAATGGTACAGAGGGATAAAAATAGTACTAACTAAACGACTACAGCTAGAATGATGAAATTCTAATTGGGTAGAAACGTCAAATAAAGAGATTTTAGATAGTCGTACTCTTAAGGGGGTAAAAATGGTACCAACCAAATGGCCGCAGCTGGAATCACGGAATTCGGTGTATACATTCCTCTGACTGCAAAGACTCGCTAAATAAAAAGTTTTTTTCAAATTTTTTCTTTTTCTTTTACGGCAAAAATTGGTTGATTTTGCACTATGCACATCTGATAATGGATTTTCAAAATTTAGACTTTTGGAATTAAAATAGAATGGAAATACAACCAACTGTAGCAACCACTATCTACCAATATTTGTGGCATTTAAGCTTATTGAAATTATAAATATAAGAATATTTATTTTTTGAATTGACGTATTGGTAGCCTTGCCTTATAGGCGTGGTTTGAAGTAATTAAAATATTATATTTATTAATATTTTTTTTTTAATCTCTGTATTTGTTTTGATTTGGCTATATAAAAAATATTTTCCTGTAATATTACTGCAGTTCTACGAAAATGGACATCCTCTGTGGAATGCAACCAATGGTGGAGGGTATATAAAGTTCGGCCCGGCCGAACTTAACGCCGTTTTTACTTGTTTTTATTCTAAGCACCCAAGACGAACAATCATAAATACCGCGACGAATTTTATAAACAGGGTCCTACAAACCAGTGATAAGGAATTTCACGAAACAAACAAGTCCAAAATATAATGCGTATGAACGACTTTCCCGAAAAATTAATAAATAATCTAATCAAGCGAACGACGGAAGAAAAACTTAAAACAAAAATGACGAAAGACCAAGCAAAATAAAACACACAGGACCGTCAACCTATTTAGTAGGACAAAATAAAAAATCACGAAAGAGGAGAAACCTAACGTCGTGTACAAGATAAAATGCAATGGTGACAAGTCCGACATATGCCAGAAGATATATGGCATATGTCGGTACTACGAAAAATAAATTGTAAAATTGAATAATTTGTGTTTTTTGTACTAGACCCCTGAAGATGACAAGATGACATGAAAAACAAGAAAATAATAAAATATAAATTTTTGTTTTATTATTTGAAAAAAACTGACCTCAGCGGAACAAAAGACAAAACGCAAAAATTCTATTTGTTAATAAATTTTATTTTTTTTTAATAAATTTCTTCAAAAAAAATTTACTAAATTTCGAAAAATACTCTTTTTCTTTTTAAATTGAAAAAGAATAAAATTTTGTTTATGAAAATTCGACGAAAATTTATTTTTCAATAAATTTTGTTTAAATTTGATTTTGAATAAACTTGGGCGAAATTTATTTTTTAATTATTATTTATTTTTCTAATTATTTCTTTCTTTTTTATTAAATTATAAAAAACAAGAAAATAATAAAATAGTCATTTTTGTTTTATTATTTGAAAAAACTGACCTCAAGCCGAACAAAATACAAAACGCAACACATCAAAAAGGTCAACCATACATACCACTAACATAATACACGGGAGGCACACCGCATTAAATAAGCAACATGAATATATTATATACCACCATCAAACGAAATTACAACCAAAACACAAACAAGATCATCAAGGATTATTCAAAATGTAACAGGCAGACAGCAAATCTGAAAGCATCAACAACATTCCTGATAAAATGTAAACATGTAGGTATCATACCGAACTTCATTACAAACACAACCAAACACATACACAACATCTTCAAAATACATGATAAAATCCCGCCAAATATAGAAACATCACTAAGAAAACACATATACAATTTCCATTTTGCAATACTTAAGCTATTGATACAACACAAACACAAACAAATCAATAAAAACAAAGAGATATTAGACAAAACGAAGAGCAAGCTTGACAGACTATTAGACAACACAGACTTAGAATTACTTACATTGAGTGAAAACTCTCTTTATGAAAGCTACATAAAGAAAAGCAAAACAAAACACATACAAAAGCTAGATAGGTTAAGAGAAAGGCAGAAGAGAGAATGGAAAATAACATCTAAAGAGCAGTGGTTTGTAAACAAAACTAACAAACACATACCATCAAACGTACAGTGGATACTCTCTCTAGGTCCAAAACACGCATTGCCTAACACAAGCTCAACATTTCCACTGTTTAAATGTATTGCCGAAGGAGAGGATTGCATACAGACGATTGCAAGTAGGGAAGAGCAAGAGATCTCAAGAGCAAAGCTAGTCTCACTAATCGACGACCACTTATACAAATGCAAACTAAGCCAAAGAGATAAAGCAATACTGGACACAGTGGGAGAACGAGAAAATATTTGAAGGACAATGATGACATACTAATATTAAGTGCGGACAAAGGCGGAAAAACTGTAGCTATGGACAAGGAAGATTATAAACAGAAAATGGGCATAATTCTACGGGACATGATTACATATAAACGAATAAAAAGAGACCCAACGTCAAGTCTACAAATTAAAAACAACCGTTTAGTGGAAAAATTATTTAACAAAAATCTTATTGACTTGATAGAAAAGAATAAATTGACAAATAAAATCGCCACAGCCCCTAGAATCTACGGATTACCCAAAATCCACAAGGAGGGAACGCCATTACGGCCCATCTGTTCATCAATAAATGCACCTGCGTATGGACTCTGCAAATATCTACTTGACATTTTGAAAAACTTGACGACCAGATCCAAGTACAATGTCAAAGACGCTAGAGACTTCAAAGCCAGGATTAGCAACATGACGATAAATAATGACGAAATATTGATTTCATTTGACGTGGTTTCTTTGTTCCCAAGTATTCCCATAAACTTAGCCATAAAGACAATAGATAAGAAATGGAATCAAATTGAACAGCATACAAGAATACCTCGGGACCTCTTCATAGAATTATTGACCTTCTGCATTAAAGAGACACGCTATTTCAAGTACGAAGACAAGGTGTATGAACAGAAAAAGGGGATGCCAATGGGGTCACCAGCCTCACCTGTAATTGCTGACATCATTATGGAAGAACTGCTGGACGCCACGATGGAAAAGATAAAAGAAAAACCTAAAATACTGACCAAATATGTAGACGACTTATTCGCAATTGTAAAGCGTAGTGAAGTAGACGCCATACTTAACGCATTAAACTCTTTCAACCGACAAATACAATTTACGATGGAAAAAGAATTGGATAACAAACTACCATATTTGGATTCGGTGATAATTAGACAAGGGAATCTGCTGAAAGTTGACTGGTACCAAAAGCAAACGGCTTCCGGACGTCTAATTAATTTTTATTCTAAGCACCCAAGACGAACAATCATAAATACCGCGACGAATTTTATAAACAGGGTCCTACAAACCAGTGATAAGAAATTTCACGAAACAAACAAGTCCAAAATTAGAAATATAATGCGTATGAACGACTTTCCCGAAAAATTAATAAATAATCTAATCAAGCGAAGATGGGAAGAAAAACTTAACAAATAAAGGGTGATTTTTTAAGAGCTTGATAACTTTTTTTAAAAAAAAAACGCATAAAATTTGCAAAATCTCATCGGTTCTTTATTTGAAACGTTAGATTGGTCCATGACATTTACTTTTTGAAGATAATTTCATTTAAATGTTGACCGCGGCTGCGTCTTAGGTGGTCCATCCGCTTAGTCCAATTTTGGCATTTCCACGTTTTTGAGTAACAGAGACCCAATTGGTGCGAACGGCGACGAATCGAAAATTGGTGGTCATCATTAACACTGGCCGATACAGCTGCGATATTTTCTTCAGTTCGCACTCTACGTAAGCGTGTTGGTGGTTTATTGTCCAACAATGTAAATTTGGTGCGAAATTTAGTCACAATAGCCCGAATAGCCGCTTCAGTGGGTCGATTAAACTGACCATAAAATGGAAGCGCGCAATGAACTTTCTTAACAGAGCACGCATTTTGATAATAAAATTCAATAATTTGCAAGCGTTGTTCGTTTGTAAGACGATTCATGATGAAATGTCAAAGCATACTGAGCATCTTTCTCTTTGACACCATGTCTGAAATCCCACGTGATCTGTCAAATACTAATGCATGAAAATCCTAACCTCAAAAAAATCACTCTTTATGACGAAAGACCAAGCAAAATTTATAAATCCACAACATACATTCCAGGAATATCCGAAAGACTAAAACATTCTAATATTTACGACAAGGACAAATTTGAGTTGGCATATAAAACACACAGGACCGTCATCAACCAACTATTTAGTAGGACAAAATCAAAAATCAAGAAAGAGGAGAAACCAAACGTCGTGTACAAGATAAAATGCAATTGTGACAAGTCCGACATATGCCAGAGGGTATGTGTCGGCACTACGAAAAATAAATTGAAAAACCGAACACAAATCTCTTGACAAACCCATTGAGCAAAAAACTGCCCTTGCTGCTCACTGTACCTTGACGGTACACAAAACAAATTTTAATGACGTCGAAATTTTTGGTGGATGATAATAATTAAACAAGGAGATACACATTGGAAATGCTAAATATAATTGACGTCTTCCCTGGAAAAAGGCTTAATTATAAGAGAGACACAGACGGTTGTGCTCAAATATATAGGAACACGGTGGAAAAACATAGACGACAAATTAGACAGTAGATGACAAAAGCTTGCAGAGAGTGGCAGGAGAATTTTCCTATTGTGAAAAACTTTTTTAAAAATGTAAATATAAATATTGTGATATTTTTGGATTGTTAATGCTTCTAACTTGTAATTGAATAATTTGTGTTTTTTGTACTAGACCCCTGAAGATGTCAAGATGACATGAAAAACACGAAAATAATAAAATAGTAATTTTTGGTTTATTATTTGAAAAAAAAAAACTGACCTCAGCCGAACAAAAGACAAAACGCAATAATTCTATTTTTTAATAAATTTTATTTTTTTTAATAAATCTCTTCAAAAAAATACTAAATTTCGAAAAATACTCTTTTTCTTTTTAAATTGAAAAATAATAAAATGTTGTTTATAAAAATTCGACGAAAATTTATTTTTCAATAAATTTGAAATTTGTTTTTTTATAAACGTGGACGAAATTTAATTTTTAATTATTATTCTTTCTTCTAATAAATTTCGACGAAATTGTTTAATAAAGTTCGTTGAAATTTTATTCTTTAATAAATTTTGACGAATATTTTATTAATACATTTCGAAATTAATATTTTTATAAGGAAATTTTCGACAAAATTTTTTATTAAATTTCGACAAACTTAGAAATATATTACATTTTTTTAAATTTATTTAAAAATACATTATATACAAAATTGTGTTTAATATTTTTAATACATTTTTTTTAATAAATTTCAAGAAAATTCTATTTTTTTTCGAATTATTATTATATATTTTTCTAGGAAATTTTATTTTTAATAAATTTCGACTAGATTTCTTTCTCATTAAACTTAAAAATTTAAAAACGAAATTTTATTTTTTTAAATCTTGATGAAATTTTAAATTTCAATTTTTTTAAATCGACGAAACTTAATTTTTCAATTTGTCGAAATTTGTTTTTAATAAAATTGGACAAAGTTTATTTTTTAATAAATTTCGAATACATTTCGAAAGTAATACTTTAAAAATAAATTTTAGGCGATTTTTTATTAAATTTCGACAAAAATGTATTTTTTTTAATAAATTTAAAACACATATTTTTTCTAGAAAATTTTATTTTGTAATTAATTTCGAGTAAATTTCTTTCTCGTTAAATTTAAAAATATATTAAATTTTTTTTTAAATTTATTTAAAAATATATTACATAAAAAATTGTGTTTAATTTTTTTAATAAATAAATTTCAAGAAAATTATATTTTTTAATAAATTTCAAGAAAATTATATTTTTTAATAAATTTCAAGGAAATTTTATTTTTTTTATACATTTCTACAAAAAAAAAACATTTTTACTAAATTTCGAAAAATATTTTTTCTTTTTAAATTGAAAATGAATAAAATTTTGTTTATATTATTTATTTTGTTTAAAAATTCGACGAGAATTTATTTTTCAATAAATTTTGTTGAAATTTGTTTTTTAATAAATGTAGACGAAATTTAATTTTTAATTATTATTTCTTCTTCTAACCATTTCTTGTAATAAATTTTACTTTTTAATAAATTTTGACTAAAATTTTATTTATACATTTCGAAATTAATATTTTTATAAGGAAATTTTCGACAAAATTTTTTTATTAAATTTTGACAAACATTTATTTTTTAATATATTTCGAATAATTATTTTTTTTTATGAAATTTTATTTTTTAACAAATTTCGACTAGATTTCTTTCTCTTTGAAATAAAAAAAGACAAAACTTGATTTCGACGAAATATTATTTTTTTAAATCTTGTTGAAATTTAAAATTTCGAAGAATTATTTTTTTTAATTAAAAAATAAAAAACGGGTTTATAAAAAAATCGACGAAACTTAATTTTTCAATCAATTTTGTCGAAATTTGTTTTTAATAAACTTGGGCGAAGTTTATTTTTTAATAAATTTCGAAAATAATACTTTAAAAATAAATTGTAGGCGATTTTTTATTAAATTTCGACAAAAAATGTATTTTTTAATAAATTTAAAATAAATATATTTTCAAGAAAATTTTATTTTTTAATTAATTTCGACTAAATTTCTTTCTCGTTAAATTTAAAAATATATTAAAATTTTTTTAATTTATTTAAAAATATATTACATAAAAAATTGTGTTTAATTTTTTAATAAATTTATTTTTTAATAAATTTCAAGAAAATTATATTTTTTAATAAATTTCAAGGAAATTTTATTTTTTAATACATTTCTACAAAAAAAAACATTTTTACTAAATTTCGAAAAATATTTTTTCTTTTTAAATTGAAAATGAATAAAATTTTGTTTATATTATTTATTTTGTTTACAAATTCGACGAAAATTTAAGTTTCAATAAATTTTGATGAAATTAGTTTTTTTATTAAACTTGGATGAAATTTATTTTTTAATTATTATTTTTTCTTCTAATAAATTTCGACGACATTTTTTTAATAAAGTTCGTTGAAATTTTATGTTTTAATAAATTTTGACTAACATTTTATTAATACATTTCGAAATTAATATTTTTATAAGGAAATTTTCGACAAAATTATTTTTATTAAATTTCGACAAAAATTTATTTTTTAATATATTTCGAATAATTATTTTTTTCTAGGAAATTTTATTTTGTAATAAATTTCGACTAGATTTCTTTCTCTTTGAATTAAAAAAAAATTGTCTTCGACGAAGTTTTATTTTTTTTAAATCTTGATGAAATTTTAAATTTAGAAAAATTCTTTTTTTAATTAAAAAATAAAAAATGGGTTTATAAAAAATCGACGAAACTTAATTTTTAATAAATTTTGTCGAAATTTGTTTTTAATAAACTTGTATTTTTTAATAAATTTCGAATTATTTCTTCTAATAAATTTCGACGATTTTTTTAATAAAGTTCGTCGACATTTTATTTTTTAATCAATTTTGACGATCTTTTATTTTGAAGGTATTGATTATTGACCTTATACTCTTAATTGTTTATTTTATAGTTGGGCTCAAGGTCCTTGATAATTAAAAAGGCGTGCTTTTTTTTGAAAATTTATTTATTTTTGCCCAATATTTCGACTAACGCCGTTAGTCATCTTCAAATCTAACAAAAACACATATTATTTAAATTAAAAAAAAACAGTAACAAATCTTTGATATTTACATTTAAATTTAAAAAAATACAAAATATACGGCTATCCACTGTGAAAGTTTATTACCAACTAGTTCTTATTTCGTCCGTGTTTTTGTTAATGTAATGTATATTGTTAATGTATCAGCGTCAGTTTTATAATTAAGTCGAAATTTTATTTTTTAACAATTTCGACGAAAATTTTATTTTTATAAGGGAATTTTCAGCGTTTTTTATTAAATTTCGACATTTTTATTAAAATAAATTTGGAATAAATATTTTTATAGGATTTTTTTAATAAATTTTGACTAAATTTCTTTCTCATTTAATTTAAAAATATATTAAATTTTTTTAAATTTATTTAAAAATATATTACATAAAAAATTGTGCTTAATGTTTTTAATAAATTTATTTTTTAATAAATTTCAAGCAAATTCTAGTTTTTAATAAATTTCAAGGAAATTTTACTTTTTTAATACATTTCTACAAAAAAACTGTTTTTACAAAATTTCGAAAAATACTTTTTTCTTTTTGAATTAAAAATGAATAAAATCTTGTTTATATTTATTATTAATTTTGTTTAAAAATTCGACGAAAATTTATGTTTCAATAAATTTTGTTGAAATTTGTTTTTTAATAAACTTGGACGAAATTTATTTTATAATTATTATTTTTTCTTCTGATAAATTCCGACGAAATTTTTTAATAAAGTTCATTGAAATTTTACTTTTTAATAAATTTTCACTAAAATTTTATTAATACATTTCGAAATTAAAATTTTTATAAGGAAAATTTCGACAATTTTTTTTATTAAATTTCGACAAAAAAATATTTTTTAATATAATACGAATAATTATTTTTTCTAGGAAATTGTAATTTTTAATAAATTTCGTCTAGATTTCTTTCTCATCAGATTTAAAAAAACAAAACTAGTGTTCGACGAAATTTATTTTTTTAATCTTGATGAAATTTTAATTTTTGATTTTTTTAATTAATTAAATTAAAAAATTTAAAAAAAAAATTAATTTTTTTTAAATTAAAAAATAAAAATGGGTTTATAAAAAATCGACGAAACTTAATTTTTCTGTAAATTTTGTCGAAACTTGTTTTAATTATTAATTTAATTTAATTATTAACTTGGACAAAGTTTATTTTTTAATAAATTTCGATTACATTTCGAAAATAATACTTTATTTTAGTTTAATTTTAGGCGATTTTTTATTAAATTTCGAATTTTTTAATAAATTTAAAATAAATATATTTTCTAGAAAATTTTATTTTTTAATTAATGTCGACTAAATTTCTTTCTTGTTAAATTTAAAAATATATTAAATTATTTAAAATTTATTTAAAAATATAATACATAAAAAATTGTGTTTAAATTTTTTAATATATTTCAAGAAAATTCTATTTTTTTAATAAATTTCAAGGAAATTTTATTTTTTGACAACATTTCTACAAAAAAAAAACTTTTTTACAAAATTTCGAAAAATACCTTTTTCTTTTTAAATTGAAAATGAATAAAATTTTGTTGATATTATTATATATTTTGTTTAAAACTTCGACGAAAATTTATGTTTCAATAAATTTTGTTGAAATTTGCTTTTTAATAAACTTGGACGAAATTTAATTCTTTAATTATTATTTCTTCTTCTAACCATTTCTTGTAATAAATTTCGACGAAATTTTTTAATAAAGTTCGTTGAAATTTTACTTTTTAATAAATTTTGACTTAAATTTTATTAATATATTTCGAAATTAATAATTTTATAAGGAAATTACGACAAAATTTTCTTTTATTAAATTTCGACAAAAATTCATTTTTAATATATTTCAAATCAATATTTTTCGTCTAGATTTCTTGTTCATTAAATTTAAAAAGGACAAAACTAGTGTTCGAAATTTTATTTTTTTAAATCTTGATGACATTTTACATTTCGATTTTTTTTAATTAAAAAATAAAAATGGGTTTATAAAAAAATCGACGAAACTTAATTTTTTAATAAATTTTGTAGAAATTTGTTTTTAATAAACTTTTCTCATTAAATTTAAAAAAGAAAAAACTTGTGTTTACAAATTAAAAAAAAAAAACAGTAACAAATCTTTGATATATACATTTAAATCAAAACAAGTAAAAACGGCGTTAAGTTCGGGCGGCCCGAACTTTATATACCCTCCACCATGGATTGCATTCCACAGAGGTTGTCGGTTTTCGTATAAGTGCAGTAATATTACAGGAAAAAATAATTTTTTAATATAGCCAAACCAAAACAAATACAAATATTGAAAAATTAATTTTATAAATAAATATAATATTTTAATTATTTCAAACCATATACCTTATATATGCTACCAATACGCCAATTCAAAAAATAAATATTCTTATATTTATATTTTCAAAGCCATAAATATTGGTAGACAGTGGGTGCTACAGT
The DNA here is from genome assembly GCA_947397865.1 of Polietes domitor. Taxonomy (NCBI): domain Eukaryota; kingdom Metazoa; phylum Arthropoda; class Insecta; order Diptera; family Muscidae; genus Polietes; species Polietes domitor. The sequence continues at coordinate 258,896,942 of OX377618.1, forward strand.
TGGTTGTATTTCAATTCTATTTTAATTCCAAAAGTACAAATTTTGAAAATCCATTATCAGACGTACATTGTGCAAAATAACCTAACTTCATGATTCAACCAATTTTTGCCGTAAAAGAAAAAGTACGAATTTGGAAAAAAAACTTTTTATTTTGCGAATTCCATGATTCCAGCTTTTTTTTACCACCCTTGACGTTTCTACGCAATTAGAATTTCATCATTCCAGCTGTAGTCGTTTACTTGGTACTATTTTTATCCCTCTGTACCATTGTATCCCTTAAAAGTACTAATTTCGAAAAATTCGCTTATTTTCCGTGTCAACACACTCAGAGGAATGTATACTCCGAATTTCATGACTCAAGCTGCGGTTATTTGATTGGTACTATTTTTATCCCCTTTTTTCATTTTAACCCAAAAACTACGAATTTTGAAAAATCCGTATATTTTACTTATCTATGCAATCAGAGGAATGTATACACCGAATTTCATTATTCTAGGTACAGCCGTTTGGTTGGTACCATTTTTATCCCTCTATTCCCATTTTACCCCTTAAAAGTACGAATTTGGGAAAAATAATTTTTATAATATTTTGACTAAATTTCTTTCTCATTAAATTTAAAAAAGAAAAAACTTGTATCTACAAAAAATTTCAACGAAATTTTATTTTTTTTTTATTAAATTTTGATGGATATTTTTAATTGATTTCTTACCACAATGATCTTTTCAATTTCTTATGACAACATTTTGCAATAATGGAATATTTTTTTCTTCTGTGTACAAAATCTCCAACTCAATTTCCAATTGGAAAAGAAAAGTAATTAATTATGGTTGGGGGGAAACAACACTTACATATGTAAAGGGTGATTTTTTAAGAGCTTGATAACTTTTTTTTAAAAAAAAACGCATAAAATTTGCAAAATCTCATCGGTTCTTTATTTGAAACGTTAGATTGGTCCATGACATTTACTTTTTGAAGATAATTTCATTTAAATGTTGACCGCGGCTGCGTCTTAGGTGGTCCATCCGCTTAGTCCAATTTTGGCATTTCCACGTTTTTGAGTAACAGAGACCCAATTGGTGCGAACGGCGACGAATCGAAAATTGGTGGTCATCATTAACACTGGCCGATACAGCTGCGATATTTTCTTCAGTTCGCACTCTACGTAAGCGTGTTGGTGGTTTAATGTCCAACAATGTAAATTTGGTGCGAAATTTAGTCACAATAGCCCGAATAGCCGCTTCAGTGGGTCGATTAAACTGACCATAAAATGGAAGCGCGCAATGAACTTTCTTAACAGAGCACGCATTTTGATAATAAAATTCAATAATTTGCAAGCGTTGTTCGTTTGTAAGACGATTCATGATGAAATGTCAAAGCATACTGAGCATCTTTCTCTTTGACACCATGTCTGAAATCCCACGTGATCTGTCAAATACTAATGCATGAAAATCCTAACCTCAAAAAAATCACTCTTTATATGTAATATGTATGTATGAGGTGGAAATTTGAGTAACTGCAAATGCTGTGGTGGTGAAGGTGCATAATAAATTATGCAAACATATTCATTTGCCTGAATTCAATTCACTTCACTGCTGGTGCGTAATAATAACTAGCCCATTCCTGGGACTATATTGTTACGTTTCTCGGAAGTCATCATAAATCATTCATAACTACGATTGCATTTGTAGGTGGCAACAGAGTGTGCAACAGCATGGCCGATATTGTTCTGTTCTACATATAATTACAGCATCTGTGTGCGAAATGTGGTCCTTTAACACAAATTCTAAATGGATATTTAATAGTTGAATCAGTTCATAATATCAAAAAAGTAAAGGGGGATTTAATTTACAACGTCACTACTTCAAAATACTTGCCCTTATCCTCACTTTAGTTTTTCTCTTCAAAGTGTAAACGTGACAAGTGCATTGATATGTAAAGAATAGGCAGGGCATAATGTCTAGATTTTCCCTAACCTAGTGTTTCTCCCATACACTTCATGTGTCGTAAAATAAAGTTTTCTCTTAGCCTGAGATAAACTCACGCCCTCTTGTGGCACAAACTCGCATCTAGAGGGGAGCATACTACATTTATAAGGGAGACTGTTTTGAAAAAACAATAAATTGTAATTAATCATTTATTATACCCTCGACCTCCAGGATGGGGGTATACTAACTTTGTCATTCCGTTTGTAACACCTTGAAATATCGACCTGAGACCCTATAAAGTATATATATTCTTGATCGTCATAAAATTCTAAGACGATCTAGGCATGTCCGTCTGTTGAAAGCACTCTAGCATCTAAACGAAAAAAGATAGAACGTTCAAATTTTCTGTAAATGCGTCTTATAGTCGTAGATCGGTTGGGATTGAAACGGGGCGAAATCGGCCCAAAGGGAACAACTTTTCCCTCACAAGGACTAAAAATACCCACAATAATCCCTAATATTTTAGCGTATTTAAGCATGTTTTTTCAATATGTCTGTTTATATTTGCTTGATATTTGGTATGCGCCTTCCCCTTATAACAAAAAAGTGCACCATAAAATGATTCTTATTTGTAGGGTGTGAAATGGGGCAAAAAAAGGGATAAAAATGGTACATATTAAACGACAACAGCTAGAAACACGAAAATCGGTGCGTACATTCCTCTAATTGAGTAGATACATAATATAAAAATATTTTTTCCAAATTCGTACTTTTAACGGGTAAAATGGGAATAGAGGGATAAAAATGGTACCAACCAAACGGCTGTACCTACAATAATGAAATTCGGTGTATGCATTCCTCTGATTGCATAGACAAGTAAAATACTCGGATTTTTCAAAATTCGTACCTTTTGGGGTTAAAATGAAAAAAGGGGATAAAAATAGTACCAATCACATGACCGCAGCTAGAGTCATGAAATTCGGAGTATACATTCCTCTGAATGTGTAGACACGGAAAATAAGCCGATTTTTCGAAATTCGTACTTTTTGGGGTCAAAATAGAAAAAGGGGATCAAAATAGTACCAACCGAATGACCGTAGCTAGAGTCATAAAATTCGAAGTATGCATTCCTTTGACTACGTAGACATGAAAAATAAAAGTTTTTTTTCCAAATTCGTACTTTCAAGGGATACAATGGGTACGGAGGGATAAAAATGGTACCAACCAAACGGCTACACCTGGAATAATGAAATTCGGTGTATACATTCCTCTGATTGCGTAGACACGGAAAATAAACTGATTTTTCGAAATTCGTACTTTTTGGGGTTAAAATTAAAAAAGGGGATAAAAATAGTACCTATCAAATGACCGCAGCTAGAGTCATGAAATTCAGAGTATGCATTCCTTTGACTACGTAGACAAGAAAAATAAAAGTTTTTTCCAAATTCGTACTTTTATGGGATACAATGGGTACGGAGGGATAAAAATAGTACCAACTAAACGACTACAGCTAGAATGATGAAATTCTAATTGTGTAGAAACGTCGAGGGGGTAAAAATGGTACCAACCAAATGGGCGCAGCTGGAATCATGGAATTCGGTGTATACATTCCTCTGTCGGCATATACATGCAAAATAGAAAGTCTTTTTTCCAAATTCGTACTTTTTCTTTTACGGCAAAAATTGGTTGAATCATGAAGTTAGGTTATTTTGCACTATTTGTACTTTTGGAATTAAAATAGAATGGAAATACAACCAACTGTAGCACCCAATATCTACCAATATTTATGGTATTTAAGCTTTTTGAAAATATAAATATAATAATATTTATTTTTTGATTTGATGTAAATAATGGTTTGAAATAATTAAAATATTATATTTATTTATAAAATTATTTTTTTTAATATTTGTATTTGTTTTGGTTTGGCTATATTAAAAATATTATATTTTCCTGTAATATTACTGCACTTCTACGAAAACCGACAACATATGTGGAATGCAATCCATGGTGGAGGGTATATGAAGTTCGACCCGGCCGAACTTAACGCCGTTTTTACTTGTTTTTTTATTAATCTCTCAATATAAATAGTTACCCTTGTATGTGAGTTCTATTTTACTTCCACTTTTGTTAAAGGTCACCCTAATATACCTAAAATTATCTAAACTCGGAGTACACATACAAATGTGCTATATTGTCGTACATCACTGTACATGACATTATATTGATGCAATACAGAATCAGCAATAACACTTTCGTCCTGAAAGGGTGTCATGCGACATACACACACACTGTGTGCCATTTATGGATGTGAATGTGTGTGTGTGAGTGTTTGCCTTGGTGAGTTATTATTATTGGAAGTCATTTTGCAGAGAGGCCATAAATTGTAATCAATCAATTCTGTGTGTGTATATATGTGTGAGTGTGTGTGGCTTTCCGGAGTAACAATGAAACTATTCACGTGTCGTACAAAACAAATTACCGATATACATTTATACATAACGATACATTAAGTCGGCTCACATCTTAGCTGGGAAGTGCAAAATTTCGTTCTATACGTGGGTAGTTCACAAATATAACAGAGACGCGGACTAAGAAAGGGTTTTTATGAAATTTGTACTTTTAGGGGGTGAAATGGGACATTGAACCTTTGTCCTGACTAAACGGCAGTAACTTGAAACATGAAATCGTGCAGACGAGCTACAAAAAGGGATACAAATGATACCAATTTAAGTAATACAGCTATATTCGTGAAAATCGGTATTTACATTTCTCTGACTTGCAACCTAAACGGATATTTCGAAATTTCTACTTTTAAGGGACGAGCGGCAGAAAAAGGGATAAAAATGGTACCAACTAAAGTATTATAGCTAGAATCGTGAAATTTGGAATGGAAATTCCTCTGACCATATAGAAACGATGTAAAATTGGATTTTTCGAAATTTGTACTTTTAAGGGGCGAGCGGGACAAAAAGGGATAAAAATTGTACCAATTTAAGTATTGCAGCTATAGTCGTGCAATTTGGTATGTGAATTCCTCTGACCATATAAAAGCGAAGTAAAGTTGAATTTTTCGAAATTTGTACTTTAAAGGGGAGTGCGGGACAAAAAGGGATAAAAATGGTACCAACTAAAGTATTACACCTATAATAGTGAAATTTGGTATGTAAATTCCTCTGACCATATAAAAGCGAAGTAAAATTGGATTTTTCGAAATGTGTACTTTAAAGGGGTGTGCGGGACTAAAAGGGATAAAAATGGTACCAACTAAAGAATTACACATAGAATAGTGAAATTTGGTATGTAAATTCCTCTGACCATATAAAAGCGAAGTAAAATGGTATTTTTCGAAATTTGTACTTTTAGAGGGCGTGCGGGACAGAAAGGGATAAAAATGGTACCAACTAAAGTATTACACCTAGAATAGTGAAATTTGGTATGTAAATTCCTCTGACCATATAAAAGCGAAGTAAAATGGTATTTTTCGAAATTTGTACTTTTAGAGGGCGTGCGGGACAGAAAGGGATAAAAATGGTACCAACTAAAGTATTACACCTAGAATAGTGAAATTTGGTATGTAAATTCCTCTGACCATATAAAAGCGAAGTAAAATGGTATTTTTCGAAATTTGTACTTTTAGAGGGCGAGCGGGATAAAAATGGTACCAACTAAAGTATAGTGAAATTTGGTATGTAAATTCCTCTGACCATATAAAAGCGAAGTAAAATTTTTCGAAATTTGTACCTTCAAGGGGTGCGCGGGGCAAAAAGGGATACAAGTTGTACCAATTTAAGTTTTGCAGATATAGTCGAGAAATTTGGTGTGTACATACCTCTGACAACGTCGAAGCGGAATCTAAATGGATTTTTCGAAATTTACACTTAAAGGTGGTGAGGGAGACAAAAAGGGATAAAAATGGTACCATTATAGATAGAATCGCGAAATTTGGCTTGTATATCCTTCGACCACGTAGACGGATTTTTTGGATTTTTTAATTTTAAGAGGTGAGCGGGACAAAAAGGGATAAAAATGGTACCAACTGAAGTATTACAGAATCGTGAAATTTGGTATGTAAATCCTTTCACCGCATATAAATGCATTTTTGCGATTTAAGGGGAGAGCTGGTCAAAAAGGGCGGGCAACATAAAATGTTTATTTTTGAATTTGTACTTTTAAGGAGTGGGCGTAATTGAAAGGGATAAACGTTGTCCCAAATAAAGTACATGCTTTTAGGAGAGAAGCGAGAACACATGTTAATTTTTGGGAAATAGGTGCAAAAACGTATAAAATGGTCGGCTGTATCTAGAAACATGAGTCAAGGATATAAAATATATTTAGTAATTTTGATTACAAAAATTGTCATTATTTGGTAACGAGACCAGGACGTCAATATATAATGTTTTCAGCAATATTCCAAATAGATTGGCCATTGATTCAATTGATTGTGGATTAACTGGTCACAATATTATTACGATATTATATCGTGCAAAGTTATTCTACGTTCTGAAACATCAAAGTACACGAAAAAAATGTTCCGTCAATGTAATTATGATGCATTAAGATCTCACATTCAAATACTTTTGATTTATTTGCTGTTAACTGGAAATCCATCGGTGGGTGTGTCTGACTTTATGAGCGAGTTTTCTAATTGTAAGAGAAGAAAATACACTGACAAAACATTAATTACTCCGTGGGTTAATGAGAATTTACAATCGCTCATTCAATTGAAGAAGGCCTTGTTGGCGAAGCGGAGGAAGAAAGGCACTAGCTCCAGTCTAGAAAAAATATTGAAGCAAATTAGTAAAATCGTAAAAAAATCTAATAAATTATGTATGAATGCATTTTACCAAGATCAACTTGAAGCTCTTAAACACAATCAAAAAAAAGCTGGAAATTTGTAAATGAGCATCTCGGTTTAATTTCTATCTCCGGTCTCAGATCATTGAGATCGGAAATTAAAGGTAATGATGATGAACTTGTGGATAATAGAGGAAAATGTGATGCCTTTCATGAATTCTTTTTATACCCTCCACCTCCAGGATGGGGGTATACTAACTTTGTCATTCCGTTTGTAACACCGACCTGAGACCCTATAGAGTATATATATTCTTGATCGTCATAAAATTCTAGGACGATATAGCCATGTCCGTCCGTCTGTTGAAAGCACGCTAGCATCTAAACGAAAGGAGCTAGAACGTTCAAATTTTCCACAAATGGGTCTTATAGTCGTAGATCAGTTGGGATTGAAACGGGGCGAAATCGGCCCAAAGGGAAAAATTTTTCCCTCACAAGGACTAAAAATACCCATAATAATCCCTAATATTTTAGGGTATTTAAGCATGTTTTTTGAATATGTCTGTTTATATTTGCTTGATATTTCGTACGCGCATTCTCCTTATAGCAAAAACGTGCACCATAAAGTGATTCTTATTTGTAGGGGGTAGAATTGGGCAAAAAAGGGATAAAAATGGTACATATTAAACGACAACAGCTAGAAACACGAAATTCGGTGTGTACATTCCTCTAATCGAGTAGATACATAATATAAAAGTATTTTTTCCAAATTCGTACTTTTAAGGGGTAAACTGGGAATAGAGGGATAAAAGTGGTACCAACCAAACCGATGTACCTAGAATAACGAAATTCGGTGTATACATTCCTCTGATTGCATAGACAAGTAAAATACCCGGAATTTTCAAAATTCGTACTTTTTGGGGTTAAAATGAAAAAAGAGGATAAAAATAGTACCAATCAAATGACCGCAACTAGAGTCATGAAATTCGGAGTATACATTCCTTTGACTACGTAGACATGAAAAATAAAAGGTTTTTTCCAAATTCGTACTTTCAAGGGATACAATGGGTACGGAGGGATAAAATAGTACCAACTAAACGGCTACACCTGGAATAATGAAATTCGGTGTATACATTCCTCTGATTGCGTAGACACTTAAAATAACCAGATTTTTCGAAATTCGTATTTTTTGGGGTTAAAATGAAAAAGGGGATAAAAATAGTACCAATAAAATAACCGCAGCTAGATTCATGCAATTCGGAGTATACATTCTTCTGACAGCGTAGACACGGAAAATAAACGGATTTTTCGAAATTCGTACTTTCAAGGGATACAATGGTGCAGAGGGAGAAAAATAGTACCAACTAAACGACTACAGCTAGAATGATGAAATTCTAATTGCGTAGAAACGTCAAGGGGGTAAAAATGGTACCAACCAAATGGGCGCAGCTGGAATCATGGAATTCGGTGTATACATTCCTCTGACTGCATAGACACGAAAAATAAAAAGTGTTTTTTCCAAATTCGTAATTTTTCTTTTACGGCAAAAAATTTGTTGAATCATGAAGTTAAGTTATTTTGCACTATGTACGTCTGATAATGGATTTTCAAAATTAGTACTTTTGGAATTAAAATAGAATGGAAATACAACCAACTGTAGCACCCACTGTCTACTAATATTTATGGTATTTATGCTTTTTGAAAATGTAAATATAAGAATGTTTATTTTTTGATTTGAAATAAATAATGGTTTGAAATAATTAAAATATTATATTTATTTATAAAATTATTTTTTCAATATTTGTATTTGTTTTGGTTTGGCTATATTAACAAATTAATATTTTCCTGTAATAATACTGCACTTCTACGAAAACCGACAACCTCTGTGGAATGCAATCCATGGTGGAGGGTATATAAAGTTCGGCCCGGCCGAACTTAACACCGTTTTTACTTGTTAATACTAGAAACAATTTGAATTTGCGTGTGACAAGGTGTAGGCTGGAAACCACGAAGCAACGCATTGAATACATCGGCTGCACTGAGTACGATCACCTACCTCAAACTCTTAAAAGTATATCGAGAATTTCAGAATTTAAATCTAATTTAAAATCACTTCTACTCCAAAGTATAGAAATGCTTCTATTGTAATTTTTCTTTTATATCTATCACAATTGTATACTAAAAATTCAAATTTGATGAATTATTGCTTACTTTTTTAGTGAAGTCATAAACATATGCCAACTCGCCCCAATAATGTCCAAGTGGCGCTGGGGCACTTATTAAATTGTAAATTATTATCATTGAAAATAAATGGATTTATAAAAAAAGACTCTGCGGTTGTAATTTTTTGGGTAGAAAATGATAAAAATGATACATGCGAAGGGAGTTCGGCTAAAGTAGTGAAATTCGACAAACACGTGCCTTTGACTATGTATGAGTGCTATATAACAGGAGGATTCCAAATTACTATTTTAGATTTATCTATACCCACCAAAAACAAAAATCAATAAATACTATCCCAAAACACAGACGTATAAAACTAATAACAAATAATTGACTTTCTCGCGTGCGAAGTAGCGGGCACTGCTAGTCGGTACATAATTGAGCCATCATTTGACATGGCCGAGGAGGCCAACATTGCAGAGACTTTAACCCTAACACTGACCCTATTTACATATGTAAATATTTCATTTTTTAAATGGCTACAAATTTGATTTTTGGCACGATTTGAATATAATTTACACTCAGTGGCTAATTTCGTATGCTCTTTCTGAAAAAAATGTGATTTCAAAAAATTTTATAATATACCGTTATTTTTAGTAAATGACTTTTGACTTTTTCTTCATTATCTGACCCTATTTACATTTGTAAATAAATTAAATTGGTGGGTTTATTTGGGGATAATTCATGATTTTATTATAGATTTTCTTTGAAAACATTAATCAGTCTTTACAACAACCATTACATTTCGTTTGAGTTTTGCTATGCTCGACACAAATTGGCTTCTTACATTGAAAACATATTTTCCGTGTTGAGCGTTTTCTCGTACTTTATTTGTGACAATTGTGACCTATTAGCGAAAAAAAAAATAAAATTAATCATAATTCAACTTTGCTCTCAGCAAATATGTAAATATAATTACCTTTTCTACATGTCAAACGTGACGGATTATTTTCGAATATATTATAAAACAGCAAGCGGCCAACGAGTTGTTTTGCGTTTCGTGGTATATTGTCCCAACATATGATCCATTACATCCACTCCACCTTTGGTATTATTGTAAAATAATATTGTATTCGGTTTTTGTTTTACGTCGGAAATTGTGTTGTCACATGACATTGTTGAAAGTAAAACGACTGCCTTGTTTTTTTTTTGGTACATAAGAACAATTTGTTTTGATTTCTCCATAGCCGAATATTGTTGAATGTTCTGCTCGTTGCGGTGAGGATTTGAACATGTTTTATTCTTTTTCATTGTTCCAACTAAAGAAAGTCGCCATTTTGTGAGTGCATCTGCCAATGAAAGACTTGTGAAAAAATTATCGCATGTCACATTTCGTCCGGTACTTTTATACTGTTCAACTAGATTTTTCACGACTCGCTCTCCTTGATGCTTCTCTCTTTCGCTGCCTGATTTGCCTGTATATATTTGCCCAGTTAGGGGATAGTAGGATTTTGCATCGCATACCCACCACAGCTTTATACCATATTTTGCAGGTTTCGACGGAATATACTGCGTAAACTTTGTACGTCCTCTAAAAGGAAAAAGCTGTTCATCGACAGTGATGTTTTCCTTGAAATATCTGAGAAGCGTTTTAGGGATAGAGTTGCTCGGTACAAAGGAAATGCATTTTTTTGCCAAAGCGACTCAAGTATCTCGTAGTTGGAGTTATGACTACCCATTGCTATTAGTATGCCAAAGTATGCACAGAGTTCTTCCTCAGTAATATCCACCCAATCATATTTTCTGAAGAGTTTTGGAAAGGTTATATTAGAAGCAAGATCACAGGAATATTACTTTTACTTACTTTGTGTTTTTTTCACATTTCGACCACGTTCCAGCTTTTGGTACTCAGCTTTGCCTTTTCTATTAGTATTTCTACAAATAATTGATTGAATTGTAGGATGCGTGATATTCAAAAAAGTATCAATAATATTCAATTGCTTTGTATTCGGATTGGGACCAATAAAACGACTTTCACGAAATATGTTTTGCTGTCGCATGCGTTGCAAACCGGGTGGTGTTTTGCTCCATTTTGTTCCGTCTTTCGCAAGGAAGAAGTCCTCTTCTGGGTTCTCTGGAACATCAGCTTCTTCTTCGATTTCATCCTCAATGTCTGAGTCACCTCCGTGTCCCATTTCTACGGGACATTCCACGGTTTCAATATCAGAGGCATCATCATCAATGTTTGGAAGTAATATGGACATATCACCATCATCGTTTACACGGCTCGAAGTAGCTTCTGCTGTTAGTTCTTCATCATCTGACTCAATGTCCTCAACAAGGTTTTCAAAATACTTTATTTGCATATCATACGGAAGCCTATAGTATCAAGGCCATAAACTATATTCATAAATATGTACATACATATGTATTTCATATTTTTCTTTAAACTTTTAAATTAAATTTTAAATTACTTTTTATTATTATTTTCCATTTTGATTAGTCAGTTGTTCACAATTCACAGAAGTTTACACCACGAGAGACTACACATAACTGAAGAACAGAGATCAGCGTACAATAAGTGAACACAAATATAACGGTACTCTCAAATGCAAAGAACAAGTGCAACAACAACAATTAAAACATAACGCGCCAGAAATATTTCTATGCAAAATGTATTAAAATAAATATATTTACAAATGTAAATAGGGTCAGTATTCGAAGAATAAAATTGGTGTCAGTGCTAAGGTTAAATAATATGGAAAACACCTCTGCCCTAAGCATACGAAATTTCGTCAAGATATCTCTTTCCGTTCCAAAGTTACAGAAATAGTACAAAAAAAATTGATCTAGAACGAGAAAGTTCGAGAGTTGCAGAAACTACCCATTCCATAATACCTCCGAACCATATACATAATACTGCGAATTAAAAACAATTTTCCCTATCAACATTTTTTATCGAAAGTATTTAAGTGCTGAGGCAGCCTAATGTACGCAAATAGACAGGTGGCACGACATTTAATCAATATTCAATATCAATACCTCAAGGGAACGCGTAAAACACCTGTAGGCACTAAAGGATGAACGGACTTCATTCAAAATGATTAATTGAGACTCGCCCGCTCAACTCGATTTGTGGGATTAGGTGACAAAGTCGAACCACACCGCAAGCAGATTAAACACCAGCATTTTGATTAACTTTTTGGGGGACTAACTTTTCAGGACTAAACATCGCACAACTAAAACTGAGTTGTCATAGCTTTCATTTCGTTTCAGTTCACTTCATATTGTCTCGTATTTGCTGGAATGGTTTTGATGTGGGTGGCTGGCCTTACCTGCAATTCTGTATATAATTAATGGTGATGATACTTTTTTGGGAGGTCATTGACTTTTTCTATTCTGGTCTTTGTTCTTTTGATTGGATTCGTGTAACTTTTTGTCGGAATTGAAACAATCTATCTTTGTCCTTTGGCAGTTGATTGTTATTAAATGCTACACAGTATCTAATTTATTATGGCGTGTACAGAGATGTGAGATGTACATGTGTATGGCCTAGAGTTAAAGGGCGGGAGGTGAATGGACATCCAGACATACAAACTGGTACATATGTTTCCAACACAATTACAAGGAAAGCCTTTCGGCTACATAGAAAGGATATCAACACTGCAATAGAAAAAACACTGAGTGAGGAATTTTTCAAAATTTGATTTTTTTATGGGGAAACGAAATGAAAAAGGGGATAAAAATAGTACCAACTAAATGGCCGCAACTAGATTCATTAATTTCGGATTATACACTTTTCTGACCGCGTAGAGACTAAAAATAGAAAGGATTTTCCAAATTCGTACTTTCAAGGGATACAATGGGAACGAGGGATAAAAATGGTACCAACTAAACGGCTACAGCTATAATCATGAAATTTGGTAAATGGATTGTACATCCCTCTAATTGTGTAGACATGAAAAATAAAGAGATTTTCGAAAGTGTTACTTTTAATGGGGTTAAATGGGAAAAAGGGATAAAAATGGTACCAACCAAATGGCCGCAGTTAGAATTGTAGAATTCTGACTGCATAAACTCGCTAAATTAAAAAAAATGTTTTCAAATTTGTACTTTTTTTACTTTTCGGCATTCTATTCGTACTTGTTTGTCACACCCGAAAAAGGCTAGATATACCCATCGTTTATTATACCGATCGGCATAGAATCACTTTTTGAATCGTCTGTCCATCTATTCTTGTAATCACGATACAGGTCGCAATTATTGTCTGATTCTAATGAAACTTGAAACGATTTTTGCATGCCGAAGACGGACGCAAAATCGGAGCAAATCGGTTCAGATTTAGATATAGCTCCCATTTGTGTGTTCCCCATTTGGCTCTTTCTGCTCTAGGAGCCACATAATAGGAGCGATTTTGATAAAAATTTTGCACAACGCCTTATATCTAATTTAGAAATATCTTTGGTGAAAATGGGTCAAATCGGTTCAGATTCAGATATAGCTCCCATACAAATGTTGCTCCCCATTTGGCTTTTTCTGCTCTAGAAGCCACATAATAGGCGCGATTTTGATAAGAATTTAACACAACGCCTTATATCTGAATTAGAAATATCTGAGGTGAAAATGGGTCAAATCGGTTCAGATTTAGATATAGCCACAATGCACATTTCGCTTATACTTATTGGAAAATTTTCCGGTCTAGAAACCGTAAATTTAAACAGATTTGGTACAACACCTCATATTTTAATAAGAAACAACTGTGACAAATATGTGCCAAATCGGTTCAGATTTAGATATAGCCACCATGCAAATTTCGGTCCCGATTTTAGGTTAACCGCTGTAGAAACCACATAACTTAACCAAATTCGGCAGGACATCTTATATTTACACTAGAAACATCTATGGTAAAAGTGGATGAGATCGGTTCAGATTTATATATAGCTCCCATACAAATGTCGTTCACATTTTCACCGAATTGAAATGTAGTGGAGTAGAAAGGGTTGGTTAGCTTACAGTCGGCCTCGACCGACTTTAGACTTCCCTTACTTGTTTTAAAGTACAAAATGGATATATTATTGGTATATTATTCGGACTATCCAAATTTACGCACTTTTTAATTATTTTGTCAGATCCATTATCGAAATGATGGAATGTTAGTAGACGTAATATTAATAAAATAATATTGAAAAATAATAAAATATATTAATTATTAAAATATATTAATTTTATTAATATTAATAATATAAAATAAAAATATTTATATTTATTTTTATGTGTAGTTGACCTTTTATTTTCTATTTTTCTAGAGGTTATTCATGTTTATAAAGAGTGATTTTTTTGAGGTTAGGATTTTCATGCATTAGTATTTGACAGATCACGTGGGATTTCAGACATGGTGTCAAAGAGGAAGATGCTCAGTATGCTTTGACATTTCATCATGAATAGACTTACTAACGAGCAACGCTTGCAAATCATTGAATTTTATTACCAAAATCAGTGTTCGGTTCGAAATTTTTTATCGACAAATTTTGTTCAGCGATGAGGCTCATTTCTGGTTGAATGGCTACGTAAATAAACAAAATTGCCGCATTTGGAGTGAAGAGCAACCAGAAGCCGTTCAAGAACTGCCCATGCATCCCGAAAAATGCACTGTTTGGTGTGGTTTGTACGCTGGTGGAATCATTGGACCGTATTTTTTCAAAGATGCTGTTGGACGCAACGTTACGGTGAATGGCGATCGCTATCGTTCGATGCTAACAAACTTTTTGTTGCCAAAAATGGAAGAACTGAACTTGGTTGACATGTGGTTTCAACAAGATGGCGCTACATGCCACACAGCTCGCGATTCTATGGCCATTTTGAGGGAAAACTTCGGAGAACAATTCATCTCAAGAAATGGACCGGTAAGTTGGCCACCAAGATCATGCGATTTGACGCCTTTAGACTATTTTTTGTGGGGCTACGTCAAGTCTAAAGTCTACAGAAATAAGACAGCAACTATTCCAGCTTTGGAAGACAACATTTCCGAAGAAATTCGGGCTATTCCGGCCGAAATGCTCGAAAAAGTTGCCCAAAATTGGACTTTCCGAATGGACCACCTAAGACGCAGCCGCGGTCAACATTTAAATGAAATTAACTTCAAAAAGTAAATGTCATGGACCAATCTAACGTTTCAAATAAAGAACCGATGAGATTTTAATGCAAATGATGCAAATTTTATGCGTTTTTTTTTTTTTAAAAAAGTTATCAAGCTCTTAAAAAATCACCCTTTATTAATATCAATGCTATTCTTATTAATTATATTATTATCAATTTTTGTGGCAAGTGTTAGGCGATTTAGGTTATTTCAGATCAACAAAAATTAAAGTAATATTCGCTTATGCAAACATCAAAATATGACTAACTTCGTTCTTGCTCTCGTGGTATCAGGCCCACGTGTAGCCTGTTAAGCGTGCCCCATCCATGGAAATATCAATTTCCAACAAACATAATTACCACAATTCAATTACAGATATTTCCCAGGGCATTTGGAAATTGATGAATACAAAAGGATTTCACATCAAATTCAATGGAAATTTGTACTTTTTTTGGCCACAACAACAAAGGAATCACTCACTAATGGCTCCACATCACAAGACACCAAAATATGGATATTTTTTCTTTGGTTCAATTCAAGTGCGGTGGGCAGCCAGCCAGCCTGCCTGCCTGGCTGGTCATTCGAATGGAATTCAAAGTGGCGACTTTTGTCTGAGACAGGCTGTTCACTTTCAATCACAAAACACATAAAAGTGAAAACCACACCACCACCCAACAGGTAGCCTTAAGGAGAAGCATCAAGAAAAGATGGAAGCAAACAAAAGAAAGGAAAATAAAGAAAAGAACAGAAAAAAGGTAAACAAAATCACCAGGAGCAAAGCCCTCTCCCCACCTCCACATAGCCAACGAAAGCTGTAGCCGTTGATTCGACACATTGAGGCGTGGGTCAGGTGATGACAGGCGTAACGACTCTTGTAGCATCCTCCGGTTTATCGCACGAACGAAAATGTATTTATTAAATTATCGTTTGTCATGTTAATAATGCTGAAGAGATTATTAAGATTGAAGTGAATAAATATTGAGCTGAGTATTTTGACTGATGAGATTGGTCGTTGTTGTACGTTATAGTGACTTCGACACAGGTGGGCATCGTCAAACACGAAGGTTGGTTCAGCTGGTAATAAGAGCAGGTCAAGCGTAAGCGTAAGTATTTAACCAATTCAAAGATCGATATATTGCTAATTTAAGAAAACTTAAGAAATATATGCGTTTTCGTCCAGCAAACACATTTTTTTAAATAATTTTTAGCCATTTTTCAACTTTCAAAATGTTTTTGTGCATTATTTTGCCGCCTTGTTTAAAAAAAATACGTTAATAATTGACTGAGCTATTAAAGTTTTTATTGATACTAAATTTTTACAAAAATATAAATTAGGGATCTATAAATCGACTAATCGATTAATAGACTTTTGGGAGGAATAAGTCGAAATCGACTTTACCATTGCCAAAAGTCGAAAGACTTTGTGCATCAATGAATTTATGTTATTGAATACCGATTTTACTTTTTTCGCTCTAGAAAACACATCCTTTATCCGATTTTCTTCAAATTTGGCACAACAGCTAGAAACATATATGCAAAAAGTGGGTAAGATCGGTTCAGATTTATATATCCAATATAAATGTTTCTCGATTTGGTTTTGATTTGGTCATCTTCATTCATTTGCAATGTCGTCTTTTTTATTTATTTGCAACAGTCGAAAAGTCGAATTTTCAAAAGTCGAAAAAAAAACGATTTTTCAAAAGTCGACTTTTCATATATGTATTTGCAAAAGTCAAGAAATCGACTTTTTGCACCAACTATACATCCCTACCCCCCAATCACCAAATAACATATCGAGCCCTTAGCGCGGAATTATCGCAAGCGCCAAAACACACATTTTACAGGAGAAGGTTTTTATTGATTATTTTGAAATATTTGCATAAAGTGAAATATATTTTAATGCAAAATGTTTTAATTCCGCCGTACCCAACGAATTTTTATTAAAAATTAATCATTTGTTTACATCATACGGTACTTTTGGCGCTTACGATAAAAATATTGTACTTGCGGCTACAAATATTGAAAAAACTGTGGCGCTTACGATATAAGTTTTTTTCTATTAAACCTCGAAATTTTAGTAAAAACACACTTTTTATTATAAAAATTATTAAAACCACATAATAAAATAGATAACAATACTTTTTTAAAGGGAAAATGAACAGTAAAGCAATTCCAACCGTTAACAAAAAACTATTTTAGACACATTTGAATTCCTATTATTAATAGTTAAAATCATATAAAAGATTTTAGGTAATATCGATATTGAATTTTTCTTTGAACGAATAATTAAATTAATATTAATTTCATCCACCCTGCTATCTGCAAAATATCATATTTAAATTGTGAGCAAAATCCCAGCTTTTCAAAATGTGCCGATCTCAAACAATTAAATTTTATTTTAATGTTTGGCGGTAGAAATGCTGTAGAAAATGAATTCCAGTCCTTAAATTCTAAATTATTTAGTAAAATAATTGCATAACACTTCGGTATCGTGCGGGAATTTATAATTATGGTCGGCCACTCTGAAGGGGCCCAAATTATTCTTCCTTTACAAAATGATTCTATGTTTAGAATCAATCATCATTGTATGACCGGAAAGCAAAAATGTTATGTTAACGTTCTTAACGAAATCCGAAGTTTTTATACCCTCCACCTCCAGGATGGGGGTATACTAACTTTGTCATTCCGTTTCTAACACCTTGAAATTTCGACCTGAGACCCTATAAATTATATATATTCTTGATCGTCATAAAATTCTAAGACGATCTGGCCATGTCTGTCCATCCGTCCGTCTATTGAATGCACGCTAGCAACTAAACGAAAGGAGCTAGGATGTTTGGTGTATACATTTCTCTGATTGCGTAGACACGCAAAATAAAGGGATTTTTCGAAATTCGGACTTTTTGGGGTTAAAATGGTAAAAGCGGATAAAAATAGTACCAACAAAATAACCGCAGCTGGAGTAATGAAATTCGGAGTAGATTCCTCTGACTGTGCAGACACGAAAATGTGTACAGAGGGATAAAAATAGTTCCAAACTTAACGGCTACAGCTAGAAGGATGAAATTCGGTTTGTACATCCCCCTAATTGCGTAGACACGTAAAATAAAGAGATTTTATAAAGTCGTACTCTTAAGGGGGTAAAATACGTAAAGGGGGATATAAATGGTACCAACCAAATGACCCATGCTAGAATCATGGAATTCGGTGTATACATTGCTCTGCAAAATAATAAGTTGGTTGAATCATTATTTTGCACTATGCACGTGAGATAATGGAGTTTCATAATTTGTACATTAAAATATAATGGAAATACAACCAACTGTAGCATCCACTAACAATATTTATGTATATATTTTGAAAATATAAATATAAAAACATTTATTTTTTAAATTGACTTGAAGTATTACTTCGTTATATATAGTGTAAACGTGTTGGTAGCCTTGCATTATAAGCGTGTTTTGAAATAATAAAAATTTTATATTTATTTATAAAATTATTTTTTCTATATTTTTTATTTGTTTTGGTTTGGCAATATTAAAAAAAAATATATTTTCCTGCACTTCTACGAAAATCGAAAGCCTCTGTGGAATTCAATCCATGGAGGAGGGTAAAAAGTTCTTTTTTATTTGAAAGTACAATCCTTTCGGTTAATAATGGAAAATGGATTTCATTCAAATGGCTGCCTCGGGCACCCCACAAATAATAGTCCAACGGTTGAATAGTTGAAAAAAAAAACGTTAGATGGCGGACCCTATATATAGTATTTGGCTTAATATACGAATATTCCAAGAAGTATAGTAAATTATTGTATACAAGGCACAAATCATAAAAAGGCTTTGTGTTCTCCAGAAAGACAATAATTTAGAGCTACCTTCAAAATATAAAACAAATATCTGGGAAATTCGAACCTCTTAGCTTAGTTCGTTCGTAACCTATCGTACTTTCAACAAACTGACGAACACTTGATTCTATGGCGGAGGGTATACAAATACACTTATTATTGCATATCTCTTACCTTATCGGACAGTTTTTGACTAAATTAATAAAATATCGCTTACGATCAAATTGTTTCTTTGATTTCCATTTTTGTATATAAACGTTAACAATTTTGACAATTTTTATTTGTGTATCAGCCGATAAAATTTTAAATTCAACAATAAAAAATATTTTCAGAAATTGTCGCTTACGATAATTCCGCGCTAAGGGCTCGATATATCAATCTTCGATGAACATCTAGACGTATGAGTGTTCTTCAGACTTCAAATTAATATTAAACATACGCTCAGTAGGCAAAATAAGCGATGGCATTAATTTACAAAATCATATACATATTTACACTCCACTTGGGTATTATGTCTTTGTGCATTTGTTTGTAACACCCAAAAGTAAACGAGATAGGCCCATCGTTTATTATACAAATCGGCTTGGAATCGCTTTCTCGCTGAGTCGATGTGTAGCAATGGCCGTCTGTCCATCTATTCTTCTAATAAAATTACATGACGCAATTATTGTCCGATCTAAATAAAATTTGACACAAGTAAGTTTTGCGTACCAAGGACGGGCGCTATTTAATTTGAAGCAAATCGGTTCAGATTTATATATAGCACCCATACAAATTTCGCTCCCGATTTGACTTTTTCCGCTCTAGAGGCCACATATATACAGGGTGCGGCTAAAGTAACTATATGATTTGTTTTTTAAATAACTATTGAATGGAATGAAAAAAAAAAACAAAAAAATTTATGATAAAAAGAAAGTTTATTTTATGTTATTTTTTACATTAATTATGAAAAATAATATCAGTTAAATGAGAACCGTTTTCTCTAACGCAAAAATGTGCTCTTTTTATGGCATTTTCCATAACTTTGTTGAGTGTTTCTTGTGGTATACGATCAATTTCTTCATGAATGTTGTCCTTTAGTTGTAAAGATTTCTGATGAAGATTTTTGGGATTTTGGGATCCCCAAAATCTGTTGTTTTGTTTATTTACGAAACCGTTCATCATTAAATTTGACAAAAAATTTTCATTTTGATCAACGAGATTTAAAAGTGCTCTAGCAAATTCCAAGCGCAATTGCGCAATTGTATAGCGTTCCATTTTTAAATATAGTATAGCGTTCCATTTTTAATTTCTGAAATAGGAAAAAAGAAAAAGTTAAATACTCGCAAGCAAAGAAGTTACAATTGTTTTACATCATATAGTAACTTTAGCCGCACCCTGTATTTAGTATTATTAGTATATTATTTTTTCATCGAATTCAATTGTAATGGGTAGAAAGTGGAGGCTTTCATGTAGTCGGTCCCGCCCGACTTTAGCCTTTGCTTACCTGTTTATTAAGGGTACATCAGTGACAATCACCTGGTAAGTGAACCTAAAAAAACCTAAAAAATGAACATCTGGACGTATGAGTGTTCTAAGCCTTCAAATAAATATTAAACATACGCTTACTAGACAAAATAAGTAAATTAATACAAAAGTGTATATATTTTTAAAAGTTTGATTTCTTTTAGAAATCAATTAAAAGAGTCTACATCAAAAAAAACAATTTTCCTCAACTCATCTCGAAAGTTATCATGTAGACGATCATACTGCCAGACGGACGGGTATAAAAATGGATTAATAAATATATAGCATCTGCTGCATCGCTTGCAGAATAAATCCACATTTAACGATATTTTAAAAATTGTTCTTAACATCACTCAAATATTCATAACACTTTGCAACAGTAAAATAAAAATTTTGTGTTCGAGAACTAGAAATGTATTTTTGACAGGGCTGTGGAGTCGGAGACGTAGTTTAAGAGTCGGAGAAATTTGCTGGAGTCGGAATCGGAGTCGAAGTCGAAAAAAATGGTCGACTCCGGGTAAATGTTTTGTTTCGTTATTACAAATTATAATATATTTCCTGGCTGAAAAAAAATTGAATAAATAAAGGCTTTAAACCTTAAAATATTAGTCTGAGACATGTTCTGTGACCCCAATTTTTATAATTGTGTATAAATGTAAAAAATTGTGGTATTCATTTATTGATGCAATTTTAAAGAGACGTACCGGCTAAGGGGCTACTATAGATCCAGCGACTCGTTGGGGAAGTACGTATTTAAACACTGAAACGTCTAATTGAAATGAGAAGTTAGTTAAACGATTTGGACAATAATGACCTCGCATTAGCAGATAGTTGATTTTCGAAAAGGTTCCTTAGAGGGTCCTTATATTGTAACCAAAAAAAATCAAAGTGAGAAATTGAAACCAGGCGTTTGCAATAAATAAAGTGGAGAAATTTTAAAACGCAATTGCAAACGATATTGTTTCTTCAATGACTAGAAGAGAGACGGAAATAATGAAGACTTCTATTCTATTGGCGGGAATATATGTCGACCCTTTAAATACAATTTTATTAAACGATTATCAAGTTGTAGTGGCATGGCAAGGATTATATGAACTAGCAGAGAGAATGCAAAAACATGTAGTCCAGATAGTTAATGATTAATTGTACGATACCATCTCACGAATCAACTTCTTCTGACGACTTCGAAAAATATTTCGATAGTTAGGAGAAAAATAAGGTTAAAAGGTTAAGAACTGATTCCATTGAAATGCAAAAACAAAACTTTTATCGGGAATTGGATGAAATAAACAATTTTTACAGAAAAGACAAAAAAGATTGGTTATTACCCGAAAATTATTCGTGATGTGGGCTTAGTAGCAGCTGCAATATGGATACTTTTTTGTTTGTTTTATAAAATAAAATAAGTTTTCTTTAAAAAATATACATTATTATAATTATTGACAAAAATACATCACTAAATATTATTGATTGAACATACGGAGTGGGAGTCGAAACATTTTAAAATGCTGGAGTCGGAGCCGGAGCAGCACTGATTTTTAGCACACTGATTCATAAAATCAAATACAAAATTGTCTCTAGGAATAATTAAAAAAATACTAAAATTCTAATTTTCGTCGAAAATACCTTTAATATTTGTACTCTCATTATGGATGTATAGGCACGATTGCACCCGCTTAAATGTCGAATTAAAGGCAATTATGATGTAGTGATTTAGGAACAACATCAAAAAAATACCACTTAAAGGCAGGGAAAAAGCGTAAAAAATTGAAAAAATCCGAAAAAATTGTTTGTTTATTTTTATATCTGACTTCAGTCATATTAGAACTTTGTTAGTTAGTTGTAGTTCAGTTTTATCTGAAATTGTAATATTCTAGTCATACTCAGGAAGTTCTTTGTGAATTTTCCTTTAAGTAGAAAAGGCTGATTCCACCCTAAACTCTTTGTCATTGTTTGTAAATATAAATTGAATTGAAGAAAAACAAGTAAAAACAGTGTTCGCCTGGACGAACTTTATATACCCTCCTCCATGGATTGCATTCCACAGAGGTTGTCGGTTTTCGTAGAAGTGCAGTAATTTTACAGGAAAATATAAAATTTTTAATATAGCCAAACCAAAACAAATACAAATATTGAAAAAAGAATTTTATAAATAAATATAATATTTTAATTATTTCAAACTATTATTTATTTCAAATCAAAAAATAAATATTCTTATATTTTCAAAAAGCTTAAATACCATAAATATTGGTAGCTAGTGGGTGCTACAGTTGATTGTATTTCCATTCTATTTTAATTCCAAAAGTACAAATTTTGAAAATCCATTATCACACGTACATAGTACAAAATGACCCAACTTCATGATTCAACCAATTTTTGCCGTAAAAGAAAAATTACGAATTTGGAAAAAAAATATTTTGCGTGTCTACGCATTCAGAGGAATGTATACACCGAATTCCATGATTCCAGCTGCGGTCATTTGGTTGGTACTATTTTTACCCCCTTTTCTATGTTGATCCAAAAAGTACGAATCCCGAAAAATCAGTTTATTTTCCCACACAGTCAGAGGAATGTATACTCCGAATGTCATGACTCTATCTGTGGTCATTTGATTGGTACTATTTTTATCCCCTTTTTTCATTTTAACCACAAAAAGTACGAATTTTGAAAAATCCGTGTATTTTACTTGTCTATGCAATCAGAGGAATGTATACACCACATTTCATTATCCTAGGTACAGCCGTTTGGTTGGTACCATTTTTATCCCTCTATTCCTATTTTACCCCTTAAAAGTACGAATTTGGAAAAAATACTTTTATATTATGTATCTACTCAATTAGAGGAATGTACACACCGAATTTCGTGTTTCTAGCTGTTGTTATGGGCATTTTTAGTCCTTTTGAGGAAAAAATTTTTCCCTTTGGGCCGATTTCGCCCCGTTTCGATCCCAACCGATCTATAAGACTCATTTATGGAAAATTTGAACGTTCTAGCTCCTTTCGTTTAGATGCTAGCGTACTTTCAGCAGACGGACATGCCTAGATCATCTTAGAATTTTATGACGATCAAGAATATATATACTTTATAGGGTCTCAGGTCGACATTTCAAGGTGTTACAAACGGAATGACAAAGTTAGTATCCCCCATCCTGGTGGTGGAGGGTATAAAAATATTTACAAAATGAGACTATAAATATGAGTGAATCAGTTCAGGAAAGTTGAAAAATAGATATTTTTAAATACATGCATATGTTTTGGGCTAATTAAAAAATCGAAATTTCCAAATATTCTGTTTTCAATATATGTTCTGTGGCCAACAATGTTCATTACATCAATCTAGACATACCTTTTGGTCGATGGAAAACTACTGTGCGACGTTAAGCGATACATTTTAAATTGGGTAAAATTTGTGTTATCAACAAAACTATGTGGGTTTAAACAATAAAAATTAAATCGTCCAAATATTTCATTGGCATAAGTGTCATCCTAATAAATATAAATATAGAAATAAACAAGTAAAAACGGCGTTAAGTTCGGCCGGGCCGAACTTTTTATACCCTCCACCATGGATTGCATTCCACAGAGGTTGTCTGTTTTCGTAGAAGTGCAGTAATATTACAGGAAAATATAATTTTTTTAATATAGCCAAACCAAAACAAATAAATATTGGTAGATAGTGGGTGCTACAGTTGGTTGTATTTCCATTCTATCAAAAGTAGAAATTTTGAAAATCCATTATCAGACGTACATAGTGCAAAATAACCTAACTTCATGATTCAACCAATTTTTGCAGTAAAAGAAAAAGTACGAATTTGGAAAAAAAACTTTTTATTTTGCGTATCTATGCAGTCAGAGGAATGTATACACCGATTCCATGATTCCATTTGGTTGGTACCATTTTCACCCCCTTGACGTTTCTACGTAATTAGAATTTTATCATTCTAGTTGTAGTCGTTTAGTTGGTACTATTTTTATCCCTCTGTACCATTGTATCCCTTGAAAGTACTAATTTCGAAAAATTCGTCTATTTTCCGTGTCTTCGCAGTCAGAGGAATGTATACTCCGAATTTCATGACTCTAGCTGCGGTCATTTGATTGATACTATTTTTATCCCCTTTTTTCATTTCAACCCCAAAAAGTACGAATTTCGAAAAATCAGTTTATTTTCCGTGTCTTCACACTCAGAGGAATGTATACTCCGAATTTCATGACTCTAGCTGCGGTCATTAGATTGGTACTATTTTTATCCCCTTTTTTCATTTTAACCCCAAAAAGTACGAATTTTGAAAAATCCGTGTATTTTACTTATCTATGCAATCAGAGGAATGTATACACCGAATTTCATTATTCTAGGTACAGCCGTTTGGTTGGTACCATTTTTATCCCTCTATTCCTATTTTACCCCCTAAAAGTACGAATTTGGAAAAAATACTTTTATATTATGTATCTACTCAATTAGAGGAATGTACACACCGAATTTCGTGTTTCTAGCTGTTGTCGTTTAATATGTACCATTTTTATCCCTTTTTTGCCCCATTTCACCCTCTACAAATAAGAATCACTTTATGGTGCACGTTTTTGCTATAAGGGGAATGCGCATACCAAATATCAAGCAAATATAAACAGAAATATTCAAAAAACATGCTTAAATACGCTAAAATATTAGGGATTATTATGGGTATTTTTAGTCCTTGTGAGGGAAAATTTTTTCCCTTTGGGCCGATTTCACCCCATTTCAATCCCAACCGACCTACTACTATAAGACGCATTTATGGAAAATTTGAACGTTCCAGCTCCTTTCGTTTAGATGCTAGCGTGCTTTCAACAGACGGACAGACGGACAGACGGACGGACGGACGGACGGACATGGCTAGATCGTCTTAGAATTTTATGACGATCAAGAATATATATACTTTATAGGGTCGCAGGTCGATATTTCAAGGTGTTACAAACGGAATGACAAAGTTAGTATACCCCCATCCTGGAGGTGGAGGGTATAAAAATAAAATGAAAATTGAAGCATTAGTGTACAAACGGAGGAGAATGCCATCTATTGGATAAAATTTACAAATGTTTTGCAACGTTTATACAATTGATTTTCTTGGGTTCATATGCGCCTGCGTCAACATAAATACGCCATCTACAGTAAGCTTTGGCATTAAGAATAGAATTGAATTATCTACATATAAATTCCATTGCCTGCACATGTGCTCGCTCAGCTTATCGACTGTCATGAAAAGCTTCAACAACATTAGTACTTCCACAGAGCTTTCACGTCGACTACATATGTATAGGCAAGAAGCTTATCTACCTGCACTCACTTTCAATAGGCTTTTATTTATACGTTCATTAATCGTATTACCGTTATGTTATCCCATATGGTCTAGTGGCTAGGATATCTGGCTTTCACCCAGAAGGCCCGGGTTCGATTCCCGGTATGGGAAATTATTTTTTTTTCTTCTTCTTTTCAAAATTTACAGCCGAATTTTATTTACCAATTTTAATTTTAAGATTGAAATAATAAATAATAAAAATTATAAAAAAATCCTAATAGTACTTCGAGGCTGTTGTTTCCACATGCAAGTACTTGTGACACCATTCCAAAGCGTATTCGTAACCCAAGAAAGTGGCTGCATTAAATGGTATGGCCCGCACCACCAGCATCCAGCTGCCACGGAATAGACTACGCCAGCCATAGCGCTAAAATGAGAGTAACAATCAATAAATGGATTTATTCATATTCATTGAGTACAGTTTCACGCAGTACCTGGAAATTTTTCACCAGACAATGTCTTATATTCCGATATTGACGATTTTCCTCCGCCTGCATTATTGTCTTGACCACATCGAACGGTATGACACAGACCCACGACAATATGCCAGCCCATGCTCCGGCCAGGGTGGTGACTACAAAGTCCACCTGTGTGTCACTGTCGTCACGCGCTCTACGTCGTCGCTGCACAAAGTCTGTTTGATCCAAATAGGTGGTGGTGTTGCGATAGACCAGCATATAGATACCATAGGGGAAGACATCTCTGCAAAGGCAAAAAGAAGGAGGGAAGGAAGGAAGTTCAATGAAAGGAGGTCCTGCAAGTGGAGACTAAGTGACGAAGAATATACCGACACATCATGGGCACCAGCCCTCTGTATAAGCCCGATAGGCCATCTGTTTTGACAATCCTCTTGAACATCCAAAACGGCGTCATGCGCTTACCATAAATGTAGTTGTTATAATCTGAAAGGACAAAAGGACATCGAAATGAAATCCCATCTCTCTCTCGCTCTCTCTAGACTGCTGTGAACTTACAGTGATGCGTTTGTAATCGAATCTTTATCAATTCTATGGGACAGGCTATGAAGGACTGCACGAACCCCGCTATGGAGCCGGCTATGAACATATTCTTGTACTCCAACTGTTCGCGCTGATAGTCACTGTGACACACCCGTCTCAGCTGCCGCAAATGATTGCCATACACTCCAAACAGTATGGAATTGATGCCGCCAGTTGTAACAAATGGAAAAAACATTCCTCTGTAAAATCCATTGATCTTTTGGCAAATTAGTTTGAATTAGTATTGGGGTTCGTTCCCCCATATACTCCAAATATTTTAATTGATTATCTCTCTCTCTCTACTCACCCCATTGTTGCGTTTATAGATTTGTGTAATCGCTGTTGGCACTGAAGTGTTCGAAGCCTGTTGCCATGTCTTAATCGTATCCAAGGGATGAGCCACCAATACTCCGCAAGCACCTGGAGAAGAGGGAGAATGTACAGAAAAAATTAATATATTTTTATATAAATATAAACAGACTGACTGACTTATCATTGACCACCGCCCAGACCAAACGGCTGAAGTCATGAAATTTTCAGAGTTGTTTCCAAATACGACGTAGACGTTTTACGAAATTCGTACTTTTAGGGGGTAAAATGGGATAAACATCGTACCTTCGTCCTGTCTAAACGAAAGTACATAGTTTTTCGCACAGACCAACCTACAGATATGGATTTTTCCATTTAAGGGAGGAAAGGGACAAAAAGGGATAAAAATGGTCCCAATTTAAGTAATGCAGCTATATTCGGGAAAATCTATATCTACATTTCTCTGACAACGTAGACTTGCAACATAAATGGATTTCCGAAATCTGTACTTTTAAGGAGTGAACGGGACAAAAAGGGATAAAAATGGTACCTACTAAAGTATTACAGCTAGAATCGTGAAATTTGGTGTGTAAATTCCTCTCACAGAGTAGAAGCGCAATCTAAATGGATTTTTGTACTTATAAGGCGTGAGTGGGACAAAAAGGGATAAAAATGGTACCAACTAGAGTCGTGTGGTGGTGTGTAAATCCCACTGACACCGTAGAAGCGCAATCTAAATGTTTTTTTTTTTCGAAATTTGTACTTATAAGGGGTGAGCGGAACAAAAAGGGATAAAAATTGTTCGAATTTGATTATTGCAGTATTAGTCGTGAAATTTGGTGTGCAAATTCCTGTGACAACATAGAAAAGAAATCTAAATGGATTTTTTCGAAATTTGTACTTATAAGGGAAAAATAAGGGGTGAAAAAGGGATAAAAATAGTACTAACTAAATTATTGCAGCTAGTCGTGAAATGTTATGTGTAAAAATTTTGCCAATTCAAAAATATTTCAGCTACAGTCGTGAAATTTGGTGTGTAAATTCCTCTGACAACGTAGAAGCGCAATCTAAATGGTTTTTGGTATTTGTACTTTTATGGAGTGAGCGGAACCAACTAAACTATTGCAGCTAGAATCGTGAATTTTGGTATGCAAATTCTTCTGACCTCGTAGAAGTGCGGCAAAATTGAATTTTTCGAAATTTATTCTTTTAAGGGGTGCAATAAAATTGGCGATAAGTTCGGCCAGACCCATGTATACCCATGGCTTGCAATCCACAGAGGCTGTCGATTTTCGTAGAAGTGCAGTAACATTACAGAAAAATGTTTAATATAGCCAAACCAAAACAACTAAAAATATTGAAAAAATAATTTTATAAATGTATACATAATTTTTTAATTATTTTAGGCCGTGCTTATAACGAAAGGCTATCAATATGTCTATACTATATATATCGAAATAATACTGCAAGTCAATTCAAAAAGTAAATATGCGCCGCCGCCGCATGTTTCTGCACGAGCCGCGCCGCCACCGATTTCATCAGCTCAAATCGACTCAAGCACGCCGCCGATTTCATCGACTCATATCGACTTCAACCACGCCGCCGTGATTTGACGGAGTTCTAACTCAGTCAAATCTTACTATCAAAATAGACAGCCCACTTAAAATTACAAAAGAAAATATAAATGTCAACTTAGACAACCTACTGCTGTGAAATATATTGATATTTCTTTCATTTATAACGGGTGATTTTTTAAGAGCTTGATAACTTTTTTTTAAAAAAAAACGCATAAAATTTGCAAAATCTCATCGGTTCTTTATTTGAAACGTTAGATTGGTCCATGACATTTACTTTTTGAAGATAATTTCATTTAAATGTTGACCGCGGCTGCGTCTTAGGTGGTCCATTCGGAAAGTCCAATTTTGGGCAACTTTTTCGAGCATTTCGGCCGGAATAGCCCGAATTTCTTCGGAAATGTTGTCTTCCAAAGCTGGAATAGTTGCTGGCTTATTTCTGTAGACTTTAGACTTGACGTAGCCCCACAAAAAATAGTCTAAAGGCGTCAAATCGCATGATCTTGGTGGCCAACTTACCGGTCCATTTCTTGAGATGAATTGTTCTCCGAAGTTTTCCCTCAAAATGGCCATAGAATCGCGAGCTGTGTGGCATGTAGCGCCATCTTGTTGAAACCACATGTCAACCAAGTTCAGTTCTTCCATTTTTGGCAACAAAAAGTTTGTTAGCATCGAACGATAGCGATCGCCATTCACCGTAACGTTGCGTCCAACAGCATCTTTGAAAAAATACGGTCCAATGATTCCACCAGCGTACAAACCACACCAAACAGTGCATTTTTCGGGATGCATGGGCAGTTCTTGAACGGCTTCTGGTTGCTCTTCACTCCAAATGCGGCAATTTTGTTTATTTACGTAGCCATTCAACCAGAAATGAGCCTAATCGCTGAACAAAATTTGTCGATAAAAAAGCGGATTTTCTGCCAACTTTTCTAGGGCCCATTCACTGAAAATTAGACGTTGTGGCAGATCGTTTGGCTTCAGTTCTTGCACGAGCTGTATTTTATACGGTTTTACACCAAGATCTTTGCGTAAAATCTTCCATGTGGTCGAATAACACAAACCCAATTGCTGCGAACGGCGACGAATCGACATTTCACGGTCTTCAGCAACACTCTCAGAAACAGACGCAATATTCTCTTCTGTACGCACTGTACGCATTCGTGTGGTTGGTTTAATGTCCAATAAAGTAAACTGAGTGCGAAACTTGGTCACAATCGCATTAATTGTTTGCTCACTTGGTCGATTATGTAGACCATAAATCGGACGTGAAGCGCGAAACACATTTCGAACCGAACACTGATTTTGGTAATAAAATTCAATGATTTGCAAGCGTTGCTCGTTAGTAAGTCTATTCATGATGAAATGTCAAAGCATACTGAGCATCTTTCTCTTTGACACCATGTCTGAAATCCCACGTGATCTGTCAAATACTAATGCATGAAAATCCTAACCTCAAAAAAATCACTCTTTATAAGTCAATTCCAGCACGTGTGTTTACGTGTTCCTATAAATAACAATATCTATTGTGCTTCTTTAGTGTGTCAAAGTAGGTAGAGTATTATCATTCTTTGGAAGGATTATGATATTCAAGAACGTCTGGTCAAATAGGCCTCACATGAAAAGCTGTAATTGCAAAAATATTTATTAAATTTATCCATATTATACATATTGGGAATGGATTCCTTCTCCCAAAAAATAATTTTATGGGTTATCCAACCGATTAAATTTTATTCGATTAATCGAATAATTTTTGTCAAATTTTTGTTCGAATAATAAAAAATCATGATTTTCGAATAATGAATAATTCGAATAAATAAATCCAAATAGTCGATTAATCGATATTATAAATTTTGCCTTTAAAAACTTATGAAATCGTCGTATGCTTTGTATGATAAATTGATTTTGAATAGCCAGTTTGCTCCATTTGTACACCAAATATAAAACCACAATTTTTTCGATTTTGGATTTGTATACTCCACAGATATTAAAATAACGATTTATCCGACTTCATTTAAAAATAGCAATAGCTTCGGAATTATTTAAAATTTAAGGAATAGTAATTTCATAGAATAGTAAATTCATAGAAAAATTGAGGTTAACACCGTGATAATAAAGTCAGTTCTGTTATAAATCATATGATCCATATTCGAAAAAAGTCAATGGATAACTTCTGATATTAGGCTCATTTAAGGGAATGTTCTTTATTTTGATAAGATTTTAAGATTTTTGTCAACTTCTAATGAATTTCGAATTTGATGTTACAATTTTTAAATAAAATCAGATACATAATACACGTTCAATATATAGTTGAACTATACGTAAACTGCCGTGTCTTGTCTATATAACTCTTATTAATTATATTTTATTTAAGTGGACAATTGTTCGATTTATAGGTTAATCGAATAACTCTCGACTTCATTATTCGATTAATTGGAAATTTTTTGTTTTCAAATAAACGAAAAATCGAATACCATAAACGTCCGAATAATTGGATACCCTAATAACAATATTACATTATTGGAACATTGGCTAATATTAACGAATATTGAACTACTAAAAACTACCAAAAACTAAAAGAAAATTGGTCCTTCCATTTTCTCAAAATTGTCAAATAAATAGGGGTTTTCGAATGACTGAACGAGCCGGCAAATCAGCCGAAAGCCGCCGCCGCCGACCCATTTTGAACAGCGCCGCCGCCGCCGATAATTATGGTTCGGCTTGTAACTCTGAATATAAATCAATCTTTAAAAAAGTTTAAACACAATAAATACTGGGGGATAGTGGAAACATTTTCAGCTGCAATCATTTGGTTGCATGTATTGCCATCCTATTTTAATTCCAAAAGTACAATTCGTGTTATTTTTATCCCCTTTTTCCAATTTTACCCCCTAAAGAGTACGACTATCTAAAAATCTCTTTAGTTTACGCACCGAATTTCATCAATTTTGAACAGCGCCGCCGCCGCCGATAATTATGGTTCGGCTTGTAACTCTGAATATAAATCAATCTTTAAAAAAGTTTAAACACAATAAATACTGGGGGATAGTGGAAACATTTTCAGCTGCAATCATTTGGTTGCATGTATTTCCATCCTATTTTAATTCCAAAAGTACAATTCGTGTTATTTTTATCCCCTTTTTCCAATTTTACCCCCTTAAGAGTACGACTATCTAAAAATCTCTTTAGTTTACGCACCGAATTTCATCAATCTAGCTGTATTCGTTTAGTTGGTACCATTTTTATCCCTTTTTAACCCCAAAAAGTACGAATTTCGAAAAATACTTATATTTTACGTGTCTACGCAATCAGAGGAATGTATACACCGAATTTCATTATTCTAGGTGCAGCCGTTTGGTTGGTACCATTTTTATCCCCTTTTTCCATTTTAACCCTAAAAAGTACGAATTTCGAAAAATCCTTATATTTTACGTGTCTACGCAATCAGAGGAATTTCATTATTCTAGGTGCAGCCGTATGGTTGGTACCATTTGTATACCTCTATTCCCATTTTACCCCTTAAAAGTACAAATTTGGAAAAAATACTTTTATATTATGTATCTACTCAATGAAAAAAAAGAGGAATGTACACAACGAATTGTGTGTTTCTAACTGTTTTCGTTTGTTAGGTACCATTTTTATCCTTTTTTGCCCCATTTCACCCTCTACGAATAAATAGGGGGAATGCGCATACCCAATATCGAGTAAGTACAAGCAGATATATTGATGAAAAAACATGTCTAAGTACTCTAAAATATTAGGGATTATTATGGGTGTTTTTAGTCTTTGTGAGGGAAAAATTTTTCCCTTTGGGCCGATTTCGCCCAGTTTCAATTCCAACCGATCTACGACTATAAGACGCATTTATGGAAAATTTGAACGTTTTAGCTCGTTTCAGATTTAGATGCTAGCGTGCGGACGGACATGCCTAGATCGTCTTAGAATTTTATGACGATCAAGAATATATATACTTTATAGGGTCTCAGGTCGATATTTCAAGGTATTACAAACGGAATGACAAAGTTAGTATATCCCCATCCTGGTGGTGGAGGGTATAACAAGTAAGAAAACGTCAGTCGGCTAAACCGGAAAATTAGGAAATTACTTAGGGCCGGATGATTTGTGTGGCTAGTAACTTCCAAAGAGCATATGGTCCTATCTTCCACATTTATAAAATAATTGTAAAATCGTGATCAAATATCAAGACAACTGTGTGGGAGGTGCAAGAAAGGGCGTGGCTAAAGCGTAAATATTTTTTTGGTTTAAAGTCATTATAAAAACATTTTCAAATAACAAATTTTATATGAATTTGACTACCCGTGTGAATGTTACAAACTTAAACTAAGTTTGGGAAAAATATTACCATGAGCAAAGTTTGAATTGATTCTGTAACTCCTTTGGAGAGTTATCGTGTACACCATCCAGCCAGACCGACGGACATGGTTCAAACATCTTAAAAAGTTGTGAAACGGATTTGGTCCAAAGATACATAGGGTCTTAAGTTGCTCCTACAATGCGTTACACTTTTTTTCTGTCCCAAATGATGAGAGTAGGAGGGTATATCATCCGGCCCTACTTAAAATTTAAGTTATTATAATTTCCATAGATATGTTCTCTGAGAGTGAGGATATATATATGTATGTCAGTTTAGCCGACTGACGTTTTCTTACTTGTTCAAATTGAAAAATGGGAGTTGCCTACATGACAAAAAACGATTTCAACCTTTTCTTTATTAAACCATTGCACTATGGTCCCATATCCATATTTTTTGGCAGAAATTCAAAAAAATTTAAATTGGAAATTGATAAATGTGTATATTTTCTTAATGGCAACACTCCAAGCTATCAAGAAAATCTATTGGAGAAAACTAGGTGGCAACACCGCAAGCCTGAGAGGCATTTAAAGTTTGCCGTTGAAAAAAGTGGGATGAATTTGAATTTAAAGCAGTTATACAAAATACTTTAAATTAAGGAGTAAAAAGAAAATAATGAAGTTACTATATTATTGAAATTGAAGGCCGGCGTAAGTAGTTGAAAAATTATATTTAACATTCTGTGATTACTGTAGTCTTGTCAGTTTTCTTAAGTGTTGTAATTTTGTGATTCGTAGAGTATAACCTATAAATGTCGTGGACCAAAAGATATATGTACAGTTGCGGTCAAAATAATAGCAGCGCACTACAGCTTAGCATACATTTTCATATATTTATTTGTGTGATAATTTTTTTATTGCTACTACTGCATTAAATGCTGTGTAATGAGGTTACAAACACAAAATAATTGTTTATTTGGTGATATGATTTTAATCGTTTTAGAAATTTCACATTTTTTTGACTATTCGACATTTTGAACCGGTCAATATAATAGCATTGTTCAAAAAATCTCAAGAAAAAGGAATTTTATCTCATTTTTTCAATTCGATTTGATGTTATAAATAAGATATTATGAAATGTACACCATTTCTGAAATGTTATTGTTTTATTTTCCTTCATAAGTAGGGCGAGGAGAGCATTGTGGAGAACAAAATCGAGTTCATATAAACAGTTTGAAATCTGAGGGTAAATGAAGTTCGTTTTTTTCAATGTTCCATTAAAATGATCAGAAATTCGATATTACAAGAAGAAAAAACACGTTAAAAATCAGTTCATATCACCTGCAACCATTCGCCGAATAGTAACGTCTAGTACTAAAGCCCACTTACGCCCGCCACCGAAATAAAAAACAATGTGTGTCCATCTTTGAGAGTTTAAAATGTCCGAGAAAAGGCCCACTTAAAAATAAAAGACGTGTCACAAAAAAATTACAATTCGCAAAAACACACCTGCAGTAGCCAACCAAGAAGTGGGTGCACGTTTTATGGTCAATTGAATCGAAAATTGTTTTATATGGTGGTACAATCCCTCGACAGTTTGAAAGTCGTCCACAGAACACAGATACATCTCCAGGTATAGTACCAAAACTGTCAAATAAGGAGGATCAAGCATAATGGCTTGGGCTTGTTTTTCATATTATGGTGTTAGGTCAATACATTGGCCCAGAACTACTATGGACTCTGTCCAGTACATCAAAATACTGCCTAATATTATGCTTACTTATGCAGAATATGGAATGCCCCTTAAATGAGTCTTCTAGCAGTTCAATTATCCCGAAAACACCAGCCGACTTGCAAACATGAGGTTTGAACTCAATAATATCGATGATGTGGAATGGTTCGGGCAGACACCGCATCTCAATATAATCAAAAATTTGGAGTGTGATGACTAAAATGATGTCTCACTAGCAATACTGAAAAACAATAACGATATTTGACACGAAATTATAGAGGCATGGCCAAAAATACCGCATGAAAGGTGCAAAATACTAGTTGACTCCAAGAAACGATGTTACGTAACAATATTAAGCAATAAAGTCAGTACAACAAAGTGTTAAATTCAAGAAAATACCGTTATTTAAGTAATTATTCAAAAAAGTTTTCAATTAAAGTGAATTGAAACAAAATATTTTTGGTTTTTATTAGCGCTGCTATTTTTTTGACTGGTCTCATGTTTGACATAAATGGTTCAAAAGGCTTAATCTCAAAATTACAAAAACTTAATTTTTTATTTAAAGTCATATTAAGAATAGCAAAATACCACCTTTCAATCGCCGTAAAAACTTTTAGGATTTTCAAAGTAAATTAATATCTCGCCACCATTTTTCGGCAAACTGCCACTTTATTTTAGCACAATTTTGATTAGCCATAGTACATATATTTGATCATATCTCTGAATCAGATTTGTGTACGAGACCCATCACCATCTCATTTTAAAGGTATTGCAAGTACCTTTAAAATGGTATATAACGTCATTCACTTTTCTGTACACATGTTGACATTTTATATTATTTCCTGAAATAATTATTTAAATTGCAGTGTCAAGTAGAATATTTGTTTGATATATTTTGCTTTTGTAATAATGATCAGAAAAACATTGTTCGTCAAAGCAAAATAAGTGTCATTATTTTAAGCTTTCATAAAATATTGTTTTCGGTCACCCTGTACTAATACAGGGTGATAATTATGTTGGTTATATATTGAGTTTAAATGGGATGTTGTAGTGGGCGTGGTCCGATCGGCCCAATTTTATTTTTTAAGATAGTTATGTCTAGCAAATGTGCAAAATTATAAGATTCTATCTTTATTTTTCGACTTTATGCCATAAAAAACGGATTTGGGACCAGTGTGCATTGATACAGACGCCTCATAGTATTGTCAGTTCCATATCAGCCTGCGGGCTAATCACGACATATGAAATCAAGAAAGTTACGATAGAAATGCAATTTTATTTGTAGCAAAAAGGGTATAAAATATTCAAACCCTAACGAGATTAGTTCCAATAGTTGGAAATTTATAGTTCTCTAAATCGAATCCCGTGACTATGCCACTTATAGGATGCTTCTAGAAAACAAATTTTCATGAATGACTGTGAAATTTCTCGGTTTTAATCTCCGAAGTACATTCAAAAAAAAAACAGTTTCACAACTAGCCACACAACACAGTTCAAAATCACGTGAGTTTTTAAATAGCCAAACATTTAAATAGAATTAAGAAGATATACAAACAGATATGCCAATATTTCGTCATCGACACGATCGTCATTGGTTACGATCCAATTTTGACGACCTTTCGAAACACAAGTTAGGGATGTGTTTCACATCTTGGGATCTATTTCACCGGGTTACAATGTAGGTTTATATTGGCACTGGGCCAGTATCAGGTTTATATTGGCACTAGGCCAGTATCGGTATTAAGACAACACAAGTTAGTTGCGTTAAGACGAAACGGATAACAAGGTGGAGGGAATTTATTTATATTAACGACTACATTGTCCAAAAAAATATAGTCGATTGACCTTGAGCCTTCTACTTAAAACTAAAACTCTATAATCAACTCAATAAAATTAGGACAATACAAAGAAGAAGATACCACTTGAAATAGTTGCCATATCCTGTTCAGTTGATTGAGCTTCTCAAAATAATTCCAACTTGTTTACTGGCATATCTAATTTTGGTAGTTGTCATTAATTACATTCATGCATACCCTACATAGATATTTGTGTACCCTACACGTCAGCATTTGCAGGTTTATTCTGCCAATTAAGAAATTCTTTGCAATTATGCGCCCAAATAGTGTGAGGACGGAGCAAACTAACAAACGAAGAATGTGCACAAGTTCGAGTATCTTGTTTTTGTGATTATTGCCACAAACATACATACGAACACACACATCTGACAACGTCCACCACTTGTTCTTGTTCACGAAACATCTGTCCGGAAAGAGAAAGCGAGGGAGAGAGAGCTAGAATGTTAGAGAACGAGTAACAGTTTAAGAGATGCATCTTGCAACGTGCGAATTTAGAGCATTAGAATAGAGTGCACGGACATATGGGGGTTTCCATGATGAACTATGAACAGATGCATCCTGTCAACCTGAAATCAATTGTTTTCAAGTAATGGTTCGAGAAATAACTCATAACATTAATATGTCGACTGTTATAAAAGAGTCATTCCATGTCAAGCGGTACGATTTTTAACCTCGATAGTTGCGATTGTTTTGAAAGTTTGTATATGAATTCTTCTCATAAAAATATTGTATATGTACGTAGTCTTGGAAAAAATTAGAAAACAGAGAAAAAATTAAGTTTTTCAAGTCCAGTCGAACACACCTACTGTCGGATCTGTTCAAAAGTACAAATAAACTGCAAATACAAATAAATATGATGTGATGCCAACGATTTTTGTTGCGCACTTTATTCTTTTCAATTATGAGAGGAACAAAAATTTATAATAGAAAAATTTATAAGTCAGACAGGGTCGACTATATGATACACTAAAACGGTATATTACAAGGATACCAAGAATACCAGACCAGACTTAAAGAAGAGATATCCAAACATTCCAGCTTGCCACGATGTTATATCCTCTACCATTGAATGGAGTGTATATTCGTTATACCCTCACTCTACAGAGTAGAGTAGAAAAGTGTAACGCATTGAAGGAGTGACTTAAGACCCTAAGTATGTTCGGACTAAATCCGTTTCACGACGTTTTAAGGTGTTTGAGCCATGTCCGTCCAATCTGGTTGGTGTACACGATAACTCTCGAATGGAGCTAAGGAATCAATTCAAACTTTACACATGGTAATATTTTTCCCAAAACTTAGTTTTAATTCGAAGATGGGCGAAATTATCACGTCCCTTCTGGTACCTCCCACACAAATGACACATATTCCTATGTTAAATTAAAACCGTTGTAACTTCCACACAGATATTCAGAATTAGCTGTATTTTGGTATTTGATAATGTTTTTAATGGTTTTGCCACTCCCCTTGTAGTCCTCCCACACAAACAACCCTAAACTACGTACAATTAAAGCTGTTATAACTTCTATACGGATGATCGGAATACCGTGAAATTTTATATTTGGTAATGCTTTTATTCGCATGGAATATGGGTGATATTGTGACACCCCTTCTGGTACCTCCCCTACAAAGTGGCATAAACTTTGGTTAAATAAAAACGACATAGCGTTCATACGGGTAGACAAAATCATTTGCAATTTGATATTTGAAAATGTTTTTATAATCACTTTAAACATAAAAAATATTTACGCTTTAGCCACGTCCCTTCTTGTACCTCCCACACAATTGTCTCTATCCTAGGTAAAAATTAAATGCTTTATAACAACTTTTCCGGATCCTGAAATCCATTATGACTTTAAATTTGATCATGTTTTTACAATTATTTCGAACTGTTCTAACACAGTCACCGGCAGTAATTATTGTTTTAGCTTTGTCTATTATACTTTCTAAGCAGACGAGGCGTTGTTCGCATACTCCAGGTTGTGTTACATTTGGTATGTTGAGATGGGTTCTCATATTCACGTATGACGTAGTGATATTCATTTATTAATTTCAATTATACTTTTCTTCACATTTTTTTATATTATTACTCAATATCAATTAGTATATTCTCAATTTCAATTTGTTTTTTCTCATTTTCTATCGCCCATTTCTCAATTTCAAATTGTATTTTCTTAATTTCAATTTAAACTTCTGAATTTCAATTGGTATTTTCTCAATTTCAATTGAAAATGGTGGTACCAAACGACTGAAGATGAAATCAAGAAAGTCGTTGTGCACTGATAAATATAAAGAGATTTTAAGAAAATTGAAAATTTACGGGGAAATGGGGCGAAGAGGATAAAATTGTTTGTTGCTAGAATCAAAAAATCCGCTGTGTACGTTCCACTGACTTTGTGGAATCGGGAAACAAAAGATTTTTTCAAATTCGTACTTTTAGGGTAAAATATGGAAAAGGGCTATAGCTGGAATACAATTTAAAAAAATATTTTAAATACTTACCCGCACCCTATGATACTGGTATTAGTGTCAAATTAACCCTTCTGCATGATACAATTGTGAAATCATTGACAAAGAACACTCCACAAGGGTTAAAGAAGAGAATATCTTTTAATGCTGAACTTACTCAGATAGAAGCATGATATTTGAAGTATTTTTAACAGATATTCTCCTCTTTGAATTGACAATAATATCGGTATCATAGGGTGCGAATAAGTACTTAATTTAATTTTTGAAAACTTGTATCCATTGGAAGTTGTAGTCCTGTAAAGGGACAACAGGGGGGTTACTATGTAACTCGATTCGAAAGTTAAATATTACGAAAACGGATTTTCCCTACCAACTAACTCGAATTCGCAAATACATTTGCTACTTTCGATTTGCCACATCCGATTATCGGATACTCATACTCTACTTTCGTATGTGCATCACTATGTATTTCGAATTTAGATGTCAAAGTCGCTCAAAAGTAAACATTTCTACTCGTTTGATATTATGCTAACGGAAAGAATTAAAATATTAAATTATTGACACCAAACGCATAAAAATGTAAGTATTTATTAAATTTATATATATATATCAGTAGATTAATATTTATAAAAATGTTTTTTAATGGGGAAAATCCAACAAAAAGTGTAAACACCAAACAAATACAGTTTGAGATCATGCTAAATTTTATGAAGGATCATCCGCAGTTGGCTAAGGGTTATGTCAAAGCTCCGGAAGCCAAACAAGCCACCAATAATTTATGGTCTCGATTGACAGAAGAGCTAAATGCAGCCGGTCCACCAATGCGGGAAGTGGTCGGTTGGAAAAAATATGCAAGTGATAGTTTGCCCATAAATGGAAATTAATTATTTCTTTTTAGGATTGGGCAGATCACAAGACCCATCTTAAGGCCAAACTGCGAAAGAATCGAACTAATTTTTCGGGCACAGGCGGTGGACCGGCAAAATTGTGTTCATTCACGGCGCTAGAAGAAGGTGTCATAGAGTTGCTGGATATGCAGAAGGCGGTGGACGGTATGAGAGGTGTCCGAAAATTTGGGATTACCAGCGACGACACTAGTACGGCCACAAGCAGTAAGGACACCGAGGAAGTCGTCGCAAATATGCTCAACTACATCACAAATAATCCGAGTGAGACGGATGTGTTAGTGTCTGCACCGTCCCCACCGCGTTGTTCATCAGCTCGTACAGCCACCACACCACAATTGTCCTTTAATCGTGCTGCTCCAAAAAAAAACATACATACATAACATGTTGGTTCTTACATTGTATCCGTTAAGTGCATAAAATCTACACCATCGCGTAAGATTCTGCGTTCCATTCGATCGTCTTCATTTTCCATCCAAAGGGCAACCGAATCCATTTTTGTAACACACAAATATTATTTACTTTTTATTTTGTTTTGACATTTCATGTAATAAATGTTGCCAACTCTGAATAATACATTCGAAGGTACTGCCAAAAATGTTAAGAAATAGTGGCAGCACTTTTCACTCGATTCAAAACTCTTACATGGTAAGAGTATAAATTCAGATCGAATACAACTTTCGAGCTGTTCGAACTTTCGAATCGAGTTACATAGTAACCCCCCAGGCTGAGGAAATGTAAAACTAAAAACGCCAATTAACTCTGCTTTGCCTACAGTTTCATACGTATATAATTCGGTTTAAGTGTAACGACTTTTTTTAAAAAAATTGCCGTACGGTGTAATAGAACTGTTTTTATTTAAGTAGGAATAACTAAGCTAAGTTAAAATTTTACTCAAAATAATAAATTCTTTTTTAATTGTCGTCAACAGTAACATCAATGTTTGTATGAAAACTATTTTTGAAAAAAAAAAATATTTTATGTTAAAAAAGTTGAAATTAGCCTGGATAATTATCCGGTGTAAGTCAAATTTATGGTTATTGTGGCTAAATCCAAAAAAGTCAACACAAAATATTTTTTTGGAAAATTTATTTTGATACAAATAATTATATTTGTAATATTAACTTTTATTAACGTTTTTATTATCGCAGCTTATTCCCGGCTTAAAGAAAAACAGCCTTAATATGACCACCACTGACTTAAGGTGATGATGATAGTTCGATACTGCCAATTAAATACCAATTCATGGAAATGCATATATGTAAATATGCAAAAACGTGGACACTACTACGAGAGCGTGAAAGAGCGGATATAGTTAAGAGAGAGAGAGAGCGCGATTTAAAAATACATGAAAGATCACGGGCGCCAAACATGAACTTGGCCAACTGTTGTAATTAGGATAAGGTTAATACGACGAAAGCAGAAGGAGAAGAAGAAAACAAACACACGACATTCAATTCCCATACGAGGTGCACATAAGCGCACATGGAGTTATCCAATTATCAATGAAACAATGCAGCAATTCATCGATTCATTACATCACTCGACGACGTCCGAACGACGACGAAGGCGACCACACCACATCAACTGATCGAAACTCTTGACAAATGACGTTTTTCCTTTTGGTGGAGGGGGAGGGGTCGTCTTTCAACACTTACCACCAAAACAACCCGCTAAAAAATCACAGTAATTTTCTTTCATAATAATTTATCACCACTAATAAGGCATCCAATATGTAGTGCGGAGAGAGAGAGAGGAAGAGAAAGACTACACATGTACGTATAGTATAAACACTTTTGTTTATATTTCGAAAGACATAATTAATAATAAATAAATAATAAATAAAATGAAATTCTTTCTATGACGAAATCATCAGCACTCGCGAGCAAACGTACGAACGAACGTAGTGTGTTGTGTTGTTTTTATTTTTTTTTGCGATTCCACTTTCTTTTCGCGAATTTTCCTACGCGCGCACACACACTCTCGCACCCTCTAAAGTGACACTGACTGCCTTCTAACGATGACTACCGCGCCGAGTGCTTCTTGTCAAATACTGAAATGCGCTTTCGGTGCTCATGCAAGTTTATCTACTGAGGTGGTATGGTAGAAAAAAGCTTTTTCGATATAAACAAGCTTTATGTCTCATTGCAATGGGGTGCATTTGGTGAGATACAGAAGGACTCTTTGTGCAACGAGAGGGAAAGTACTGTTGTGAGAGTATTAGTAGGGAGTAGTGAGAGTACATTTTATACCCTACAGCACCGTAGTGGTGCTGTCCAGAGTAAATTTGAAAAATTGTTAAAACTGTAAGATTACTTGTGTCTGAGAACTGAGGAAAAACATGCCTCAGGGAAACTTGTCAAGATCTACTGTACGTAGCTTGTCGACACGGTTGTCGTGGACTGTTGTGTCATGCACGTTCTATATATAAAACCCTTCTCCGATTACACGTGAGATATTACATTTTTATTATCTCATTCTTATTCAATGAGCAACATTCTGGATAAGATTATGCTCCAGTAAAAGCTGAGCAAACAATTAATGTTTGTTGTGAATTTATTGCACAATAATTATTTAGATTCCAACTACCGGATAATCGTTTATAATTCAACGTTGGGAATCATCAACTTAATGTGTCTTCTCTTTCTGCTACATCTATATTGGCATTTATGAAGAAAATCACATTTTTTGCGCTGATGGGAGAGATGTCGGTTGTATGACAATTGTTTAATGCATTATGTCTTAAAGAAGTACAAATTTATATACAAGCGATCAAATCCACTGGATAATTATAATTATTCGAAAAAAAAAATTATATACGTATACGTAATATACGTAGTGGTATGAGTAATTTAAATTGAACTGAAATTACTCATACCACTCACAGCCTTCATCCCCTATTCCATATAATTTACCAACAGAAACAGATATTTGACTTTTAAATCTAATTTTAAAATTTTTGTAATGCGTAATATTTAAATTTTATAAACATTATATTTCTGGACAATGTCTGTGGGATATTGAGCTAAAAAAATAAATTGTCTGTAGAAAAAGATCGATCTTCCAAAAAATGGGCGTATTTTAGTTCTACACCATTTTCAAATGTATTTCAAAAGACACCATTTGAAATTCAAAAATTCCATTTGAAATTCAAGAAATATCAATTGAAATTCAAAAAATATCATTTGAATCAAAAAACACCAACATGTCATTTGTAATTAAAAAAGCACCATTTGGAATTCAAAACTCGTCATTTGTAATTCAAAATACACCATTTGAAATTCAAAAGTTTTCATTTGAAATTCAAAAATTATTCCATTTGACATTCAAAAGTTTTCATTTGAAATTCAAAAATGTAAACAAACTTATTTAAGAAAAATACACATTAGGTGGGATAGCATTTATTTTTTCTGCAAATTTGGATATTCTGCAGTTTTGGAAACAGATTTAATAAAAACTAATAAGTATAATGATGTAAAATGTCG
Organism: Polietes domitor; assembly: GCA_947397865.1. Classification (NCBI taxonomy): domain Eukaryota; kingdom Metazoa; phylum Arthropoda; class Insecta; order Diptera; family Muscidae; genus Polietes; species Polietes domitor. The sequence goes on from OX377618.1 coordinate 258,940,275, forward strand.
GTAATTTCATATATAGTTTATAACCTTCACCAGCTCAGAGAGCATCTGCATATAATTTATAATGACTTGCATTTTACTTTGGGTCGGATTATTTGTGGGAGAGGAACAACAAATCATAACAGGTATAAAGTGATTGTAGAACCATTTGCAATAATAAATTGTTACTGATCAGTTTTATTTTAACCAAAGCTTATGCCAATTTGTGTGAGAGGTCTTGCAATATCGCTCATATTGCAGGTGTCTATAACGTCTATGAAAACATTACCAATGACCAAATTTCAGAGTATTCCGATCGTCCGTATAGAAGTTATAAAATCTTTAAATTTAAATAGGTTAGAGTGATTTGCATAAGAGATACGTAAATCTGTTTTCTTAACAGCAGAATATTAAAGTTTACAGAAATAAATAAATGCTACCCAACCTAATGTATATTTTGCTTAAATAATTTTGTTTACCCTTTTTGAATTGTAAATGGAATAATTTTTGAATTACAAATGGAATAATTTTTGAATTTCAAATGAATTGAATTTCAAATGGTGTCTTTTGAATTACTTATGGCGAGTTTTGAATTGCTAATGACGAGTTTTGAATTACAAATGAAGAGTTTTGAATTTCAAATGATGTCTTTTGAATTTCAAATGATGTCTTTTGAATTTCAAAAGATGTCTTTTGAATTTCAAATGATGTCTTTTGAATTTCAAATTATGTCTTTTGAATTACTTATGACGAGTTTTGAATTGCAAATGACGAGTTTTGAATTACAAATGACGAGTTTTGAATTTCAATTGACATTTTTTGAATTTTTAAATTGCAAATGGAATTTTTTGAATTTCAACTGGTGTCTTTTGTATTTCAAGTGATGTCTTTTGAATTACAATTAAAAAAGGTGTAGTAATTTTATTGTATAAGTTGGTACGTATTTTTGCCATTTCAGCGTGAAGAGCTTTTTTTACAACTTTGGTGTCTTTGGTGACCCCCACTGAAATTTTCCGCCCAATATTTTTGTAGAACATTATAATCATTAAATGTCCTTTTTCAAAAGGAGAAGGTGTGTGGCATGAGTAAGGTGACCATCCATCCCGCTTTTCGCGGGACTATCCCGCTTTTTGATGCGGGACTGGGCATGTTTAATGTTTCCATCCCGCTTTTTTACAAAAAGTTCCGCTTTTTCGTTTTACATTATTTTTAGTACAATATCGATTACAAATTTGTTAGTAACCGACAAAAGTCCACATTTTCTAAAATATTTAACTAACTGTCGTTATTCTAAATTTTGCATCTAGTTTTAAGGCAACATTTAAGATCATTAATAGTAATTTAATCTATAGTTTCATAAAATGTAATTCAATGCTGCGTTGTTCAATTTATTAATTTAAAACATATATTAATAATAAAGGGTGATTTTTTAAGAGCTTGATAACTTTTTTTTTAAAAAAACGCATAAAATTTGCAAAATCTCATCGGTTCTTTATTTGAAACGTTAGATTGGTCCATGACATTTACTTTTTGAAGATAATTTCATTTAAATGTTGACCGCGGCTGCGTCTTAGGTGGTCCATCCGCTTAGTCCAATTTTGGCATTTCCACGTTTTTGAGTAACAGAGACCCAATTGGTGCGAACGGCGACGAATCGAAAATTGGTGGTCATCATTAACACTGGCCGATACAGCTGCGATATTTTCTTCAGTTCGCACTCTACGTAAGCGTGTTGGTGGTTTAATGTCCAACAATGTAAATTTGGTGCGAAATTTAGTCACAATAGCCCGAATAGCCGCTTCAGTGGGTCGATTAAACTGACCATAAAATGGAAGCGCGCAATGAACTTTCTTAACAGAGCACGCATTTTGATAATAAAATTCAATAATTTGCAAGCGTTGTTCGTTTGTAAGACGATTCATGATGAAATGTCAAAGCATACTGAGCATCTTTCTCTTTGACACCATGTCTGAAATCCCACGTGATCTGTCAAATACTAATGCATGAAAATCCTAACCTCAAAAAAATCACTCTATACCTGGCCTAGTTAAGTTCGGTGACGCCTAGTCTTATATACTCTCCACCATGGAGTGAACTTCACAGTATTCTTGCCTGTCGACTTTTTACAGTTTTAATCACCCTGTATTCCGGTTGTCGTCGTGGACACATAACGACGCCGCCTGGCGTCGTCCGTTGTAATTCGGTATTCTCATTGTCGTCATCGGTATTTATCGATAACTTTTGACACATATTTGGTATTCTGTAAGTAAATTTGACGTCGGTATTGTGTCGAAGCGACTCTGATTTTGTCGTCTTCATTTTTTATAACGACTTGAAGGTATTTTGGTATTTAAACGCGCAGAAAAGTAATAAAAAAGTTGAAAATGGAAAATAAAGAAAAAATTAAAGTAACAAACGCAAATCAGTTCGAAAAATTCTTAGAACTGTTGGAAAAAAATCCTACGCTGGCAAAAGGGTTTCGAAGGGGCACTGTTCCGTGCAATTTTAAGGAGCAATGGGATGGCATAGGAAAAGTCCTAAATGCTTTTGGCCCACCAAGAAGACAAGGGGAAGCTTGGCAGAAGGTAAGAAAACATTGGATGTTAAATAGTAGGTAATAAAAGCATCATATTTATATGCAGGTTTGGCGAGACCTTAAATATAAGGTAAAAAAGAAAATGTCAAAAAACAAAGCTGAGTGCAATGCTACAGGTGGTGGAATTTTTAAGCAATGTGCACTCAGCCCCCTGGAGGAAAGAGTGGCAAATCTCTTGCAATTTCAAAAACAGCTCAACCCGGAAGGCGCAGTTCAGGGAGCAGGAAAAGAAAATCCTTGCAATGAATTGGAAACGTTGGAGGAAAACGAAACGGTAGAAATGGAGATACGTGAGTTTTTGGAAACTGATGAGGAAGAAGAGCCACAACAATGCGAAGGTCCCTCCACAAGCACTAAGCAACAGGTAATGGTCGAAAGAGATTCCATACCGACAGAGAGTTCCAACTCTACAAAAAGAAAAAAAGCCGTTCCCAAGAAATCAACGTCTAATTTCATGGAACGTCAAGAGCTGCTTGAGAAGCACAGTGCTAATCAGGGGAAACTACTGGCGGACATATCGAATACTCTGTCATCGGTGAAACACTCCATGAGAGATGTTTCCAAATATCAAAAAAAACTATTAGAAGTTGAGGAAAAAAAAATTAAATTATTAGAAGAAAAAGATAAAAGAGAAAAAGAAATGCACGAGAATGAGATGAAAATAAAAAAAATAAAAATTATGATAAAAGAAAAAGAACTGCAACTGCTTAAAAAGAATGAATAATAACTTTTTACTATATTTTATTGATTTTTTTCTTATTTACTTTTTATTTTATTCGCTTTTTATATAAATAAGTACTATTTTTTTCTTAGACTGAATTGTTTTGTGTTTAATTTGTTTTTATTTTTAGTATTTTTTTTTTAAATGAATTATAACGTTTTTGAACTAAAAAAAGCTTCGTTTTATTTGCTCCCTTATTTCAATGGCCTCTGGAGATCCCATGTTTTCTGCGTCGTGCACTTCAAAATCGGTTTGTTGGTTTTCTAAATTGATGGGATCAGGAAACGTATCTTCCATGCCATATTCTATACATATATTATGAAGGGCAGCGCATACATTTACTATTTTAATCGCTTTGGCAGGTTTGTAGTGAAGTTGACGGGCGCCAAGAAGACATCGAAAGCGATTTTTTAATACACCAATAGTTCTTTCGACTATATTTCTCGCTTTAGCATGTTTTGTATTAAAGGTAGCCTCTGGACTTCCTTCTACAGCAGAGCGATATGGCACCATAAGAAATGGCTCGAGAGGATACCCGGCGTCACCTGATGAAAAAGTTATGTTAGTACGTGATGATATTTAAAGCTAAACCTATGTTTTACCTAAGAGCCATGAATTACGTTCACCAGCATTATATCGTTCTTGTAGCATTGTTTTTGCAAGGCTGACATTCCAGATTAATGAGTCATGAGAAGATCCTGCGTATCGGGCGTCCAAAAATCTTATCCGCATTTTGTGATCACAAATCTACAATGGGGGAATACATGTACAATAATACAATGAAATAAAAAACACATACCTACAATCATAGCATTTAAGCTAAAAAAGCCTTTTCGGTTGAAGTAAAGATGTTGATCTTCCTTTTTGGGAGGCAAAATTTTAATGTGGGTTCCATCCACACATCCAATAACACCAGGAAATTCGGTCTTTTCAAAAAAATGTACTTTAGCTTCATTTATATCATCATGTGTCATTTCAAATTTTATCCACCTGGGGCAAATCACCCTTTCTAGGGCTTCCAGAGTTTCGGATAGAATTCTGGAAACAACTGGTTGTGAAAGTCCCAATACAAAGTCGTTTCCGACACTAAGCTGGTACGATCCCTGGGCTAAAAATCTCAGCGTCGCGGCCAGTTTGATTGTTTTCGAAACGAAAGTTGATCTAATACCGCTTTTCAAGTGAGGTTCTATTGTTTCAAGAACATATTTAAACGCTTCTTTATTAAGCCGAAAGTAGCTTGCAAACCTGTTGAAAATAAAAAAAAAATGTGGTGAAACAATACGGCTTAGGAGTTTTATCACTTACTTCTCATCCGGCAAATTAAATATATTAGATTCTTGTCGAAGTAGTCTTCTTTGTAATACAAGATTTGCTTTCTTTTCTTCATCACTTGAATCAGAACTTGAATCAGAAAAAAACATTTTGTTTTCCAATAAAAAAATAGAAATAAAATAAATCAGCTGACACAAATATCAGTGATGTGTTTTTTTATTTTTTCAGAATTATCGATAAACAGGCGTCATCGTCACAAGTCTGTTACAGAATACCGAATTAGTGACGACGTGACGGTGACGGCGACAGAAGGTGACGACGACTTTAAAATGACAACGACAACACCGACGACTACTGGAATAAGGGTGAATAAATTGTGATGTTTCTTTCTTGATAAGTGGTCACAAAATGTTTTTAAATACCCTAAATATTTTTATTTATTTAGATATTTTCAGTCCTTGGTAGGGAAAAACTTGATGACTCTCGGTCAATTCTAACTATTCACAATCCTAAACTATTCCGTTATCAAGGTAGCCTGAAGTTCGTGATTACTGATATAGACATTTGTTTGGTACCATTTGTCTCATTTTTCCCATTGTGAACCTAAAAGTACGAATTGGAAAAAAATCAAAGTCAGCCAGTCGTATTCTAAACACAACCATTTCAATTTATAACACCATGCGACAGTACTTTTTGGACCTGAACAATACCATAAAAGCAGGAAACACTGAGAGCAATGGTAAATAATAATTAATTTACGTTTATGTTAACTTAACTATATCCCAAAAAATATTTTAAAATCAGCATTAAATTGAATATGAATAACAAATACGTAAAGAATACCGTTTGCACACAACTCCGATACATACCTTCGAATACAACAATACCAAATTGAGAATACTACAATTTTGGCGAACCAATCTTTGGTTCAAATACTCACCACTTTTCAGAAGATCGCCTGCCGACGATGACGTTACACACAAAATATCAAATATCACCAAATAAGTGATTATTTTTCCTACGAAATATACACCTCCATTGTGACTGAAAAAATCCCAGGGGAATATATTCCCTGTTCCAAATTCAGAAAAGTGAATTTTCAACAGTTTCAAAATCAACATTTCAAACAAATTTATTACACCAAAAAAATAGTTTATTTGTTTTTATTCTTCTTCTATTTCTTCTTCCATATTTGGCACTGCAAATCTATCGAATGTTGCGATCCAAAAAGCTTACACTTTCCTATCGATTATAAGTATAAGAAACGGATGTCGTGATTAGACCTCAGCCATTTATTTTTATAGTAAATATATGGTAAATAAATGTGTTTAATGGAACATGATCACGAAGAAACTTCATACTTTATACTTTAGCAGCAGAAAACTCAATATATTAAGTTATGTAACAAAATCCTAACAAGACGATTTTCAGATAAAATAAAGTGAAGAGAAATCATGTCAAATTTTAGACTTTACCAAATAATTATATTGTAAATAAATTCTGATAAAAACGAAAAGCTTGTAAATCGTTATACAAAATTCATGTTAAAAACGAGTAAATAAATTAAACCTACTTATAAAGGGTGATTTTTTAAAAGCTATAGGAAAGTTTTTCAAAAAAACACATAAAATTCAGAAAAATGCATGAAATCTTTATTTGAATCGATAATGGACCGTACTATCGATTCAAATAAATGTTTGAAGATTATTTCATGCAAATGTTGACCTTGACTGCGCCTCAAATGCTCCATCCGCTTAGTCCAATTTTGGCATTTCCACGTTTTTGAGTAACAGAGGCCCAATTGCTGCGAACGGCGACGAATCGATAATTGATGGTCATCATTAACACTGGCCGATACAGCTGCGATATTTTCTTCAGTTCGCACTCTACGTAAGCGTGTTGGTGGTTTAATGTCCAACAATGTAAATTTGGTGCGAAATTTAGTCACAATAGCCCGAATAGCCGCTTCAGTGGGTCGATTAAACTGACCATAAAATGGAAGCGCGCAATGAACTTTCTTAACAGAGCACGCATTTTGATAATAAAATTCAATAATTTGCAAGCGTTGTTCGTTTGTAAGACGATTCATGGTTAAATTATAGACCAAACTGAAGATGTTTGACAGTGAAACAAAACACGAAACGTGCGTCAGCTGTTTAAACCAGTGCACACTGGTCCCAAATCCATTTTTTATGGCATAAAGTCGAAAAATAAACATAGTCTTGTAATTTTGTACATTTGCTAGACATATCATACGCAAAAAATAAAAATAAAATTTGGCCGATCGGACCACGCCCACTACCACCTCCCATATAAACTCAATACATAACCAACATAATTATCACCCTGTATTGGTACAGGGTGACCAAAAACAAAATTTTATGAAAGCTTAAAAGAATGAATTGTTGTTTATTTTGACGAAATGTGTTTTTCTACACATTATTACAAAAGCAAAATATAGCACACAAATAGTATACTTTAAACTGCAATTTAAATAATTATTTCAAGAAATAAAGTAAAATGTATACATGTGTACAAAAAGGTGAATGATGTTGTATACCATTGAAAGTACCAATACCTTTTAAATAAAATATTGATGGGTCTCGTACACAAAACTAATTCAGAGATATAATCTATATATATAAAAGAGTTGCGTTACTGACTGACTGACTTATCATTGACCAGCCCCCAGACCAAACGGCTGAAGCCAGGGTCATGAAATTTTCAGGGTAGTTCCCAAATATGACGTAGACGTCGACTAAGAAAGGGTTTTACGAAATTCGTACTTTTGGGGGATAAAATGGCCCAAAAAGGGATAAACATCGAACCTTCGTCCTGACTAAACGGCAGTAGCTATAAACATGAAATTCGGAGTTCCTTGCAATGACCATGCAGACGAGCTACAAATAGGGATTTTTCGAAATTTGTACTTTTAAGGGACGACCGTTACAAAAAGGGATAAAAATGGTACCAACTAAAGTATTACAGCTAGAAACGTGAAATTTGGTATGTAAATTCCTCTGACCATATAGAAACGAAGTAAAATTGGATTTTTCGAAATTTGTACTTTTAAGGGACGAGCGGGACAAAAAGGGATAAAAATGGTACCAACTAAAGTATTACAGCTAGAAACGTGAAATTTGGTATGTAAATTCCTCTGACCATATAGTAACGAAATAAAATTGGATTTTTCGAAATTTGTACTTTTAAGGGACGAGCGGGACAAAAAGGGATAAAAATGGTACCAACTAAAGTATTACAGCTAGAAACGTGAAATTTGGTATGTAAATTCCTCTGACCATATAGAAACGAAGTAAAATTGGATTTTTCGAAATTTGTACTTTTAAGGGACGAGCGGGACAAAAAGGGATAAAAATGGTACCAACTAAGGTATTACAGCTAGAAACGTGAAATTTGGTATGTAAATTCCTCTGACCATATAGAAACGAAGTAAAATTGGATTTTTCGAAATTTGTACTTTTAAGGGACGAGCGGGACAAAAAGGGATAAAAATGGTACCAACTAAGGTATTACAGCTAGAAACGTGAAATTTGGTATGTAAATTCCTCTGACCATATAGTAACAAAATAAAATTGGATTTTTCGAAATTTGTACTTTTAAGGACGAGCGGGACAAAAAGGGATAAAAATGGTACCAACTAAAGTATTACAGCTAGAAACGTGAAAATTGGTATGTAAATTCCTCTGACCATATAGAAACGAAGTAAAATTGGATTTTTCGAAATTTGTACTTTTAAGGGACGAGCGGGACAAAAAGGGATAAAAATGGTACCAACTAAAGTATTACAGCTAGAAACGTGAAATTTGGTATGTAAATTCCTCTGACCATATAGTAACGAAATAAAATTGGATTTTTCGAAATTTGTACTTTTAAGGACGAGCGGGACAAAAAGGGATAAAAATGGTACCAACTAAGGTATTACAGCTAGAAACGTGAAATTTGGTCTGTAAATTCCTCTGACCATATAGAAACGAAGTAAAATTGGATTTTTCGAAATTTGTACTTTTAAGGGACGAGCGGGACAAAAAGGGATAAAAATGGTACCAACTAAAGTATTACAGCTAGAAACGTGAAATGTATGTAAATTCCTCTGACCATATAGAAACGAAGTAAAATTGGATTTTTCGAAATTTTTACTTTTAAGGGACGAGCGGGACAAAAATGGATAAAAATAGTACCAACTAAAGTATTACAGCTAGAAACGTGAAATTTGGTATGTAAATTCCTCTGGCCATATAGAAACGAAGTAAAATTGGATTTTTCGAAATTTGTACTTTTAGAGGGACGAAAAGGGATAAAAATGGTACCAACTAAAGTATTACAGCTAGAAACGTTAAATTTTGTATGTAAATTCCTCTGACCATATAGAAATGAAGTAAAATTGGATTTTTCGAAATTTGTACTTTTAAGGGACGAGCGGGACAAAAAGGGATAAAAATGTTACCAACTAAGGTATTACAGCTAGAAACGTGAAATTTGGTCTGTAAATTCCTCTGACCATATAGAAACGAAGTAAAATTGGATTTTTCGAAATTTGTACTTTTAAGGGACGAGCGGGACAAAAAGGGATAAAAATGGTACCAACTAAAGTATTACAGCTATAAACGTGAAATGTATGTAAATTCCTCTGACCATATAGAAACGAAGTAAAATTGGATTTTTCGAAATTTGTACTTTTAAGGGACGAGCGGGAAAAAAGGGATAAAAATAGTACCAACTAAAGTATTACAGCTAGAAACGTGAAATTTGGTATGTAAATTCCTCTGACCATATAGAAACGAAGTAAAATTGGATTTCTCCAAATTTGTAGTTTTAAGTGGCGAGCGGGACTAAAAGGGATAAAACTTTTACCAATTTTACTATTACAGCTAGAATCGTGAAATTTTGTGTGTAAATTCCACTGATCATATAGCAGCGCAGTAGTTTGATTTTTCGAAATTTGTACTTCTAGGGGGTGCGCGGGACGAAAAGGGATAAAAATGCTGTACAATCCTGTGTTACCAAATAAAGTACATATTTTTAGGGGAGCAAAAACACATGTTACCTATAGTGATTTTTCAAAATGTGTACTTTTTGGGAAAGAGGTGCAAAAAGTTATAAACTGGCTGGCTGAATCTAGAAACATGAGATCGAGGATATAAATGGTTGTAATTTTTTGTTCAAAACTTAGTAGAAAACTATACATACGAAGTAGTTCAGCTACAATAGTGCACATCGACAAGCACATTCCTTTGACTGTGTGTGAGTGCTAGCTAATAGGAGCTTATCAAATTACTATTTTAGATTTATCTATATCCACCAAAAGAAAATTAAATAAATACTATCCAAAAACAGAGACGGATAAAATTAACGAATAACTTGCTTTTTCGCGTGCGAAGCAGCGGGTACTGCTAGTCTTATATATGTCTATGGCTAATCAAAAACTGTGCTAAAATAAAATGACAATTTTTGGAGTTTGCCGAAAAATGCTGACGAGATATTAATTCCACCATAAACAACAACCTCAGACGAACACTTTCACATTTACACTTTGAGTCAAGTTGAGTCATACATATAACTTTTGGTCCACGACATTTATAGATTATGTTCTCTAGAAATCACAAAATTACAACACCTATGAATATTCACCCTCATCATGTAAGTCGTAGTCGTGTCGAATTTTCGACTCGTGTCACAAATTTACATTTTTGGTATCGCGTATGTCGTATTTGACTGTGAAATTCGACAAAAACTGTCACTGAATATTTTGCAAGTGACTAGAGTAAAAAAAATTAAAAATGGAAAAAATTAATCAAATCAAAAGTTAATGGATTTAGTTCTACTAAACTAATATAAAAAGCAAAAACATATAATGTTATTTCTTGAATTACATACGTAATTTAAGAATGGAAATTATGACTCCCAAGGAATTTGGTATTTTTATTGGTTAAATGATTTGAAAAATGAAAATTTTGACAAAAATCTACAATAAAAAAGTGGAAAGATCAAATATAAAGAAAAAAAATTAACAAAAATTTTTAACAAAATCGACTACGACGAAAATGTTCTAGTCACGTCGAATTTGTTACATGATACCGACGAAATGCAAATTCGACTACGACAGCTGTCGAAATTCGACTACGACTTACGTGATAAGGGTGATTGACAAGACCACAATAATCATAAAATGTAAAATATAATTTTTCAACTAATAACTCTTGCCGTCAATTTTCATAATATACGCCCATGTGCTGACAACCGCATGATTTCAAATCGCATTTTTTTTGGCGATTTCGAGTCTCTAAATTTCGCATTTTTACTTTAAACAATTGTTTTCAGTTTTCTTTCTTTACTGGCGGATAAATGAAGAAGATGTTTGGTTAAAAATAGCAATTTTAAATAGAAATGTAAAATTTAGAGACTCGAAATCGCCAAAAAAAAAATGCGATTTGAAATCATGCGGTTGTCAGCACATGGGCGATAGTCATTTATTATTTTCTTTTTAAGTCTTGATTTTAATTAATTTGTAGAACTGCTTTATATCAAAATTAATCCCACTTTTTTTGAACCGCAAAGTTTAAGTACCATTCAGGCTTGTGGTGTTTCCACCTAATTTTCTCCAGTATATTTTCTTGATTGCTTGGAATGTTGCCATAATGAAAATATATACACAATTATCATTTTCCAATTTTAATTTTTTTGAATTTCTGCCAAAAAATGGATTTGGGACCATAGTGCAGTGTTGCCAAAAAGATAATAGCTAAAAAATCACCATTTATATATTAGGATGGATCACGAAAATAAATTGAAAATGAAGATTTGATTGTTTAACGATGATCTGCAAAATATTTCGTAGCTGGGTCAAACCTTCTGCAAACTAAACGCACCACTAAATCATGTTTTCCCATGTATTTTTTATGTTACATTCTAAATTTTTTCCTGAGCCCTTGGAAGCAAATTAAATATAAATTTTGATTTTTGTCTTAGAATAACTCATTGGTCGCTTTATAAGACGTTTAGATTGATTTTTCGGGTTTTTCGAAGTGACAGCTAAAACCAATTATTTCTTGGAAACATTTTGTAAATTGTGTTATGAAAAATGAATGATGCATAAATGAAATCGGACAAAAAACTACGTAACTGATTCCATTTTTTTAAATAATTAAATACAGTATATGGTTTTTCAGAGCCAAAATTTTCATACTCTCTTTACAAAAATGAGGCATGCGACGTCAATGTTCTTCCAGTGTTCATCTTTTAGACGTCATTCGAAAGGTATTGACTGCAGCTACAAAGTATTACAACCAAATAAGAAAGCAAGTAAGTAAGATTCAGTCGGCTTAACCGACTTATATATACCCTCACTCTCAGAGAACATATATAGGAAAGTCATATGGTCCCAGCTTCCACATTTATAAAACAATTGTAAAAACATGAGCAAATATCAAGTCATAGTGAAATACATGCACCAGTATAGAAGTTATAAAGGATTCAATATTACCTATTGTAGACACAATTGTGTGATAGTTTTCAAAAAAACACATAAAATTCATCTTTATTTGAATCGATAGTACGGTCCATATAATTTAATGTTTGAAGATTATTTCATGCAAATGTTGACCTTGACTGCGACTCAAATGATCCATCCGCTTAGTCCAATTTTGACATACATTTTCCAACATTTCGGCCGGTATTTCAGGAACAAATGCTTCAATGTTGTCTTCCAATGCGTCAATTGAAGCGGGCTTGTCTGTATAGACATGAGCTTTAACATAGCCCCACAAAAAATAGTCTAAAGGCGTTAAATCGCACGATCTAGGCGGCCAATTGACCGGTCCCGAACGTGAAATAAAATGTTCACCAAACTCGCCTCTCAACAAGTCCATTGCTGCGCGTGATGGCATGTGTGCCGTCTTGTTGAAACCACATGAAAATTCAATAATTTGCAAGCGTTGTTCGTTTGTAAGACGATTCATGGTTAAATTATAGACCAAACTGAAGATGTTTGACAGTGAAACAAAACACGAAACGTGGGTCAGCTGTTTAAACCAGTGTTGCCAAAAAGATAATAGCTCAAAAATCACCCTTTAGAAGGAGCGTGGCTAAAGGGTAAATATTTTTTATGTTTAAAGTGATTATAAAAACATTTTCAAATATCAAATTGCAAATGATTTTGACTACCCGTATGGATGTTATCGGTCGGTTTTATTGTAACCCAAGTTTATACCAGTTTGTATGTGAGGTACCAGAAGGGGCGTCGCAATATCGCCCATATTCTATGCAAATGTAACTTCTATGAAAGCATTGCCAAATACCGAATTTCACAGTATTCCGATCATCCGTATAGAAGTTATAACAGATTTAATTTTACGTAGTTTAGGGTGATTTGTGTGGGAGGTACTAGAAGGGGCGTGGCAAACTCGTCATTCTTAGTACACTTAAAGTGATTATAAAAACATTACCAAAAAATAGCTGATTCCGAATATTCGTGTGGAAGTTACATTAGTTTCAATTTAATATAGGAATATGAGTCAATTGTGCGGGAGGTACTAGAAGGGGCGTGGCAATATCGCCCATCTTCGAACTTAAACTAAGTTTGGGAAAAATATTACGATGTGCAAAGTTTGAATTGATTCCTCAACACCTTTGGAGAGTTATCGTGTACACCAGCCAGCCAGACAGTCGGACGGACATGGCTCAAACATCTTAAAAAGTAGTGAAACGGATCTGGTGCAAACATACTTAGGGTTTTAAGTCACTACTTCAATGCATTACACTTGCTTTCTGTCCCAAATCATATATACCCTCCTACTCTGTAGAGTGAGGGTATACAAATATAATTTTTATTTTGAAATACTCTACTCTACTATCTCTACTATCCTACTCTATTAGGTATTCCATAACTTAAATTTATTGACGCACAAATTCGAAAACAAAAGTCGACTTTATGACAATGGAAAGTCGACTTTTTGGCAAAGGTAAAGTCGATTTCGACTTCATCCTACCAAAAGTAGATTGATCGATTAGTCGAAAATTTTATCCTTTTGAATTTTGTAGTCCTTGTAAGGAATAACAGGATGAGAATATTTTTTGGTGCTAAATATGTAATTAGAATTGAGCGAATTCAAAAGCGGTTTTTGAAATGTACATTACGTTCAATTAAATTTAATGAACCTGAGTCTTTATATATTGAGAGATGTATACTTCCATGAAAACTCTTGAAAAAATGTCAAAGAATAAAAGCTTGAAAAGTGACAGCTACCGAAATACCGGGTGATTCTAAATAACACCTCTTGTTGGAAAACCCTATATTAGATTTCATTTATTTTTACGATTATTTTTATGTTGTAGTCTGTAAGGAAGATGGTATTCCATAAACTGTAAATAAATAAAATGAAAATGAGAAACTAAAAATGTCATTTCGGCAATAGTTTCAGACGTTTATCATCCAGTTCATGTGTAATATGGACTGTCTGACAGTGTAATCAATCAATAAAGAACAGTTTCAAAATGAGTTATCTGACCTTATTCCGGTAGTCGTTGTGGACACAAAATGATCACAAATCTTGCGTCATTAAGCGCTCCATAGCTCGAGCATTAGTTGTCAGATTTGTCAACGTGGATACATTGGCCTTTTTCATTAGATATCCTAGAACAAATTTGTTCTTGAAATTTTAAAGGATTTCGATTTGTTGTCCTTTTATAGGATACGCAAAGAACGCGGCTGTAATTGATGATATTGATGAGCAAGTGTAAAATAAACGCAAAGTCAAACATGCTAACTGTGTATGCGTGCGTGCATCCATCCAACCATCCAGTTGGGTTTTGCTTCATACTTGCTTGGTATGGTTGTTTGGGGCATTTGCTTGAACGACGATTTGAAATATTACGTTTATACATCATTTCTCAATTTTATTTATTAGGCATTTATTGTTATTGTTTTTTTTTAATTTTTTTGTAATTTATTTATTTGTATAGATGATTTTCTTTTGTTTTTTTTTTTCTTTCTTCTTCTTGTTTTATTTTGTTTATTATAAATTATTTCCCTTTACTACTAAAACTTTTGTTTTGTTTTTTATTTTATTTTATTTTCATCTTTGCTTTTTGTTGTTTGTCAAATGAGAGTGAGAGTGAGTGAGTGAGTGTGTGTGTGTGTAAATATTATAATTATTTTTTTGTTTATTTATTTTTTCTTCTTCATTATTATTATAATTTTGTATCATATGTCAGCAAATTGTTCAATTGTTGTTGTTTTTTGTTTTTGTTTTATTTTTAATTAATCCTGCTTTTGTTTTTTCTTTCTTTCATTATCTTTTCTATATTAACAATTATTTGCAAAACAAATTGAAAAACAAAAAAAAAAAGAAAACAATAAACATAAAAATATAGTTTGTTTGTTTGTTAAATTATTATTTGTGGGGGTGGTGGTGGTGAGTGTGGGTGTATGAGTGGTCGGAAGGGGGGGGGAGGTGTTAAGTAAATTGGAACACAAACTAAATCTATGTAGTAGTAGAAGGTAAGTAGTATATCATCGAAATGTTCGGATTTTATGGGGCGGAGGGGGGCGTTAGAAATAAGCCTTAAGTTGTGTTTTTGTTGTAGTAGTAGTTGTTGTTGTGTGTGTATGTGTGTAAGGTAGTAGTAGAGTTTTAGGTATTACAAGAGATTGTTTGTTTTTTCTTTTTGTTGTTTTATTTTGTTTTAACAAAGTAGTAGTTGGAAAAACTTAAAACGTTAAACTAAACAAATTTACATACATTTATTAAAAATTAAAAAAATAAACACGCTTTTTGAAAGGAAAACACAGTAGGTTGTTTTTTGTTTTTGTTTTGTTTTGTTTTTTTCTTTACAAATAAACCATATTTATTAATAATAACCGGTGTGTTTGTTTTATATTTCTTCATTCATCGTTTTGTTTTTTGTTTTCTTTTTTCATACATTCATGGTTGGTTTGTTGATTTTTTTTCTTTCTTTTCTTTTCATTTCTTTATTTATAAATTAATTCTTATATAACAACTGTGGAAAATGTTTCATTTTTTATTTTTAAATTATTATTTATAAATATTTCTTTTTGTTTTTTTTTTTCTTTTTTAATGTTTTGAGTGACGTTCATCATTATGTTCTTGTTGTTGTTGTTCTCTGCTCTGTTTGCTGGGGTTGCTGTTGTTGCGGGGGATGGATTTTTCTTTTTTTTTTTTTTTGAAATACTTTTCCTTTACATCGTATAATTCATAAAATAGGTATGTTGGAGTGAGGGGGCAGGTGGCAGGACCGGGCCTGGCCGAGGCCACTGGCAGAGAGAGAGACAGAGAGAGAGGGGGGGAAGGAAGGGGTGTTTGTTGTTGTTTTGTTTAAGTGCTATTATATAATAATATTTATTATTTTTGTAGGTTGTTGTTTTGTTTTCGGCTTTTTCATCTTTTCCCAATTCTTCTTTTTATGTTACTATAAAGTCTAGACCATGTCTACTAACCCATCCATATCTATCTTTCATTCACATTGCTCCATCCATCCATCATTCATCATATCTTCATTCTAATGTTCTTTATTACCCATCCTTTTTTATTGTTTATTCTTTGTTTTTTTTATATAAATTATTAGGTATTTTTTGTTTTTATTTTTTTTAATTTATTATATACTGCACTTATACAACAATTTTAGAATTTCCTTTTGTTTTGTTTTTATTTTCATTATTATACGGCGCTTAAATTGCATCTTTCTCCTGTTTTTTTTTTTTTGTATTTGAAAATGTATTATGATGAGAAGGGGGAGGACAGGGGGGGTATTATATAAAATAATAATAATAGTAATGATAATAATAATAATAATTATAATATATAATAATTGTTATTATTATATTTGTTGGTTGGTTGGTTTGTTTTTCTTTTGTATGTAGCAAAAGCTGCAACAAGTCTGCTGTTAGACTCCAGACTCGCTTGTTTGTTTTTCTTAATGGGGGTTGTTGTTGTTGGTGGTGGTGGTTGTGGTGTTGGTTTTTGGCCTTGTCTACACTTTTATCATATCATTTCATTTCATTTGTTGTTGTTTGCTTCTTTTGTAACGTAGTTGTTGTTGTTGTTCTTTATATATATATAGATGTGTTTGTTTTTTTTATTATTTTCTCTAAAAATTATTCATTCATTCATTTGTTTTTTTTTTTTCTTTTAAATGTAAATGAGTTTATTTGTAGAAGTTTGTTTTTTTCATTATTTTCATTTTTATTTTGTTGTTTTTTGTTTTGTTTAATTAATAATTAAATAGGCATAAGTTAAATCATATTAGAAGTTGCTTACACGACGATGCCGCCTGCTTTTCATACAACAAGAGTTGCTGCTAGCTACTCCTCTCGTTCTTGCTCACATCTTGTTCATCATCCGCGTCCTCGTGCTCGTCATCGTCGTCTCCATCATCTTCTTCTTCTTCTGCTCATTCTTCTTCACATATCGGCTTATGGTTCTTATGTTGCTGGTTTGCTTTCTATATTCTGCTCTGTTCTGTTCTGTATGAGTTTATTAATCTTCTGTTCTGGGGTTTTCTTTTTTTCTTGTATAGCTCGTTTCTTAATTAGATTTAGATTTTTTTCTTTTGTTTATATTTATATATATGTGTGTGTTTTTAGGTTTCTCTGTAACAGGCGCTCTACGCTCTATGTATGATGTTTTTTGTTTTGTTTTTTTACTTTTTTGTTACCTAATAGGCTTATAACAGTTTGAATTAATACGATTTATTTGAATATTTCCTGATGATCGTGTTTTTGTTTTTTTCTTGTCGTCTGCCGTAAGTTGTTTGTTTTGTTTTTATTCATTTATTTTGTGGTGTTGTGTTGCTGTTGCAGCTGCTGTTGCTATTGCAGTTGCATTTGAGAGAGAGAGAGAAAAGCATCTTAATTCTCTACTTTGTCAACCTTTATTTTGGCAAAGGGATTGACGCCGGCACCGGCGGCGCCTTGCGCTGAGGCTGAACTTGACGCAATTACAGATTTATTATCGCCCGAGGCGCCCAGGGCATTGGTGGCGCTGCTACTATTCGATTGTTGCGAATTTGTGTTCTGCTGCTGTTGACTGTTGGCGTTGCCGCCGGCTGTTGTTGAGGCACCACTAGCGTTGGTTGATGGATTTGCTGCCTGAATGCTCTTTGTACGATTGAGCTCGAGTTCGTGTAGTTTCTTCCAAAGTTCTTCGCGGTCCCGTTCGCGTTTCTTCTCTCTGTAAAGAAATTGCAAAACAAAAGCGGCACACAATTAGTTTATATTTTGATATTAAACAAAAATCGAAATTATAATAAAAATGGGGCTCCCTAATGTACTTATATAGAAAAAGATTCAAGAGTTATACACTTCGTTTTAAATACTCGTAGATATACGTTCTTACATTCACTATAAAAAATCCGCTTGTTAAGCGGACAAAGAATTCTATATAAAAAGTCAGTCACAAAATATTCGTTTTTTAATCGCAACATCAGTAACGATCACCATCAGACTACGTCACTCCATTTCCACGTCAAATTCCCCGCAAGGATTGAGTGAAAAAGGGGATACCCATTTGCCGAATAAGAGAATTGGTTCCAGTGTCTTCTCCGAAAATCCTGGACGGAAGTCCTTGCAATTAAGGAAACATGCAGTAAACTTTCCACTTTTGGCACAACTAGTCGCATAGGAATCTTGGTACACAGACAAGCTGCCCTTTTGTCTCTATGATGATCTAAACGCATAACACCTAACATCTAACATAATCTGAACTGTCCAAAATAAAGAGATGTCATCCGATGTCAATCCCAGAACACAGGGATTTTTATGGGAACGAACGAGCAGTTCAGATCGAAATTCTCCGTTAATAGTGGTAATTTCATGCACTACCTAGACCGAGCTAAATTTAAGTGGAAATACTTGTCAAATATCCAGACTGACTTGAATATGACAAAAAACATAACAAAGACCTTATCAACCAAAATATATAGACGGAACATACTGAGAGTGACTCACAATGAACAACTGAAAGCCAAGCGCGACGAATGAAGCAACAATTCAAGGATCACTGTCAACGTTTCAACAACAGGCTGTCGAACACTTCTTTTGCTACGCCCAGTTCAAATAAACACAGGGCCCTCGAGAAACAATTACGACACGATACAAATATCTCAATCTTTCAGATTGAAAGAAACTGCATAGTAGCGTGATCCATTCGAAATGATTGACGCTGCCGTGAAGAGAGCGGCCACGTTAACCAACCTACCAAACGTTGCCTTCGATTTTTCTTACATCTTGAAATATTGTACATGAACAAGGGCCCCATCATTCAAAAATTATATTTTTGTTTTCTAAAGAATTCAAATAAATATTAGTTAACCTGGAAGAGTTCCTGGCCTAAACCGTTTAGGAAAAAAAACTTAAAAGAGATCTACTAAAATGGATATTAGGTGTGTGATAGTGCACGACCTTTCGATTTCGATATGCTAGAACCCCTGTGGGCTTCATGAGCCAAAAAATGCGAGGTGGGGTGAGTGTAAGTGGTCGCTCATCGGGGTCAAAGGTGGGGAGAAAGTGTAAAAATACACAAAAAGCCCAAAAACTGCCTCGGAATTGCCACCAGAGAGGTTAAATGTAAGACCGACCCCCATT
The DNA here is from genome assembly GCA_947397865.1 of Polietes domitor. NCBI lineage: Eukaryota > Metazoa > Arthropoda > Insecta > Diptera > Muscidae > Polietes > Polietes domitor. The sequence continues at coordinate 258,959,457 of OX377618.1, forward strand.
CATTTTCTCTCCCCTACATTTTTTTCGAAGACACATACGCTCTATACCAACTACTTAAGGAGCTCCCATACAAAAATTAAATTTTTATAAAATTTACTAACGCCGCTCTTACTGGCGCAAAGACGTCGATAGAGGAGTCAAATGTATGACCGACCCCCACTACTTTTTCAGCCCCAATATTTTCCAAGAACATACCTACCTTCTATCTTCAACCCTTAAGGTGGCCCCCAAACATGTTTTTATATTTTTTGTAATTTTTATGAAAAATATGACCAAAACTGCCCCTAGAGGGGAGTTATGTAGGACTGGTCCCATTAGTTGTCTCTCCCCAACACTTTCCCAAACATACCTGTACCCTATATCTACTGCTTAAGGGGGCTATCCCATAAAAAATTTAATTTTTATAAAAATATATAAAGGAGTCGCCACAGAAGGTTTAAATGTAAGACCGACCCCCATTAACTTTCTCTCCCTAGCATTTTTTTCGAACACACATACCCCTCTATCCCTACTTCTTAAGGGGGCTCCCATACAAAAATTAAATGTTTATAAAATTTACTCCTACCGCTATTACTGGCCCAAGGATGTCCCTAGCGGAGCCAAGTATAAGACCGACCCTCAATATTTTTTCAACCCCAATATTTTCTCAGAACATGTCTACCTTTTATCTTCAACCCTTAAGGTGGCCCCCATACATTTTTTATTTTTATGAAATAATGGCCCAGAGACACCCCTATAGGGGAGACATGTAGGACTGGTCTCCATTAATTTTGTTCTCTCCAACATTTCCTCCGAATAAACCTGTCCCTCATATCTACTCTTTAAGGGGGGTCCCATACAAAAATTATATTTTTATAAAATTTACTCCCACTGCTCTAACTGCCCCAAGGAGTCGCCCACAGAGGGACTAAATGTAAGACCGACCCCCATTAATTTTCTACCATCTTTTTGGGGGCGTTCTCATACAAAAATTAAATTTTTATAAAATTTACTCACACCGCTCTAACTACTCCAAGGATGCCCCTAGTTTAGTCAAATGTATGACCGGCCTCCACTAATTTTTTCTTTATTTTCTCAGAACATTCATTCATTCATTCACCACCCAACTCTGTGGAACAATAAACTTTAACCCCACACTTTCATGCCTGTTTAGAGATAACCAACAGTTAAAGAAATAAACTCCACACAAACTGACTTCTATAACTGTTGGTTAGTTCTAACTTAATTAACTAACTTAACCAGGTATTGTGAGAATGGATATTCAATAACTCAGAAACACAATTATGTGACTTAAGATCTTTTTGAAGCTAACTTACCAAGAATAACAGAAAAAGTAGAAGTTTCGATATTTTTAAACATATCACCCTTGTACGAGTGCAAGGAATTATGAAGAATTTGCCAAGACAATAATGTTTGCAAGTCCCCCTCCCAACAAACCTAATTATTGTTCATCATTCGTATTTCCAATAACATTGCAAGTCATGTCAGATTACTTTAACATTTTGTCAAATACAGCGATTCATTCGTCATTTACAACTATCTTAGCTTACAGATTGCATATTTACTTACTTTTGCCTCTCCGCTTTGTAACTAGAGGTAAGTTCATCGAATAACTTCGAATTCATTTCCATAAAAGTCTTTAATACATTATAGACTAATGCCACAATTGTCTGATTCCAATGTTCTTTGCTAATGCGATACAATGCCGGAAACATGATGGGCATTATAACGGCATTGTTTTCTTCAATTAAGGACATAGCATATTCATTATTCCACAGATATAGAGCACGCTCGGCAACCTAAAAGAAAGAAGTAGAAATTTATTTATAATTACATGTATTTGGATCATTCAATTCAAGGTGTGGGGGCGGTCGTCACTCACCTGAAAATGGGGACTCGACACACATTTGGCGATTTGACGAAATAGTGGTTCTTGAATTTTGACAAACTGAGGTGGATCAATCACATCGAGTATTTCCTCAATTTCACCCAAAAACATCACTTCCTTTTGCGAACAAGTCTTTGGCCAGAATTTCAAAAGGCCCCGCACGACCGGCTCCGTTAGAAACGGATCCTTTTCGAGAAATTGTACAATACAGTAGGCCAACTGAGCATGATACAGCGACAGACATTTCACTTTGTGCAAAGGAAGCAAAACCTTAACTAAAAACTGTTTATGTTCGGCTTTAAGCGGTAGAGCGAAACCATTAATAATGCTAAAAAAAAGAAAAACAATTAATAAATTAATTACAAAATTCCTTCCACTTTCAGCAGATGTATATAATCACTTACCTTCCTAGAATTTCCAATAATTCGCCAACACCATTAAAATGCTCCGTTTCATAAATAAAACGCAAAAATATATTATTGATTTGCTTTCTTATAAATGCTCGTAAACCTAAAAATTTGCCATAAATACGATGCAAAACAGTTTTCAAAAAATCACGTTCACGTGGATCTTCAGAATCGAACAGTTCCAAAAGCTACAAAAAGAAATACGAACAACATTATAAAAAAGTAAACACACATGGCATGGCACGTTCGGCGCCAGCCAGTAAACGTGTTACGTGCTATTAGATAATAGGTGAGGAGGAGCTGCCAACTTACTTGTAAAACAAACTTTTGATCAATAACACGTTTTCCTATAGTAGCCTGAAAGTCTTGCGACTCCAGAAACCGCAAGAACACCTCATACACCAATTGTAGGTGCGGCCAAGAGGCCTCTAAAGTCGGATCATCTTCTTCCGGATCGAAATCTGGATTTTCACTTGGTGGCAATGTACGAAACAAATTGCATGAAATCTGAAAAGTAAAACAAAATAAATAAATTATTATAAATTGGATTGGTTGGATTGGTATTTAATAGACTGTACACTAAAAAAACAACCATCATAGTTTTGCTCCACCACACAACAATTAACTTTGTTGGTACAATATATATTTTCACTATTGTGCCGGCTTATTTTTTAAGTTCCTTTTAATACTTTTGCTTATGTTCATTATCTACTTTTAATTTATTTATTTAGCTTCACATACAACAAGATAACTATCTTATAATTAAAAAAAATATGTGACATTCAGTGGTATCTAGATACGTAATCGTGTATATATTGAATTTAATTGTATTATTAATCGATTGAATGTTTTACAAAACTGTGCAACAACATGTATACAATGTACTATACATTAGGAACATATTAATTTAGAAATGGTTAAACCAGTGAATTTCCCTTGCCAATGATTTGTGTTGAAAGCGAAACTACATTCAGATATTAAATGTTAATGTCGGATGTGTTCTTCCAAACTATACAAATATATAATTATAAATAAATAATTAACGTTTTATTAATCATCGCCAAACCACTTATAATACTTTCAGAAAAGGAAGAGTAGCACACATATCGTTTATATTTATTGGCGACAAGCACACAAAACAAGTGGTCCTTGAGGTTACTGTTGCGGGTTTGACGTGACATTTCCTAGTACGATTGATTGGATTCGCTGATATAAAAATGAGATGGCAACATTAAAAAATTCTTCAGTTTCATATATAGAATGTCGTGGTTTACACAGTCAAAAGTTTTTGAGTGGCCCCATAGAACCAGAAAAGTTATGGATTTTATGTCATCTGTAACATCAATTAAGGCTATATTATGTGTCCTTTGTTAGTGTTGTTATTTAAGCTAGATTGTTCTATATTGATTTGTAAATAAAACTTAGTTTTTTACATTTCTCCCAACGTTTCGTCAATTCTTGTTGAGGTTAAGGCTGTGGCACAGCTTTTCTTGGGTCGAAAACCATATTGGATCCTTTATAAACTCATTTGGTTATGAATTATGTTTTCAAATGCTTTAGATATGAATCGTACAAGGGTCGTTATCAGTTTTAGATTTTAATACTGGAATTATCTTGGCATGTATCCAATCTCAGGGATATTCGCTTGTAGCTATAATTAAAGAAATTATAGTTTCTGCTTAATGCCTGAAAAGATTAGTAATTTAGGGCGTATAGTACATGACAGTCAATTCTTAAGTTCCCAATTAGGTGATCGTCGTTGGAATCTCAATGTTGGACATTTCAACTGCCAAAGCTTTAATTTAAGACCTATTTCTGCTAAATTTTCTGAAATAAGAAATGTTGTTGAAGACAGCCAATTGGATATCGTTGGTGTTAGCAAAACTTGGCTAAAACCTTCTATATCTACCAATTGCATTAAAATTTCTGGTTTCACCTGTTGTAGAAATGATCGTATAGGACGGAGGGGTGGTGGTGTTGCAATGTTTATATCTTTTAATAACAACTTGTTCGATTTTACAAAGGCTAATAGTGTTAGGCGTGCATGTAGTAGAATGAATGTTTCAATACATCATAATGTTAAGCCGACGCATTTTGATCCTGTCCATCAGTCAACTTCCTTACTTGATTTCTTACTGGTCTCAAATTCGGAATATGTTGTACAAATTTGAATTTGAAATTTGATCAAATTTGTTGTCCTAATATTTCAAAACATGCTCTCATTTTTGCTTCCTTGGAAATTCCGGTTCGGCGCCGTAACGTAGAGTTCTATGAATTCTATGATTACAATGCTCTGAGTCAGGAAGCAATCTATGAGAGGGTTTGTAGTTTTGATTTTTCAAATTTGTTTCTCTCGTCTGATGTGAACGAACAATTAAATATTCTTATTTCGCTTAGAGATTTGGCGTATAAGGCTTATCTTGATGAGCAAAATGATGGCAATTGGAAGATTTTTTGTAAAGTACGAAATCGTGCTAAATCTGTAGTTAGAAAAGCGAAGAGGGAGGCCCATGGGTCTTTATTTGTTGACGGAGAATCCCCCAAATCAATATGGAATCGCGTTAGAAATAACGGTTTGCTTAATAATGATTCTGATGATTTAAGAGTTTTTTCTAATGTCGGGCTGGATGAGCTGAATGCAAAATTTATTGATAATCAGCTCCCTCTGCCTGATGATGTTGATGGGATATTTCAACAATATGCTGATGTTGGGGAATTCTCTTTTCGTGCCATTTCTCCTTCTGAGTTATATATTGCATTTAATCGTATTACTTCTAATGTTGCCGGTGATGATGGCTTCCCGTTAAAATTTTTTAAAGTAGTGTTTCCTCTTATTTCGTCGTTTTTTTTTTGTTTTTGGTGAATTCCATCATCACTACTTCCACTTTTCCACTTCAATGGAAAATTTCTAAGATAATTCCTATTAAGAAAAAATCTAATTCAATTTCTCTGGACAACTTAAGACCTATATCCTATTCTGTCCAAAGTAGTTGAGCATGTTTTGAAAGCTCAGCTTTTGACTTACATTGAGAGTAGATCGCTACTTAGTGATTGTCAGTGTGGTTTTCGCGACAACAGAAGTACGTCGATGCTTCTTCTTGGCCTTACCGACACGATTAGGGAAAATTTAAATAATCAACGTCTCTGTGAGCTCCTTTCTCTAGATTTAGAGAAAGCATTTGATCGGGTTGATCATGCATTATTAATAGAAAAATTATTTAGGTTATATGGGCTGCAGACCAGTACTTGTCGTTTAATGTTCTCATATCTTACCTGCAGAAAGCAGTATGTACATGCCAATGGGTTTATGTCATGTGTGTTGTCCGTGAGAAGTGGAGTCCCTCAAGGTTCGGTCCTTGGTCCACTTCTATTTACGTTATTTTTGAATGATCTTCTTGTTAGTCTTGGTCCCTGGTGTGTCCCTTATTCGTTTGCTGATGATGTACAACTCTTATTTAAAGGAGAGCATCAGTTTACTGATGTTTTGCAGGCTAATATTGATTACGTGCTACAGTTGCTTTCTAGTTGGGTAGTTTCTAATAGATTTTCTATTAATGCAACTAAAACAAAAGCACTATTGTATTCAACGCATCCTGTTGATATATGTCTGCAGTACAATAACGTGTGCATTGATTTTGTCGGTAGTATTAAATGTTTGGGTGTAATTCTTGATAACAAGTTGTGTTTTGAACAGCATATTGACGGTGTCATTGCTCGCGTGAATTCGACGCTACGTCGACTGTATAATTGTGACCTAAGCTTACCTCGCCATATTAAAGAGAATTTAGTCCATGCTTTGATTATGCCCAATATCCTTTATTGTATAGAGGTTTATGCTGGCACTTTAAAGCGCAATACTGATAAGGTGTGTGTGGCTTTAAATAGTGCAATGCGATACTTGTACCATACGAATCGTTTTGCTCACATGACACCTTTCGTAGAAAAATTTTTGGGTTGTTCTTTTGACAAATTTATTAATCTACGTTCTCTAATAATGTTCTATAAGGTTTACAAAAATCGTTGTCCAATATTTCTGGCTAGGGCATTTACTCTAACACGCTCCACTAAATCTAACCAGCTAATTATCCCCATGTTAGACCATTATCTAGAAAAGTCATTCCAAGTTAGAGTAGCCCGTGTGTTTAACAAACTACCTGTTAATTTAAGGACTTTTAATATGTCATGTGCGACCTGGCGCAATAAGATCCTTCAACACGTACAGTTAACTACATAGATTTTATTAGGAGTAGTAATAGAAATATTGTAATATACAACATTCTTAATACAGGTGTTTGTGCAGTGTTTTGTCTCTTTTTACCTTAAAATTTTATAATATAAAAGTCAAGTAGTCATTCTTAAAACAACTTCTTCTATTATCATTATATTAGAAATATGTCCGATGCAGCATTTCTTTAAAGACCTTCGTCTGCTTTTATTTTATTTTTATTATTATTGTCCGGCGATTCATTGGGAACTTAGAAATTGTCATTGTATGCTCTTTTATTATTTATTTATTTTTTATTTAATTATTTATTTTTGTTTAATTACTTATTTTTATTTAGTTGTTTATTTTAATTTATTTATGAAAATGTTCAGTTTAAAATTATATTTATTTTTTTATTTTTTTTTAACTATTTGTTTGTAGTTAGGATCACGATTACTTGTAGTTAATTGTTTAAATAGTTTAAGACATTTAATAAATGTAATTTCTTGAAGAATATTGTAATTCAATTATAATTGGCCACTTGGCTTGGAATTACAAAGAAATAAATGAAATGAATGAATGAAATGAAAATGTGTGAAGTAGTTCACCAGGTCTGGCAAAAGTATTTTCATTAATTTATGACGAATATCATCTAAACCAACTGGCATTAGATGGTACGGAGAAACAGATGCTAAGAACGTTTCATGTAACGTTATCATTATTAATTTGTGTTCCTTCTATTTTGTATGCTTATTTTCTATAAGCATTTGTTTTATGAAAATACTAAAATACCAAGTCAACGATTTAAAGGGTGAAGTTTACTTTTTATAAACTAATGAGGTACTTAATAAGGGATAAATAAGGGGTCACGCCCGCCAATTCCGATAGAGGCGTTGAATTAATAGATGAATATAACAATGCGCTGTGTCGTAACATTTTGTAAAAAATAACAAGTAAGGAAAGGATAAAGACGGTAAAAAAGTGACAACGGTAAGGATTTTTTGAATTTTTCCTAATCATAGGCAAATATAACATGACCCAAGTTGTCAAATCGAGAAGAATATTTGTATGGGGCTATATCCAAACATGGCATGAAGTAACCCACTTACACAATAGGTTTTTCCAGTTCAAATATTACGTGTTATGCTCAATTTGAAGAAATTCGGTGAAAATACGTAGTTTCTGGGACGGAAAAAGTCAAGCTGGGAGCGAAATTTGTATCGGAGCTATATACAGTGGTGGTCACGAGTTTAGCACACTTCACATGTGTTGTTTATAATAGCAAATAATTTGTTCGGATAATGAACTCTGCGCAAAATATTTGTTTTTTAGTGTTGCTTATGGTGTGATCAGTAAGCCCAATAATTTCTTTTCGAATTCTTTTGTGCCTTTTCTTCGTACTCTCATGTTTTTGCAAGTAATTCGTAATCTGGGCTGGACACAAATTTAGCACATTTGATAAAAGTTGTTATTTTCTATTTATTTTTGCGTTTAAATTAATTAATTGGTATGTTTGGGTAATTTTTACTCAAATGGAAGTTATTATTTAACAAAAATTATAATTAGATATTGCTAAAGGAAAATAGTGCATTGAGGCGCAGCGTCAGGTTATTATGCAATTGAACGACAGTGGAAGTACCGCTGGGGATATTGCAAACATTATAAATTGATCCAGACAGATTGTGTGCAATATACTAAGCCATATTGGCACTTATGGGAGCTTCAAAACTATTGCAAAATGTCCTATGCCGAGAAAAACAAGCAATAAATCCGATTTTTTAATTTATAGAACCTGCGTAGCAGATCCATTTAAAAGCTCAACTGTCATTCAGAGAGATTTTTCGGCAAAAATTGACATTAGCATTTCCTCATGAACCATAAGAAGAAGAGTCAATGGAAAAATTTACTTGGCTGCATTGTTCAACATAAGCCAGACGTATCAAAATATGGCTACAGTGTCAAATTTAATCTGCTCAGGATCATTTAGAAAAATCCAAGATTTTTGGGAAAATATCGCCTGGATTGGCGAATCGAACATTTGTCGGTGCGGATCTAATAGGAAACAATACGAAGTGTGCCCACCAAACATGCAGCACAACCGAAAGTACAAATCTGAGACGTTAAAGCTTGTTGGCGAAAATCTAATGATGTATACTGCGTTTTCTGTACACGGCGTTTGTCCGACACATAAAATCGATGCACTAATGGATCAGAATATTTAGAAAAATCTATTTGGTGATACTATGATAACATATTCAGATAAAGACATGCCAATTAAGTGGCGTTTTATACACGACAACCGACCAAACACACTTAACGCCAGTGAAGAGCTGTTTGAGGCTGAGCAGAATAGATTTTTAAAAATGGTGCAGCACAGTCACCGGATCTCAATCCTATTGAGAATCTATGGAATGGACTTTATCAACATATTATAGCAATAAAACCCAAAAATTTGCCCGATTTCTTGAATTACACAAAAAATTCCTGATATGCTACTCCAATGGAGTCTTTTATGCATCTAGTGGAGAGTATGTCCAGAAGATGTACAGCTATTACTCAAAATAGCGATTATCCAACCAAATATTAAGTTTATAATAAAATGTATTGGTTAGTTCAGTTTTTTTCCGATTTGATTAAAGTTTTTTAAATTTGTGCTAAATTACTGTCCAATCACTTTTCGTATTATTTGTACTTTAAATTGCATAAAACTAAAATGCAGCAGAAGAACCGAACAAAAACAACGTTAAATGGTCATCTTATCGTACGTAATATTTTAGAAAAAATACCGTTCAAAAAACATACAGTTGAAGTTGAAATATTTGCTTTATAAAGTTACATGTGGTGACTGTGCTAAATTCGTTTAGTGCAATTAAAAGGTTTTTTTCCAATTTTCAAGAAAATCTGTTGAAACATGTGGATGTTAGAAACAAATACACAAAGACATAATACTCTCGTGGAGTGTATAAAAATGTTACTTTTGTATGGGAGCCCCCTTTGGCATAATAAGAAGTTTGTCAACTTTTACATTAAGGAGTGGTGATAGAGGATAGGTATGTTTATGAGGGAAAATACATGGGGGCCAGTCTCACATGTCTCCCTTCTAGGGGCTACTGTAGGGCAGTTTTAGGCATATTTCATAAAGATAATATAAAAAATGTATGAGGAGCACCTTAAGGGTTGAAGATAGATGGCAGGTATGTTTTGGGCTGAAAAAATATTGGGTATTGGTCATACATTTGACTCCACTGGGGGCTTCCTTGGGGAAGTTAGAGTGGTGCGAGTAAATTTTATGAAAATGTAATTTTTGTATGGGTGTTCCCTTAAGGAGTGGAGTGGAGGGGACATGTATGTTTGGGGGAAAATGTTGTGGAGCCCCCTTTAGGAGTGGGGATAGATGGTGTATGTGAAAAAAATGTTGGGGAGGGAAAATTAATGGGAATGTACCATTTACCGTTTTAAATTTGAACTACCGATTACTTTGAAAGTTAGAATAACATATATTTATTTATTTCTATTTTTTATTTCAGGTTTATGTTTGAAATTTGCAAAATGGGACGCTATACGCTCTACAAAAAAATCTTTAACGTAAACTGTAAGAAATTTCCGTAATTTTCAAAACGAATTGTACTTCATGCCAGTCGCTGCCCAGGTTAGTTTAACAGTTGCCCATGCTGACAACCCAATTGTTTAGTACGTTTTCTGTGTTTCGGATTTCATTTTTGTGGATAATTCCAGCATAGTTGCCGGTTTATACGGTTTATGAAGAAGTCTATGGAAGTCAAATCATAGCTTTTTATTTGATCTTTCGAAACATAGTAATAATAAATCCAAAATATGTATGCTATGTGGTTGGTGGAGAGTACTCAATGTTTTATTTGATTTAAAGCAGTGATTTTTTTACTAATTATTTTGAAATTTGATTACAAAATTGTGCCCATAGTAATGTCATCAACTGGAGCATTGCCAATGTTTTGTACAAAGTTCGTTCGTTATGAGTCACAAACACAATTCGATGTCAATAAAATGTGTCACCACATGACATAATGAAAGAATATATTCTTCTACCGGCCAATATCACCGGGATTAATTTATTTTTACGATTGAGGCAAAGTGCCAAATTTTATTATAAAATGTACAATAAAATACGATACAATTAATTGTTTTAATATTATTCATTCAAATTTGCTTGGATACTTTCTATCTAGATCAAAATATTATGATATCAATGACTATTTTAACTTTGGATTCTCCCCACCATTTTTATAAAATGACACCAAACAACGGGGCTCAGTGATGTCGATCGAATGACATGATCTAAACAAAGATTGATAGCATTTTCTAAAGTTTTATATTTTTGAGAAACCCGGAATTCCAACACCTCTAAACGTTTTTGAGGGCACATTCGTATTCAGACATAAACAATTGATAAACAAAATTTCATTTAGGTTCATATATGCATTCGTAATGAAAATTTTTTATAATTTAAGATAAATCTAAGCACATATTTTTAACGCGTCATCGTATCACTATACTATTAACATCACATGGATATTCTCAGTGTTTCTAATTTATAAACAATCGTATTTTTGCACTGAGTTTTTTTTGCATATTTCCCAAAATCAAGATGTAAGATTTATTATTAGTGAGAGAAGACACAAGGAAAGCTTTATATCGTATGACTAGTGCATCGTTTGATATCAATTGTGAACGTAGAATCATGGGAAAACTGTATAAATTGAACCTTCAGGCATTCACTTATCATTCTTGCGCATATCGAAGGACAATTCTTTTTTGCCCTTTTGAAGATTGTAATGTAGGCAATTATCTACGCGATTTACTGACAACAGTAAATGTATTTCAACTAAAAGAGAAAGGCTAGTCAGGCGGGGTCGACAACATGATATTCTCGACAAGTTTTTTTTATAACCAATGTTTTACTATGAGTTTTGGTTTAATGCTGGACATATTCGAAATAAGTTTGTGACTCTTTTGGGGCAAGAATACTTTGTGTTCATCATTGGTAAAATCTAAAAATACTGGATTGGACATTTGTATGGGGGCTTTAACAATACATGGACCGATGTGATCCATTTTCAATATATATTTTTCTAGGTGAAATGTAATATAACTCCTAGAGTGATGAAAAGTTAAAATAGGAAAGGACATTTGAAGTGAATTTATGAAATTAACAATTGAGAGTTAATATTGTCACTTTGGACGCCAATTGTAATAATTGAGAAATAATATTGTCACGATGGACGACAATTGCAATAATTGAGAATTAATATTGTCATGGTGGATGCCAATTGTAACAATTGAGAACTAATATTGTCACGTTGGGCGCCAATAGTAATAATTGAGAATTAATATTGTAACGTTGGGAGCCTCCAGTAATTATTGAGAATTGATATTGTCAAGATGGACGCCAAATGTAACAATTGAGAACTAATATTGTCACGTTGGGCGCCAATAGTAATAATTGAGAATTAATATTGTCACATTGGGAGCCTGTAGTAATTATTGAGAACTAATATTGTCACGGTGGACGCCAATTGTAACAATTGAGAACTAATATTGTCACGTTGGATGCCAATTGTAACAATTGAGAACTAATATTGTCATGTTGGGCGCCAATTGTAATAATTGAGAATTAATATTGTAACGTTTGGAGCCTCTAGTAATTATTGAGAATTAGTATTGTCACGGAGGACGCCAATTGTAACAATTGAAAACTAATATTGTCACGTTGGGCGCCAATAGTAAAAAAATTGAGAATTAATATTGTCACGTTGGGCGCCAATTGTAATAATTGAGAGTTAATAGTCATGTTGAGCGCCAATTGTAATAATTGAGAACTAATATTGTCACGATGGACGACAATTGCAATAATTGAGAATTAATATTGCCACATTGGGCGCCAATTGTAATAATTGAGAATTAATATTGTAACGTTGGGAGCCTCTAGTAATTATTGAGAATTAATATTGTCACGGTGGACGCCAATTGTAACAATTGAGAACTAATATTGTCACGTTGGGCGCCAATAGTAATAATTGAGAATTAATATTGTCACGTTGGGCGCCAATTGTAATAATTGAGAATTAATATTGTAACGTTGGGAGCCTCTATTAATTATTGCGAACAGATACTATCACGGTGGACGCCAATTGTAACAATTGAGAACTAATATTGTCACGTTGGGCGCCAATAGTAATAATTGAGAGTTAATATTGTCACATTGGGCGCTAATTGTTATAATTGAGAGTTAATAGTCATGTTGGGCGCCAATTGTAATAATTTTTATAATATTGTCACTTTGGGCGCCAATTGTAATAATTGAAAATTAATATTGTCACGTTGACCGCCAATTGTAATAATTATTATTATTTATTTAACATTAATACTCTATCGCGTTGGGCGCCAACTGTAATAAATAATATTGTCAAGTTGAATGCCGCCAACAACAATGGCTGGAAATTGTAAAACATTAATATTGTCAAGTTGATTGATCATTTAGCGTTTGAGAATTAATGTTGCCCAACATTGTGCGCCAACTGTTATAATTGAGAATTCATATCAAATAGGATCCGTCCTTGACGCGTAAAAGTAGTTTGAACTATGTACTTTGATTACAAGAATAGATGAATGGATAGACAGACAGACGGATATAGCTAATCGAGCGTGATTCTAAATCGATCGGTATATGACCAACTTACTCCCTTTTGGATTTTACAAACAAAGGCACAAAAACATAATATTCCCTCCCTAGTTTAGGGCATAAATAATTCGCCAAAGCAATCTTTCATTTCACTTGAGAACATCGACAACGATATAGTCTTCCTTACAAACGCAGCCCACTTAATGTATATTCAAATTAAACGACTATCTTTTTTGGACATATATTAATTAATACATCGACTTTTATCTCCATCTCATCCACATGACACGTTAAATGTCACAAATGTAGATATGAATCCATGGGGATACTCATAGTTAAAGGCTTTAAATCAATCGATTGTGGCGCGTCAATCAATCAACCGATGGTGGAGCATACACATCATGTCATTTTGTGTTTTTTTTTTCATTTCTCATTTACTACTTACCATACGAATAATTTCAGGATACACTGCCTCTGTAAGTACGCCTCTACCATGTGTTATATAGGTGGATAAATCATTTAGGGCAGCACGTTTAATTTCCTTGCCCTTCAAGTCTGTCACAGGATCCATAAAATCAAACGATACGCAACACTGACGCAATTTGCGAATAAATAGTTCTTCTTGCTCCAAACTTGAACAGTCGGCTGCAATGGAGGGTGAGGTGAGAAGACATTAAAATAAAATGTATTTGTAGTTCGTAATAATATATAAATACCTTTTAGTGCCGGCAATTGCTGCAGTTCCACATCCTGTGAATTTCTATAACGTGAGGAACCTTGACTCTTTTTGCTTTTCTTTTTCAATGAACGTTTGGCGAATGGATCGATTCGATCAACAAATGTTCCCGATGACATTTTCTCTCTGTTTTCTGCTTCTGTTTATTTGTGCTGATCGACGTTTGTTGTAAGTTGTTGGTGCGGCGGCTTGATGCTGCTCCTGTTTCCGCTCCTACTGCTACTCCTGTTGCTACTGCCACTGCTGTTCGCTTCGTGCCGTTGCTCTTGTTCTAAATTGTTTTCTTATTTTTACTTAGTTAAGCCCACAGTTGTTGTATTTGCAATGCAATGCTTTATTATATGATAATTAATAATATTTCGTATAAATTATTCCTTTCTTTCTTCTTTTTACGATATCTGAAACAAAAGAGTAAAAAAGAAAACACACATCAACACACTGTTTGTCGTCATATTATAAAGCATGTGTTCGCACAACAAAGCTGAATGAACTATACAAACACACTCACTGACAATAATACAACAACGACGACGAGGACGGTGGCATTGTGAAAACACTCGAAACAGGGAATGATTGATTTTTATTGTGTATTTTTTTTCTTGGTTCATCTTTATCTAAAAATATTTCGGCGCTGAGATGCAAATGTTTGTATCTCTTGACAGGAAATAGGAAAGGAAACATTCCTTTTGATGACAACGTTTATATTTTTGTCGAAATGCGGATCATGAATATGTTCACATCGGTTCTTTTCCATTTTCATTCGATTCAAATAGAATCGATTTGCAAATTTGGGGGGGGGGGGGCGGTGGGTGTTGTACAATTTGGAGCTTTTTGATTATGTATGAATGAATTTTCGGATTATAACAGTCTCATAGAACTCTTTTGTATGTAATATTTAAAGTCTCTCTCAATGAGTGGCAATTTATAACACAATACTAACTTTTATTGTGGATGCTCTCTGTGGACTTCCCCTAAGTACTATATGAATGATTTTATATTGTCAAGCCGTATTATAATGCGAAAATATACTAAACAAGTAAGGAGAGGCTAAAGTCTAGTGGGGTACTATATATATATGTGGTTTCTAGAGCGAAAAAAGTCAAATTCGGAGCTATATCTAAATCAGAACCGATTTGATCCACTTTCACCATAGATGTTTCTGGTTTAATTATAAAGTACTGTGCCAAATTTGAAGAAAATCGCTTAAAATATCGACTTTCTAGATTGGAAAATGTCAAATCGAGAGCGAAATTTGTATGTGAGCTATATCTAAATCTGAACCCCATACCATAGATGTTAAAACGATAAGGTACTGTGCCAAATTTGAAGCAAATATGCGGTTTCTAGATCAGAAAATGTCAAATGGGGAGCGACATTTGTATGTCTAAATCTGAAACGATTTGCTCCAAAGTTTTTTGTTAAGATCGGACAATAATTGGGACCTGTACTTTGATTACAAGAATAGATCGATGGAAAGATAGACAGACGGACATGCCTAATCGACTCAGAAAGTGATTCCGAGCATGTCTTTTCTGTTTTTTTTTTTCTCGTGCCGGTATCACAGATAGTAAAGAAAGACCAAAGTATTAAATTGAATAGAAATGAAGTAAGAGGGTTTCAAGCGCTGCTAAGATTGTATTATATGGGAACCACTTCCTATACACGGCATTGACGGAAATTGATGTTAGAGGTCTAGTCATAACAGAAATCCATTTAAAAATAAGAAGAAAGATGAAATAATAGAAATAAAAAGGACATTTGGATTTCTTTTCAATTAAATAAATAAATTCATGGGTCAATCTGGTGCCCTTTTAATGGTCTTAGACCTAAGAAAAATATAAGAATAAATATAAAAATATTACGTGGGCAACACCAAAATATAAATATTATTTAGTTGTAGTTCAAATTCAAAAATTTCATTTAATATTCAAAAGACACCAATTGAAATTCAAAAATTCGATTTGATATTCAAAAATAGCAATTGAAATTAATAATTCGAAATACAAAAGACATCATTTGATATTCAAAACTCGCCATTTCAAATTCAAAATACACCATACGAATTTCAAAAGACATCAATTGAAATTCAAATTTGTTCATGTTTTTTTGAATTTCAAATGATGTCTTTTGAATTACAATCTTTGAATCAAATGACAGTGACTCTCTTTCCTCCTTCCCGTGTGAAATCTTGGCAGATCTTTACATCCACTAACCATCGATCTCAACAACTCACAATTTAACGCATCAGCCTGATGTGAATTATTCACTTACAAGATCCAATTGACTTAGCAATTGAGGGCAAAAGACCATCCGCTTCGTTGTCCATTTTCAGTTGAAGCTTTAGAGCACCACAAAACGGATAACAATTTGCTCGAAAAATCTCATTTTCTGACGCAGCACATTTCCATCCCGGCGGCTATGTTAACAAGAAAAAGTGCCTTATCTGAGGATCGGAAATCCCACACGTGATCGTCACGTGATGCCAATGTATCTTCAGAGAGTAACAGATTGCCGAGGGTTTTTGATTTAAGCGCTACTGAGGCATGATAAACAATTTCTGTGACCGAAGATAGAAAAAATGGAAGTGGTCAATCTTTGTTTTCATCAGGATTTTGACCATTCTGTATGTTTATCAATGTGATGCCATGTCAATAGATTTCGTACTTAGAAGGATACCTACCAATTTTTGGTCAAAAGACAAAGACAATATTAATTTAGAAAGTGCTCTTAAGTCGACCAGAATTTGTATATGGATTTTGGTAATACACATGACAAGACTCTGGTGGGTAGGAACCGGACCTAATGCTAACCCAAGTATATGAAGAGTATATGTCATTGGAGGTGTGAATTAACACCCTATGGTATGACTTGACCGCACATAAAAAGACAAGTACGATGTCTTCCGTACAGTATAAGTCTTAGAAGCAAAAAGAATATGAATTGAACCACCCTCAGAAGACAAGGACCAGTCAATCAGTATAGAACAAGACTTAAAATGCGACCATATGTTTTAATATTTGTAAAACTGTACAGCGCTTTTATTTAAATATAGAAAAGAAGAGAATAGACAATTTATTCACACTGTGAAGCACATTCTGTGATATATTCCCAACGCCGACCCCATTAGGGTCGGATCTATTGGGTATTCAAAGAACATTTCACTACGCTCTGACGAATTTAATAAGTCGTGTTCACTATTTAGATTTCAATCGTAAAATTATCATTGAGACGTCAGAGTCTGAACGGTATAAATCTGGGTATTCGAGAATCTCAAATTTGATTAGTAGTCTCTATAAATAGAAAGTCGATTTAATCGAAAGTTAACACACTCGAATACAAATATTATCTAAGTTCGATGAGCTAATTTTATGAATATTAGGGTAATTGTAAATAATGTTTGCCTCTAATAAAACAATCTAAATGTAGTTCTAAATGTCATAGAATGAATGATACCTTTCAATACATCATAACTTCTAAACTCTTTAGAAAGATTTATTATCACACCTCCTATATAGATAAGAGTTTTCACTAAGAAGACATAACCCGATTTACTACTAATCCAATTCAGATAGTTGGCATTCAAAAGGGAGGAAGGAAGATAGCAATCTTCGTTTTACAACATAGTCCGTTTTGATCGGGTAATCAAATGATTGTGCACACTACTATTAAGTGGCAGTATCACCTCAATAATTTTTATTTATTATTTTTTCTTTTCACTGAACCAACACTCAGGGGATGTCCCCTATTAATGATAAGGTATTGGAAGGAGGAAAGAGGGAGTAGTGTTTGTTGACTTCTGTTCTAAATTTCTGAATATCATAATTAGTACATACGGATAATACGGGCGAAGAACGAATTCGTTCCGTAATGTGTGGTGCGATTGTCCAATCGACAACAAATGGGTGAGAGTTCCTAGAAAGGCGCGAATCTCTACCGAACGTTCTCACGGGCAAACACCATGAAAGTATCAATAGAACAACGACACACAACTCACATTACGACGGGCCTCTGCCAGGAATCAGTGGCAAAAGTCGAAAAGCTTTTGGCAATTGATAGAGAACTTATTACCGATCAAAAAACCGAAAAACGTTTCCAAATCGTACAAAAATTGTGGTTTATATAGCCGCTCAAAGATGATTCATTTCCTCAGATCTCAAGAAAAAAAAAGTGAAAAAATTGTAAGAAACATAATTGAGTTGATACCAAATTTTTTGAAAATATGTGTGAGTTCATTAAGTTTTCACTTACGTAGACAAGATACAAATGGGTGGGATTTGAAAGATGGGCGTGGCACCTTCTCTAAAAATGTGAACCCAATATATCTTCCGTTATATGGAAACAAGAATCTTGAAATTTTGTGTGAGTTTATTGCGTATTAATGTGCAAATTTGTGGAAAAAGTGGGTGTGGCACCTCCCACATAACGTAAATATATGTCCCTATTAATATTATAAAAACTTTTGTCTCTTTTTGGAACTTCATACAGATCTATAGGCTATATATTAAAAAATTGCACTGGGGGCGGGAGGGACGTGACAAAATTGTTTTTGAGAATAACTTTATAAAAATTAGTACATACATAAAGAGTGATTTTTTTGAGGTTAGGATTTTCATGCATTAGTATTTGACAGATCACGTGGGATTTCAGACATGGTGTCAAAGAGAAAGATGCTCAGTATGCTTTGACATTTCATCATGAATCGTCTTACAAACGAACAACGCTTGCAAATTATTGAATTTTATTATCAAAATGCGTGCTCTGTTAAGAAAGTTCATTGCGCGCTTCCATTTTATGGTCAGTTTAATCGACCCACTGAAGCGGCTATTCGGGCTATTGTGACTAAATTTCGCACCAAATTTACATTGTTGGACATTAAACCACCAACACGCTTACGTAGAGTGCGAACTGAAGAAAATATCGCAGCTGTATCGGCCAGTGTTAATGATGACCACCAATTTTCGATTCGTCGCCGTTCGCACCAATTGGGTCTCTGTTACTCAAAAACGTGGAAATGCCAAAATTGGACTAAGCGGATGGACCACCTAAGACGCAGCCGCGGTCAACATTTAAATGAAATTATCTTCAAAAAGTAAATGTCATGGACCAATCTAACGTTTCAAATAAAGAACCGATGAGATTTTGCAAATTTTATGCGTTTTTTTTTTAAAAAAAGTTATCAAGCTCTTAAAAAATCACCCTTTATGTCATGTTAGATCAAAAAATAAATGAAAAATGAGTAGTTTGGTAACAAAAAGTAAATGTAAAATAACACGAAATATAATGTTTTAGAAAAGAAAGAAAATCCATATTAAAC
Source organism: Polietes domitor (assembly GCA_947397865.1). NCBI lineage: Eukaryota > Metazoa > Arthropoda > Insecta > Diptera > Muscidae > Polietes > Polietes domitor. The sequence goes on from OX377618.1 coordinate 258,978,664, forward strand.
GTATGATTTTAAAGCTCCCATGTAAGCATAGGATGAAATTGGAGGTTTCATTTTTAAGCCTATGATGCCTTCTTTACAACAAAAGTATGTACTTTTGTAATTATGTTTCCTATTTCAGAAGTTATGACTTTTCCAATGAAAAAAGTCTAAAGGCCCCACTGTGCGACGGTGTACAAGGGAAACAATATAATTGGATATCCTAGCGTCACCAATCAATACCATCCTCTGGACACAATCAAGTAGCTGCAGTGAAGAACCTGGAACACCTGGACTAGACACTTCAATGCTTCTTTCGACACGTCAACTACATGTTTTGTCCAACGAAAATCGTATTGTATCAAGAACATCAAGATTATCTGATTGCTCGATATCCACACCGTTCATTGAAATCGATGACACCATTGGATCAGCGAATCGCTTGCGAGACAACAAGGTACACTGGGTCTTACGTGCATTAAAATCTACTCTATTCACTCAACCCCATTAAAAAATGTCCAGTAAATCCTGGCTGAGTGATTCATCCATCAATCGCCTTTTGTCCTCAATTTATGAGGACATGAGGACAATCGATGAAAATCAGAAAGAGGGAGGGGAAAAGGACAGAGTCCAACTTTTTTTATTTTTCGAGCATGGTGGACCTTTCTGGTCCATATATTAAAATAAGAAATTTATGGCATTTTTTTCATTTTATCTTACAAGGGAAGTTAACGGGTTTGTGGGCGGATTTTAACCTAATTTGACAATATGTGCGAAATTACAAGATCCCAGGCTCCATTCCTTCTAATTTTAGCCACAACTTGTATTCAAATATTTCACTGTGCTTTGTTGTAACATTTATTTTTATTTTTCATGGGATTCATATTCCTTCTGTTAAAACTATGTAATATGTATAATTTCCTAGAGCCTAAACCTCTCAGTTCGATTCGGGTTCAATGTGAACCGGAAAGGCCATTTCTTCGGGCCATACCTCCGCTGATACACATGAGTGTTAAGGCGGCACTACTTGACATTCACGTGACCACCTAAAACAACCACTCTCCACGAATTGTAGTGCAGCACATCACCAAGAAGAACACACTTTCATGTGTTTCATGCCTTCACAAGAAAGTCTGTGAGAAATATGATGCAATAAAACAAATCTATTCCCACCCTTGAATCACTCCTGTGTGTAGGCGGCGGCGGCGGCGATGGTCAGTGTAATACGATTAGAACGTAGTTAAATCACAAGCTCCTACACGGAGGTGGTGGCTATATTTATTGCATTATTAATTATTCCAGAGACATGTTCAAGTATTTGGGGAGGGGGGGAAACATTCTCCAGCCATTGGCCATTAAAATGTCAGCGTCATTGGGTAGTATACTCAGGGGACGACTTATCATACGGACATCGTAAAAGCAAGTGGGTAAATATATATGCGTGAGTGAGTGTGTTGTAATTGTAAAATGAGCAAGCAACTGGCAACTGGACAACAATTGCACAATTAGCATGCCATGCCAAGCCATGCCATACCTACCTCTCTTTGCTGATTTTTGTTGTTGCTGTTGCTGTAGTTTATGATGAATAGTAGGGTTGCTGTTGAAGTAGTAGTGCATTTAATGGAGGGATTGCATTTGATTACATGTGTGAGTGTGTGTATGTTGCGTATGGATGTGTGTTGATGTTGCTGTTCTTTCTGTTTGTGGTTCTGGTTGTTGTTGTTGGTTGATTGTAGCTTTGATTCGTTTAATACTCGCTAAGCTTTCATGATTTGACTTTTGTCGTCTCTATTGAATTTGATTTGATTTGATGGATGATGGCACGTCGTTGAAACTTCTCTTCTTTTACTTGTTGTTCTTATTGTTGTGTTATAGTTATTAAGTTGTTGTTGCTGTAACTGTTTCTCTGGCTTCTTTCGTTCTTCTGCTGCAAATTTCTAGCACATTAGCACCAATAGAAACTTGTTAGGCCGTTGTTCTTGATGTGGTTGTGGATGTGGATGTTGGTTGACGTTTCTGTTCTTCTTGCTGTTGCAGACAAATTATGTTATAATAATTATATACTTTGGTAGCGTGTGTGTGACAACAACAACAATTTGAATATATTATTTGTTTGCTGCTGCTTTTTGTTGTGTTATAATTTATCTGCTCTTCTTGGTTTTCTGTTTGTTTTTGGTATCACCACACCATCAACCGAAATAATGATTTGTTTGTTTGTTTGTTACAGTATTGTCGTCGGAGGAGCCAAATTCTGAAATTGGTAAGAAATGCAAATGATTAGTATGAATTTTGTTTTTTTTTTCGTTATTGATTCATTTTAATAATAGGTACAGCGGTCGAACACATTCACACTCATGCACACTGGCACGTCGGTATGTATGTAGAAATGTGTATGTGCACATCAAAATTTGTTTCATGTTAAAAAATATGAATCAAAGCCATTCTAAATCAAAGTTGTGTGAAATGAACAGCCACAAAAGCAACGGCAACGCCACCACCACCACCAACAGCAACAACAACAACAATAGAAACATGTTTGAAAACCTACACAGACGGTTTTATGAAATAAATATACCACCGGTTGGTTGGCGTGGACAATAAATTAACTCATTTTTAACAAAAACAACAATAACACAACTAATTTAACGAGGGCTAGTGGGAAAGTTCCATGTGTGCTTTATAAAAAAAGAAAAGAATTCCGATCGTCTGTCTTCATCAAGGTATACAATTTAAAATTGATATGGCTAGCTAAAACGGACATTCAGTTTGGCCAAAACCGAATTGAATATATACCAGAGACGCTATGGATTTTCGGATGTTTACCTATTTTCCGTTTTTAACATTTCTCTTTTGTCTTAGATGTAAACCATATTGTAGATTTACATTCCCTGATGAAATATAGGGTCCGACAAATAACTTTTTTTTTTGAAAATGTTATAAAAAAACTCCTCCGACTCATTTGCTTGAGATGCACCTCCAAATCATAACTGACATTTTTCCAAATTTAACAGTTGGAATGATGTTTCGGTTTTCAGGTGATGTTAACGGCTTTCGCCATAGTCTAGACGGTCCATCATTGTAATACAACATCATTTTCGTCTCGTCGCAAAATATGACGTCATCCCAATAGTCATTCGTTCGGGAAACCGTCTCACTGACGGACTGTTTCATGAGAAACAATAACACCACACTCTTCCTCGAGCTCCCTTGCAAGGGTTCTGGTTGAAATTTTGGGGTTTCGATTAATTTTCCTAAACATTAGGCGTTCCGCACGTTCAGTTATTTTCGGCTTAGGACCTCCTCCACGCTTTGGCTCCAAATCTACACTCATTTAGTACATTATAAATTGTCTTTCGTGTTACTGAAAACATGTCCGATGTCCCAATTCGTGGTTATAGTAAATCAGCTGAATTACATCGAACGACAATCTTTTGCCTGGCATTTTAAAAACACAATATTTGACGAAGTGATGTGCGTACAACATAAGCTGATCATCAACTGACGACTGCCACAATCATTGGCAAAAGCAATGCAAATCATAAATAATTGTCAATCACAAATAACTGTCAAAAATTAAAAAAAAAATGCGAGCTGTGAAAAGAGTTACTTGACACTAATAAAATGACTATAAGATGTTTTTGGTTTATTACAACACGATTTTTCGACTCTTTTTGGACATACCTTGCAAATGCTGTATGTAATCACAATATATATATAAAAGAAACAAGCTAAAAACCAAAAAGTGATATTTTCATAAAAATTATTTTGAAAATTATATTTATTTTTAATGTGTAAACTGATTCTTGACATACTGTATGTGCCTTTTTGACCTGCTGGAATTATAGCCTCCCAGATTTGTCGATCATTTACATACAACATACTGAAACCAGAAAAATTTGTCGGAAAACAAATGTTTGCCTTTGTTTTTTATCAGACCTTTTTTCTGGATCCGTTAAACATGGATCTATATTTATCGTATTCTAATACCCAATTACCCATTTTATAAAAATCAAAGTTCCAAAAAAGAAAAATTATTTAAATTTACAATGAAATTTTCTATAAGGCATTAGCCGATTTTCAAAAAATAAAAAATTTTAGACACTAAGGTGACATAGGGTTATTTCCAAAAATTTAACGTTGCGAATTTCACTTTCACATACACACAGTGGTTTAGGGACAATCTTCTAAAAATTGAGAAACAATTATTTTTTTTTTCGAAATATATATATATAAAACAACCGGTGGAGCGATTCGCCTGAAAATTTTGCTGCAGCTAACAAGTGGACAGAGGATAGTTTCTTCCTATACTAGGCCATGACAGGATGTATACCATCGATTTATTTAATGTGAGTATTGTCAGGAAAAGTCTATTAAATGTAGAGAATACTCTGGCAACAATAGCTAAGTGAGTACCAAACAAAAACCACAATAGATGTCATGTTAAATGAGTACATCCATATATAGTATATTTTTATTATTTTATAGACATTCTTTGGACATCAGTTAGTCCAAAGCATGTAACAAACACATGCCATGAGTAAATGATATCGGAAGTCGCTAAATGTAAAAGATTCAACAAAATTTATTTTAATTTGTTTTGAGCTCGATGATCGCAACTAATTACTGGCCATGCCTGTTGCAAGAACCGCAATATTTGCGATTACCAAACCCCTTGACCTAGAATAATTGTCTTAGAATATACCCAATAGATTTATTGAGCTGTTTACAGTCTATAGTTTCGATTATTTTCACCATATTGCAAAGGTATGAATGTAAGACTCTAGATTTTGGGGAGTCGGAGAATTATTTCTGGATAGTTAGGATCTATCGCTCTTTTTATGCTTTAGCTCTCACAAATTCTATAAATATATTTTTCAACATTTCTTTCGATATCTCGTGAAATATTGGATTTTGAAATCGTAATACTTGACATACTATAAGTGTGTTTTAGTTCCCGGTTTGCAAACGATGAAATCAATTCTTGTAAATATCGCTTAGGTTCTTAGTAATGCGCGATCCTTCTAATTCAGCGTCGTCCTTGGTTAAATTTAATGTATCTTCATCGAAAATAGAAACCAAACATTACAACTTTTGTATAGAGGTTGCGATAATCGAGACCCTATAGTTGCGCCTACAAAGACTCCAATAATAATATTTATTTGGTTGCAAACAACGGGCGATTATCGAGCTCGCACTGAATTTATATTGTAATTGGGGAGAATGTGAAGGTTATCGGAAGATAACTATCGAACTATTTTGTCATAAAAATATTAATAAATGAAATTTTCAAAAACATCTCAATATATTATTGGAAAGAAGACATCAAAATAAGGATTATCGAATTATCGGAGGTTAAAGTTTAGAAAAATTTTAAATATTTTAATATTTTTTTTTTAAATAAATTTTGATAACTAACTAACTTAGTTATCGAAATAAATTGTAAATTAAAAACCTTTTGTTTCATTTTTATACACTCCCCGAGAGTATTATGTCTTTGTGCATTTGTTTGTAACACCCAAAAGGAAACGAGATAGACCCATTGTTAATTATTCCGATCGAATTATATCACTTTTTGAGTCGATTTAGCAATGTCCGTCCGTCCGTCTGTCCATCTATTCTTGTAATCACGATACAGGTCGCAATTGTAGACATAACTACATGAAACTTTGCACAATGAAGTTTTTCGGGACAAGGACGAACGCTATTTAATTTGATGAAAATCGGTTCAGATTTAGATATAGCCCCCATACGAATTTCACTCCCGATTGGACTCTTTTCACTCTAGATACCACATATTACAACAGATTTTCTTTAAAATTGCCAAAACATCTTATATTTCAACTAGGAACATCTATGGTGAAAATAGGTCAAATCGGTTCAGATTTAGATATAGCCCCCATACAAATTTCGCTCCCGATTTGACTTTTTCCGCTCTAGAAACCACATATTGTATCAGATTGTCTTCAGATTTGGTAAAACATTTTACACTTCCACTAGAAATACCCATGGTGAATATAGGTCAGATCGGTTCAGATTTATATATAGCTCCCATACAAATTTCGCTCCCGATTTGACTTTTTCCGCATTAGAAACCACATATTGTATCAGATTATTTTCAGATTTGGCAAAACATCTTATATTTCAACTAGGAACATCTATGGTGAAAATAGGTCAAATTGGTTCAGATTAAGATATATAGATCCCATACAAATGTCGCTCCCGATTTGGCATTTTCCGCACTAGAAACCACATATTGTACTCGATTTTCTTTAAATTTGGCATAACATCTTATAATCCAACTATAAACACCTATGGTGAAAGTGGATGATATCGGTTCAGATTTAGATATAGCCCCCATACAAATGTCGCTCCCGATTTGACTTTTGCGCTATAGAAACCACATATTGTACCAGATTTCCTTTAAAACTAAACAACCAACTAAACAAAACTATGGTGAAAGTGGGTAAGATCGGTTCAGATTTAAATATACAAATGTTGCTCCCAAAAGTTTAACCGATTTTGGCCAAACTATACACTTTACATATCACCTATTTCGTTCCAGGTTTCAATATATCCTCATACAAATGTCCTTTCCCATTCCTTTAACATTTTTTGTCAAACACATACATTTACAGGATATAAAAATCCTTCCCGTTTTCTCTTTTTTACCGAATTGAATTGTATTCGGATAGAAAGTGGAGTGTATCATAGAGTCGGCCCCGCACGACTTTAGCCTTTCCTTACTTGTTATTATTAGCTCAATTGAAAAAAAATCACATCATTTTTATAAAACTGCCACAGTCGATAACTATGGAAATTATCGATTACTAAGTTAATTATCGGTAACTAAAAAATTTTATCAAATTCTATTTTTTTTTTTGAGTCACCATAAAACAGTATGGTCTTTAAAAGCGCGATGGGAGCAAGAGTCATATTCATTGATTACACTAGTCAACAGTCAAAATGTACTCGGGATGCGATAATTTTTTCTGTGTAGATAACCTTGACATGAGCTCGAAAAACGCAATAAAAATTTTTTTTTTCGTTTGGTTTTTTTTTTATTATTTTTTTTTTAAATTTTAAAAATTTTTTTTTGGTTAATTTGTTTCGTCCGGCATAACTCGGGAACCACTAGCCCGATTTAATTGAATTAAATTTTAAAAAATTTAAAATTACAATTCCCTTAATCTGTTCATATATTGTTTTCCTATACAAGCAACAGTTTCCAAGTTAAAAATGAATATATAAAGGAAAAAACTTATTTTTTGCCTAAAAATTTAAAATTTTTTTTTTTAAAAATCCATAAAAAATCCAAAATGAAAAAAAATGTCAAATCTTATTACTTTTACGTAAAGTCACATAACCTATGAGCAAAATGAGACAAAGATCATGAAAATCGATGCAAGCGTTTCGCTTTTATTCGCAATTGAGTAAAAGTATGAATTTCAAAAATTTAAAAATTTTTTTTTTGGTTAATTTGTTTCGTCCGGCATAACTCGGGAACCACTAGCCCGATTTAATTGAATTAAATTTTAAAAAATTTAAATTTACAATTCCCTTAATCTGTTCATATATTGTTTTCCTATACAAGCAACAGTTTCCAAGTTAAAAATGAATATATAAAGGAAAAAACTTATTTTTTGCCTAAAAATTTAAAATTTTTTTTTTTAAAAAATCCATAAAAAATCCAAAATGAAAAAAAATGTCAAATCTTATTACTTTTACGTAAAGTCACATAACCTATGAGCAAAATGAGACAAAGATCATGAAAATCGATGCACGCGTTTCGCTTTTATTCGCAATTGAGTAAAGGTATGAATTTCAAAAATTTGCCCGACATATGCACAACTTTGTCTATGGTAAGGTTTTTTCTTTTTTTTTGATTCTCAGAATTAACAAAACGGAATAAACAAAGGGTTATTTAATTTTTATGATTGCGTAAGCAAAGTAATAAACGCTAATAAATGTGCGTGAACAATTAAAAGGAAAAAAGGAAAGGGGACTTTTTTAATTATTTGGGTTTTCCGTTGGCTACCTGTATGATTTTTTTACAGAAATGCAACCCACATTTAAGGGTGGTCATTATTCGGAAAATTTAAGACTCACACATGGTGAAACAGGTATGTAGCCACCGTAAAAACATATACACCCATTTATAAGTACCTGTCAGTAAAATACTAAACAATACACAGTATAAATAGGTCTTCATTGATCGATTTTACTCATTCAACAAGTGTCGACGAACGCGATAGTTAAAATGAGCAAACGTTCGCGAGGATTTGAATGCAATACCAATCCAAGTAATTTTTGTTACATGTGCGGAGAATACGTTTCTGAAAAAAACAAGCGTTGTTTTTCACCTAAATTGAGAGATTCATTTGAAGAGAGCTTCAATTTAAAGGTCTCAAACATAGATGAGCTGTGGACACCAAGTGCCTTAACTATGAGAGGCACGATTGGAAAGTTTGTGCCGACCTTAAGGTTATCGGTATCCTTTGTGGATTACAAGGTCGATTCACAAAGTACTGTTGTTTTCTCTGCCTTTGGGACAGCCGCGATCGTCAACATCATTACACCAGGAGGAGTTGGACAGAAAGAGTTAACTTCATCCCCGGCAGCGACAACGTGAAATATACACCACTCATAAAAAAGGAAAATGTTTTTCTCCCACCTCTTCACATAAAGCTCGGACTCATAAAAAACTTCGTGAAAGCTATCAACAAAGATGGCGAAGCATTCGCCTATTTAAAAACCATTTTTCCTCACCTTTCATCGGCAAAGATTAAGGAAGACGTTTTCGACGGTCCGCAAATTAAAAAGTTGTTGAAAGACCAACAGTTTGAGCACATTTTATCACCAAATGAAGCTGCAGCTTGGAACTCATTTCGGCAAATTGTTTCCGGATTTCTTGGAAACAACAAAAGCTCAAATTACAGAGAGATCGTCGAACAACTACTCCAAAATTATAAAAAAATTAGAGCAAATATGTCGCTTAAGATACATTTTCTACACTCGCACTTGGACTTCTTTCCGGACAACCTGGGCGTTGTGAGTGACGAGCATGGTGAGCGTTTTCATCAGCAAATGAAAGAAATTGAGCACCGATACCAAGGATTTTAGAACGAAGCTATGATGGGGGACTATATCTGGTTCCTGATAAGAGAAACAGACCCACAACAATATAAAAGAAAGACAAAAGCACATAATTATTTTTAATTTGAAGGTTTTTATTTTTGTGTTTAGATATTTTTTTTTTAAACTTTTTTATAATTAATTAATGTTGATATCCTTAGGATAATTTCTTGTACATATATCGAATTGTTTTTTAATTTAAAGTCATATATTTTTGTCACCCAAAAATTTTAATTTTTTTTGTAATAAAAAAGAAAAAACCTTACCATAGACAAAGTTGTGCATATGTCGAGCAAATTTTTGAAATTCATACCTTTACTCAATTGCGAATAAAAGCGAAACGCGTGCATCGATTTTCATGATCTTTGTCTCATTTTGCTCATAGGTTATGTGACTTTACGTAAAAGTAATAAGATTTGACATTTTTTTTCATTTTGGATTTTTTATGGATTTAAAAAAAAAAAAATTTAAATCTTTAGGCAAAAAATAAGTTTTTTCCTTTATATATTCATTTTTAACTTGGAAACTGTTGCTTGTATAGGAAAACAATATATGAACAGATTAAGGGAATTGTAATTTTAAATTTTTTAAAATTTAATTCAATTAAATCGGGCTAGTGGTTCCCGAGTTATGCCGGACGAAACAAATTAACCAAAAAAAATTTTTTTAAATTTTTGAAATTCATACCTTTACTCAATTGCGAATAAAAGCGAAACGCGTGCATCGATTTTCATGATCTTTGTCTCATTTTGCTCATAGGTTATGTGACTTTACGTAAAAGTAATAAGATTTGACATTTTTTTTCATTTTGGATTTTTTATGGATTTTAAAAAAAAAAAAATTTTAAATTTTTAGGCAAAAAATAAGTTTTTTCCTTTATATATTCATTTTTAACTTGGAAACTGTTGCTTGTATAGGAAAACAATATATGAACAGATTAAGGGAATTGTAATTTTAAATTTTTTAAAATTTAATTCAATTAAATCGGGCTAGTGGTTCCCGAGTTATGCCGGACGAAACAAATTAACCAAAAAAAATTTTTTTAAATTTAAAAAAAAAATAATAAAAAAAAAACCAAACGAAAAAAAAAATTTTTATTGCGTTTTTCGAGCTCATGTCAAGGTTATATACACAGAAAAAATTATCGCATCCGGAGTACATGAAATTTTTTTCAATTTGTTGAGTAGTGTTATCTTCAAATTTAAAAGTGTAAAATGAGAGACTAAAATTGTTAACTATGACAAAAATGTAAAGCAGCTATATCAAAAACTTATTTTGACAACAATAATAAAAATAATTTTCTATTAAAAAAAAATTGACATAGCCTGGTATAAGTGGAATTTGGGAGCTAAACTCCAAAAATATCAGCATATAACTATGCTTTTTGCAAAATTTAATACGTATAATATTATCCCAGATTAAGGAAACACTACCCTAATGTACCATAGTCTACAAAACTACAAAATCTAATTGATATGTATTCGTGTTTATTTGTGATGCGTATGATTAATATACAATTAAACAGTCATACGTCGAGGGGACACTGAAAATATATGTTTAAGTTACTAAAATTAGCGTGTAAATGGTTGTGTCCCTCCCCGCTCCATCGAACTTTAAAAATATATATGGGGACCTATTTTTCTGTTTTACTACGTATGTATGTATAATAACCTAGGATATTCCGGCTAATTACACCTTACAACAATAACAAACATTTTTTTCAAAACAACAAATAACATGTCAACCCTTTTTGTCAATATAAAAAGGCCTATGTCAAATGTCTTTAAATTAATATTTTCCGGAAATATCAGCACCTAATGGTATTTCCGTGGCACACTTAAAACAATTTTGATTTAAAATGTCTTAAATCATTTTTCACTGTTGGCTATTTTCTTAATAGTAATAAAAATACAAGATAATCTAACTTTCTAAATAATCGGTTTCCGTAATCTAATTGGTAATACACATACTGTGGAATCCACTCCATGCTTGGAGTGGTTTGTTTTTCCATTTAACAATGATGGTCATGATTTTAGAACATCCAAATCAATTCACAATAATGAATGAATGAAATCGAAACACAATGCGTTGTGTTATTTTGTATTAGCATCTGAATGGATCTCTCCGTTTTTGGGAAACTCTGACTACACAGACTATTTATTTAAAAGCCGAATTAATTGCTTTGCATAAAATATGCGTGAAATCGTCTTCAATCTTTCGACACCATAGCACACCTGAATTTCAAAAATTTAAATAAAACGTCACGATCGATATTAGCTAAAGCCAATAAAAAAAATAAAGAAAAAATAAGAAAACATTTGAAATCGATCCAGCTGGATGGGATGGTTCGATCTGGTCATCACGAAATATGCAAAAAATGTTTTACGTTCACCGAGATTTGAAAGTATAATTAATGTATGGGCGAAGAAATTTGATCACACTGTCGTGGGGAGATGTTCGTTACTCTTCTGAAGGCAGCGAAATATTTGTACAACTCTATTAAATTACAATGAAATCGGAAGTGTTTAGCAATGCATTATTCCTCCATCCCCATCCAACTGACCCTGAAATCACTAAAGACCAAAATAACTACATATATTCCATGTATTCCACAAGCTGTAGATGAAGATGAAGAATTTACAAACGACATTGAAGGAACGTATCGGAAGCCTTGCTGATTGTGTTAGGATTTTTGTGGCAGATTCTGCGCATCTGCAATTCAAAATTCTTTGTGGCGTCATAGAGCGGGAGATATTTGACGATTTTTTATTGGTCTTCCATGGATATGCAAGAAATCATTTAGACATGTCCAGAATGACTTTGAATTTTAAATTACTTATAACACTGTGCAGCAATGTCATTGAGTGAGGATGGCAGATTCTTGAAAGTTTTTTTGATTTTTGTTTTTATAGCCTCCACCTTCAGGAAATATTTGAAATATTTATCGGAGACCCCATAAAGTATATATCTTCTGTATCCTGGTAGAATTCTAAGACGATTTAGCCATGTCCGTCAGCCCGTCTGTCTGTTGAAAGCACGATAGTGGCCGAACGAAATGAGCTAGGAGGTTGAAATTTTCCGTAAATGTGTCTTATGGTTGCAGATCGGATGGGATTGAAAGTGGGCGAAATCGGCCCAGAGGGAAAATGTTTTCCCTAACAAGGACTGAAAATACCACTAATATTTTGTGGACTTCATAGCTCAGTGGAAATGTGCGCGTCTTGCAATCTGAAGGTGCTGGGTTCGATTCCCGACCGGCTCACTTTTAAAATTCAACATCAACAAATGTTCACCTTTCATCATAAAATAAGAGTTTCTGCAACCAATTTTCTCATCCGAAAACACTTCCACATAAAAATAGTCATTTCGATTGCTCCAAAGTCCAGGCAAGAAACTAATAGCCATTAGCGATACATAACATGGCTGTTAACGTGAAAAATGCAGCGCCCCTAGTGGAGGATAGGGCTACAACTCGATTAACATTCCCTTAACATTAACATCAACCTTGAAGAAGATGCAAATAACAGCCGGACAACATGAGCAACGATGATGAACAAAGGTTCCCGCGATAATCGGATACATGCCGGAACGAAGTCTAGTACAATTCAGACTTAAGGATTATCAACTCAGCGCCCTCTAAAAGCTGCTACAACAACAACAACAACCCCTAATATTTAGACTATTTAATAAATTTTTTGATAATTTCTGATTTTTATACACTTGAAATTTGTTTCGTACCTTCCTCTAGTAACGTGTAATCACCAACAAGTACAAAAAAGATTTAGCGGGTGAAATGGGACAAAAGGGATAAAAATGGTACCAATAATACGACCACATCTAGTAACATGAAATTCGGTATGTACATCCCTATAATTACGTAGCAACGTAAAATAGACAGCTTTTTCGAAATTTGTACTTTCAAAGGGATACAATTGGAAAAGAGGGATAAAAATGGTACCAACCAAACCGCCGAAGTTAAAATCTTGAAATTCGGTGTATGCATTTATCTGTCTGTGTAGACGCAAAACATAAATGATTTCTTTTTTGTTATTTGTACTTTTAGGCGGAAATTGGGGCGAAAGGGATAAAAATGGTACCAAAGGGGAAAGGGTTGCAGTTAGAATAGTGAAATTCGGTGTGTATATTGCACGAAAAATAAGTTTATCTTTCGATATTCGTACCTTTAGGACCAAAACGGGATAAAATTGGTACCAAGCAAACGGAACGTAGGTAGAATCATGAAATTAAATGCATTCATTCCAATATGGGAGAAATCGGCAATGAGGAAAAATGTTTCTCCCTAATGACGACTGACAATACACCTAATATTTAGAGTACATTTTTAAAGACAGTAGTATATCTATAGTAGTAGACTATTAATATTTTAACAATGAATCAACTTAAAATTTATTTAAGACAGTGCGCATAAGCCTTATAGTTTGAAATAGCAAACAAATATAGTAATATAACAATTTTCAAAATGTGTTACTTTACTTTTTTGTAGAGTCGACAGCCTCTTATCTAACGGTAATACTAAGGAATGTACTCCGTGGTAAGATTCGGCCCGGCCGAACTTAACGCCTTTTTACTTGTTACATTTTGAAATCGAGTAAAATAGGAAATATAAATATGCGAAATAACTCCACCCTAACGCCATCTACCAGGTTCATTTATACATAAAATGTTTCCTCGTCATCAAACAAACATACATTCTGAATTTTAGCTGAATTGGTGCATTTTCGATATAAATCCACCACCAGCGCCACCTACCGGGTGCAAACTAATGCATATAAACCTCGTTTAGATCTGACGCTCTGCAAACATACGTTTTAATATATTCGGATAGTGTGCGATCTAACTTCTTCCTAATATAGGGTGGGCCACTTAAAATTTTAAATATGAATTAACCATTTCTTTTACTTTGAAAGGTAGTATAAAATTGAATTTTATTTTGAGTTTTATGTTTGACATTTGCAAATTGTGACGCTATTCGCTCAAACAAAATTGGTAAATATTAAAAACTTACTTCCAATGCGACTCACTAACGCTAACTTTAAGAAATTTACGTAGAAACATTTCGAGAAGAGATCGGCCTTCATGACGCTCATTTTCATCTCGGTGGCTATGTCAATAAGTGAAATTGCCGCATATGGGGTTCAGAGAACCCACAACGCGAGTCAATGTTTGGTGTGGATTTTGTGCTGTACTGAAAAATTGGGTTGATCGGATGAGGTATTGCCGAGCCAGTCGTGATAGTCATACGAATGATATTGTGTTCCATTATTAAATGACCTTTCCAATAAAACCAGAAATTTGAGAAAATAATCTGGACTTTTTTATAGCCGATTCTAAAGGGTGAGCTAAAAAGCTATTATCTTTTTGGCAACACTGGTTTAAACAGCTGACGCACGTTTCGTCTTTTGTTTCACCGCCAAACATCTTCAGTTTGGTCTATAATTTAACCATGAATGAAGTCTTACAAACGAATAACGCTTGCAAATTATTGAATTTTAATATCAAAATGTGTGTTCTGTTAAGAAAGTTCATCGCGCGCTTCCATTTTATGGTCAGTTTAATCGACCCACTGAAGCGGCTATTCGGGCTATTGTGACTAAATTTCGCACCAAATTTACATTGTTGGATATTAAACCACCAACACAACACGCTTACGTTGAGTGCGAACTGAAGAAAATATCGCAGCTGTATCGGCCAGTGTTAATGATGACCATCAATTATCGATTAGTCGCCGTTCGCAGCAATTGGGCCTCTGTTACTCAAAAACGTGGAAATGCCAAAATTGGACTAAGCGGATGGACCATTTGAGGCGCAGTCAAGGTCAGCATTTGCATGAAATAATCTTCAAACATTAAATTATATGGACCGTACTATCGATTCAAATAAAGATTTCATGCATTTTTCTGAATTTTATGTGTTTTTTTTTTGAAAAACTTTCCTATAGCTTTTAAAAAATCACCCTTTAATTTAAAATTTTAAATAGCCCATCCCAGCGCCACCTAACGGGTGCAAACTACATATAAACCTAGGCAGGCACCAACTGAAGCTATGGTGTGAATATGGCTTATGCAGCTGTTATCGTTTTACATTTAAATTTTAAATGGTCCATATCAGCGCCATCTAACGGGTGCAAACTACATATAACCTTAGGGAGGTACCAACTGAAACTATGGTTATGGAAACTATGGCTTATGCAGCTTCTATCGTTCAGATCTGACGCTCTGACAAACTTTTTTATATATTAGAATAGTGAAATCGATGTAAGGACAGCCCACTGTGCATTCAGAACATTCCTATCACCGAGGACGTTGGGGGTTGTATGCGGGGACCTTATCCCCATTAGGATGTATGTCCATTTTCACTATTCAAAGCTGGCTGCGCAAGGTAATAGTTCACTGAGCGAACAGCCATCGATCGTAAGGACAGCCCACTGTGCATTCAGAACATTCCTATCACCGAGGACGTTGGTGGTTGTATGCGGGGACCTTATCCCCATTATGATAGATGTCCGTTTTCACTATTCAAAGCTGGTTGCGCAAGGTAATAGCTCACTGAGCGAACAGCCATCGATCGGGCCTGTAGGGTATATTTTCTCCTCTAGGCTCATGTCCATTGCGGACATAATCTCCAGTGCATTTTGTGAATATAACCCCCATTTTTTGGTTTTTGATATTTCCCCCTCTTACAGGGGGAAATATCTGTAAGAGTTATGCTCATGGGGATTATATCCGTGGGGCTATGTTTGCGGGGTTATCTCCATGGGGGCTATATTTGTGGGGTTATCTAAATGGGGACTATGTTCGTGGGATTATCTCCATGGGGACTATGTTCCTGGGGTAAAGGCCGCGGGGTTATTTCTATGGGGGTTATCTTCGCGGGGGTATCTTCATGGGGATTATGTTCGCTGGTCTATGTCCGCGGGGGTATCTTCATGGGGCTTATGTTCGTGGGGGCTATATCCATGGGGGTTATGTTCGTGTGTTATGTCCGCGGGGGTTATCTCCATGGAGGTTAAGCCCATAGGGATTATGTCCACGGGGGTTATCTCCATGGAGGTTATGTCCTCGGGGATTATGTCCGCGGGGACTATGTCCATGGGGATTATGTACAAGGGGATCATGACCGTGTGGATTTTGCCCGCGGGAACTATGTCAATGGGGATTATGTTCGAGGGGATTATGACCTTGGGGGAATATGTCTGGGGGGACTATGTCCATGGGGATTATGTCCAAGGGGATCATGACCGTGTGGATTTTGTCCGCGGGGGATCAATGGGGATTATGTTCGAGGGGATTATGACCGTGGGGAATATGTTTGCGGGGACTATGTCCATGGGGATTATGTCCAAGGGGGTCATGACCGTGTGGATTTTGTCCGCGGGGACTATGTCAATGGGGATTATGTTCGAGGGGATTATGACCGCGGGGAATATGTCCACGGGGGTTATGTCGATGGAGGTTATGTCCGTGGGGCTATTGCACGTGTAGGTTACCTGCATCATCATGCGACAAATTCTGTCGGAGAAAAACACTTTACAATAGAAGGAATGTCTCCAAAACTCCAGTTTAAGCCAATTTTGCGCTTTACCATAAACCAAAATGTTTGCAGAACAGTGTAATTTATATTTTAAATATTCTGAATATTTGAATATGAAAATTTCGTCTTAGGATCCAGCCCAAACAGGCATCATCAACCGATGATAATATAGACGACACCCCCCACCGATACATATTCGTCTTAATGGACGCACAAAACATGTAAATTTATCTTGTTTTTCTTCCATTTCACATTGCACAGATACGAGGAGTAGATAACACCAAACACTAGCCAGCCGCCGCACAGCACAGCACAACAGAACAGAAAGGAACGGATCGGAGCAGAGAGGAATATACAATGTTAAATATTAGCATTGAATTGCTTAATTTATCATAGGTTTGTTATAAAATTTACACAAAATGCACATAACACAAACACACGCCTGCTGTGTGTGCGTGTGCACTCCACGCACACCCATACGCACGCACACACACATACTTGGCGACAAAGATGATGAAACAACAACGATTGGAGCTAAGGTAGATAGAAGCAGTCAGAAGCGGCCACAGTAAATACGTGAAAAGATAAGTAATATATTTTTTATCCGTTTGCACAGTTATCACGCTTTTTCATTTTATTTTATTTTTTACATGGAAACGACAACAAAAAATACAAAATAAAATATTTTTGAGATAGAACACAAAACATAAAAGTGTGCTGTTCTGTGTTGTGATGGATGATGGGTCGGGTGGGTAGATAACAAAGACTCACCACCCCCCCCCCCCACCCCCAACTCACAAAATCCCATTGAGTTAATAATACACAAATATAAGCCACCACATGTACGAGTATGTAGATGTACGGGAGGATATTTAAATAATTTCTCGATAAACTATTGCAGATACTTCTTGTTGATAGTAAACATCGTCGCCGTCGTCGCTTGACTTTTATTTTCTATTCATGTTTTCATTATTCTCTCGCTCACTCGTTCTCCCTCTCTCTCTCTCTCACTGTTATTCTGATTCTGCAGCTCCACATTATGCTGCTGCTATGCGCTGCGCTCCACTAGTTTTCGATGACGATGACGACGACGACATGAATGTGGCCCCCAAAGAGCAGAGAGAGAGGAGAAAAACTTGTATGCTCTCTCTCTCATCAAGTGATGAAAGAAGGCATGTGAGTGTGCAAAGAATGTTGATAAAAGACAAGTGCAAAAGCCAAGAAAACAAGTGAGAGAGAGAGAAACTTGAAAATATAGAAAAGTTTTTTGCACACCAGTGCTGCCACTGCGGACTTTTGTTTCAGTTTGTCAATAACAAAACTTGCGAGTTGTAAAAAACGAAAAAAAAAACAAATAAGAAAATCATGCCAGTGAAACAATCAGCATTTAGACCTTAATCCATATTTAGAGTTTTCACATCTAGGTTTTCTTATAACGTATAGTGATTTTGAGAAATTATAATAGATAATTATAGCGTAAAGGGGAGTTTACACATACAAATTTATCGTACAGCTTGGATCGAATGGATTACGCCGAAAATTGTGCCATTTTACAATGTAAAAATAAATCTTGTCAGTCACTTAATAATTAATTTAATTTAAATAATTAATTTAATTTAAATATTTAATTTAATTTAAATAATTAATTTAATTTAAATAATTAATTTAATTTAAATAATTAATAATTAAAATTATTCATAGAACTAGAATGGAATGTTTAGCGCTAAGCTAGATTTACCTGTAGCTTCAACAGTTCGGTAGGAACAAAATGTTTCACTACACCACATTCGGAAAGACACCCAAGAAAAACAGATCGACACCTACCGTCGACTACAAGGCTGCTTACGACTGTCCCATATGTTCAAAAGTGTTTCAAGCCATGACTGAGTTTGGTATCCCTGCAAAACTGATATGACTTTGCAGGATAACTTTAACTGATACGTGATGCTAAGTTAAAGCAGGGATTAACATCTCCCAGTCATTCAGTGGTTTGGAGCGTGGTTTCGGACAAGGAGACAGTCTCTCGTGAGAGCTTTTTAACATCCTGTTGGAAAAGGTTATACGAGACGCAGATGTGAATAACACTGGTTCACAAAACAACACATGTTGATCGCTTAAGCCGTCGATATCTACAACATGGTTCGGACATTGCGACTTGAGAAAGTCGGAAAGGAATATGCCAAAGTGACAGTAAACGGAGATAAAACCAAGTTGATGGTATCTACCAACTAGACTTCTAACAGAAACCACAACTTTGAGATAGTCAATGATTTTATCTACCTCAGTTCCATCTCAAACGAAATAAATCAGTTTCGAGATAAACGAAGAACAATACTGGATAATAGATGCTACTTCGGAAAAAACAAGCAGTTTAAGAACCACCTCTTGAGAGGCAAAAATCACTCAAATCAATCAGGGTTGGCCATTTAACATTTTAAATTTGAACTATCGATTACTTTGACTTTGAAAGGTAGAATAACATTCACTTTTCAGGTTTATGTTTGACATTTGCAAAATGGAACGCTATACGCTCGAACAAAATTGGGAAATATTAAAAACTTACTTCCAAAGTAATGAGTCTTTAACGCAAACTTTAAGAAATTTACTTGGAAAATTTTCGTGTTTTCAGATGAAGCACATTTTCATCTCGGTGGCTATGTCAATAAGCAAAATTGTCGCATTTTGGGTTCAGAGAACACACGTGACTATCGAGAAGCCAATGCATCCACAAAGAGTCACTACTGTTTGGTGTGATCTTTGGTCTGGCGGCATCTTTGGGCTATGTACTGAAAATTGGGTTGATGGGATGAGGTACTGCCGAGCCAGTCGTGGTAGTCATATGAATGATACTGTGTTCCATTATTAAATGGCAAAGATCAGCCTTTCCAATAAAACCAGAAATTTAAAAAAATAATCAGTACTTTTTGTAAAGCCAATTTTATTTTAAATGTCCCACCCTATACAAGAGACTGATACTACCTGTACTGTTATATGATTCTGAATCATGGGTATATGTGAAAGTAGACGAGGCAATACTATGAGTATTCGAGAGAAAAAATAATCGTAAAATCTATGGACCAATCAGGTAGAAGAAGACAAACTTGGCTAAAGATCGAAGCGCTTGGAAATCCATTCTACGTTTGGCTAAGGGAACCAATGATCTGTAGTAGCCGATTCAATAGGCAAGCAAAGGAAATAAGAAATAATGTAAGCAAATATTAACCCGAATGATGCCAGCGTGACCATATGGTCACACACAAAAGACGTTCACCAAAGCTTCTGGTGTGGACCACTGATAACATGAAAGTTTTATCTCAAAATTCTAAAAAAAAAATAATTACAGCACTATTCGGGTTAAAACCGCGAGTTACATGTTTTAAATTTAATATATTTAATTTTGAATTATTATTGTGCGAAAAGTGTAAACGCGGCAAACGATTTTCGATGTGAATGTGGGAGTGGAATCATGCGATTTTTCTCTCCAAAAACCTTTTTTAAACGCTGCTAAAGGTATTATATAATTATCCTACTAAAAAATTGTGAATTTTGAACTGTTTTTGTATAGAACCCATTATAAGGAAATATGACCAATGTGAAAACTTCCTGATTTAGGACTTCAACACTTAGAAAATGAGACGTTTAAATGTGATCTGAGGTTTACCTGTGCCAATGAATGTCAACATTTGCAAGATTTGTTATGACATAGCAAATATGCATCATTGCAGCTGATCCCACAAGATTCACAAAGAAAAAATCGCACCCATGTGGCAACTGCCTCTTAATGACAAGAAACAAAAGAAGACAAATAAGCTCAATATGTATTTTCATTTTACTGTTTATAACAAAACCGACCGGGTGAACTAAACATAAATGACCAATGAATGGTGGCATGGACACAGGGGGGCGGGCAAGGGGGCCTCAGTAAATGACAGACGACGATGAAACATCAGCATAAATACAACACACGCACACAAAATAGTGGACACTAGTGAATATTTATATCACCAATAGAAGAGATACAGGGCCTGAGAGGGAGAGAGAGTGAGAAGTGAGAGAACAAACTTCCCCCTTCCACAAGGAGAAAAAGTAGCAAATTTGACAATTTGTAGAACGAATGTGAAATAACACACAAGAAAAGAAAATAATGAGTGCAATGATTTCCGATTAATTTTGCATAATAACAGTTGACTTTTTCTATGACGGACGGATATTTTCTAGGAGGTGCGGCAGAGGAGGAGATTGCTGTGGGCCGCCAACGGCGACGTCAGTCATTCTGTCAAGACGGCATATAACCGTTGTTGTAAGAATTGCAAAAAATAAAAATACAAAAATGAAAACAAAAAGAAAAACATGGTGGAAGAGAACGTATAAAAGTTGTCATAACGTATTGGAGGAGGAGGAGATAGACGTTTGGCCGCAGAACAGTTGACGGAGACAAACAAAAAGTAATCAACTTTGACGTTGTTGTTGTTGCTTTTGTATAGTACGAAATGTATATATTCCAATGGTGGTGGTGGCAATGGTGTTGGTGCTGGCGATGATGATTAGGTAATTTGTTTTTTTTTTTTCGTACAATTTTCTTGAATATATTTCTTATTTTTATTACTACTGTTGTTGTTATTGTTTCATTATTAAATTCACACATTCACTATGGCCTGCTAGAGGTTGGTGGTTTGTCGCCTAGCTGGTCTATTCATAATTGAATGGTCGGTCGGCCGTCGTCACTCTTATAGCGGTCGCTCTTTGTACTACTACTCTCCTCCCTACTCCCCATTTCCTCCTGCACCACCTTCTTAGGTTTATTCCTCTTTAAACAGTACAATGTATATTTTTATAAATGTATTATGTGCATATATATAAATATAAATATATTTATTTATATATATATATATGATGTGATGTGATATATGGGAGGGAGGGAGGCAGCCAGCCAGCTAGTATGTAGGAATGAATGTTTATTCATCGTTATCCCCATGTAGTGGGTATGTATGTATATACCCCACATGTAGGTAGGTAGGTGGGTACGTACTATACCGTCAGACAAGACAGATAAACACATACCCCTTGAAAAGTTGGGCAGGTATATTTTTTATTGTGTATATTTTCTTAATCATAATCAAATGAAAATGAAATTTTTACGTGATTTATTATTATTTTGATATTTTCGGTCGTCGTCGTTGTTGTTGCTGTTGTTCGCGGTGGAGGTGTTGCTATTATTTCACTGAAGACGACTCTTGTGATTAAATTAAGAAGACAACAACTTAATAATAACATTTTCACTTTCATACTTTGTTGATGGCTCGGCTCATTATGTTTGGGATGGATGAGAGAAATGAGGAGATGTGCCGCAGCGGTAGAGGTGTATTACTACTGCTGCTGCCGCTGCTGCCGCTGCTGCTGCTGATGATGGTTGGTAATGGTTCTTAATTCATATTCATATATGTATACACGTACGTAGTAGTTGTTTGTGGTAGTCACTGACGTTCGGTCGGTCGGTCATACACGAATGGTGTTTTTGTTGTTGTTCTTGCTGCTGCTTCTTCTACTGCTTTTGTTGTTGTTGTTTTTGTTATTGGTGGTATATTTAAGGAACATATTCTACTTTTTTTGGTCATCACTTTTACGTAGCATTACGTTTTTTTTCTATTTTATTTATATATATTTTTCTTTCAAATTAATTTAACAACTGACCAAGCACAATCACAACGACGACGTATAAAAATCGATAAATCTAAAAATAATGACTTGAAACGCACCACACACAATTTACTGTAAATTTACCGAGATCACGGCCGATTTTCACTTTTTTTCACTTAAAAAATATATTTTTCTTCTTCCTCTTCTTCTACACTTTGTGGTCGTCGTCTTCGTCGTTTTCTTCTTATTGTACTCAAATATTTTTTCTACATTTTTTCACATAATAGGCAGCCCCACAGACTCGGTGTTGTATTTTTTGAAAATCTGTGTTCATTGAAAATATTCACATATTTTAGCACAAAACACTCACAAAAAAAACTTGTACGAAAGAAGAAAATTGAAAAATTCTTGTGTTTTATATATAAATTATATTTTTTTACTTTTCACAATATTTTATTTGTTCCTGTTGTGTATAGTGAGAGTGTGGAAAAGAAAAAAAATGTTCTTTTGCCTCTATATTTTAACAGGCACACACACAACACAACGGGCAACAGCGACTACGAGAAATATTTTATATTTTTCGGTTTCTCTGGCACATACGCGACGACGACGACGTACTGCGTCTGAGCGACTAAAAAAATCTGCTCCTCACAAAGGCCTGTTCAAAGAATAACACACAAAAAATTTGTTGTGCTGTGTTTTGTGTGTTACTTCATCTTCTCCTATATGTTCACCTTCGTTCGTCGTTCGTTCGTTCATGTGAAATTGTGCTCTCCCCGTTGGGGCTTCGTATTGTTGTCGTAGACGTTGCGTCGCAGCGACAGCAGCAGCAGCTGGGGCAAATCGTCTGGCACTCGTTTTTGTCTTGTTCTTTTTCTGATTGTCGTCGTCGTAGTTGCTTTTGGTAGAAGAGAAACAAGCAGCAATAAAAGCAGCCCAACTAACATCAGTCAACTCATTTGGACGGTAGGTCGGTCGTACTTTTAATAATACAGCAGCCAGCCACCAGGCAGGCAGTATACCCAGGAACCCCCAAGAGTTGAGCAGAAGAACTGTGCGAGCTCTAGCAGCAGCAATAATGGAGAATATACATATGTAATAAAAACAAAATATAAATCGAGCATATAGACACACTTTGACAAGTGTTGCCGCACATTTATGTGGGGCCGCCGCCAGCCGCCACTTGAGAGAAATAGCAGGCGGTAGACTATTGCAAAATCTCGTATAACCGATTGCAAACTACCCATAATGTTATTGCAAAGAATCAGCAGCAATAATTTACAAACACAAGTGCTTAGAAATTTACTTAGAAACCTTTAAATTGGTTGGTCTTGGTCACCGACTACTCTAAAGTGAACCGTTAAAAAAGTTATAAATGTTGTAATGGATATTGGCCACACTGGCCACCCAACTCAGCTGCTGCCACATTCCTATACAGTGTTGTCATTCTGTATTTTGCGCGAAGCCGCTTTATTCGATTTGTACCAGTTTCTCCAAAAAGGGGGCCTGTTTATGCTTGCTTTCCCTTTTACCACTCGCAGCCTTTAGTTCATATTAAGGCATGCACACACCAATGCTTTCTAGCGCGTTTTACACTTTTTTGAATAAAACTTTGGATTGTCTTCGATACAACACAGTTACGACATTCCTAATTCCTGTAATAGCTTTGTCACACTGCATGCGAAATCTAGCTGAAATGACATGAGGTTGATTTACAATTGTCAATTTGGTATGGGATCTTGCATTTGTGTTGTTATTTCAGCTAGATTTCGCATGCAGTGTGACAAGGCTATAATGTATATATAATAAAACCAAATTTAAGAAGATAAAAAAATATATTATTGGTCGAAAATTCCATTGTGCACATTTTATAGAAAATTTTAAATGAAATAATAAAGAGAGTCATCTTCAATCTTCTTTAATTGACAGTTTACTCATGAAGATTTATCGTATTACTTGGATGACGTTTCTGTTTGTGCTATACTTTCCATAGAAAAACGTCATCAATTATAGCCTTTTCACACTGACATCGTAAAATCGAGCATAACTTTTCCTTTTGAAATTGCATAAGGTATGTTTATAAATGTCAGATCCTATGACATGCAGTGTGAAAAGAACCCGGCATTTGTAAATCGAACTTGATCGACTTCAGCTTGATTTCACATCCCATCTGAAAAGGAATTTAGATTATTCATGACTTTGTAACGGTCCTCTATTTTTTACTTCTTTTCCCAATAATTATAAGGTATAGTGAAGTTTAAGGTTCTTCAATTATATGTCAGATTTGTACATTCGTCCCTGCAAGTATTTAATTGAGTACTTATCAATTACTCTCAAATCTGACAGATATGTAATTAGCAAAAACTGCAAAACGGTGCTTAATTTTCACTTCGATTGGCAACACTGGACAACAACGTCCACATTCCTATAAACATACATAAAAGTGGCCGGAGAGAAGACGACGACGAGGCCGAGAGCGAGAGACAAGAGCACATATAAATCCCATGAATAGACTTCAAACTTGCGAATAAAAAAGTAAAATGTAACACCAAAAAAAAATTGCAAAGGGGAATGCAAAACATAAGAATCTTGGTGTTAAAGAGGAGATAGGAGAGTGTAGCTACTGAGCCAAAATCGCAAAAAAAGAAACGAACGGTTAGAAATATGGTGACAAGAAAAATAACAACATTTTAACTTGGCTCTGTTTGAACACCTACCAGAGAGAGCCTATATCAACAGCTGTAGTTTGCCAAGAATCAATGCGTTGCTGGTGCAATGTAACTAACGAACGAGTATCACCACCAACCAACCAATGTATAAATGTGTAAGTCGGCAGCGCAAGCACAAATATTGACAGAATAAAGGAAAGATGACGAGCAATTGTTTAAATTTCAAAAACATATAGGAAGTAGATATACATATGTAAACATAATATAAGCAATAGCCAATAGGGTATTTTTAAATTTATTTGAATTTTTAAGAGAGCCACCAAATGGGCTCCATTGTAACCCATTGGATTTTCTTAAATAGATCAACAAGAAAAATATGACAGCAATGCTAAGAGTCGTAAGCTACTTTCTTAAGGGAGTAAGTTCCATACAAAAATTATGTTTGTAAGCCCAGTCGAACATATCTATTATTATTACTATAGTACACTTTTTTTAAACAAGGGAGACATGTTTTTGGATAGCAAACCTAGAGATTGATTTTGGTTTGCCCAAAAAATTAAAGAAAGCTTATAAAATTTATTTAAACTGGGATATTGGTCTTTATTTATTTATATATTTCACTTAAGCGAAGGTTCGCATAATATATAGCACTTTAAATGAGTTGGACGCAAAAAACAACTAATAAAAAGGATCATTTTCATTAATACGAATTTTTCGATTAAGCAGATTCGACAATAGTTCGCTTTGTATATAAGTTTCATTCCTCAGTTTTCATCAAATAATTGAAAACGGTTGTTCTAAAACTGCGACAAAAGAAAGAATTATTATATATTTTTGAAAGTTTTTTTGTTTGGCTTTGTTCGTATGCACGTTGTATTTATTGGGGTAATATTACTCGTTCGCTTAACTTATGACCCTAAATTCTAAATTCTGCCTGATAAGAGCTAATGATTTTATTTCGGGTCATCGTCTTGTCGAGTTGTCTTCTCCTTTATAGTTTCCTTTCAAATAATTTATATTTTTGGTATGTTCGTTCGATATTGATCCATTTCAAAGCAATAATTTAATTTTCAAAGATTTTTTTCTTAATATCTAACCAAGAAATAATTTGGGCTATTTTTCTTAAAGTCGAGATATCAAGCTGCGACAACAAAAAAGAGCTTATTTTTTATTCAAAATATAAATTATATCTTCTTAAAAAAATATATTTTCTTGTCTCCAACTACAATATAAATATTTGAAAAACAAATTTTCCAAAAAAAAAAATTAATTATCCAGGCTAAGTCCATCATTTTTAAAATTATATTTTTTTTTAAATTTGTTTTCATACATACATTGGACATTGCTGTTGGCGACAATTTTTTTATTTTGAGTGAAATTTTAACTTTTTATTTTGGGGTTTTGTTATCGCAGCTTAGTTATTAAGTCTCAAACAGCCATAGTATAAAAATAAAAAATAATTATTAATGAACTAAACTTTTAATATGGAGTTTATCACAGGATTTTACGAACCAAAATTAGGTTTACGTATCTTGGGTTTAAGCCATTTCCATTCGGTTTTATTTCAAATTTATTGATATTGTAATGTAATTTAGCTTAGTATCGAGGGATCCCGTACAAAATTTCCTAGATATTTTTCCCGTCGTTGATCTCGGAATTTAAACTTTAATCAAAACTGACCCACTTGTATAATATAATGTGATTTGCCTCTTTTGAGTAAGATATGATGTAATATGTGTATTCCAGAGAGGCAAGAAATCAAATCTCGTTCGATATTTGTATGGTAGCTATTATCAAACCTTGAACCGATGTGATTCACTTTCATTGTAGCTGTCACCTGTCGTGACTAATTTAAACAAGGTCGGTTGTAATATGTTGATCTTACTATAAGAATTAATTTCGGGAGAGAAATTTTTATCAAGTTCTGTCTGCATGCAAAACAAGATCCTAGGCAGCATATTGTCGAAAATTTGAAAACAAAAAATCGGTTGTGATATGTAGCTATAGGGCCCTACTATGAATGACGATAAGAAATATTTCATTTTTATTGTTTAAACTAATTTATTTAATTTATATACCTTCATTCTACAGATTAGGAATGTATATATACTTTGAGACAGAAAAATAGTGTAACTGACTTAACACCCTAAGTATGTTTGGACAAAATCCGTTTCACGACTTTCGAAAAGACTTGAGGAATCAATTCAAACTTTGCACATGGTTACATTATTCCCAAACTTAGTTTAAGTTCAATGGGGCGAAATTGTCACCTCCTTTCTGGTACCTCCCACACAAATGGCCCATATTCCTATGTTAAATTAAAACCAATGTAACATCCACACGGATATTCGGAATCAACTAAATTTGTTGGTACTTGATAAAGTTTTTATAATCAAAAATAGGATGGCAAAATATGCGGGTTTGCCACACCCCTTTTAGTGCTTCCCACACAAATCAACCTAACCTACGTAAAATTAAAACTGTGAAAATTTCTAGACGGATAATCAGAATACTCTGTAAGTGGACCTATGACAATATTTTTATAGATGATCCTAAATTCACCTAAAATATAGTACCTCCCACACAAATCGGCACAAACTTTGGATACAATTACACTAATATAACTTCCATTCGGATTATTGAAATCAGTTGAAATTTAATATTTGAAAATGTTTTCATAATTGCTTTAAACATACAAAATATTTATTACCACCTATCATGGGGAAAATTAAATCCTTTTTAACTTCTGTACTGATGGAATCCACTATGACTTGATTTTTTATCACGCTCTCACAGTTGTTTTATAAATGTGGAAGCTGGGACCGTGTAACATGAACCTTCCACATAAATTATCAAGCCCTAAGTAAAATCTAAGTCCAATTTTCCATAAAATTTGTTTCGTTTAGTGCGAAAGGTATGTGGGTTATGTCGATTTGTTGTTTCCAATATATCGGCAATAAACATGATATCCCGAACGCGATAAACATATTCAAATGATCATATACTATAAACAAATTATTTTTATTTATTTGTTTATTATGAATTACAATACAAAGTAAATTTATATTCTAATTTTGGGTCCAGGGATTGAGCCGGGCTGACTAAGACCATTAT